>JAWWTY010000001.1:29038936-29098030 GCA_035222235.1 Margarornis squamiger
TTAAAGTCCAGCTGCTCATGAGAAAACAGAACCTTTAAGGGCAAATCCTGGCTGTAATGTCAACACATGAAAAAAAAACAAAACCAAACAAACCAAAAACCAAACAAAACAAAACAAAAAAAAAACAAACAAACAAACAAAAAAAAACCACACACCACCATCAAATATTGCATATCAGATTAACACTGGGCCAATAACTGGTTGAATGACAAAAGCTTCAATTGCCATCAATCATCTGAATAAAATTATCTCACTCATCACATAATTAGAAATAGTGAATTCCATTCATCTAACACAGGTTCCTTTCCATAAAAATAAAATGGGATAGTTTAATTTTTATGCTTGTATAAAGATCCTGTCCTTCAAAAGCACCCTTGTTCAATTCATGCAAATTCATAAGGGAGAGGTGAAATTGAAAATAATAGAAATTTCAAATTAAATTAAAATCACAGTAATACTATTAATAATAAGCAATGTAGACAACAGAAAAGGAAAACATAAAATCAGAATAAAAAAATAATACTAATAAAAACAGCACAGACACTGTTTAATGTTCTCTGTGATAGGCAATAGTAAACAATGGCAATGTAGACAACAATCATAAGATAAGACTTCCTGATACTGTTGCCTGTATTGCTTGACTATTCCAGGCTTAAAATTGAGTGTAAGCCTTTGAATAGCTTCTGTGGGTTTTATGCCAAATTTAGAGAAAATGTACTTTAGAAAAACACAAAAAAAGAGTTTTATAGAATTACTGGTTGATAACTAAGTTTCAAATACAGCTTTAAAGCAAAATCAAACAAAGGAAAATATTAAAATATAATCATTAAAAATTATAGTAAGTAGTTTCTTTATATTTTGCAGTTAGCTTCAGACTAAAAATGCCTGATCTGTGTGCCCCCAAAGATATCTTCCAAGTATAGGTTATTCCACTATAGTGCTGCAATGTGGTAAAGAGTGCATAAGACCATGTTTATTCTAATTCACAATTGTAATGAACAATGGTAATTAACATGAGGCAGTTGATTTCAATTATCAGCTAAACTTCATAGAATCATAGAATACCAGGTTGGAAGGGGAACTCAAGAACCAACTGTTCCAACATTTCTTGGCAAAAGCACAGTCCAGACAAAATGGCCCAACACCTTGTCCAGCTGAATTTAACACCGTCCAACACTGAGGAATCCACCACCTCCCTGGGAAGTTTATTCCAAAGACTGATGGTTCTCACTGCAAAAAATATTCTTCTTGTGTCCAATCAGAGCCTCCCATGGACCATCACCCATCTTTTTCACATGACTCCTTGTATAAAGAGTGAATCTCCATCTTTTTTATAGCCCCCCCTTTAAATACTGGAACACGGTCTCCTCCAAGACTTCTTTTCTCAAGGCTGAACAAACCCAGTTCTCTCAGCTCTTCCCCATATGTCAGGCTTGCCACTTCTTTGATCAACCGTGTGACGCTTCTCTGGAACCTCTCCAGCCTGTCCACATCTATTTTGTATTGTGGGAACCAAACTGAACATGGTATTCCAGGTGTGGTCTGACAAGTGCTGAGTAGAGTGGGATAAACCCTGTTGGCTGATACAACCCAGCATCCTGGTTGCCTTTCTTTGCTGCAGCAGCACATACCGAGCTTGTTATCCACCAAGAACTCTAGGACCCTTTCCACAGAGGTGCTCCTCAGTCAGGCAGACCCCAGCCTGTGCTGCACTCCTGGATTTTCTTTTCCCAGGTGCAAGATCTTACACTTGTGTTAGCTGACTTTCTTAAAGATTTTTGTTAGCTCACTCCTGCAGATTATCCAGGTCTTCCTAAAGGGTGGCTCTCTCTTCCACAGTGTCCGCTACCACACTCAGTTTGGTATTATCAACAAACTTTGCCAGGGCACACTTGATGCCATCATCCAGATCACTTCAGAAGATATTAAGCAGCCTTGGGCCCAGTATCGATTGCTGGTGAAACCTAATTGTACCAGGTTGCCAGTGTGAAAAGGAGCTATTTACCACCACCTCCTTGATGCCTCCTGTCAGTCAGTTTTCCACCCACCGCATGGAACTCTTGCCCAGACCATAATGCATCAGTTTCTCCAGGAGGAGGCTGTGGGAAACCTTATCAAAAGCCTTGAGGAAATCCAGGCAGACGGTGTCCACTGATCACCCCACATCAACTGGGCAGGTTACTTGGTCATAGAAGGCAAACAGGTTTTCCAAACATGATTTCCCCTTGGTAAATCCACCCTCGCTTTTACCAATCATGTGCTTCATTTGACTTGTGACAACCCCCCAGGATAGCCTCAACTTGCATAATTATAGTAAGCTAGAGGCTTGTCTCTCCCCTTACTCAAGTACAATTCTACCATCCCCATCAGCTTCAGCAGTACCTGGATTCATTCCTCAGAAGAGGATCTAAATACTACATACAACGAGGAAACCACCCTCAAACTTTTTCTTCCTCTTCCCTCCCTTCCTCTCTTCTGCTTCCCAGCACTGGCACTCCCAAACACTGCTTCCAGGAAAAATTTTTACATGTATTTTATAATCATATTCTACAGAGGGAATTGGGTTTACAGCATTCAATTTCAGCCCTTTAAATTCCACTGCTACTGCCTTTCCCTATTGCTAGTCTTTCCTGAACTGACCTTGAAGATATTTTACAGCAAGTTCACACATTCAGAAATACTCTGCTTCCCCAAGCAGGCCATGCATTTTAAGAAGTAAAACACATCAGGTTTTAATATGGGAATTTGGCAAGCTGTTACCATGCAAAAGAACCATGCACTGCTATAAAACTGTTATCACAGAGATATATCAGGAGTATGTTGTTCAGGAGGGAGTATTTCAAGTTCATGATGCTGAATCGTCCAAAACAAGTAAATGAGTGGTTGGTACAAGCTTGAAGCAAAGGTGTACACTGAGAGAGCCAAATCCTTGCTCTCTGCTTTTGAGTTGTCTGGGTATTTAGTGAGTTCCTAGCACATTGAAGGCAGTGAATCCTGCTACATTTTCATAAAATTAACCTTCTGCCTGGGGAGAATATCAAAAGCTTTTTTTTTCATTATATCATATAAAAGGAAAATTACTCCAGAAATAGAGGGTAACATTTTTTCTAAGCACATGACACAAAAGCAACAGAGGGTGACAGTTTGGGAGAACCACATCACACCAACTTGCAGTTTTGGGACCTAAAATAGTACCTAAATAAAATCACATGAACAAATAAGAGTTATCTGTTTTTTTAAACTCTGAAGGATATAAGTCAGTACCCTTTTCTGTTTTTGAACCAATTGTTCCAGTTCTTGTTCCTTTGACAGCAGCTTGTCCTTCAGCTCTTGACTGTAGGACTGAAACCTCTCTGTGTCCTGCAACATTCAAAGAGGAAATGGATTAACAGAACAGCATAATTCCATCAGCAGGAAGAGAAATAAGGAATCAGGCATGAAAAAAACAGACAAGCTTTCCACAGTGAAAATGAGATGCGGGTAGAACTCCATTTAGGGATAGTAACACTCATGAATCCAGACTGAGCTTCTGTAAGCTGGTGCAGCCCAGCAACTTCAAAGAGTGGAGTTGCTATGGAATGTGCTGATTGCACATGAGTAGGCCTTGAGTCTATAAAGCAGAGACAGAAGTCTTCTTCTCAGGGATGAGCCTTAGGAGCTTAGCCAATCTAAATTAATGAAGCCAGAATGCATCCTCTCTTTTCCAGCCACACACACCCTCATGCTCCTATACACCAGCATTCATGTTCATTGATTGCAGAAGGGAGCTGCTTCTGAGATCAAAACAAGTTGGGGGGAAAAAAAAAATCAGCAAAAGAGTGAATAGATTCCTGCACATTTGTTTTCCTGAACTAGACAACTGCTGACAATGAGGAGTGATGACAATGTACTGATGGAAACAACTGGACAAATTTAAATTATTATGGAGTCTTATGGAGTCATACTGTAACTCAGATACAAGATACCAGGTTTGACATGGGAAATGCAGGATACTGACACAGAGTACAGCAGCTTAGGTTGAAGGTAAAAAGAAACAATACCAGCCACGTTTAAAATCCATCGCTAACAGCAATTTGTCACAGATGTTCCACTGGTATAAACAAGTGATTGGGGCTTCAAGCTCTGCCTTTCACTTTGCAATTACTTCAACTTGTCCACTACCTAAAAATCCTGCGAACACTGGGAACTCACAGTCATATATGGGATTACTCCTTCAGACACTCCTCAGCTGAAAAAAACCTGTCAGAACTCCCCTGAGTAAAATCAGATTCCAGCAGTTCATATCAGCTGAGAATCTGTCCTATTCCTCCACAATAGGCTTCTACTCCCTAGGGTCCCTAGGAAAACGCTGCTAAACAAAAATAAAAATTCCCTCAAGACAGCAGTGATTCTTATATGCATTTTCCCTTCAGCAGTACATATAATGGGGTAATCAAATGCATGATAATTGGCTTCTTCTGTGGAAGAATACATATCCAAGTGAGAAAGACAGACTAAGTTGTATAACCTTGAGTCAGCAGGGTACTAAGTATTGTAAATAGCTACAATTTGTACTTATTTGCATCTTACCAATTTCTTTAAATGTATTCTTCAAGAGCTGCTCTTTATTCAAGCTATAATAATTTTCCCTTTATATGGCATCAATGCATCTCTCCAGGCTGTAAAGTCTTTGTAAGACTTTGCATTAGAGAAGGAAATTAACAGTCAGATCCCCCCAGATCCCAAATTAGTCATGCCAAGAAACAATACTTCTTGAGTGTCTGACAACCCTTAGTGTAAATGCTGACTAAACTGTAAATAGCTTGAGTGGGAAGCTTTAATGAAAGAGCCTGAAAGAAATGGCTTTACCTCAAATATACAACTAATTAGGAGATCCAACAATCACTGCTTACAAAAAAGTCTTTGTTGTTTTAGGGTTTTCAATACCACTTCAGTTGTGGGCTACTAAGAGCATATAAACTATTTTTTCCACAAAACTGCTGCCAGGAAAAGTTCCAAATACTTTTCATCCTTCAGCTGATATACAAACTCTATATAAAGGGTTCATTTCATCCACCAGTAAAAACTGCTCTCAGCTAGGAACGGAAAAAACTTGAAAATTTGAGTCAGGTCCATTACTGTGTGAGGCAAGTAAAAGGAATGGGTCCTTAGACAGCTAATAAAAGTACTTTTTGTTTGTTTGTTTGGGGATTTTTGTCAGGAAACAAAAAACACTTCACATATTTGGGGGGAAAAAAGGAAGTTTTAGATATCATATTTGCTCGAGAATGGAGACGAAACCACTGTTTTGGCAACATTTATGTATCATGCTGCTGAAACCCTATATTGCTTTCATTTATATGGCTGATGCCAAGACAACAAAAAGGCATGAGCCAGTAGCTCATTGTACCACTTTGACTGTCCCAGGCCACCCAGAGCAGCTGTGGAACCCTGAGCATTTCAATACCCAAAACTTAACTGGACACGTCCCTGAGCAACCTGATCTAGTTTGGAAGTTAGAAGTTCAATAGATGTCTTGCCAGCTACATGATTCTAAAATGACTCTTTCCTGAAGCGTACTAGAAGGTCTTGATGGTTTCCTTGTTTTACAAGAAAAAGCAGGACAGAAAAATCCAAAGAAAAGACTACAAAAGCAATAGAGGAGACTTAAAGAAGACTTAGCAAGAAAAGGGAATTCATTTTCAGGTGTTCCGGAGGCAGCACGGCAGTGACAAAAGAATCTAACCTGTGTTTAGTTTGCAAAGAGCTGTGGTGGTTTCAGAAATTACCATCACTTGATTCATCTCGTGTTACTCTTCAGTAAGAATTCATTCCCTCCCAAAATGCAGACACTTTAGAAGTCAACAGGATTGGTGCTGCTCTGAGCAACCTCAAGAAGCATTTTTCTTAATTGTGACCAGAAGCTGAACCTATAGCAGCACCAATAAAACAATGTCTGCAGTTTAAGTGACTTCCAAAAGAATGTCAGCTGCTACTGCATGCCAGCCACTGAGCACAGCACATCAATGCTCCTCTCATCCAACAAGTCACTCAGTTTGAAGCTGCAGAGACTGGATCAGTACAAAAGCAGCTATGAGGTAAAAGATGTTTTCCTTACTCTGTTGTGAAACACATTTTGTGGGCTTTAATTTCACACCCAGAATGAGTATAAAACCACTGAAAGGGGCAGCAGAATCCATGCCCACAATAACAGAGACACTCACTTTCAGCAGAAACTGCTCTTTCTCCTTTTTCATTTGCTGTTCCATTTCCTCATAGAGGTGTTGAATTTCTTCATCATAAGCAGCAATTTTCCTAATAAGAGATAAAAGTATAATTACTGGGTCTTTGTAGCCTTACTTCAAGTCATGGCTCACATTATGAGCGAAGGTCCCCGTTTGTGCCTTAACACAAGACTCCAAAGAATATTTTCACATCAACAAAATAGGAGTTTGTGCGTAGCAAAGTTCACAGATTACATTTTTTTCTCTGGTAGAAAGAAAATTTCAACAGCTCAAAAGCTCAGATAAAGCCACACATCTGATGTTTCCATAAAAAGCAGCTGTTTGTTATGCAGTTATAATGACGACTACCAAGGAACAGACAATACCAAGAATATCAGAGCCTAAAGTTTGCCAGTTAAAATTATTTTAACTGTAACTTCTTTTTTTTAACTCCGGAACTGCATTATTCCCCATTCAAGAGCACTGAATGAGGTACTTCTATCATGTCTAAGATACGTTAGCGAGAGCAGAATTCTTGGAAGACCTTCTTGAAAGCTGCCTTACTGCCTCTCTAACAGCTTTGCTGAAACAAATTTGAAAAGCCCAGACAAGGAATAAAAATAAATACGCTGTGCAGAAGTGTATGTGACTGTAGGAAAAAAGAAGGGCCTACAAAGTTCACTTTTTTTCCTGTAGAATTTTGCAATTAATACCACTGCAGTTTGATACATGAAGGATTACATTGAACAGATGCTTTAGCTTGGGCAGAAAAAACTTAACTTTGACAGGGAACAAGACATATGCTTTGTTCTGCTACTATTCTATGCTACTATATTATATTTTCACTAATCCAGAAACTGAAAAGCAAAAATCACTTTGTATCAAACTCAGGGGACATCCTAGAAAGATTTTTAATAGAGATTAATAGAGTCTTTATATGACATTACTGTATATCTACCCCTATTCTTTCTGCCATAGCTGTTCCTTGAGCAATTTGCATAATGCATCTGTTACAAATAAAGTGCATAATCTCCAAGGGCATTTACATCAGTAAGAGCAAGACAAAGAATATACAGTAGAAAAAAACATTAATTTTGTAATCAGGGTATCTATTTTTTTTTTTTCCCAATGCTCTACATTTTCTATTTTCACTTATTGAAGGCCTGGTTCTCTTCTCAGTTAAAGCAAAGTAAATCGGAAAGAAACTTCAAATAATTTACCTAAGCTAGGAAGAGTGAGCAAAACCAGAAGTCTTTCCTTCCCCCTTTCAGACAGCAGAACACTTGACACTGCCAGCCTGCATTTTCAGTCACAGGTAAAAAATATGAGGGGAGACATTTTCTCAGGATTTACAGCAGCAATAAACTAATGTCAAGCTACATGAATTTGAAGAAAATGATGGCTGTCACTGAGACTTTTTAAAACTCTAACTAGGTGAGAAAAGCAGCCCAGAAAAGGGCGTCTTCATGTCACTGCAACACTTCAAATAGAGAGTGCCACAAAATCCAGAAGCCCTTTTTGCTACCTTACTCCCCTTATAGTGCAAAGATGGGTCACGTTCTGATCTTACATTTTATTTTCTTATAAATATGAAAATGCTTCATAAGAATTTAGCACTTGTCAATGGAATAATATTACACATGTTCATAAAAAATAACAATTACTTAGAAAGGTATGACAGAGATGCTAAGATCATGCACCTACTGTATTCGTGCAGTATAGTGTCATTTTGACCTGGGCTAGATTGACTGTGTACTGAAAAACCCCTGTAACTTTGCACAGGCAGAACACGTTGCACAGCAGTCCATGTTTCCATGGGAATCATAAAGACTTGCTTTGCTTCTGTGTGACAGGGAGAATAACTTCAGTCCTATATTTTTAAGCTGCTGATTTAGTTATTTCTTTCCCCTTATGTGTTTGGAAGCAAATGATAAGGCAGCATCATTGAGACTACATCCAGGAGGCACTGCTGGATGTAGGAATCTTTTTAGTTGGTCTGGCACATAAGCACATGCCATTTCTGCAAGCTGAATACTCCCCAGGCATTTTGTTCATGGCTTACCATTCTTAACTCTGATAAAATTAAACAGAAAGGGAAAATAATATCCTGTTACAACCAAAAGTGTAACAATAATAAGTAATGTAACTAACTAGCAACAGAAAAGATAATCCAACAGGTTAGCTGGCAAATATTCCCCATGTGTAATCAGGGGGAAAAAACCCGAAGCCATAAGGGTATATCATAGTTATGTCAAAAATGCAACAAGTTTTGATTAAAATCTCTACTCCCTGGGATCATCCCATCTAGTTTCACTTAATGCATTATTGCGTGGTTTCAGTAATATTTGAGATTGTGATCTTTCTCCTCCCAAAAATGCTGTGGAATAAACAGATGGAGACAAAGGAGATGGAAGGTTACATAAGTTCACTAAGTTCAGATGAGAGTTCAGGACCAACAGACTCATAAGGGTTTAATTTCTGCCCATTTATGTAGCTGAAATGTGAATTCTTCTTTCTTCTTAAAAAACCAGAGTGATTTGTGCACACTGTGCACTAGGCTTGGGAGATCCTCTTCCGCCAAGATCGAAGATTGACTCTGACACTGTCCCATGCTAAGCCCATGAGAAGTCCATTCATCCTTCCACTTCCCCTTTATCCTTTTACCTTTATCCAGTTTAGAAGTGGTTTGAAACAGCCCACGTTTTTACTAGGTTTTTCTTTCAAATGCAAAGCACAGCAGCAGACAGAGCTAATGGCAGTTGAAGATTTTATCTGCTATTTGAAGAGAAAGGTCTTTCTCATCCCTTTTAAGCTTACTTCCTATCAGTCTTACTAAATGCCCCTTGGTTCTACTGCCAGGGATTTGAAGAATAACAAGGTCTGTCATATCCTACACCAGCCTTTGCCTCCTCATTCAAGAGACCTGACCTTTTAAAAATAGCTCTCTCAGAATAGCCGTTCTATTCCTTTAACCACTGAGTTACCATTCTCTGTACTTTATCCCACTACATTCTTCTTATGTTGCAGAGACCAGAACTTCACACAGCATTCACGATATGGTTGCACCAAGATTCCGTGCAGTGGCAAAAACATGCTTTGTCATGTGCTCAGTCCCCCCCTGACAATGCACAGCAGTTTACTGGGGTCTTTTTGCTGCCACTGCACCCTGAACTGGTAATTTCAGGATGCTCTCTGCAACGACCTCAGGCACTTTCTCTGGAATTATAACTGCCCATCATGTCAGCATGACTTTATTTAACTTCTTTACATTCATCTACTGCTTTTTTGTGCACTCAATACATCACCCTATTATTTAAAAACCACTACTGCTAAATTTAAGAAGCCATGTCATTTTAAATTAGCACTTCAAAACAAGTACAAATGCCAGAAAAATCAAGCAGAACTAACTTATCCTCGCAAAGAAACATTGTATCCTCAGAATTCCAGTCTGGTTAGATTTAAAACCACAATTTTTTTTTATTTTCTAGATAGCTACATCAGTATTAACCTGCACAGTCTCCCACGTGTCGTGTATTTGCACATTTGTGCATTGAGAACATATGTTCAGCCTCACTACTGCTTGGAACAAACAGGACGGCATCAGCATAGTGTATGTATTGAACCAGAACAGAGAAAATCCCTGAGTCTCTCAGACCATGGGATTCAAGTTCAGGAACAAAAATATCCATGTAGGAAAACTCCAGAAGAAAAGACAAAAAACAGATAGAGAAGAACATCACGGATTGACAGCATAGATTGTCACAGCACAAAGATCCCAGCACACGAACATGAAGCTTCAGAGGGCATCCAGGATAGAAAAAAAAGGACCAATTTAAGACAAAAGCACAGCCTACATCCAGGAAAGGAGACAAAAGGCTGAGAGTAGACTGCCTTATTGCCTAATGACTCACAGAGGTGAGTCAGAAAGGAAAGATGAAAGATCACATTATTCATATTCAGTTTCCAAAGGGTATTATTGTCACCCATCAAGAACAACCCACTGGAGACTGTAAGACCTCAATAACCAGCATTCCTTATCTTCTGTGACCCCACAGTAAATCCTGGCCAGTATATCCAGATACATCATCTTAATGTGGGTATTAAAAAAAATTAATTTTCCCCCCTCTATATAGTCTTGTCTTGAGCTTTACTCTTATTTGTACATCGTTTAAAAGAAAAGAGGTTATTCATCCCCACTGTTACTAGAGACAACATTACTACTCTGACTCCTTCCAGCTATTCACTACAAATAAAACAACAATCTATGTGCTGAAATTAGAGGTGTTATCAGGAGCAATAAAAAGCAGAAATTAGCTAAAACCTGTTTTTACTAGAAAAGCATAAAAATTCAATGCATTTTAAGGTAGAGATTTCACATCAACTAGAAAAGATAATGCTAATGCATTTTCTGTGTTGATCACGGCTATTAAACAAACAAATTTATTCATTCAGTTCCCAAAAAACCACTCACAAAAATCCCAAACAAAAACACAAAACAAACCCCTCACCACACATGGTAGTTAATAATCTCTAGTCTAAAAGAGACAGCACAAATCTCTGCATGCTGTTTCCTACTGAGTAGGTGTCTGAAGGCTAAAATCACACTTGTAGACATGGATGAAAATGCTACTATCAATATAAACCAATGGCCTTTAATGACCATACAGTTTCAGGTCTTCTACTTCTTCATAGACCTTGTAACATTCTCAAAATAGCCAGGAGAGCACTGAACAAAGCAAGTATAGGTTCAACAATATATTTGCCTCAATCTGTAACAATATGACATTCTGAGGTGACACTTCACAATAAAAATACAGTGGAACTTCAACTGTAATCATAATTTTGCATTCTGTTTCAGTTTAGCATAACAACTTTCCCCCCCCCTGGATAGTTAGATTAATTTTTAGTTCTTACCTATTTTCACATATATGCATTTTATATATTTGTTTTTATATATGATGTATATGTTTTCTATATAATACAAATACATACTATTTACTATATTTCATAGACTTGCTTTATATATATATTTGTTAACTTACAATTTCACTAATATCAGTACTTTGTGCTGCTTTAGCATCTTAAACCTCTTATGTCTCTGGCCAGTTAATCCAGATTTATAGCTTTTCTGCATGCAGGGTTTGCAAAGTACACAGACAATTTACCAGATTTACTGGTAAATCTGACTGTCCTCTGGAATCAAACTGATTAACTAGATTGGAATCACTTAATATTGTCTTAAAACTTCAAGGCAATAGGGGACAGCTGCAAAAGAATTTCAGTTAACAAAGCCTGTTAACTGAAAGAGAAAAGCTGATTTCATCCAGTTCTGCAATATGAATAATTTTACCAGTACTCTTCATGACTGATAAAACATTACATAATGGGAAGTCTTGTCCTCTGTTCTCCACTGAAATACCTTGTTTATTTCAGCAGTTCAAATAGTAGGTAAGATAGTTGTAAAACTACACAAACAGTCTAACAAAGAGAAGTACTAACTTTTTTAGAGCGCTTTCCAACTCGTTCTTCTCATTATCTGCTTCTTGGAGCTGGGAAAAAATTCTGACCAAGAACTCTTCAAAACTGGAAAGTAAATGAGGTTCTTCTTTTCTTAGCTGCAACCAAAGTTGCTTCACATCACTCTCACTGAAAGTAGAGATCATAAAGGATTCATTAAGAGAGAACATTTCTCAGGCTGCAATAAATGTTCACAGCATCCTACTCAATGGAAGCTTAAGGGCATCACTACTCAGAATACAAAACTTATTAAAAACAAGAGCTACTTAAACTGTGCCAAATTTGAAAAGGATGAGGTGAATGGGAAATGATGGAAATTGCATTTATTCCGAAAAATGCATTATAATGTATGGCCATTCACGGCTGCAGAGTATCACAGGAACTGCTTGTTTAGTGGGTGCCTTGCCAAACACTGCATCTGAACAGGAATGGATAAGAAAGGAGACACGTGAGATACAACGTGCCATCCTATCACTTCTATTAGAAGTAAAGAAATTCTCATGAATCTAGAGCTAAGCAGGCAGTGGAAAAGCTAATCAAAACCCCTTCCCCATAAGAAAGAAATGAGATTCAGTCTCCTAAGTTACTTAGACATGTTAAGAAATTGTGTTTGTATTGCTTTCTTTCGTTTTCAACACATTTTGATTCTACCATGAGTCTGCTACAAAAATAAGAACAAAACATCTTGAAATTTTGATTTAAGGATTTACCAGAATAACGTTTTGTTTCCAAATGTGTTCAGAAGATACTGGAAAAAAAAGATGCTCTGCTGTGAATGATAATGGGTTTTCTAATACTTTGCCAATATTCTCCTGAACGACTTTTTTTGTTTGTTTGCTCACTCCTGACTCACTCTTCCATGTGCATTGTAAGCCTGAACCAAGCCAGCAGAGTGCTATATTTAAAGGACAAATTGAGGATAAGGATAGAAAAAGTGGGTGATAAAAATCTCTTCACAATGAAAGCCTTTCAGGATGACTGACAACCAACTGTTTCCCGTAACAGGCAATCAGGTGAAGAGAAGAAACGAGGAGCACTTTTCATTTCATGGTAAGAATCACTGATGTATTTCTTAAATATTCCTACCATCTGTGCAGATTCTCTCCCAATTTTGCTCCATGCTTTTTTTGTTCTAGAACATTCACTGTGATTGACCGATGAATGTCAGACCTACACACAAAAACATCCTCGAGCAGGTTTTACGTTCCATGTTTCAGAGTGGGCCATCCTGGCCCTGGAAGAGATAGGATTATCAGAGCAATCACAACATGCAATTATGCATGAAGGCAAGAAAAAGCAGAAAAGGAGCAGAAAACTTTCTTTCCTCTGCTTAACTGGTGCACTTTAAACACAGCCCTTGCCAAAAAAAAAAAGCAGTCACCATGCATTGTTTGATTGAAAATCAGTGGCATCTGTGGATTACATGCTAATTATGTTCAAAACCTGTACACATAAAGTGGTATCGCTTTCATATGGCAGAAAAATGAGTTTCATACGCTTGCTCTCGGAAATTTTGCTTGAACAGTACTTCATCTGACAACCAAGAAAATTAATTTTTTAAGAATCCCTGTGTTACTGTGCAGTCTTGGTTCTCGTTATTCACCTTGGATTCAATTAAAATCTAACCCAGAGATGAATCCTAAAAAATCGTACAACTGATTACTATTGCTGAAAAGACTCACTCATCCAAAACCTTTTTAGCTCCAAGCCGATCCATCAGATTTGAGAATTGGACTTCTTCATCCTCATCATCACCCACGGTCTCTTCACATATAAGCGGGCAGGCTGCTTCACCTTCTGATTGCTGCATCATGTCATTTTTCAAAGCAATCTGCTCCAAAAGAAATCGGCCTAAGAATTAGAAATTACACACATTAGCATTTTCAGAACTTAATATAAGAAGCAATATAATACTAAATATACTAAAAAACAAATTTTACAGTAAGTGTAATTTGGGAGGGAAATATCTACACTTGTTTACTAGAACAGTATGATGGAACAACAAAAGGATGAGGCATGGCAAGAGGATCTCTTGAGATCTATGGCTGACTTTGTGCCCAGTTTAATGTCTAACCTTTGGAAAGTCACTCACCTCAAAATTCACAAACATAATGAAAAAATTCCTATCTCCATACAAACGAAAAAAAAAAGAAGACAAATTATAGCTACGAGCACTTCATAAATGTTGTGGCCATATGTCTTGATATGTTTAAATAGATGGTAGGAATCTAAAATAATCATAGCATTGGTACTGATAAAATGTACATTAAATAAAATTTAATGTTCTTTTTAGTGCATGACCGAAGGCACACTTCAAATTCCTATAGAAATTGCATCCAGAAAGCTACATTTTATTAGCAGTAATTGTACAGTGAGGAGGCAGAAGTGAAATTGCCACATGAATGATCAATACACTTGTGCTCAGTTAAGGCAGACCAGTATACATTCCATCCAATTCTAAATGTGCCAGCTATTTTATTTGCATATCTACAAGTCAAAATTTTTAAGGAATGTAGGCAAAAGAGGTATTATGACTTTATGCTGAGGATTTTTGTTATATTCTAAATCCCAGTACAGAAATTACCATAGACACAAGGAAACAGAACTACTGGTGTGGTTTTATGGTTTTCAGATTTGCCAACATTTAGAAATATGAACAGGATTCTCCCATGATAATTGGTGCAGTACAAGTTTTATCCAGACTCTACTCTGCTTTCTCCACTCTAGCTTTCTACAGCAGCCTATATCAAGTACAGCTTCTGCTTCTACTAGGAATGCCAGCATCATCACCTAGCCAAACGTACAACTACCTAGCCTGGAAAATACCTGTGAATGTTGCGTAGCAGGTGAAAATGTACCATGCTTTACACTGCCTATCCTTAGTCTTTTGTGAATCCTATACACAGGTGCTGTGTCCATGTCCTTCGTGTGCCTCTGTGTGTGTGTGTGTGTCTCTGGGATTCACGTTTAACTTTACTGCCAGTTGAACCTGCAAACAGGAGAGCAGTGGCCACATCCACCTTGGGCTCTGGATGGGGCTCCAGGAGCTGAGCAGGAGCAATCCTCAGGATCTGGAGCTGCTGGAGATGGCAGCCACTTACTAACCTACTTAACACAGAGCTTTGGTTTTGCAGGGAATACTTATGAAAATAATCTTCATTTAACCTAAGACATATGTATAATTTACTTGTGGAAAGTAAAGCAGTAATACATTATTTCATTTTTTAATAATGGCAGTTTTCAGATTAAAGCATACTCTATTAAGATACTTGATCTAGCTCTACAATGGGAGAGGTGGGACATGAAAGAAAAAAAGATTTCAAACAACTGATGGTTTGAAAACAAAAACCAAGGTCCTATTTCCTGGACCTAAACATAGTACGAATATATGGTATTTAAATTATATAAATACTATAAATATATGGTATTTAAATTATATAAATACTATAAATAAATAGTATTTAAATTGACATTTAATGTCACAATTGACACATGGAAGATACTCCATTTTGTACAGAAAATGCTTAAACCTTACTCAGCAGAGTTAAAATTAAAGTGCAAAATTGATTTTGCATAAACAATCAAACACAGTCTCACTAATATTGTCATCTTATCTGGAATGTCACAGCTGGGGAGAAAACAACCCTGTACAAACACAGAGAACTCGACAATAACAGTGCTGTTGCAAAACAGGCAGTTACAAAGAACTTATCAGCTCCCATCACGCAGTAATAAGTGCCTCATCCTGTTTCGTTTTGAAATAAATTAACATCACTTGAAGAATTAATTTGTTGTAGAAAGCATTTCCACAGCAGTAAGGACAGCGGTATTAACACATTTTTAACATTGTCTTACATTAACCTTAGAGATAATCTTAATTATCTTTCAGGTCTTGTGACCTCATTTTCACCCCTGTCAAGGGAAATCTTAAAAGAATTGTACATAGATCTACTCTACATCTTAAAACATGTGTAATTCAGATGATTACATCATTGTCTCATATTATGTCCTTGCTTGCCATTTTACACAAGAAAGACCCTGGAGGCCTTAGCCTATTTATTCAGATATAATGACCACTTCTTCATCTGCTACATATATATGCTATATCTAGGGAATAGTCTGACACCCTGTGTACATTATTAAGTGTACTGTAAAGACAAAATGCTTTTTTACTGATCCGAAGAGTACAGAACAGGAATAAAGCTCAGTACAGGAGACATGCTTTCCAAAACTTACTGAATCCTGTGATGAACTCCTTTGGGGTAAGTGAGCCATTGCCATCAGCATCCAATGTAACAAAAACTTTTTCAAGCTCTTCCAGGCTAAGAGGTAACTCAGGGTGCAGTCTCTGGAATCATAAAACATGCAGCAACTTCATCCATTACTACAGAATAAGATGAAGACTAGATTCTGCAGAACATCCATAATACAGAAGGATAAGTCCTTTGTTTCCCAGAATGAAAATCCAAACTCGTTAAAGAGTGAACAAGATCAACTGAGGGACATTTGCTTTAATGACTTCTTTTTTTGCCTTTATGAACCCATTATGACAAGGC
Organism: Margarornis squamiger; assembly: GCA_035222235.1. Lineage (NCBI taxonomy): Eukaryota > Metazoa > Chordata > Aves > Passeriformes > Furnariidae > Margarornis > Margarornis squamiger. Next base: position 29,055,213 of record JAWWTY010000001.1, read on the forward strand.
AATGAGAACAATCTCCTTGTGACACAAATTCCAGTCATAAAAGGGAAGAGGAAAAACTTCAGGAGGAGTCTCAGCATCCGGGTGAAATGCCTTGATTATCAGGCTACTTGACAAACCTGGCAGCAGAACTGTATGCCTAGTTCCTTCCACAACATGAGGCCAAGCAAGAGACTCTCTAGATGACTACATTGTAGAGTATATACTGTCCTAATTAAAGCTGCTTCAGAATATATAAATAAAACAAACAAATAAATAAAACAAAGCTCAGAAAGCTGCATGGTCCAAGGACCAAACCTGCCCCTGTAATGACTTCCACCTACTTCTGAAATGAAGCAAACTCACACCAAAAAAGACATCACTTTATGAAACCAGCTCCACAAAATTACTTTTTTTTTTTTCCTGATAAGCTCAATACAGGCATAAAAGAAAAAAAAAATCTGTGAAACTTATCCTAATGGTTTTATTCTAATTCTTTTAAAAGTGTAGACAGATTCCCAGAAATAGAAGGAAACTGGAATGGCAAACAACTACAATAGCGAGGATTTCCAATGGGAGACAGCACTAGGAAGATCAAAACCTCATCTTGAAAAGCAATATAAATAGGCATCGGTGAAGTCCTCTGCTTTATTAGTTAACCATTCAGTCCCCAGCCAGAACTGCTGTTGTATATACCACATATTAAAATTGCAAGGTAGTAGGTTGATAAAGTTCATCAGATTGAAAGTGCTAAACTGTTCCACTGTGCGGAAGGGATTCAGGGCCAAAGAAACTTTCTCCTGCAATCCAAGAACAACAGAAACCACTATTCAATATACTGAGCCACATAGGCAAGGTAAGAACTGGCTGAGTGCAATAACCAGGATTTCCCTGGCTGCAACAAAGGGGTCAGGGTGTGCGTTATGGACTGCATGAGCTGAATGGGAGAGCAGTAAAAGGAATTCCAAGGTGGTCTTGAGAAATGAAAGCAGCACAGCTTCTAAAGCACAGAATTATCTGGAACAATCACAATGAGATTTCTGAGCAGGATTAATTGTGCATTGTTGCCTGCTTCCAAAAAAAACCTAAGAAAACTTGATGGATATTCAGTTTAAATAAATTACTTCATCGGCGATAACACCTGTCATCAGTTTCTTACTTAAACACATCCATCTTCCCAAAGCTTTGGATCTTAATGTCTTAGATCTAAAGAGAAACTTTTTTAAATGAGCTTCTCTTGTAAATTCTTACAGCCTACACTGCAGTGATGAGAGAGAAGGTGCTTCAGACAAATTACCCTTTTCACACATAGAAAACCAGAAACTGTACTCCCACTGCCAGGTCTTTGTGACCTGCTGAAGAAGCACTTCTTGAGAGCTGGTTGTCCTTGTCTGACCATGCCATAAACACAGACCCACGTGCTATTCCAGTACAATGGCTCGTGGGTCTTGCTGCAAACCTGACTGACAAATATATGCTTCTCCAATTACAGCTGGAGGGCTCTAATGTAGCATTCAAATTCTGATGTGAATTACACTGATTTTACAGTAGAAAACACCACAAAAAATATGGAAATAGGAGATTTTGAGGAATGTACCAACATTTTGCTCCATTAAATTCCCTGTACTATTTACAGGCTGTAATGAACTGGGCCACAGTTACTATTGTTACTAAGATTAAGTTAATGTTTTCCCAACCTCCTGTTTTTATTCTTAATGAAAAAATTAAGGGTTTTTGTTAGAAAAAGAAAATGTTATTGGTCTCATAGTTGTGTATTTGTTTATTTGCTCATTTCAGGCTTACTGTAAAATCTTTTCAATATCAGGCTCTTAAAAATTTTAAAAGAAAAAAAGAAATAAAACACTCAGAGATACAACTGGAGCTCCAAAAGAAACTATCTGCATTGCCACCAAATGTGCTTTGTGCTCTCATGATACCTATGCTTAACTCTCTGAAAATACTAAGCCTTTACTCTGATAAATAAAAAGACAGAGGTCAAATAGCTAAGAGCAAGATCGGAACTCAGTTCTGCTATACACACTTCACAACACTAATTCTCGTTGTTCATTGCAGCCTCAAGGCCCAAAGGCCAAAGCTGTGGTTTCAGATCTCAGGTAGAATTTGCTTTCTTGCAATTTCAGAAAACCTCTTGTTTGTTTGAAAGCTGAGTACATTTGGTATTTTGAAATAGAATGAAAAATTTTTAAAAAACCCTCAAAACTGTAGTCTCACAATAAATAGCATTATATAATCAGGGAGAAGTAAATCTTTAGTATAATTACTACAGACAAATCAGAAAACTGCAAAAATTTGTTTCATTGAAATAAATTGGATTTCAGATACGCAGCACTCACTGTTGAAAATCATGCCTTGGATCACATGACTAAAGATTGAAAAGCTTAACGTTAGCATCCCATATTTGAAAGAAAGCTTCAGTAATGGCAAGCAGTACAGAACTACCAAACAGCACAACACAAAAGTGATCAAGAAAAAATTGATTTGTCTTTGCTATAGCGAGTAAATATCATGAAAAGCAGAGGAAATAAAAGTATAAAGAAACGCCATCTCAAGTGTCCTGAGCACCTTTATTTCTGCATTTAAATGAACCTACATACATACTGAAATTGTCAGATACAGTAAACAAACATTCATGATGAAATAGAAGAAATGTACTTTATCTGTTCATTGCAACCCTTTCGCTACTGCATCTTTTGTAACATCTGTTTTAGAACCTGAAGTATAAATTTATCAGCACTCTAAGCACAAAATCTGGAATCAAACAGAAACAAATAATTCTACAATTCTTGCAAATAACAGGCATTAAAAAAAACTTTATAGATATGTGTGTGTGTGTGTGTGTTTATCATTAGGTAAAAATATATGCCGTTCAGTTTTAGGAAAGACAATAAAATTATAATCTATTGAATTCTCTGTGAGTCTGGATTGACCAAAAATTACCACTGGCAATATATTTGTTTGTTTGCATTCAATTACTTCAATGAGATAGTGTAGATTAGTAAAGCCTGCAGCACAGCAGGCACTCCTCTCTTTTTTCAATTTCGCATAATTAACAGAGGTCATCAGAAAACTCAGCAACACACAAATGCACAGAAAGCTCTCGAGAGCCAGTAAACTGAGCAGTTTACTTAGATTTTTGCCTTTTTTTTTTTAATTAGGATTTTGATTTTCCACCATAGTTAAAATTGTTTCAATTGTATTTTCCTATAACACACGCATATCTTTGTTTCTGAGGATGTGGAAGGTTTCTAAATTTTACATTAGGCACTTTCCTTTTACAGTAGTTTGCAATTAATTCATCTTGCACCCACTTCCCAATTCTATTTCATCCATAAGTATGGAAGTAGAAATGGATTAACACAAATTATGCTTTGTATGTGAAGCGTGACTCTGTACTTGTTTTCTGCCACATACTGGTTTCAAGTCACCTTATCAGTTCTGCAATATGCACCCAATCACATTTTCAAAAGATTTTGTTATATATAGTTGCTTTTTTTCATCAACATTTTCAGTGAATCTGATTTTAGGCCCTCAAACAAATTAAACACAAATTGGTAAGATTACTGCAAATACTGAATAATGCTAAAAATACTGTTCCTCTATACTTCCTACTTCTATATATATATCTATGTGTGTGTGATCCAGCTGAGAATTCACCCTCCTTGGGCAGTACAATCAAAGTGGAAGGCTTTTTTTACACAATTATGCTGAAAAAACCAGAAGGATAATATTGGTGGATTGAACACATTAATGACACTGTGGCAAATCACAAAGTAATGAATTTATTGGTGTTTCAACTTTTTCAGTGAGAATGGAATTAAATTCCTGGGGCATTTTTTTAAACTTAATTTACTTTGATTTTCCACTTTTTTGTTGCTTTGTCTGTGAAAAAATTCAAGCATTATATAACATTTCGAAGATATTATTTAAAATCCTACATATCTCTTTAAAGTTATGAGGAGAGTGTTAACATTTTTAACTCTAAATTAATCAGTCTCAACTAATTAAGGGCATTAGGAGCTTCTCTCATTGTGCATTTCACATTATCAATTTTGTTTTACCTGCATGTCTTGACGAGTGACGAAGCCTTTGCCTTCCAGATCACAAATCTGAAAGAATTCTTGTGCTTTTCCCAACACAGTTAGTTCTGGGTCTTGTTCTCCAGTCCTGCCCTCCTCTGCATATCCTGGTGGCACAGGACTGGCACGGTTTCCTTGTATTCTGTCCATTGTCACAATCTCAGCTCAGGAATATTTTGGGATGCTGCTATCCCATTTACTCATAAATTCTGATCTGAAACCTGTGCATGGGAGGTAAGGAAAAAAGCAAATCAGACCCTCTTAATGATGTTTTCCACAATCTCTTAGCAACCATCCATTTAATTAGGCACCAAAGCTTAGAAAGAAGAAAAAGCTTTTTGAAAATGCCTACCCTTGATGGGCAAATGGGATGATGAATGAGGGAAGAAGACAAAACTAGCTCTGAAATGGAATCTCAAAGCAAGATCAGCCAGTTTGGCAAGAAATATGGACAATTAATCAATATGAACAAGAAAACACATGAAATACGGGTAAAAGCAAAAATAATTTAAAGCCCTTAAAAGTATTAGACTGGTATCCTTTTGACTGTCATCATCTTAACACCATATACCACAATTTGCATCTAGTGCTTTGGAGCACAGATCACATGACAGCTACAGAATGGAAGGTAACGGATGTCTGATGGATCATAGTGTTTAAATCAATTAAGTAAAATTAAGAGAAAGATAATGCATTATGGAATTTGGAAATACTTTCTTAGATTGATCCTTATTTCTTAGGGCTGTGACTTTGACCTGTGAAGGAGAACTAATTGCTAGTGAACTTGGTGGGAAGACTTCCCTGTATGATCTTAACTCATTATCATGTGGGTAAACCATGTAAGAGACAGCCTGTTTCACTGTGTATGTGTGACAGGCTAAGAACATGTGTACAGTTACCAGCTCTCAGATGACACGCAACAACTTGACTCCATATCTACATCTTGAATTTGTATTTCTGCTTTTCTAAGTTGGTCTACCTAAACTAGCCATAAATTGGTCTGATAATTTTTAACAGATTAAAGTATTTTGTAAGGCATTTGATTATTAATAAAGGAATACAGCCAGATTCTGATCCATGCACTACTTGGAACTACTCCAACAAAGGCCAGTGAGAATTGTTTAAATCTGAAATATATGCAGTCTCCAGAATAAGGGCCTTGGCATTGTATGAATGTGAAGGCAGAATCAGAGGAAACCTTAGGTTTCTTTATGCAGTTTCTTAAGGAGAAAAGGCTCTGATCACATAGACAGAGAAACTCAGCTGGAACCTGTTTTATTTTATGCTTCAGTTCAAATCTGGCAGTGCTTTATATCTCTTAAAACACAGCATCTTCCAAGAATTTCCTAAATGTCATACTTAGAGCTTGCAGTGCCTTCCCATCACAAAGGGATTTTTCCAATGGCTATGGGCCAGGCAGTTGGACTTTCTATATAGCATGTAAGGATAAATGCACTGTAAATAGGCCATTGACTTCAAACCAAACTAAGACTTTGATGATGAAATCACCCAGCCCCTCTGAAACCATGTAACAAAATGGCAAACATGGGTAATTTTCCTCTCTCTCCCTCATCCCTTTTACATTTCTCGTCATCCCAGGACTATTATTTAAATACTCTATGAAGCTGAAATAATTTGGGCTTAATAGCCAAAATAGCTGTCAAAATCCTTCCTAAAGCAGAGTTACAAGCAGGAGAAGAAAAACCACCTTGAAATAAGCCAAGGAATGGCTATATCCAATACCATTCTGCCTTAGGGAACTCCTCCTCAAAATGAGTCTTGCTTCAATTTTAACGTATGTCAGTCAGGGGTGCCCTATAGACCCCAAAACCAGCTATTTGAACCACACCTCTGCCCTGACCTGCACCCAACACGCTGCGCAGGGTGATCCCCAAAAGCCACCAGAGTCTACCAGAGCACCAGCAGCAGCAGCCGAAAAAGCCCTGGATAACTAACAAGGCTGGAAAATGCCATCAGAGGGACTACTGGTTACACATAACAAGGGGCTTTGGCTATTACAGCTGCCTGAACACCTGTAGTCTTTCTCTTATGAGGAAACCTTCTAGCTCAGAAAGTCTGACCAGCCTTCAGTACCTGGGAAGATACACAAAGGAAAAGATCACTCCATAATTGCCATAATCCCTTTCATAATGTTTCCAATGATAGACAGTCTTACAAACAGTATAATAGCTAGATGAATCTTTGCTCTCGCTCCATACAGCCACCCACAAGGGGATCAGATGCAAAAGCCACAGAATGCCACATTGAGACTACAGTGATATAACAGTCTGGATGAGATTCTTCTTCCATACTGCTTTTACACGCCTGAACTTCACTTACATCAAGACAGCTCACTCCTGGCTGACACCAGTGGATGAGATAATCAAAACCAGGTAATCAGTTTCAACTTTGCAGTGACAGTAACTTAAAGATAGGTTTACAAATACAAAATAAGTCAAAGGGACAAGTGCAGCCTAATGATGGTCTTGACAAGATCGGACCCAGACTCCAAATTTATTTGACTTCTTTTTTTTCCACATGTTAACAATTTCTCAAAAGGCCACAACTGTAGAAACAGACCCAGCTAATCATGACAGCAAATGCTGCTAGTGCCTGTGGCCTCTGCACAGTCCACTAGACTTCCTTAAGAAAAAGAAAAAGGAAAAACTGTGCAAGCCAACTGCATGTGAAAAAACAGAAATGTGAAACAGATTAAGAACAGTGGAACAAAAAGGCACTCTATACAGTTTGATAGAGCTGTTTGCATTTAGCAAACAGTACAATTCAGCAAACATCACCATGCTTTCTAAATACTGCCAATCCACAAAATGAAATTATGTGCATCATGAGAGCCTCACCTTATTACAAGTTGCCCCACCTTTAACACACATCATAAACTTGCCACACAGCTCTCTGTGTCTTCAATACAGCAGAAAATTAAATTAGAGCATAGGCAAAAATTCTTAATCCTTATGGCAGCTTCTAAAGCTGACAGCGTTCATTGTAATTCCTAGAGTAATTCCTACAGTGTCCTGATACTTTGCAAATGCTGGTAATAACACAAAAGATTAAAACTGCAGTTTGTTCCACATGACTGAATCAGCAATTTAATTATTTCAAGGCCAGTTTTAAACAACATAGGTAGTACCATTCACTCATCCATCTCCTCTAGAAAATAAATGGCTTACAAAAATCAATCCTGTTAAGACCTTTGATTTCCATTTTTTTAGATACACACTTCACCATGCAAAATAGGTCATATCACGACCTGATGCAAACAAGCATTGCTCCAAATAGTTAACAAGGATATGGCCTTTTGAGGCTTTTGCAGATTAATCATGAGGTAATTTTGGATGGGTCTGTAAAAGCCAGGTTACTCTTAGTATGTTAAATGACACTTTCATCATTTCCAGTCAGGTCTACTGTAAGTCACCAAACTCTAGAGGTACAGAGCAATGCTGAGCCACAGATTTCATAAATAACGACTTGAAACAACCTTATTTTCCTTAGCTGTGACAGTTAAAAACTTACGGAGCTGTTTTACCTGCATTCATGTCTCTGAGTTTTTAGGTATCAGTAAAATGTTTTCCTTAGCATGTGTCTACAGGTACAAACTTTCTGCAGCACACTTCAAAACATATCTTCAGCAGAAAAGTGTAGCAAGCTTACTTAATACTGAGGTCACCTTGGATTTGCACAAAACATTCTTATTAGAGGTAACACTTATGTTTTATGAAGACTGAAAAATAAAAATTAGATTGCATACTTTTTCTACAAGAAATATATTTTCCTACAACCAGATTATTGTTAAAATAACCTGCAACTGCTGTGTAGTTGATGCATCGACAGGGACCTCTCCAAAAATTAGTGTCACAGTTAGTTATCTTTCAGCATTATGCTGAAAAGTTCCTAAAGCTAAAATATTTCACCAGAAATATATTATGTTAGCACAAGCCTAATGAAAGAAGTCCTTCAGTTCTTTATTGCTTTGCCCTGCACCTTTAAACAAGTGTTCATCCAGTTAGACAGTGAACCCTCTTGAATTCTTTCAACTTAATCAGGAAACTTTTAGTTTATTTAGTTAAATTAAGGTCAAGTGGTCCATCAAGGAAAAAAATTAAAACAAGCAGGACCTACAGAGAATGACAGAGGAACGAGACTGCTAAGACCAAAGAGAACACTATATATAACCATCTTTAAGTACACAGAAGTTTGCTAGATACAGGATTGGAGAAAAATGCTCCCTATGCACATAATACAATACACAAGAAACTCTTGTGCTGCAACCTGGCAGACAAGCTAGGCATGAAAACCCATCCAAGGATAAAGTAAAGCACTGAACAACCAGCTGCAAACCCAGTGCAACTGCCATCAAGGAAGAACAGACCACACACAAATCTGTGAATAATGGCAAAGGTGGGCATTCCTTGAGAAAGATGAAGGGATCAGTGGACCTCAATGCTGCTTTTATCCATTTTTAGCCATTGAAAAAAGATTTTAAAAGACTATTCAATGCAAAAATTCAGGTCCCACATTTAAAACAATTCGTAGTGATACAAAGTTGCATGCTCAAGGAAATAACTCTATTCCTAATTATGACTGAGACAATTAATTACCCTGTAAGCTTTCACGTGAGCATTATAAAGCTTGACCTAACCACATGACCGCCTAGACAGAACTAGATGAAAACATGGGACTTTCATTCCTCTGATTTTGACTTTTCAAGTAAAAGCATACAAGTCAGAAAGGCACTGAAATGTATCATCAAAGCCTTTTCCACACAGCCTGAATTCACTTCTTGCATGATGTAACACCATCTCTCATGATCCTCCATCTGAGGCGATAGTGTACCATGGAGCAGGTGCGGGGAGTTCAGCTGCAGAGGGAGAGATCTGAGGCAGGCTGGAGTGCTAATGAGGGACCACAAGAAGGTAGTCTGAAAGAAACCTGTCATGAAAATAATTTCAGAGGAGTAGAAAAGGCAGACAACAGAGGAATCGTATATCCATTGGCCTACACATGGAAAACTTTAAGTTATATAGGAATTCACAGAATCACAGAATCAGCTAGGCTGGAAAAGACCTCTGAGATCATCGAGTCCAACCTTTAACCTAACACCACCTTGCCTATCAGACCATGGCACTAAGCGACACACCCAACCTCTTCTTAAATACCTCCAGGGATGATGACTCCACCACCTCCCTGGGCAGCCCGTTCCAAGGCCCAATCATTCTCCCTATAAAGAACTTCTTCCTAATGTCTAACCTAGACCTCCCCTGGTGCAGCTTAAGACTGTGCCCTTGTGTCCTACTGCTGGTTGCCTGGGAGAAGAGACCAATCCTCACGTGGCTACAACCTCGTTTCAGGTAGTTGCAGAGCGATAAGGTCTCCTCCACTGAGCCTCCTCTTCTCAAGGCTGAACATCCCAGCTCCCTCAGCCCCTCCTCATAGGACTTGTGCTCCAGTCCCTTCAGCCTCGTTGCCCTTCTTTGGGCATGGTTCATCACTTCAATGCTCTTCCTAAACTGAGGAGCCAAGAACTGAAAACAACACTCAAGGTGCAGCCTCACCAGTGCCGAGTACAGGGGAAGAATCACTTCCGTGGTCCTGCTGGCCACACTATTCCTGATACAGGCCAGGATGCCATTGGCCTTTTTGGCCACCTGGGCACTCTGCTGGGTTCAGTTTGCTGTCAGCCAGAACCCCCAGGTCCCTTTCTGCCTGGCTGCTCTCCAGCCACTCTGTCCCAAGTCTGTAGTGCTGCAGGAGGTTGTTGTGGCCAAAGTGCAGGACCCAGCACTTGGCCTTGCTGAACCTCATCCTGTTGGATTCAGCCCATCTATTCAGCCTGTCCAGGTCCCTCTGCAGAGCCCTCCTGCCTTACAGCAGTGAAGTAAATTTGTGTGGGAGAACCAAATTCTGTTTACAATCAGTCTTAATAGAAACCAGACCTGACTAGCTTTTAAAGATTAAGAGAACTATTAGGAACATCTACTTTGATATCTGCAAGCTTAAAGCTTCATTTGTACCACAAGGTTTTAGGCTTCTATAAAATTGCTTCCAATTTATTTCCAGCTATTTTTATATTTTCCAATATAATTCAATTTATTTCAACGTATGGAAGATTAGCAGAAATCAAGGAGGGAAAAGACCTTGAAGAAGATATTGTGTGTTACACATACATCAAAGTCATACAAATGAGATTTCTCCTTTTCAGAAGATTACTTGTTAAATAAAACAAAAACAAACAAAAACCACAAAACAAAACCCAACAAACAAACAAACTTAAAAAAAAAAAAACAAACAACAAACCAAACTAAAACTAGAGAAGGAAAAAATCCAGATCATATACCTGAAGTAGATATATCAACTGTGAAACAAGAGAAAACATCATTCAAGTATTAATGATTCCAAAACAGGCTACCAAAGCCTTTGGACAGAGACCACTTAATCCCCACTTGGCATTTGTCCCTAGATGAATCCACAAATCCAAATGTTGGAAAAAACCCAAATTATGTCACTCCTGTGCACCATGATGAATCCCAACTCTGACTGGTGCACTTGTGCTCATTAACCTCTGGTGTTTTTAATATCTCCATCCAAGCAACTAATTTTCACTTGGCTGACAAGAAAATTTTCTTCTCCCAAACTTTCCCCCCACAGATGAAGAACGTTGCTTCCCTGGCTTCTTGATGACCTCTACGGAAATAGTAAGCAAACTACTCACATATCAAAATTTCAGATGTCCATAGGTAACAGAGGTAGGCAAAGAAAGTAGGCAGATTCATTTATTCCCCACCCTGCTCTTCAATATGAAAACACTAAAGAAAAACAACTACTAAGATTTTTATTGCCTAAATTCCAGCAGTTCTTAGGGATCCATATTGAGAAGGCAGGGTGAAGCTAACAGGACCTGCTTAGCGCTGCTAGGCTCCTTCAGAAGTAAGATGACTTTAAGTAGTTATGGTTTTAGCAGAAATGCATCTTTTCCTTTACTGCTTTGGATGCTTCCCTTTTAATGTATTTAAGAAATTAAAAGCTAAGAACTGTCTGGAAATGCAAACTACTTATAAAAGAAGACTGAATTTAGGGGCAACAGTCATCATGGAAATCACTGTTGACCTACTTAATTAATACCTGAGCAGGTATGGTGGTGTGTTTATGTGTATCTGAGTGTGTGTTTTCCTCACAAATCCTGTCTCTAATATATTGTTACTGCATACAAACACAGTTTGACCAGTTGAGTATTATGGGCTAAAACTCCGGCTAACATTTGTGGCTGCAGCATTACTTTTTATAAACACTTGCATGGAAACAGAACAGACATTAGCAGTTACAGAACTTGTATCAGAACTATTATAGGACTATGTAGAACTATTTTACCATTATTTTGATTTCTTTCTAAAGCATAAAATGTTAGTTCAGAGATGTAAAACCTGTTATTAAGAAGGATCACTTTGCAACAAATGCAACACATTCAAAGTACGGTGAAGACAAAAGTGAGCTGATTCTATCTGACTGCAGAGAATCACAGAGTCATTTAGGCTGGAAAAGACCTAGAGACTCAGCATGATTTATTGTGGTGCATTGGTGTAATATGATCTTCTGGTCGGATATACTCCCAATACTTATGAGCTGTTCCATTTGTTGACAAATTATTTGCATTGGAAACAGACCCCCCTCCTCCTGAAATAAAGGCATGGAAAAAGTTTAAGTAAAGCAGTATATATCCCTTTTAATTGTCTTATCTTTCAGGTTTTCCTAATGACTCACTGCTAAATGGAGCTGCTTTCAGCTGGTGAAATCTGGTTGACAAGAACATCTTCAAATTACACCATTCTCACAAAAAAAAAAAAAAAAAAAGAAAAAAAAAAAGAAAAAGCTTGAAATATTCTGCCTCCTCCAACAGCCTTTGCTAAAAATGTAACTTCTGAAAAAAACCAAAACCTTTTATCTCTAAAAACCAACAAAATTTTGTCTTGAAGTCTAAAATTCAGTCTCTATTTCTAGTTTGTCAAGGAATTTTACACCTTTAACCTACATTAAAGGATTTTGAGATGCAAACTAAATATTCTCTTCAGATAAGAACTGATTTTTAATGGAAAAAAATTCAGTGTAAAATTTCAGTCTACTCTGCCATTCTACTCTAACATTAGTGGATGCAACCTAATGCAGATTGCACTAGAGGGCTGAGAGGCTGAGAGGCATATTCCAAGTGTTTCCTTAGTTATGTGGCACTTTCCTTGCAGTTGGGTTTGCAAGAATTATTGTTTTCAAAATTTTCAGAATTTCTAAAACTGCAGACTTGCTCTGGGAAACCACCTTCACCTGAGTCAGTGGGACAGTTTATAAAGAACAAGAGCATGCCAGTGAGGCACAGGAATATTTAATTTGCTAGTCCCACTGTTTTTCTGTTGCAAGAAGTAATGGTACTATATGACACTGGAAGAGTCATATTTTCCTATATGCAGAACAAGATAACCTTCATGCTATCTGTTCAGCATGGCTCACTTCCAAGGCCTTGGAAACACGTATAAACAAATCTACTTATCTATATTTGATTAGTAGGCTTGGTGTACCTCATCCTGTTCAGTTCTACAAAAAAGGCTTGCAATACAAAACAATTAAAAATGGATTTTAATCCACCACTGCTTTCAACTAGAAATACAACTTCCACATTTTCTGTGAGTCAACTAGTCAAAAAGTCATTCTTGCAATTGTACAGGATCCCTGCCTTCATTTATGTTGATCTTCAATGAATGGAAGTTTTCTTGACACCCTCCCTGTGAGATTAAAGAATAAGACAAGTTGTGAAGAAAACAGGCTATTGCATGGTACTGCAGACAGGGAGAGTATCCTCCCTCTGGAGGTCACAGGCTCTTCCAAAGGACACATATCCAGGGCACCTCTCAGCAGGGTGGTGACTTCCTGCTGTGCAACAGGTATGTCTACTTCATCATTTATCTGGCAAAATAAGGCATTGGAGCAAGGGGTAGTCTGGGACACAGCAGAACAAACCCACAATACAGAGACACAGCAGAAGGAGAGCATGAGAAGGAAGTCAGATTAGAGTGACATGACACACCGTAAATCTGATAGTGAGACAAACTGGACAAGATTCCCGGTAAGATATACTATTGTTAATCTGCCCCTGTGGTGATTCAATGTACTGAATACGGGGAAGAACTACCCCCAAAAATGCAAGTGGCAATTATATAAGAAATGCTGGTAATTATTTATCACCATTTTTTTGTTTTCTCTTAGAATAAAAAAATAAACTAATTCAGACTGAAAACTCTAGGCCTGATCTGGTTCAATTTTTGTCTGGAGAGAGCTCTAAAATCTTCAGACTCGGTTTCGGTCAGTTTTTTGACAAAGACATCCTGGTGTTTCTGCATGGGTAAGTCATAGACAGTGGAATCAATTATGGTTTTGCATGAGGTTAAACTTAGACTGATTAAATCTGCCTTTTTTAACATGAGAAATAAAACCCTAAAGATATATTACTCCCTCCTTACATTTAGAACTATATGTTCATATATACTTAAACTGCAAATTATCAAATGATAGAGAGGGAATCAGGACAGACCACTATATTCTTTACCCCTTCATATATCCACCATTTACCCATCCACAAAATCATGATAGTGTATCATTTGTCAATGAACAGAAACAGGAGGAAAAGAGAGATCTGTCTGAAGCAGCATGTACATCCTGTGGTCTGAAGAAACCACAAGAAAAGCTTGCAGAGTAACACTCTTTAAGTGCATTAATTTCTGCTTCTTTCTTTACTGTTCTAGTCCACTACAAGATAAGAGGAGAAGGGTGGGGAGAAGTGCCTTACACAGAACCAAATACTCCTCCTACATTTCAGCAGCAGTGAACTTAAGTTTACAAGAGCTGGCAGACCAGGATGCTGCAAACTATTATTGCCCTAAATCTCATTTTCTACTTAATCCACTCACAGATATACATCTGTTCTTTGTACTTGAAACACTGACTTTTGGTTGTGGGGTTTTTTTTCTTGATGTCACAAAGGATGATAATTTAGTATAGAGAAGACTGAAATTGAATTTTCAGTCTTTTAGGTGCAACAGTTCCCTTTTGAGTTGTATGGTATTGAAGTCCATTGTGATAAACTTGGGGACCAGAACATCCCACAAATAACTAATAAACTTTTACCCATGCATCAGAATAATTCACATATTCAAAAAAGAAAAGTGAAACTAGCTTGAAAACTATTGTTGAAAACCACTAAGTTGCAACTAAGAAAACAGAAAAGCCTATTAAATTAGTCAAAGTTTCCAGAGGGATTTCATCATTCTCTCAATTGCGACACTACCCACTTTTCACTACATGCAGTCATAATCCGTTCCACTGGTGTATATTAAGAAATCTATTATTCTGGCAGCAGTAAGTTTCTTTCAGAACTGTCATTCAGAGTGATCATAAGCCTTCAGTATCGAGAAAAACAGAAAACTAAATCAGGTACCACACAAGTCCTACAGCAGTGTAAGAGTGACACCAAACTATTGCAGGGGCACACATTTTCACAACCATCAGCACCAGCACTGCCTTCATCTTAAGTATTTGGAGGGCCTGAGGGCAGTCACCCGCCAGACTCAAATATCTTCCCCGTATCTGCACGGAAGCGAAAACCAGCGGGGCAGCTCCTGAGGTAACCAGACCATGAAGCGACTTCTCTGTGACAGCGACTGCCAGCCTCCAGCACGATGCTACATGAGGCACGCACAACCGCGAACACAACGACTACCACTCGGCAGCACTTTTGGGCACCACCTTTACGGAACATTCCCCGCGTGGGAGGAGTCACGACAAGCTCGCCCCCTCCGCACTCAGCTGTCGCTCCCCACGCCAGCGCTCGCCCCACGCCGGTGCCGGAGCGGCTCGGCGGAGCTGGATGCGGCGCCGGCAGCAGGCGATGCGGGGGCAGCACCAGCCTGCTCGCCAGCCACCCCGGCTCTTACAGACACCTTCCCTGCTGCCTCCCAGCCTCAGAGCGGGCCGAGGGAGGAGGGTTGAGGGCAGGGCTTGGCCACCGCCCAGTTGCCCCCCCGGTGCTCCATGCCCGCCCCTGCCACCCTCCCGAGCATCCTCCCGGCCAGCGCAGCCCCCGCTCTGCTGCGCTCCCAGGGGACAGGACGTGTCCCATACCCGCTGCCCTGAGCCTGGCCAGCCCCTGCCCAGCCCCTCCTTGCGGACACCCCCCGGGAAAGGCAGCTTGCGACAGAGCTGGGCACCCTTGGGAAAGCGCAGAGGCTCACCCTGCGCTGCAGAGGGGCTGAAGCAGCAGCCGCAGGTGCCTGCCCGGGGGCAGCCTCGCCGGCAGAACCGTCCGGTCCGGCTGTGCACGGACATCCCCATCTCCCTGCCCCGACCCCTTTATCCCACGGTGCCGCCCCAGACTCACCTGCCGCCCCGCGCCCTGGCCGGGCCGGCTCCTTGGGCTGGCAGTGAGACGGCGGAAAGGCTGAAACCACTTTCCTAACTTTGTTTTGAGCACGGGTGACATAATTGGGCGAGGCGGGCAGCGCCCCGGGGGCGGGCCGGCCGGCACTGCCTTCCCTTCCCTTCCCTCCCTCCGTCCCACCTGGAGCCGGAGCGCGGTTTCCCCGCCCGGCTTCACCTCACCTTGGGCGAGAGCGGCTCGCCCTCGGTGAGACAAGAGAGCCAGGGAAGGTCGAGGAAGCTCAGCCTTCCCTGGTGGCTCTTGCAATCAGGACTACGTGCATGACAGCTTTCCAGGATGAGGATTCGGTACCCTAAACCGTTCGGGGCAGGAGAGTTTGGAAGGGCGCAGGAATGCTCGTCCACAGCAAGATCTTAAGGTGGCGACCAGTCCAAATGGACCAACTAGGATCTTCCCCACCTTGCCATCGCAAACTCTCCAAGTTCTACTTACAGAAGGTGGTGACAGTAGACAGAATTCACATTCGATTCAAAGATTTCGCTTAGCCTGAAGTATATTTTGAAAAGTATCTGCTTCTGGGCTCGGGTTTTCTGAGTAGACCCCCAGGAAGAGAAAAAACTTCAACATCATTCTCATCACTGTAGGATTTCCCAACTGCAGAAGACTTCTTAGGGCACAATGCCTAAAGAAGGCTTTGCCTGCCTCTTCTTGATCAGGTGATCTGGTCGCAGACACATCTGTGACATCAACTGCACTGGCCTGCCCCATATACCCCAGGCCCTCCTTTTCACCATAAACAAGTGGTGCCTTCTCAACCCATCTTTCCTGAACAGCTTGTAACCTTATCTCATTAAAGTAAGCTACAATACCAGAGCGCTGGTAAAAAAAGCAAATCTTGGAGCTATGAAGAGGAATGTGAGGACAATCTGCAGGTAGTCTGCCGAATACAGGCATGTATACATGCCTGATAAAACTGCTTACAAAGCACTACAAGTAATCATCTAAAGCAGTTATTAAACCTCGAGTTATGTGAGTTTAACTAGGATGATTTCTGCAGAGAGAAACATTTCTTCACTTATTATTATGATTCTTTGACTATAGGCTTGTATAAGTTTCCACAAGGCAAGCTTCAGTGTAGATTTACAGTACATTAAAGTAACCACTTGACAGTTACTGCTCACATTCATGCTCACTAAAAAAAGTAAATATTTGAAACTTCCTTACCACAGCAGCTGCCTTATATGTACTGTGAGCTAAAATAGGTACACAGGTAGTTACTATGAAATCATCAGCATGTTGAATAGCTATAATACTCTGCACATGCTGACTTGACTCAGGCTAACTTTTTTCTATTTAACCTTTTGTTATATGAGTAAAATAGTGAGTAAAATATGGAATTACGTTTCTTTTAAAGGTGTGGACAATCTTACAAGATTCTTTCACAGAAGTGAAGGCACACTGTCAGCCACAACATACTAGACATAATTCAAAAGCTTGCGGAGAAACTGAAGACAGCATATAGAAAGTTTTAGAACAGCAGGGGATTTTCACACGCATGGGGGAAAAGCCTGCTGAAGTAGTATTTGCAGACTTAGCGGTAACATTAACGTATTAAGACCTCAGGGAATATATCAAAACTGAGGACTGCTCAGGTACCTTGTCGCAACAAAGCAATTTTCTTCCTTACCATTAAGTATGAAGCAGTTCAGACTTTCATGTTTCTGTAAGAAAGTTTGGGCCCTACTAAGCAATAGTAGAAGAGCTGGTCAATGACATTTTCTAGGTCTTGTCTAGACATCTAATGTGGCTTATACATATATTGGCGAATACTTTGGAGTATAGCATTACAGAGCCAGCTAGAAATGGGCTATTGTTCTCTGTTTTCATTTTCTCTCAACGCAAAAACTTATGGATTCTGTTGCACTCCAGTATTATTGTGATTTCTTTCAGCAGTTTCTGATCATATACCTTCCTATGCACTCTGTTTCCTAGCTGATGATGGCAGAGACAGAGACCCTGATAGATCTCAGCAGCCACAGTTAGTTCTTCATGAACAGCCAGAATCCAATCCCTTACCATATCTGTCTCCTATAGTAAGTGGATTGAAAAGCAGTAAACTCATGTACTGTGATGTCAGAGATTATGACACTAACTCCAAGGGGAAAAAACAGCCCAAGAATAAAGGTGCATAGGCATGAACCTACTTCCTAACAGAGACTTAAATTACAGTGTCAAATGGAATACTTTAAAGAATTAAACCCTTTTATATGGGTCCAAAATCATCCTCTATGAAATCTAGGCATAAACTCACTCGATTTTCTTCAAGGACTAAAAGCAGGAGATTTTTGAAAAAACTGGGGTGCAAAATGTATTGTCTGGAGCTAGAATCCTTCTGACTGCTATGTTTAATGTACAATGAGTTAGAAACTGGATGACAGTTTCTACCACTGGGGTATACAAATGCCAGAACTACAAACAGAAACATGTGGTAGGCAGAAGACAGCTTGCAGTTCTTAAGTAAGGAAATGCCAAGTGCAATATAAAAATAAAACCATCACCCTTTAAATAAAATAGGCTGTATTTCACAGTTTATTTAGGGTGATGTGTGTTTATTTCAGTCTGGAAAGCCATCATTCTGCTGGGGTGCAAGGGGTCATTTTCTCCCGCATTTAGGTCTATTTTGTCTTTTCACACTAATGCAGCTTTTAATTGCCTATGAAATTGCACCACCCTGAGGGAACTTCACAGTAACATTCAAAATCGTGTTTTCCTTCTTTATGCTCAGGGATCAGAGGAAAAGTAACAGACTCTGGAGTCATAAACACAGTGCAAGAAATTTACAGATTTACAGCAAATTTTACCAGAAATTTACAGTAAAATGGAAATTATATTAAGTGACAGCTAGGAAACTGGAGGTCTTCCATCCTGAGCAGTTCTAAAGTCATCTCTTGATTTTATGCTCTTGTCACCTGCAGTGCAGTATGAGATTGATTGTGCTATACTACAAAAAATATGCAAGACCTCTCTAAAAATCAAGGCTTAGTTATGGAATTAACCTGGCTGTCATCTATTCCAACTCACTGCTCACAGTCAAGAGCAGGTTGTTGAGGGCCTTACTCAACTGGATTTTCAAAATCTTCAGAGATGGAGACTCCACAATCTCCATGGACAACCTGTTCTAGTGCTAGGCCATGCATGCAGTAAAAACATTGTTTTGTTATATTTAAGTGGAATTTCCCGTGTTTCAATTTGTGCCCGTTGCCTCTAGTCCTTTCACTTTGCACTACCAAGAGGAGACTAGCTTTGTCTTCTTTATACCCTCCAACCAAATATTTACGTACATTGATAAAATTACCCCCCAAGCCTTCTTTTCTTGAGGCTAAACAGTCACAGTTCTCTCAGTCTCTCCTCAGATGTTTCTATCTCTTAATTATTTTAGTGGCTCTTTTCTGGATTCACTCAAATACATTCATGTCTCATACTGGGAAACCCGGAGCTGCATGTAACACTCCAGATGTGCATGAGTACTGAGTGGAAGGGAAGGATCGTCTTCCTCAAAAGTGCCAGAAACATTCCTCCACGTTACAAGTTGCCTCGCAATGACACTGGACATCTCTCTCCCCTCCCTTCTCAGGGATGCACCCCATCAGGTTCCACTGACTTAGAATCATAGAATATCCCAAGCTGGAAGGGACCTATAAGGATCAAGTCCAAATCTGTCCTCCCCACAGGACTGCCTAAAACTAAACCATATGACTAAGACCATCATCACGATGCTCCTTGAACTCCAACATGCTCAGTGCCACGATCAGGTCTCTTGGGAGCCTGTTTCAGTGACCAACCACCTTCTCAATGAAGAACCTTTTTCTAATGTTCAGTCTGAACTTACCCTGATGCAGCTTCTTTGCATTTCCTCATTACTGGTCACCAGAGAGAGGAGATCAGCTCCTCCCCCTCCACGGCTTGCCTTCAGGAAGTTGTAGACTGTGATGAGGTAACCTCTCAGCCATCTCTTCTCTAAGCTAAATAAACCAAGGTGACCTCAGCCACTTCCTCCTAAGTCTTGCCTTTGAGACCTTACACCATCTTGGCCACCCTCCTCTGGACACACTCCAATAGCTTTATATCCTTCTTATACTGTGGTGGCCCAAACTGCTCACAATATCCAAGGTGAGGCTGCCCCAGTGCAGAGCAGAGCGGGACAATCCCCTCCCTCGACCGGCTGGTGATGCTTTCCCTGACGCCCCCCAAGACATGGTTGGCCCTCCTGGCTGCCAGGGCACTGCTGACTCATATTCAACTTGCCAGGGTCTCCCACCTCCCTTTCCACAATGCTGCTCCCCAGTCTCTTGTCCCCCAGTTTGTATGAATAACCAGGATTAGTGTCCCAGATGGAGAATCCAGCACTTGGCCTAGTTAAATTTCATACAGTTGGTGATTGCCCAGCTTTCCAGCATACCCAGATCTCTCTGCAAGGCCTCTTTACCCTCAAGGGAGTCCACAGCTCCTCCCAGTTTAGTATCACTGACTTACTTATTGTACATTTAATTCCTGTGTTCAGTTTATAAAAACATTGAAGAGCCCTGCCTGTAAAACTGAGCCCTGGGGAACCCCAGTGGTGACTGGCTGCCAGCCTGATGTAACCCCATTTACCCAACATATAATGAACTTGTCTAGCCATGTGCTGGGCAGTTCAATCAGAAGGATACTCTGACACTAGTATCAAAAACTTGGTAAAATCCCAAAACACCACAACTACTGGCTTCCTTTGGTCAACTAGATGGGTGACCTGACCATGAAATGAAATGAAGTTGGTTAAGCAGGACTTTCACCTTCTGATCCTGTGCTCACTATAATCAATGACTGCATTGTCTCAGAATAACCTTCATAATTTTACCAGGCACTGAGGTGAGACTGACAGGCCTGTAATTACCAGGGTCTTCCTTCTGACCCTTCTTGACACATTGCCAGCTTCTAGTTGACTGGGACCATTCCAGACTCCCAAAACCATTGAAAAACAATGGAGAGAGGTCCCATGATAACATAAGAAATTATCTTCAATGTGCTTCAGCAAATTCCTGGACCTCTTTGTGTTCACTGTATGATATTAACCAGTTGATGTCTGGGTAAGTCAAAATCACCCATAAGGACAAGGATAGCTGATCCAGAGATATCCCTCAATTCCTTGTTGAATAATTCACCATTGTTGCTGTCCTGGGCTGGTGGTCAGTAGTAGACTCCCACAGTGATGTTTGCTTTAGTTGCTTTTCCCTTCATCCTTACTCAGAGGCCATCAACCCTGTCATCACCAACCATAAACACCGTACAGTCCAACCCCTCCCTGCCTTGCCTGCCCTGCATGTACCTCCTGCAGAGCTGATAACTCTCCATCACAACACCCCAGCCACAAGACCCTACACCAGCCACCTGATCCAATTCTACTGTGAGAAAATCTTCACTGTGCCAGCCCTTGCCTCTTGTCTCAGGGACCTGGGAATCCTGATGGCAGATCTTAACCACTGAGGCATTGAGTATCTCAGCCTTTTCCCTATCCTTTGTCACCAGATCACCTGTTCCATTCAGTAACAGGCCCATCACTTCCCTAATCGGTTTGGTTTTCTTTGTTTGTTACTGATATACCTCTAGAAGCCCATTTGATGCCCCTCAAATCCCTCACCATGTTTAGTTTTGACTTTCCTCATGCTCTCTGTGGACACTCAAGACAGCCTTGCTTTATTCTTCCCAGGTCAACTTTCTGTGCTGCCACTTCTTGTGTGCTTCCTTTGGATGTCTGAGTTCAGTCAGAAGCTCCTTGTTCATCCATTGAGGTATCTTTCCACTTTTGCATTACTTTCTGGATGCTAGGATGGATCATTTTGGGGCATAATGTATAATAAATTTAAAAAAAAAAAAAAAAAGAAAGAAAAACAAACAAAAAAACACAAACCAAACCAAAACAGTAAACAACAACAAAAATTCTTTCCTTCCATATAACTTTCATGAAAAATGTTCTCCTTAAACCATAGGTAGCTCAGCATTGGTACATGAATAATTAGAGCTGTTGCATAAAATGGCACTTTTTCCAGTAAGGCAACATCAGCTCAGTAATAAGGCATGAATAAACAGGTGTATTTGTGCATACCAAGTGCTTACAAAGCAAGGAGACTTAAGATCTGCGTTGCTTATTTGCCCTGTCCCTCAGAAAACAGTATCCATCCTTCCCAATTGCAGCTCAGGACTTTCTTCCTCTTGTGGTTTTAAAGGAAACCAAATTCGCTATCTAATATACAGTGACCTATTTCTTCCCCCTTAATACTGAACATAGAGTCTTTGTGCACGCTCATGTCTATCATGCTCTTCCAATCCCTTTCCCTCAGGGCTAAGCAAACCCATTTCTGAAATATTAAAAACCACAACATTCCTAGGGGAACATTCAAATCAGTTCTTCATGTTGATTTTTTTTTTCCTATCACATTTTACAGCCACGCTCTTCGTATTTCTCAAACTGAAAAGAATTAGCATTTAATTTTTATTTTAAAAGAAAAACACTATTTTAGAATGTTTCCCTATGAGGATGTGGAGCCAGCAGTACAGTAGATGAACTTCTCTCTCAGTCTGTGCCATGGTACAGTTCTAATTTTACTCAATATTCCACAGTTTGCTGAACCATAAACCAATCTTAAAAGCATACTGCCATTAAAAATCTTGATCTTCTCTCTTAGGGAAAGGTATACTGGATCAAATCCAGCATTAATTATATACTGTTTTACCAATTCCCCCCACAGTTATGCTGAGGTGGCAAACTGTGTATTTTTGTCCACAAGCTGTCCATCTGTGATGACACACTTCATATATTCCAGCCCAGAAGCAGCTGAAGTGCGCTGACAGCTAGAATCTCTGTTAGTCACCTCTTCCACTCAGAGCTTTCAGTTTAAATGCATGGTTATTATAAAGAGAGAACTATACTGTCTTCCTGAATGCAATTCTCATAAACAGTGCTGAATTCTGTTCAGTGAAGGATTTTGTGCATCAAAGGAAATCTTTCAGAAACTCACCACCTTATGAGCAAGCTTGATAGAAACCTGTTTTTTACACAGACACAGAGCAGGTTTGTATTCTGAAATTGGAAATCAGTCATATTTACCATCACAGCTAAAGGCCAATTAAAAAGGAGATCTATTGCAATAACTAATATATGCACACAGCATATATTAGACAGTTGCTTTCCAGAAATCAGTTGCTTCACAGAGCAGACAATTTAGAGCATTATGAGTTTCCTCCAATTCATTAACATAAAACATAACATTTTTGCTCTTTCTGTCACACTAGAGTGATCAATCAAGTACAGTAAATTTGATACCCCACAGTTGCCGTGGAAGACATGAGAAGACAAGATGTATGCAATGTCACTGGTGTGGAGATATTTCAGGAAGCCCCAGGAGAAGCCAACCAGTTATGTCTACAGGAGAAGCAATACTTTGCTATCCCCACACTCCTTACAACAGTGCTCAGAAGAGGTGCTGTAGTGACACCTCTCATTTTTGACAGTTCTTTATCATTAAGTGTACCACTTCTGTAAGTCTGCTCTCATCACAAAGTGCCAACACATGAAAATTTGACTACTAGAGGTCCCCTGACTCTCTATCCAGTATCCTGTGCCACTGGGAATACATTGCTAAACATTCAGGAAGATCATTAGCATGAAAACTGAGTTTAAAATTTTTGAAGGACCAATTTAAAGCACTAATATTTTTATGTTCCCTCCCCTTCTTGCATCCACTCCCCAGCCCCAGTGTACATGCACACACATGCACCATTTCACTTATGTAACCATTTTTCTCCCACTGATCTTTTTTTTGCCCCCCAGTGTTTCCACCTCTTGTCCTTGTCTTATGCCATTGCTTTGGGTTATACTTCTTATACTAAAAACAATTAAAAAAAATCAGTCTGGAGCTGCTATTTAAGTCACTCTCATATACATCCAGTTATTAGCTGATACAGCTTTGTCAGGGACACAGTATTCTCAACAGCTGTGTTAAAAAAAATCTGCAGTGAAAGTATTTGTGTCAGCCAGTCCTTTTATAGAAGCAAGTATTTGAAAAGTAATCCCCCTAGTTAACACATAGATAATAACAGTGTATCCAATATCCAATCATCCTTTGAAAGCCTAATTTGCAGCCACTCTTCTCAGTTGGGATTACTTTCTTGGACAGCTTTCACCAGCTCAAAGGTAGATAATGACTAGAAAAGAAATTACATGTACTAGCTACTTGATCACCAACAGTTCTGTAACCAAACACATTACTTAATACAATAAACTGCATTAGCATATTCCCTTCAAATTATTTTTCAACAACAATCTAGATCTTTCATCTGTTTCACTTTATGACTACACGAATGCAAGGGAGCATGGGAACAGAAAGAGGGAGGTGAGCAGGCTAAAGCCTTATGTTGCCTTATATTGTTCACAAAACCAGGACATGAGTCAGATACCACCTGTATTGGTTTATATATTACACTGATTTTCTAGTCAAAGAGAAGAAAACTGTATCATTGGAGAACCTGAGCAAAGAGAAGAAACATTTAAGGTTGTTCCTTTCGGTGTCAATATGATTTCATTCCCTTTAAATTAAATTTGGCATTTATTGGCTAGAAGACTGAAACAGGAAATGGATCTAAGTGCTCTTGGCTTCAGAGAGAAAACATGTCATTCCCACTACCTGCCTTCCTGATAAGGACAGTCTCAGCACATGGACCAAACAGCTTCTCCAAATGCTGATACATTTATCCTTTTCTGTTCATCTTTCATCCCTCTCTAACTGGAAAAAACCCACCCATTTTTCTAGGAAGGAAAATACTGAAGGAAAAAAAAAAAAAAGAAAAAAAACAAAGAAACAAACAAAAAATCTACAATCCAACAAAAAAAAACCAACCGAACCATAAAAGACATTCTAAGGCAAGAGGCAAACAAAATATAAATATAGAAATTAATGGCATTTCTAGTTAGCAAAGTCAATAGCTGAGAAGAGCATAGCTTCAGACTTGTTTCTAGCAGTGGAGTCACAATCTCTTTTGCAAAAGACTCTAAAAGTAGCAGCAGTAAATTAATCTTCAAATGTCTGCAAATAAGTGTGCAAACAGCCTGGACCAGCTGGTTTGCCATCCTTAATGCAGTATCCAACCCTTAACAGCTCAAAGTAGACAAGGAAGAGAAACTCATTTTATGGTATTCCATGGAACTGATACTGTCATAATGGGTACAGTTTATTTTCTTTATCCTTTCCCCATACTTATACCCTCTCTTCGTTACACTGGAATTTTTTTCTTGCTTATTGCACTACACACCAAATACTCTCCTACTTCTGTACATCGAAGTGGGCCCTTAAAAATTAGAAAATCCACTCCATATCATATAACTTGCAAGCTTTCAGTCTTTATGTTC
Organism: Margarornis squamiger; assembly: GCA_035222235.1. Taxonomy (NCBI): domain Eukaryota; kingdom Metazoa; phylum Chordata; class Aves; order Passeriformes; family Furnariidae; genus Margarornis; species Margarornis squamiger. The sequence continues at coordinate 29,080,159 of JAWWTY010000001.1, forward strand.
ACTTTGGCCATCTCTTGTCCAGGGATCAGGATGAAAACTCTGGAAACAATCCTAAGTGCATTCATTACCATAGGAATGAAATGTGCCTCTCCAACTAAATCCCCAAGTTAGGACAAATGTGGAACCAGAATCGCAGGACATGTTATGTGGCGTAATTATCTGTACGACTATGTGGAAGGAGAATATCTACTCCTTTAAGGGTGTCTGGTCAAGGACCTTCCCCAAAGCAGCAGGGACAATAAGAAGGAAGCCATAAGCAAGAACTCACCTATCTGACATGATAAGGGAAGCCGTGATGAGCACCAAACTTAGTCAGTCACATCAATTGATAAAGGCACGCAAGAGTGTGAAGAAGTTTATTCCAGTGACATTATCTGACTGGGGACCTGGCAGTGAGGAAAAAAAGAGAAAAAGGGGGAAAGCAGAAACAAAATATACCAAGACACAGACTTGTCAAGACAAACACAGGAACAATGACAAAAAGCAAACCTCACCATTCACGCTAACTGATGGATTATCAAGAAACCACAGGTGGCACTTCCAGAAGATCAGCCTGGACTTTGAAACTGTCAGGAGACTGGACCGTGAGGGGTGCAGGAAGCAATGGGGCTGTACTGGGGAAGGGGGAGCCGAGGAGAACAAAGGGGGTAGGCACAAAGGGGTGAGAGGGGCCAGTGGACTGGTCAATACATTTGTCTGGCCAAGCACCATGCCTGCCCAATGCAGTCTGGTCTTCCTTCTATCTTCTTACGAAATGTTTTCTTAAGCATCTCTCTGTGTATGCTCACTCTCTCCCCTGTGAACATGCTGGAAGGACTCAGTGCCAGCTACTGTCAAGCCACTGTGTGCATGAGGGAAATTTAGTGCCAGCTCTTGGGGTGAGACCAGCGATGGTGTGGGGTCCCCATATCAGCTACTGGAGCCAGGATGGGTCTTGAACTTCCCCAGCCACTGGGGCAGGAACAGCATCTGTTCCCAAAACCAGCTGCCAGGGAGAGAGCATGAGCCAGAGAAGTAGCTCAGTGCCATGGAAGCAGGACCATGGGTAACTGTGTGCCTGGTGCCAGCTGTGGTGGAAGTCTACATTTGCCCCAGTTTTGGTGTGCCTGGGGTGTGTGTGCATATTCACCAGCAAAATTCAAGCTGGACTAACAGAGCAACTCAGGAGGCCTAGGATCTGGGCCACGGTCCCCCTGTCCAGTTGCTGTGAAATATATGTAGTTTGCAAAAAAACCCACATTTGACCTTCAGTGTGGCTTGCAGACATAGGCTTTTCTATGAAAAAAGCATGTCAGAAAATCATGTCAATGTGTGCATCTATCTCAGTTTAAAAAAAAAAACAAAAACGGCCAAGCAACCACATTCTTATTTTGCCTGCTCAAAGATTATGCCCCTAAACACCCTCACTGATTGTGCAGGGTTGTGGCAGCAGAGAAAAGCAAGAGAAGCATGGGAGATGCAAATACATTACAAAGTATTCCATCTGTCAGTCCTCATAGTTTTTTGACAACTTGTGAAGAGTAGATGGCTATACTGGAGTAGACCTATTCTGTTCTGCAAGCCAGATGTTTTGGACAGTGCCTAAAAATAATAATAGTTACAGCACTGATGGACATTTAGGTCAAAGGAATTTTAAGACTGACATGCTCATCTTCCTGAAAGTAATTTCCACTGTGTGGACTGCAAAAATTCACTTGAGCCTTCCTGCTATGATCTTGTGTGCTGATAACGGTTTAAAAAGGATGAGAGTTGTCCTCAAACCACCAGCTGAACTGGTATCCAATGTACTCCTTGAATTTAAGTCACGAACTGTAGCCGGTACATGATAGATCTTGTCCAAGTTGGATGGGAGTGTACTGGAACATCCATTAAAAACCAGTTTGTACAAACTGGCCCTGTAAATGAACTGGAATGCAGAAAGACACTCTCCCAAACTGCTCTGGATGAAATGAGATCTGTTTGGCAATAATTAAGTACACACCCATTCTTAAATGCAAAGCTGGCCCAGGAGGACAGTATGAGCTGATCTTATTTCTGTCATACTGAAGTGTTTTGCTCATGTGAAATCCTTCTACCACAAGAATAATTTAGTAAGAAAGCTTTACCTTGGATCAAGACACATAAGAGAATGACATGTTCTCTTGCACTGGTGTAAAACCAAAATGGAGCATAAAGTTTCACTACATGAAATAGTAACAGAAAGTAGCAGGTTTCCTTCCCCAGAATCAGACCAAAATCCCTTTTATTTTTTATAACACTCCTTAGGCCAAGAAATTATTTTCCTCCCTTCCTCTTGCACTGCTCCTTTTTTTAAGTCCAACTATTTCCTGTATTGGCTACTTGTACAGTTCTGGACTTTGCTTGCAATAATAATCTCCTTCCCCTTGCCAGAAAAAGGATGGTTACTTTACAGACTGCTCCAATAACAAAATTCAGCAGCACAAAAATAGATGCCAAAAAGCAGAACACTACATTGAAAGAAGAGTTAAAACTTCAACTGTGCAGTGATGTGGTAAGATTAAGATTCTGCCATTCAATTTCCATTAAGCAGCAAACAAGACACTACCATATAAACAATTGGAAAAGTCTCTAACATCAGTATAGATCATGGTATTTTGTGTCCATGAGACACTCAAGAAGAAACCTCACTTTTCTTAAACTAAAACGGTCAGTTCAGACCTCAGGGGAAAAAAAGACCAAATCAAAGGAAAAACACTATATGTATTTGTTAGTTTCACAAAATGTATGTTCTGTAGAATACTATATAAGAATAAAAAGGAGTCAATAATACACGAATTCCCTGTGTGATTTACTATTACTTTATATAACCTGGGGAACAAAGTGCCTTTTGCACAACTAGCATAGTAGTGAATCAAACACAAATCATACCTACAAGAGTAGAACCTAGAGTTCCCAACTGGGATCAGAAATCATACTTCCTAAAATAAAGGAAAATTAATTTTAGCCCTAAATAGTTTAGGGATAGAAGCAAAAGGAAAACTTGCCATGAAATTACAAATACAGTCATACAACTTGTGCAAGATCTACTCACAGGCAACAATAACAGCACTAAAGAGAAGGAAGAGATACCTGTCCTCATTTATGACCGGATATGTAGTTATACTCTGCTTTCAGTTCCATCAGTTTAATAAGACTTTGAGCAGATCTCGCCATGCCAGCAGTTGCAATGCCTTTTAAATACAAGAGATTTTAAACATAGCCTTTGATCCATAAAGTCCATTAACAATTCCGTAATAAACCAATACAGATCATCCTATATCTGCCACAATTATATACTATTTCTATAGGAAACTGTTACTGGTCATAACCGAAGACAAAGCCTGGAAAGGCTTCAACTTTGTCCTAGTGCTACTTAGGTCCTTTGACACAGAAGAACACTAGGGACACAATTTCATAGCCAGTTGTTTAACATGTAAGTGCATTTCACTGCAACAGCCACTTCTTCAGGTTCTTCATGCTTTTAGGTACTCAAGTTTGGGTTTCAGCCAAATATTGTTACTTTTGTTCTTTATACATGTGAAAAATACTCTTTAACTTGACAACTATACCAGCTATGAAAACCTGGTCTACACAACTGTTACAGAAAAGTTTCCATTGAAGTGTTTAAAGAATGGCATCTTTTCAAATTTTCATTGTTAGTTTAACCGTACTATTTCCAGTAACATTAATCTAAACATTGTCTTCAGTAACAGTAAATACAAGAGCACTGAGTGCTTCTTAAACTCCAGACAAGAATCACAGCAGCACATGAATACTGAACAAGATGGCAAAAATTCCATAGAATAAGAACTCAGAAAGGTGTATGGCACTGCTAATATTCCAACAGTGAGTTCGACAATTGTATACAACACAATTAACAACCACAAGAGTTTATTGGCCTCAATTCTGTCAAAACCAAAGTTCAAATCCTAGTGCAAGGGCTTTGGGCTTTGTAATTCTGCAAGTATAGAACTGAAGCTTACAGTAAAATGTACCTAAAGTTAAACCTAACATATTTGTTGAATTCTATCTGGAGAAAACTGATGGAAGTGCTGTAGATTTATTTTTTCAACAAGTTTAGAATCCAAATTAAGAGACCTCCAAACACAAAGCACATATATACAGGACACAGACACACACACATATGTAGCCAAGTCCCCTGGGGTTTTGCTGCCGTTGTTGCTGTTATGTTTTATAGACAATCTTTATAAAAGATTAGTTTCATCATATGCATACTATATTAGAGGCATATTTCTACCACATGAATAAATACTTTCAATATATTTTAAAAAATCAGAACATAAATCTTGCCTTTGAAAACTTACCAATGCCCAATGTACTTAAGGCTCATTAAGCAATTTCAAATTCTTATAGTCTTTACATTTGAAAAATGCATTAGTAAAATTTACAGATTTTTAAAAAGAGTTCAGCAATCCCTCATATATTAATAGCTTCCCTCCTCCATAAATGTATGCCACCTTTTCTTTCACTTCTTTCACACTTCATGTTATGTTGTTGTCTTTACAAAAGGAACAAAAGTATCAAAAAGACACAAACAATACTCAGTTCAAACTTAACAAAATTCTATTAAGTACTCAGGGTAGATTTGGTTGGCATCGAAGATGACAAAGATCTTTGGGTTCCAGGTGTTATCCACACAGCTGTCATACAAGTTCACAAAACTTCCATCTTTTGAAGGAGGTCTAATGTATTTTGAATCACCACCAATATAGTCACCAGTTAATACACGAGCAAGAAACATGACTTTATCTGGTCTATGCAGATGAGGCTGCAGATTCACACCATGAATCTGGAAAGTATCTCCATGCTTCATGCTCTCTTTGCAGAAATGGCTGGAATATGATGCATCTCTTGCGAAGTACGTCCCTTTCAAATAAAACAAAAAAATTTTGATGACATTCTTACCATGACAGCCTAACCTTTAGAGCATGGATATGGGTACCAGGATGATGAAAAATGGCTACTCTTTTATGTTCATTAGCAATCCTTTTCTTCTTTTATTTAAATGACTGAATTATAGTAACATGACCAAATATTTTTAGTGTAAACATTTTAGTGGGGAGATTGTCTTGTGATGAACGCTGTTTTGCTGGGCATCCCTTCCCCATCCTCCCTGGTCCTACCAGCCAGTTGTGATTACATTCCTTACTGCATCTTAGCTTTAATTCCACTTGATGTAATAGCAGACCCATATTAAACAAGTCTTGGATAAACAGAGGGCATACATCATCACCTGTAATCTATAGCAAACACTTAACAATGGAGAACTGTTAAGATTACCAAACTGTTGTATGTGACAACTACACTTACCTTTTCCATATACAGCAGCATGCATCCCATTTATTCTCCAATCAAAGTTATGAATACATATTGCTTCAACAAATTCATTGCTGGTGCCATGAAATAGCATCTGCTCATTAATCATTGGGACACCTCTTTTCTTCTTCAGTTGAGCTTTTTTCCTACAAAGAACACATAATACAGCATTACAAACAGCTGCACAATCACATTAAGTTACTAGTGTGAAAACACTGCAGAGGGGACAGACCTAAAACATTCCATACATTCTGCTTTGACAAGTGCCTAGATGGTTCCATTTTTTCAGCAGGTCAGAATTATTAAGGTACATGTTTAGAAATCACACTTTTCTGAACGCTGTGTACTATTTTCAAGCATAGGTCAAGATTAAGAAAAAAGTTCTTTTATACTAATTTTATCAACATTGCTCATTTGGCATTAGTTTCAGTGTGGTCATTTTCTGCAGATACATTTTTAATTTTTCTCACATTTTGTTCCCTCCACCTATTTAAATTGCATCGTGGGAAGCATAGCAAAGATGGTACATTATAAATTACTATTACCTAGATAAATTGGAAAAGTATTAAAAGTAAAATCACCTAATTTTTTTGGCAAATTTACTTCCACATGATCATTTCATAATGTTTTTCTCAATTTATGGTTCATTAATACTTTTTAAAAGAGGTAAGTCATGCACTATCAGGGTTACATCAGTCTAGAATTTTGAAAAAAAAAAACAAAAACAACAAAAACCCCACTTTATACTACAGGTGAACGTGTATTACAATCTCATGGGCAGAAGGCCATAGCACATCTCCAATTAAAGAACAGACAAATTTTCCATCAAACTTTGAGTGATTTTCTGTCAGCTGGGCTCTGCTAAGATCCATGAAGAAGTTGACTCTGCAGCTGTGTCTAACTCACTAAGCTGTTCATGGTTATGATCCCTTGACTGTCCAGACAAAAACAAGTCAGAGCACATCATAGCTTTGTTCTTGTCTATGTACCTGAATTTTCTTCCAATAAAAGCCACAGTGCTACACACTTGGCTTTATCAAATTAAGTAATCTGCTTATAACTGGAGTGCATTCTTGAATTGGGGAAGAGTTCTCAGGGCCTACAGTTCAGATGCAGTCTGCAAACCTATGTCTTGGCAACTCAATTTTTGTGTATGTGTGTTTTCTTCCCTACAACTACTTTCCAAATCGGAAGAATGTCAGTATAATCTCAGTGGCATCTGGGAGGTTTCACTGCTAATCTCATTTGTGAATTTATTTTTTATCAGAGGCAGACAAGCTCCAGGCACTCAAGTGCCACCCTATTAGCAGTTCAACAAAACCCAGGAGACAAGATTCCCTGCATCTTGAGAACACTACCTGTGTGAGGAAACATCTTTGGATCTATGAGTTAGTAATGCTGAATATTTGAATTTTTTCTATTATCAGCCTTCTATTGTTGCTGCTGATCTCTGCAATACATAAATGTTTATATATATATAAAACTTCTCTTGAAACAGGGGAACAGAACAAATTTATAGAAAAAGTGCATAATCAACTGCCAAAGAATGCTCTGAAACAATCCTTCACTATCTCTGACCAGTTTATTTCCTAAAACCAATTTAGAATTGTCATTAATATAGGAAATATTGTAAGAGGCAAATGTGTTTGGATGACTACAATGATGCAAATAATAATTCAAGCAGTGCTCAAATGTAATCCCCGATTTTACCAATTAAACAAAACACTTTTTCAAAACAGTGAAAGTTTAAGTAGCTATTGTTCCTCACAAGTAGTAGAATATATCGGACACATTGGAAAGCTGGTTCTGCAGAATGCAGAAATGGCAAAACAGGACATTTTTTTAATTTGGAACAGAAATCGGGGACTCCAACTGTTTTAAAAAGCATCATCTTAGCACTTTCCACCAGCAGTGACAAGCTAATCCAGTTCAACAAAAATTAAGGTGATCCAGCACTCAGAAAGTTCTTGTACAGCCAGTTCACTCGATAAAAGGAGAAACCTGACGCAAAACTAAATACCCATAAACATGCTCTTTGTCCATAAGCAAGCACATAAGTAATCTCACTGACCAACACCGTTTTTACTTGCTGTACTTCTCTACAATTCCAAACTGAGATGTATAAACAAAAATATGCTAGACTAAGCTTCATTTTCTTTTTAACATTCCTACCTGGGACACCAAAAGAACTTTTAGTGAATTTGAAATGCTGAAATACCTATTTCTTTTTAATATACTACCAGGCAATGATTTCTTCACCAGTTTTGTAAGCCCATCTACTCCAAGGCAGTATTTTACCCTCAGCAGAAAAGCAGCTAAGACTCAATTGCATACACTTATTCTAGAAATTTTCATTGTTACTTGCATTTTTTTAAAACAGGGAAAAAAAAATTAAAACTGAAATTACTTTTCTCCATATACTTTCATATTGTACAAGGACTAGAAAGTAGTTTGGTTTGTAGTCAATTATATGGCGATCCTAATTCCTATTCTCAGTTTCATACCTTGAAAGTATTTTGGCATAGCATCTATAGATTCAGAATTCTTAAAGCATGAATTCTACTCACTAACCATTCTTGAAAACTAGTACAGTCTCCAAATGATATCAGTACCTAAGCTAAGCAAAAAAAATGTCTTCCCTAGCATCCCTCTGCCATCTACACTGGAGACTCAAAGGTCATTTACTCTGAAGCCTGCTTGCTACTCCTACTCTCAGGAATTAAGATTTATGTATAAATACATCTCCACAGAAACTTAATTCTAGGAAGGTAGATGATGAAACACAAGGCCAAGCAAATAAGTCTTAATACTTAAACAGGTAAATATAACCTGTTAAAATCACAGAATCATTTAGGTTGGAAAAAACCCTTGAGTCCAGCCATTAACCTGACACTGCCAAGCCCACCACTAAACCATGTCCCTAAGCACCACATCTACACATTTTTTAACTACCTCCAGGGATGGTGACTCTACCACTGCCATGGGCAGCCTGTTTCAGGGAAGAAACTTTTCCTAACACTCAATCTAAACCTCCACTGGCACAACTTGAGGTCATTTCCTCTTGTCCCATCACTTGTTAATGGGAAGAAGAGACTGACGCTTACTTACTACAACCTCCCTTCAGGTAGCTGAATAAGATGCCCCGCTGAGCCTCCTTTACAAACAGTCCCTGTTCCCTCACCTGCTCCTCACAACTCTTGTGCTCCAGACCCTTCACCAGCTTCGTCGTCCTTCCTGGGACATGCTCCAGACCTCAGTGTCTTTCTTGTAGTGAGGGGCCCAAAACTGAACACAAGAGTGCCGAGTACAGAGGGACAATCATTTCCCTGATCCTGCTGGCCACACTATTTCTGATATGAGCCAGGATGCCACTGGCCTTCTTACCCACCTGGGCACACTGCTGGCTCATGTTCAGCCGGCTGTCAAACAGTGTTCCCAGGTCCTTTTTCCACTGGACAGCTTTCCAGCTTCTCCTCGCCAATCCTGTAGTGCTGCATAGGGTTGTTGTGACCCAAGTGCAGGACCTGGCACTTGGCCTTGTTGAACCTCATACAATTGGTCTCAGCCCTTCAATCCAGCCTGTCCAGATCCCTCTGCAGAACCTTCCTAACCTCCAGCAGATCAATGCTCCTACCCAAACTTGGTGTCATTTGCAAACTGACTGAAGGTGCCCTCAATCCCCTCATCCAGATCACTGATAAAGACACTAAACAGGACTGGCCCCAACAATGAGCCCTGGGGAACCCCACTAGTGACTGGCTGCCACCTGGATGTAACTCCATTCACCAGCACTCTCTGGGTTAAGCCATCCAACCTGAATTTTACCCAGTGAACAACTGTGTGAAATAGTGTCAAAGGCTTTAATGAAGTACAGGTAAACAAAATCCACAGCAGGTCACCATGTCATAGAAGACAGGGTTGGTCAACCAAGATCTGCCTTTCCTAAACCTATGCTGGCTGGGCCTGATCCCCTGTTTTTTCTGTAAAGGCCATAGGATGGCACTCAAAATGAGCTGTTACGTGATCTTCTCCAACACCAAGGTCAGGCTAACACGCCTGTAGTTTCCTAGATTCTCCTTCCAATGCTTCTCATGGATGGTGTCATGTTTGCGCCCCACCAGTCAACTGGGACCTCCCCAGTGTGCCAGGACTGCTGGTAAAAGAGTGGCTTGGTGAGCACTTTTACCAGGTCCCTCAGTACCCTCAGGTGGATTCCATCCAGCCCCATAGACTTGTGTGTGTCTAAGTGGTGTAGCAGGTCACTGAGAATTTCCCCTTGAATTACGGGGCTCCATTCTGCTCCCTGTCTGTCTTCCAGATCAGGGTCTGGGTGCCCAGAGAACAACCGGTGTTACTATTAATGCCTTCTTTTGCCTCAGTATTTAAGTACCTCAGCCTTTTCCTCATCCTTTGTCACTACTTTTCTCCCCACATCTGGAAGAGGATGGAGATTCTCCATAGCCCTCCTTTTGTTGCTGATTTATTTAAAAAACTTTTTTATTGTCTTTTACAGCAGTAGCCAGATTAAGTTCTAGTTGGGTTTTGGCCCATCCAGTTTTTTCCCTGCAAAACAGCACAACATCCTTTAATCCTCCCAGGTTGCCTGCCCTTTCTTCCAAAGGTCATAAACTCTCTATTTCCCCTAAGTTCCAGCCAAAGCTGTCTGTTCAGTCAGGCTAGTCTTCTTCCTCGACTGCTTGTCTTCCAGCATATAGGGACAGCCTGCTCCTGAGCCTTTAGGATCTTCTTGAAGAATGCCCAGCCTTCCTGTATTCCTCTGCCCTTCAGGACTGCCTCCCAAGGGACTCTGTCAAACAGTCTTCTAAACAAGCCAAAGTCTGACCTCTGAAGTCCAAATCAGCAGTTCTGCTAACCCTTTTCCCTACTTCTCCAAGAATAAACAAACAATTAAGTATACGGTAACTCAACCACATCAGCATTATAAGGAAATTCATTTCCTTATATGTATTCATGATATAGCTTTCAATTAACAATAAATTACACATCTTTCAAAAAAATCATGTAACTTATGCAAAATTGTAATATAAATCTGCTTAATTTGCTCACTATTTAACTTAGTTCAGTTGCTTTTATTAGTGTAATACATCTAAAAAACTTCTGATACGTACTCCTTCTGAGAGGCTACACAAATAACTTTTGTCAAATACAACTGCTTAAGACTGATACCACAAAACAAGTGGATGCAGAACTGGGCACTTCCTATTTCTTCCAATGTGACGAGGGAAAATTAGAGGAACTTAGAACAAGGTTTTGTAGCACATTAGGCTTGACGAAATTGCAGTATGTGTTAGACACTTAATTCTGTTCTAGGTTTCATATAGTTGAGAAATTCAACAAGACACAAAAATTCACCTGCTTTGTTCAGTAAAAATGAAAACAAGACAATCCTCTCAATTAATTATTCTACAAAAAACTTATTTATTTTCTCCTTACTTCACAGTAAGTATTATGGGCATCTACCATGTGGACATTCTGAACATCTGTAATGAATTAGTCTTATCTGTGCTACACTACAACTAATGAATTTCTACAAATACTACACTTCTGCACCTGTAAAAGCTAGACTCTTGAAAATGGAAGTTTGAATAGAGAGAAATGACAAATAAGAAAATTTTTTAAAGATTAAAAAGTAACATATATTTTCATTAATAACAAAAACATTTAAACATATTTCTGCTACATGACTTCAAAAACTTGCTCCATTAACAATCCTAAAACTGTTGGGTTTAGAAATAATCTCACCTGCAAAAAAACTCCCACAAGTCTAGATTTTGTATTCTCTTAATTCTTTTAATTCGGTGGCTATCCATTGTTTTTCCAAAGAGACTAGAAACTTCATTATATTCATTTGTTTTCCTTTGCAATGGAATAAGCTGGAAAAAAAGAGGTTAGTAGGATTTCAATTCGATGCATTAATTCATTATCACATATTTTTAACCAATTTGCATACCAACTCTTACCTGGTATGGCTCCTCAGTATTTACATTCTCCCAGTGTGAAGGCATAGGGATAGCCTCATTTTCACAGATGAAACTTCAAACAAAAAAAAGGTAAAAATACATCACACCAAAGACACGAGGCATTTTTTTCCTGTCAAACTCCTGCTCCAAACAATACAGTACGCAAAAAACCATTTTTGCATAAAAACCCCCAGGGTTTTAGTTCAAAGGCTGTTGCCAGCAGGTAAGGTCAAAGGCAAGAGGTCTTATTTTGTATTCAAATTCTGCCTTAGCTTTTTCTAACTAAACCATGGCAATGACCAATTTTAATACACCATCTACCCAAGAAAAAAAATAGGGAGACAAATCAGAAGGAATGGTCAAAAAGATTCACAACAAAAAGTTCTGCAACACTGATTTAGAAATGTGACAGTGAAGATATAGCCTGAACACTCCAAACTATCAGGAATTACAACTAGCTTTGTCTGGAAACTGAGTCCTCATCTGAAGTAATTAAAAGCATCATGTTAGAAATACATACTTGAAAATTAAAGTTGATTCTTTTTTTAAAAATCATCAAAACTTAACCCTAAAAAAGAGCATTTTGAGCATATACACCACATATGTAGCAGTTTTTAAGCGTTAAAACTGGGACTAAAGAAGGAATCTCCTGAAAGTAAAGAATGTCATCACATAGAAACCAGAGTACTGAATGCAATTATACTGAAGAAACAAAAAAAATATATTGCAATCTCATTGCCTGCACTGTTCAGCAAATATCTAGTGAAAAAACAGTTGACACTTCAAAAAAACAGACCTTCTTGAAAGTCAGTGTAAATGGATTGCTACTACATTTCTTATGAGCAATGAATTTGTTTTCAAATGTATAATCAGACTACAGTTCAGAACTAAAATTATTTCTCAGAAACTATTTGGGGAAAAAAAATCACACATATTCCATGTAATCAATTTCACCTGTGGTAGTATCACTGCATAGTTCAGTTTATTGTTTAGTGAGTATCAGATTTACATCAGCGCAGCTTTTCATCTAAGGAGTGATCAAATGGTAAAAACATCCTATCTAAAGCAATTAGACTCAAAAAAATCTGGTTGTTACAATGCATTTTCTTTAACTTCAAATAATTTTAGAGCAAATGACTAAAACACAGGCAAGAAAATATAACTCAATCTTTTTTGCTGTTACAATAGTACTTCTAAATAATTTATGAAGTCAATGGAACAAACTATGCTGTTTTTGCTGCTGTTTCCCCACAGCAATTCTGATTCAACAGGTATTCAGAGTAAGTGAATCCAACAGCTAAAGTCAGGCACAGCTTTAAGAACCTTGCCAATGGATATCAGTATACAGCATGCCTTCCCTCTCCCAGTACAAGTTCTTTACTTTCTCGGAAAAAAAAAGATAAAAAATAAACTAAAAATTCTCTTGTCACTCTTCTCTGTTGAAATGTCTTCTTCACTCGACTAGCTCTACCCACCTTGGTTCACCTCTCAAATTGTTCCATGCAAAAAGCAAGTAAATATAAACAATGAAGATAAAACATTTTTGTTTCATTTTACATAGAAGAATCAGGAATAAAATAAAAATAAGGAGGTTTTTCTTTTATTTGCTTACCTGAATGAATTGATAGAAAAGGGAGCTCGCTTTATTGGACGTTGCTTAAGGGTAGTTAGGTTGACTTGTTTCATCACTGAGCATAAAACAAGAGTTAAGATAAGTTTGTGGAATTCATCTATTGCCTAAGAAACATTTACATGACATTTTTTAAAATAACATTACTACACTCTAAGTTGCTTGACAGGAATTCCTATTTCAACAATTAACAAAACAGCATTTTCAGTAAATGTTTCTAAATGTATTGTCATTTATATGAATTGGCAAAATGCGCAAACATTACACACACAAAATGTTTATTTTTAAAATATCCATCTAAAATTCAGCACCACTAAATCTCTGGCAAAACGTCCACTGACTTTAATACGATGACAAAGACTATTACTACTATCCTTAATGTAAGATATCATGACCTAGACAGTAACACAAAAATTTTCTTTAATATTTGCATTTAGTGCTTTTATTCTGGATGCAAAACAGGTTTTTTAAACAGACATTTCAACACAAGTAGCCATAAAGACTCCTTATATTGTTACGTACAACTTTACTGCCAGTACACTGCTGTTTTACCCAGTCCTCACTTTCTGTATTTGAAATTTGAGTATATTGGAATATATATTTATTTCCTTGATTTCTCATATTTAAACATACATTTTGTAATTTAATCAGAAAATAAACAATCCACAAAATGTAAAAGCAACAAAGAAAAAAATGGAGGTTTGGAATAAAGAACAGATTACATTTACAATTAGTTACACACATTAGAAACCTGTAATATTCTGTAATTTACAAAAATGACATGGGTAAGATCTTTACAATCTACCAGAAAATCTTTTTTGCCTATCTTCTTGTTATTCAGAGATCAGAATTGGCTTCAGCTACCTTTAAATCACTTTGATGCCAGTATTTTGCAGAAAACTTCACAGCAATGTTTCTTATAGAGACTCCAAATGAAAGAGGTTTCTCAAGCTTACAGGAAGTTGCATGTTAAAAAAAAATGGTTCAAACTTCCCGGTTTAATGCATGTATGCTACATACCAACTGCAGCTGAGGCAAGCAGCAGTAACATAATGGAGTGCTACAAAACAAGACATGCTACTATATTAGCAAACAACACTAAAAAATGCAACAGGGCACCTGCTTCTAAAAATTCATAACAACTTTCCTGTAAAAACGACATTTTCGATTACATGTTTCTGTACTAGAGGACAATAACTTCCTGAACGAACAAATACACTGGTGTATCTGGCACCTTCCATTCTTTAAATTTACTCTATGAAAAGATACCTACCTGAAAAGTCTAGCATGTAGTTAAACTTTGCAGTCGTAAAAGACAGAGAACCATTTGGGTTTGTTCGGAAACTCCTTTCAATATCTTCACTGCTAATAGAGCAATGACTATTTGAATCAGTCTTCAAAATAAACGAAAAAGCACATTTAGACAGATTCAGCAATAGGTAACCGGATGTATGGAAATCCATCACAGCCAATATAACTTGATAGGAATTTACCTGAAACATATGCCATTTACCACACTCAGCCAAATAAAACCAGCCCCACTGGGTATCAGAGGTATCCATCTCTTCAACTGGACTTTCCATCTTTGGAAACACATCTTCTGATGGTCCTTGAAGCATTTCCTGAAACATTCACACACATACACAAAATGTTTTTTTATTTGAGAAATTTATGAATAAGCAAGATAAAGTGCATTTGCAATACTTACAAAAAACCCTGGCAGGTGGAAGGCTGATCTGTTTTTTTCTTTTTCAGAGAAAAATTCTCAATTTGCTACTTATCCAGTATTATCCTCTAAGTTAAACATTTCCAAAACTCTCTTAACTGTTTGTAAAGTGTGCCAGTAAAGGCAACAGTTACAGGCTTTATCAGATCAAACAGAGGTGCCAAATTTCACGCTGATGGTTGTAGGACCCAGGTTATTCAGATATATACATACTTCTCAGGAATGAGGTGGAGTTACATCCCACAGCTTGATGAAAACATCTACTACGTACTCACCAACAGTGAACAAATCAGACTGGATATCAAAAGTTGCAAGAAAAAAAAAAATTAAAAGACAAAGAATATAATTATTTAACTGTGTAAGACCAGAATACACTATCCTTTCACAATGTGTGAAAGAGAGTTTCCACCCCTAATATACCCACTTAAAAATGACACAGTAAAATTGCTGGTACTCAGAGAAGGTTCACACCAAAAGCCAGACTTGCTTTCACACAGGCAATGACTACCATAGTTGAGGTTCTGTACGATGGAAAAGGACTGAGGAAAGGATACAGCAGAGGTCTACAAAATCATAACAAAACCAAATAGCAAATAAAGAATCACAGGTTTTTTTCTGACAAATGGAGGAGACACTTATTGAAGGTTGCAAATGAAACTTCATGAACCAGAGGAATTCCTTTTCATGGTATGGTGTGGATGCTGCAAAGGGAAGTTCAAAAAGCAGCTAGTCAAGTTCAAACCAACCAGAGCTGTGCCAGAATACCTTTAGAACTCCACTTGCATGTATCTCCTAACAAGTGAACCCTCTGCAACAACTTCCCCAAGCAAAAATTCTAAGTTGGGGGAAATCTTTCAGAGAAAGAAGAAGCTTACACCACTCCCGGTAAGGGCAGCAATTCATCCATTCTGTTTAACCAAAACACTTTGGCACTCTTCCCAAAACTTTCCTCAATTTCACTTCTGCTTCCAAGAAGTGAAACAATAACCTCCAGCACAAGCACGTCAAACAATACGGGATGCTTCAGTTGTTTCCTGATCACTTCAACACAGAAAAAAAGTAGAGTCCTGAAGAAGACAAATACTGGAGACTAGAAGTAAGCACCACCTGGCCAGTGCTACTGGGGCAAGAGTCACAGAACCAGGAGAGCCGAAGGCACTTCTAACATTACCCTTCCCTCCCCCCTATTTTTCCCAAGCTAGCCTGCTGTGGTTGTTTGAAAAACAACCTGAGATACACCTCTTTGTGTTAATAACTATAGTTTGTATACTAATTATCAAAAGCTCCAAAGGGTGTTCAGAAAACAGCAGACTCGGAAGTGGGCCTCCACAACATCTCTAACTTGCAGAAACTGAGGGCAAACCTGCTTTGGTACAAATGGAAGCCTGCCAAAGGCTACATACAGGTATTGCTACTGCAATTTCAAGCAGACCTACACTAAAGGTACATCAATTCCATGGAAAAAGTATTTTGAAAGAGGTAAGAAAACCATTCTCTATTTCGGAGGGCATCTGCCATCATTTCTACATTTCTCACAGCAATACAGTCACAGAGCCTACATTCACTTGCTGTTAAAACCACAACTGGTCAACAGCTTTTGATGGTAAACTGTCACCCTCAACCTTATTCCTTTTCTCAGCTAAGTTTTTGGCTACATTCTATCCTACAGAGAGAAGGCAGTGAGGCAGAGGTAGTCTGCACTTTTTTAAAGCTAAGACAAAAGCAATTCAGGCTTTTTTAGTAATGTTCAGTTTCCTCATGTTCCCACTAAAACGGCCAGACCTCAGCTCCACCCCCACCTTGACTCTGATCAACCAAATCAATAATGCCTTTTGAACAAGCGAGAACATGCCTTTACAAGCAGAGAGGCATGATTACCAGTGCCTGTCAACACGGTCCTCTTGGGGCAACCGAGCCTCCAGAATAAACCATTTACTAACGAGACAGTTATTCCCATGGCTTTCAAAAATATTACATTCAATACATATATATTACCCTAGTCACAAAGTCTTGGGCAAGGAGGTAGATTTCAGAACGACCCGAAGGCATGAACACGTAAAGCCATAAAATCAAGAGAGCTGTTCTCAAAGGTGACACAAATCCAAAATGCTGGAGGGAATTACTGATTAATTTAAAATCAAATGCACACCACTTAAAAAACATCAAGTAGCTTTCTGAGAAGGCCTTACCAGCACTGTGTCTACTGGTCCAGGAGTTACAGAACAGCTCAAATTAAACAAATTACTGTAGCAGATAAACATTCTCCTAAACATGATGAATGCTTGTTATGTGCTGTGACTGAATGACCTTACTACTACTGGTAATGCATTACTCCTTTTCTCTAGGTACTTTATTTTTGAATGATAAACATGCTTTATAGTGTGTAGTCATGGAATGGTTTGGGCTGGAAGGGCACCTACAAGACCATCTAGTCCAACATCCTGTGCCATGGGCAGAAACATTTTCCCCTTGACCAGGATGCTCAAAGCCCCATCAAGCCTGGCCTTGAACACGTCCACAGATAGGACATCCACAGCTTCTCTGGGCAACCCGTGCCAGTGCCTTTCTACTCTCCTGGTAAAAAATACAGCAACATCCCAATGGACTACTCTGCATCCTTGTGCTGTCTGCTTCCACCTGGCACATCGGGCCTACAAACTTGGTATAGTTCCCTGCTGGGAACACAGGCAGCGCTAAGGGACTCTCCAGCTCTTCCTTAGAGAACACGACACCTGATTAGTGGACTTGTTCGAGGGAAGCGTGCAGGGCTGGGGAGGGGAGGTGAGAGGGAGGCACACCACAGGCACCAGTACGTGACACAAGGTGAAACGACAATGCCCTTCCCGCCTGCAGCCCCACGCACCCGCTCTGTGCTGCCGAAGGCCGCCGTCGCGGTCACACCCGCCACCGACCCCTCCAGAGCCGAGTCCATTGCAGCTCAAGGGCAAGGCCGGGCACCCCGGCCGAGCACAGCACCGCCACTACGTCCGCATCGGGGCCGCAGGCCGCTCCCACACATACGCTGGCCAACGCCCCCCACCCCCTTGCGCAACCTGCCAGCGCGCTCGGCGACGGGAGCGGCGGGGCGGGGCGGGCAGCGGCCTGCGGGGCGCGCGGGGCTCGGGCGGGGGCGCGGGGAGAAAGCCGGGCCGGGCCGGGCCGGGCCGTGCCGTGCCGGGGCCGGACCGCTGCGGCAGC
>JAWWTY010000001.1:29098130-29202657 GCA_035222235.1 Margarornis squamiger
CGGCCGTTCCGCCGCCGGGCCGCACTCACCGCATGGGCCGCGCACCCCGGGCGCGCTCCCCACATGCCGCCCGCGGGCCCGCGCGCCGCGCCGCGCCGCTCCGCTCCGGGCGCTTCCGTTACCGGCGGCCGGGCAGGGGGCGGGGCCGCGCCGCGCTGGCCGCGCCCCATTGGCTGGCACCGGCCCCGTATGCAAATGAGGCCGAGTGGGCGGGGCCGCAGCACGGGCAGGTCTGGACAAGTCCCAGTGCCGGGCACAGCACCTGTACCGGTACTGGGCGGTACCGACACCAGTACCCGTATCGGTACCGGGACTGGACACAGCACCTGTACCGGTACTGGGCGGTACCGACACCGGTACCCGTATCGATACCAGGACTGGACCCAGGTGCTGGGCAGTACTGACACTAGTACCCATCCCTGTACCGGGACTGGACCCAGCACCTGTACTGGTACTGGGCAGTACCCATACCAATATCAAGACTTGCCCCAAAACCTGTACTGGTACTGGGCAGTACTCATACCAGTACTGGGCCCAGCTCCAGCACCTGTACTGGTGATGGACAGTACCAATACCAGTACCAGGCCCAGTTCAGGTTGCAGTTCCAGTTGCAGTACCAGTAACAAGCCCAGTTCCAGCAGCAGTCCCAGTCCCAATACCGGTAGCAGTACCTGTACCAGGACTAGTACTACTCCCAGTTCCTGTACCAGGCCCAGTTTCCAGTCCCAGTCCCAATTCCAGGCCCAGTTCCAGTACCAGTACAAGTACTTGTACCAGTACTAGTAACAGATCCAGTCCCAGTCCCAGTCCCTCACACTGACCAGGGCCATGACAGCACACCCCTCTCCCCCTCCCCCTCTCCACTGCTTTTGATTCTTGGCCTTGATAGCAATGGACCTCTGCTTTAGCAAGAAATAATTTTGGTAATTATTGGTAATTCAGTAATACAACAATCCATCATTTTCCTGTGAAATGCAATTCATCATTTTCCCATGAAACACACCTATACTTGAGCCTGTGCACGCGTTCATTTTTGCACGCACAGCATTTTAAAGAACTGATGCCATGTTGATGCCAGGCATGGCAGCAGATATGACCATCACACCGTGCATGGTCACCCAGTGCAAAGAGGGCAGCAATCCGAGCTGTGGTGGGCACTTGGGGCCTGTGGGCAGCATCATGCTACAGCTGAGGTCTAGAAACCCCAGCAGCAGCAGCTCTAGGACCAGTCAGTCAGACAGGATGCAGTCATCAGTGTAGCTTACCCCAGCCTTTTGGTGCAGGTGGTCTAGGAGGGGAGCTGCTGAGCAGAAAAGCAGGCAGTGACACCTGCTAAATCAGTCTGCGGTCAGCCAGCAGCCTGGTAACTTCAAAGAAACACGCAGTCATCATACATGTGTGCAGCCACTGGAGCATATCCTGCAGTGAAGGATTTTCCTCAAGCAGCATGCCAAAACCAACACAGGTGGACTGAAAAATTAATTTCACGAATTCTGAGGGAGTGTCAGGCAGGATGTGTATCCAGATTCTGTCTGTGCTGACCTTGCCTCTGAGTACAGAGTTAGAAAAGGTTATTTTTCTGAGTTAGAAAGTCAAGCAGCCTGTGGTGAATCACTGGAGGTATTCTACCAGCATGAACATGATGCTTCTGGAATAAAGGAGTTCTCAGGAAGTAGAGACATTTTTTATTTTTTTTCAACCATGATATTTGTATTGACATTGTTGGAAAGCACTTGAAGATTGTGTGGACGTATCCTGCCTGTTCTGCTTTTCTTTATGAATCTATTCACAGCATAGAGGCAAGGGAAGATTCTGTTACTGCCCAAGCTGTTGAATGTCTGTTGAACATCTTTTTTTGCTTGAAAAGATGCTGGCAATGCTTTTTGTTTGACATGGGCCTCTCTGAGTCGTCTATTTCTATATTTATAACTGCCTGTTGTGTATTTTTTAAATAAGGGTCAGTTTTTTTGTAGAATTTGCATAAGCGTATCTGAAGTTGCATTAGCACAACATACAGTTTTGCAGCAGATAAAAGTTTTAAAGAGGTTTCTGCTTCTATGTCTTGAAGCATGGGATAGCATTGAGATTTATGTTGTGTGTTTTTCCTTTCTGTGCATGTTTAGACTGATAATTAATAAAGGAGGGCAAGCCTTTCTTAAGATAAAAGTATCTTCATTACAGGGGAAACATAGCTTGTGTATTCTCAGAAAGCCACATGCTAATGCCAAACTCTTTATAGCAACAACAAGTTAAAAACCTTTAAAATCCAAAGATTTCAGTGGATATCTTATGTACTGTGTGCAGTCTAATAGCCTATCTGGAGAAGACATAATTGCATTAATTGATTCTCATCAGCCTCTACTTCAAGAAGCAAAAAGTCAGAAACTGGACAGATTTGGCCACGACTTGAGTTACGAATGGTCCATTTGACCATTCTTTCAGGGAATGGTCAAATGAAAGCAAAAGTGAGAACTCCCTGGTGCTGCCTGGTACATAAATTGTAGGATAGTACAAGGATCTAGGTTTGAAAGGACTCATGAAGTTCATTAATCCAGTCTCCTTACAAAAGCAGGCCTAACTTCAAATGTAGATTAGATTGCTCAATTCCTCATCCAGCCTTTATTTTTTTTTTCCTCCAGGCATGTCTGCTGAACTATTTTCAGAGGTTAGAAGTTTTTTTCCTTCTGTCCAGCTTCTTGTGTTGCAACTTGTGCACACTGACTCTTTCCTTTCAATGTAACCCTGTGAGGTGAGCTCCCTCAGCCTCCCTTCTGATGCCTTTACTTGGGTAGGAAAATAACAGGCACAGTGTCTCCAAGCTGTTAAAAACCAGCAGAACTAAATTACAATCAGTACCTCTCCTATGTAAACAGGCTGAGAGAGTTGGGGCTCTTCAGTCTGGAGAGGAGGCAATTCCAGGGAGATGTCATTGTGGCCTTTCAGTACTTACAGGGGATTTATAAAAAGGGAGAGAACGTTTTACATGGGCATTCAGTGATAGCACATGGGGGAATGGTTTTAAACTGAAAGAGGGAGGATTTAAGATTATAAATGAGGAAGAAATTTGGTATTGTGAGGGTGGCGAAGCACTAGAAAGGGTTGCCCAGTGAAGCTGTGGCTGCCCCGTCTGTGGAAGTGTCCAAGGCCAGGTTGGATGGGGCTCTGAGCAACCTTGTCTAATGAAAGGTATCCCTGCCCACATCAGGAGCATTGGAACTAGATGATCTTTAAGGTCCCTTCCATCCCAAATAATTCTATGATTATATGATTTTGCACAACCTCCTTCTTAAATTAGGGTCAACTATGAGATCAGGTCATTTTGTTCAGGACTGTATCCAGTCAGGTCTTGAAAACTTCAAGGATACAGACTGTGCAGCTTCTCTGGCCAGCCTATTCCAGTGCTTGATGCTTGACTCTAATTGTGGTGAAGAAATTTTCCCTATATCATCTCATTACAGCTTAAGCCTTCTGCCTCCTCCTACCACCATGCAGTACTGTGAAGAGCCTGGTCTGGTCTTCTGTTTAACCTCTTATAAGTATTGGAAGATTGGAGTAAGCTGCTCCCACCCAAGCCTTCTCCATGCTAAACAAGTCCAGGTCCACTGGTTTATCCTCACAGAGGAAGTGCTCCAGCCTCCTGAATGTCATGGTGGTCCTCTGCTGAAATTACTTCAGTTGTTTAGTGCTTTTCTTTACTGATGGGCCCCAAACTGGATGCAGTATTTTAGACAGGGTTAACAAATCCTAGTATTCTTTTCCTCTGTGATACTGGGTAGGGTCCTGCTATTTCATAGTCAAGGTTGCAGTTGTCCTACACTGCCTCCAGGGCACACTGTGGGATCACATCCAGCTTTCCATCCACCAGGATCACGACACCTTTTCAGAATAGCTGCTCACGAGGTAGTCGTTTCCTAACCGATATTGTTGCCAGGAGTTATTTCTTCCCAGGTGCACAACTTTGCTTTTGTCCATATTCACTTTCATAAGGTTCCTCTGAGCCCAACCCTCCAGCTTCTCTATGTCCTTCTAAAGAGATGCTCTCTGCCCTTGAGTGTATCAAGGATAAGACAAGGAAGGTAAACTGCCATTATACATTCTATGAGAGGGAAAAATGGGTGGTTCTTTGGTATTTGTATTTTCATAATAGATTAATTTTTAATAATCAATGTAACAATGCACGCATAGAATGAAATGATAATGTAAATGATAATGAAATATAATTCTGCCAGCATTAACTGAAAATAAGCAGAAACCAAACAGAAGAAAAGAAAGAGTGAAATATAAACATTCTATGCCAAAAAAACCCGTAACAATAAAATGACTGTGCCATTAAAATAAAATATTGACACTGTTTTGCCGCTTTTCAGAAAACTGTAAGATTTTGTCATGGGCACATGTATTGCAGTATAAAGGAAATTGTAGGATGCATGTGAAGCTGGTGGTATCCACAAACTTGTGAACTCACAAATACAGTTGCTCAGAGAAGAGAAGAGAATGAGGAAATATTTGACTATAGAGCATCACATCTAAAGGCGATGGCTGTCCACCTCAAATATAGCATTGGTCATGAGATGTGGAAGAAGCTGTAGAAGCAAATCATTATGCATTCTTTCCTTGAAAGTTTACATTGTCTTGATTTGTTATTCAAAGAGCTGTTAGATGTGTCAAGTCATCTTTCTTAACCTGACTCATCTGCATCCTTCTGTTTTCTGGAAGATACTCTTTTAGCCCTGTTCTTGTTGTGCTTTCCCCAGTTATGTCTATTTTGCTGTCTCTGGGAAATGAAAAAGATCTGGGAACATCTCAGTTCTTGGATGCTTTTTTTTTTGATGATGCTGCCTGAAAACCATGGTCCAAGCAGGACCTGTTCTACCCCATATCAAAGAATAACACAACCCACAGCCAAGAGCATTCATGTCTCCTTTCGCTTTTCTTTCATATTCCTAGATGTTCTTTTTTTCTTTGGTAGTCTCACTCTCATACCCAATACTTCACCATTATTTGGTTGCTTAAAATTGCCAGTTGCCTTTCTGTCTCCTTTTATGGGTAGACTGAGCTCCATCATCTTAATTTGTTTGTTTGGGGTTTTTTGCTTTGTTTTGTTTTCTTTTCTTTGAAGGAGTCCAGGAAGTTCTCAATTCTTAAACTGACATTAAGAGAATTTAAATGCAAATAGATGCAGTTGTAGCAGCAGGAGAAAGGCAGAGAGCTTTTTTTTGTCTGTTTTTCTCTAGAAAAGGACATAGAAGATCCAAGGGCAATGAGAACACTTTGCTACCTGCACTCATTTTTTACTCCTCTCTTTTCTAGGCTAGCACAACCATGTATCTCTAACTGCAGCATTGCATAATGACATCAAGGCCTGAGCCAAACAGCCAAAACAGCCAGAGAACAAGATAACCTCAAAAACAGTGAGTCTGCCAGCACCTGCGCAGTTTCTCAGGTACGACACAAACAAAATGCGCCAGGTTCTCACTGATCTTGCAGTGCTGCTCCTTGTGTGTTATTCTAATGACTAAACTTCACTCATCACTCTGCTTCCCTTACTGTGTGTATCATGCATAGTCCTTCTGTGCTTCTATGTACATGTCATGCCTGCACTGGACTCCATCAGCCTAAGATTTCAATATAAACATACAGTTTTACATAAAGAGAAAAAGAAGACTTACCCATAGCCTGATGCATTCCTTTCCCACCATTCACTGCAACCTAGGAAAGAATACAGGGATTGCTTGCAACCTTGTTCAATGACTGGAGATGACATTCCCGTCCACCTCACCTCCTACTGAATAACACTCATGTAGGCAATGGCCTCTCCATCTTTGCTCCCTGTGCTGGGCTGGACTATCTCTGAGGGGAGAAAAGCATTTACAGAGTACTTTTGTGCCCAGTTACATTAGGTGGCAGAAGCAACTGTAGTTTCAGTAGTTTCTTGTGTCTGAGCAAAAGTGGGATCACCTAAGATGATGCCACAGTGTGCTTGGGAGACACTGGTTGTCTGGGAAGTCTGGAGAGGATAGTCATCCATAAAAAGAAGAGGCAAAATTATATTCCACATCTCTCTGGATTCTCATGATGTCTTTATCTACTGGCACTCAAGTGATGTTTAAGGGTGTACCAGGGTCTGGCTGAGATAGTGTTAATTTTCTTTGTAGCAAGCTGTATGGTGCTGTGTTTCAGATTTGTGACTAAAGCAGCCCTGATAACACACCTGTGTTTTGGCTATTGCTGAGCAGTGCTTGCATAGCATCAAAGCTTTCTCCTTGTCCCACTGAGACCCCCTTATGGATATGCAAAAAACTGGAGGGGACACAAGCAGGACAGCTGACCCAAATAATATTGTATGCTCTATAACATCATATGCAGTAATTGAGGAGAGAGATATTTTGAGAAGGTAGCCATTGCTCAGACACTGGCTATGGACATCACTACTTTTGCATCACTTCTTCCTGCACTTTCCTCTTTCCTTCACTTACTAAATTGCATCTCAACCCATGAGTTTTCTCACTTTTGCTTTCTCCATCCTGCTGTGGTTTTGTGAGGGGAGTGAGCGAGGTATGGTGTAGTGGTTAGCTGTAGGTGAGGTTTAATCTGCCATGAAGTGAGAAAAGAAAACTTCCAGAGTCTCCCTGCTGTACACACAGTCAGGCTTCCACACAGGTACATACTCAAATGTGTGCACGTATGTCTATCCCAGCATCTCTAATGCTGTCACTCACCACCCCACTTTTCACCCCAGGGCAACAATGATGCTGTGAATCGCCAAGGGATGCATCACACCCAGCTGCATCTGAACCACACCTGAGCCAGCACTGTGACACTGGTTGGAAACTTCCTTCTACCGGGTACAGAAGCACCCATCTACTGACCTTGCTTGCTGCCTCATGTGACCTGCTGATTGAGGAAAGTTGAACTTAAGGCTGTTGCAGAGAGCACTAAAGCATGTTTGGCCTTTGGCTTGTTCCTCTGGCCTGCTTCTCCATGTGTGCACTAATGACACCGTCAAGGGAGACCTCAGCAAACCAAGGGTGGCTACACCGCACTTGAGCCCAGACGCTGTTCTTGGTCTCCTGCCAGTGAAAAGGCAAGGCTTGGGCAGGAGGGCCCTCTACCTATGGGTTAACACCTGACTGCACAGCCAGTGTTGCAGACTTTCCTTTGGGTTTTACGACAGTGGAGCCCCGCTTGGGGGAACAAGGGCAAAAGCATGTTTTCCAACAGGGTTTCCAGTCTAGCTGGCGGGGCATGCCTTTAGCATACTCTGCATGTACTGGGATTCTTCTAGTCTCTCTCTTGCTTTTGTGGCTCTCCAGTGATACCGTGTGCTCTCCTAGGATTCTTTTAACATCTGCTTCTTTCTTGATTTCTCTGAGGCTACTCTCTCCTCTCTAAGCATTCTTTCACTCTTTCTCTTGTATCTTTTCACCTCTCCAAGGTTACTGTATGGTCTCTGGGTCTCTTTCTTGCCTACTTTTTTCCACCTTTCTGAGGCTAATCTTTGTTATCCTTCACATTTGCAGGCTTTATGTTCTCCCTGAGGTTCTTTTCAGGCTCTTTTCTAGTCTCAGACTCTGCAAGGCTTCTCTGTTCTTGGGACTCTCTCAACCTCTCCACTTTTTCCCTCGACTCTCCAAAACTGCTATGGCTGCCTTTCAGTTTCTTCCTTCCTCTCACTGATATGACTTTGGAGCACTTTCAGTCTTTCTGCTTATTTTGTATCCCTGTCACCCCTTGGCCACCCTTTCTGACCTTAGACCGGGTTTCCCGGGGCTGTTTTAGTTTCCCTTCAAGGTTATGCCATCTCAGCAGCTACTCTTCTTTCTCCTGGGATTTTTTCAGCCTTCCTGCTTGTTCCTTTCCTTTTCCAAGATACTCTCTGTTGCTCTTTTAGCCTCTCTTCTCTCTTAGCAGATGCAGGTATACATTCCTTGTACACCTGCAGAATCTCTGATACTTTCTTGTTATTGTCAAGGTCTCTTGTGCGTTCATCATAGTTCTTCCAGGGTTTCACTAGTTCGTCTCTTTGAGGTTTCTTTGTGTTCTCTGAGTCTTTACAGATTTTGGCTCCCTTTTCCTTCTTTGATGCTACTCTTTGGAGCACTTTCAATTTTTTTTTTTTGTCTCGAAACCACTCTTGGTACTCCTGAGTACTCTGGAACTCCTTTAACAGTTATGATACTTTCTTGTTAACACTGAGCTTCTTCTGTATTCTCTGGAGGATCCTTTGCATTATCTATTTCTTTCTTGGCCTCTTTGACATTGCTACATTTTGTTCCCTTTAGCACTTACAGGCTTTCTTCCCTTCCCTGAGGCTAGTTTATGTACTCTGAATCTCTTTCAGGCTCTGTTGCTTTGTCCCCTTCTGCTTGGCTCCACTGTTTCATCTGGTGATCTTTCAGACCATCTTCTACTTTCCTGGCATTTGGAAGGCTATTCTGCAATCTTTCTCTGTCTGAGTGTTAATCAATTTTCACATTTTGTCTGAAACTTCTCAATGTCCTCTGGATGTCTTTCAAGCTTTGTCTTTACTAATTTGTTCTCTCTTCAGCTGTATTCTATATTCTCTGGGACACTTGCAATCGCTTTCCTATATTAACAGGCTCTCAAAACTATTTTTCCATTCTTTGGGGATTTTTCACACCTATTTCTCTTCCATTAGAGTATTGTTTTGAAGGATGAGAGAGGATGAAAGGGGACGAGGGGAATCTTTTCAGAGATGCAACAGTTTCAAGAACTCTGGATTTCTACTGCAGTGGAGCTAGAATAGATCTCCGAGTCACCTTTTGGAAATATTTTTTTTGGTCCCTTTTTGGTTTTGGTGGTGGGGTTAGTAGACAAATGAGCTCAAAGAGGCACCTTTTAAAAAATCCTTTATTTTTATATCATCCTAGTAAAAATCTTTTATATAAAGGCGAAAGTAGGTATTGCATAGAAGAAACACTGGTGCAAACATCACCCGGTGGGAATGGCATGTTGTTTCTTAGTGTCTACTATCTACTGCACAACAGATGGCTAGCCCATAGCCAGACATCTCCAGGTTTCCCCATGCCAGCTACAGGATGAAGCTGCTCAACTCTACTGAAAGAAGTTACATCAGAATTATGTGTGGCCTATTCCATGCTGCTCCCAAGAACCCTCTGCTGTGAAAACACCCGTTACCTCCTTTTCTTTTCAATGCCTGACCCACAGCTGCCCAAGACCACGAGGGTCAGTTTGGCTGCCCTCTGCTTGCACCCTTCCTATATGTGAGTTTGTATTTCGTGCATACAAATGGGGGGTGGACACAGGAGAGGAGAGTTGGCCTAAAGTAACCGTAGTCCAGGAACTCAATGCATGACATATCCAAGGCATCTTCTGTCATCTTGGAGACATTTATGTCATAGTTTTTATCATCTTACATGCTACTTAGCCATGGGCACTTTTTCTGAGCACCTTCCACCTGGGCTTCCTGTAACCAACAGCCTTGGTACGTCCAGGAGGGAACAGAATTCACTGCTAACACTTCATCAGCTTTCAAGTTGAGGTTCTTCAGGCAGTCCTCCTGTTTTGTCTTTGCTTAAGTTCTATTGCAGCTTCCAAGCACAAAGGATAGTAAGACAGCAGGTATGCTACAGTCTGAAGGAACACTCAGAGAAACAGCACTTTCACAGAATTGAACTGTGCTTTCATGAATTAGAGATACAGAGATGTATGCATTTATACAAATCAATATTTGTGTATATTAAAGATACTTTTACTCAGTATCAGTTTTTATTTAAAAACATGCTAAAAACTTATAGTTAAATAATCAGAGTGACATTTGGGGAAAACACACAGATAGCCACCCACCAGCATAAGCAAAAAAAGTGCATACATACATGAGCTAAAGCTCCCTTTGACCAGTTTGCAGGACAATTAGTGCCTTCTCTGACAAACTGACTGATGCAGCATCACACTTTCCAGAGCTGTTTTTTGCCACCTGGAAAATGGTGTTACTTTTCTGCTCCTTTGAGGATGTCTGTCATCACCTCCCACATCAGAGAGCCAGCTCGAGACACAAATTAGTCCTGCTTTTGACTCTTCTCCTGTTGGTGGCTTCATAGAGATGAATACATGAAGCTCATGTAACTATCTCACTTAATACTGTGCTTAAAATGCCAAAAGTAGTCATTAAAAAAGATTTCAGGATCTATGCTGCTAGATCATGAAATGGAATGAAGCATTCTAGAAAAATAAGTTTGGATGGAAGGCAAAGTAGCTGAGTTTGCAACTACACATTTCATCTCTGAGTTACTCATAAACATTTTTTATTTCCTTATTACTTTCACTAATATATTTTACCTTTTTTGTACAAAAACTGACTGCAGATTAAAATTTAAGATGCGGCAAGTACCACTGTGCGATCCCAAAGGACAGAGATGATGCTCCTGCTCAGCCTTGCACCCTGCTCTTTTTAAGCACCAGAGAAAGCTAGAGAAAGCTAAGCACTTCTGCCCAAAGGGAGAATGCAGTGGAGTCTTCAGACGAAAATCATCCTCTCTTTTCTTGCAAAAATGGGAGCGCATCTTAGCAACTTTGGATACAGTCTTACATGTAGCAGCAAATACCTTGGGCATCAGAGCCCCTTCTTCAGCATGGAACAGCCATCTCCAGCGAGGCTCAGATGCTCCTGGTCCCAATTTTTGTTAGAAATGGAAGTAAAACTGGATTCAGTTTCTGTGCTTTCCCTCTACTTCTTCCCTGACTCTTTCAAAGGTTATCCAAGTGAAACAGCTGAACCCATATGGCCTTGTCTGCTTCAGCAGGAAACAAGAGCCCTGTGAAACTTTGGGCATTGTGCTCATATGGGCAAGGGCTGTGCTCTAAGAATAGTAACCCTCTTCACTGCAACACCCAAATTCATCTCTATCTCCCACACATTCACACTCCTTCCTGTCACACTGATTTCATAGGAACCCAAAAAAGTGACACATAGGTCACACAAAACACTATTGCTGCCAGATGTACAGATGCATGCAGGACTTACTAGGAAGATAAACAGGGGACTAAAATCTCCTAGATATAAAGTGGCTCAACAGCTATTTCAGACCACAAGGAAAAGATAGGCTGAATGATACAATGAAAATTATATCTTTTTAGAGCTTAAAGTATAAATATTCAAACGGAACATTAAGAGAAACTTATTTACCAGAGGAGTAGTTTGACATGGCATGACTCTGAAAGGCACGAAATCTCCATCCTCTATAGGTTCTGAAACCTAGCCCGATAATGTCATAGTGAATCCCATCTCACATATGTGTCAGTACCCCTTTGAGAGTGACATTTGATGAGGTAACTTCTGAAGGTCGCTTCTGACAGCTGCTAATGCAAAAGGCTGTGTTTCTTTCAGAGCTGAGTCGAGCCCTGACTGAAGTTTAGTCAGAACATCCTCCAATGTCTGAGCCTTTCCTTCTTCCTGCACAAAACATCAAAAACCTGGAACAAAGGGTAAATGGGGGTTTCTTGCAATGAAGAAGCATTCATAGTAGACAAATATATGTTCAAGTTTTCTAACAGGAATGTTGGTAAAAATATGCATTGAGTAAACTACCCCAGTGGATGGATTTGGCAACCCATCAGCAAGAATCAATTCTGTACTGAAGGTGTGACAACACATACCTTCTCTGAGTGCTGTTTTGGAAATTGCCCCTTTCCTGCATTATCGAGTCACCTTTAATCAAACCACCTTTTCTAGCTCAGGGAGACAGCTGTCTTTGCCCTGAGGAAACACCCACAATGAAGGGCATGGCATGACAATGTTGGCATCAAATTGTCACCCCCTTCCTTCACACCCAGCAGCATGCCATACCTTGCACAAACTTTTTGAAGCAGACAACACAATCTGTGAAGTCTGCTGCCAGTAGGTCAGACTGCAATCTCTCTCCTTTGTGTTAGCAGTAACTTGCTTGATCAGTACTTTTAGCTTTCAAAGTAGCATGACATCAAAGCAGCCAGGCACTGCTTTGGGTGAGTAAAGGCATTGCAACTTTTGCCTCACAGAAGCAGGAAGATCATCATCTGGCCCAGTGGGAAGGCTTTGCATTCCATCTGAGGAAAGTCTCTGATTTTAAAGGAAACACCTTTGTTACAGTAAGGGCATCAAGGCCCTGACAAAGGTAGATGATGCCTCTCCATGGACTTGAGAAATGTTTGGTTTTGCCCACACCAACTGTCAACTTTGAAAAACATGTCCTCTGGAGATCGCACAGTGGTTCCCAAATTAATGTACAATACATGTGTAAAACCCAAAACAGTAAGAAGTTATAAGTCAGGCAACTAAATTCTAAGCTATATCCATCATAATAATAATCATCATCATTATCATAATAAAAAAGTATACACCATAAGGTACAAGAAGCTGCAAAGCAAAGCAGCTCCAATTCCTAGGACTCTCAGTTAGAGTGGCTTTTCTGAGTCTTCCAGTAAATTGGACATAAGGGTTGAAAACTTAATGGAAGACTTTGAAGAATTCTCCCTTGAAGTCGAACACGTAATTTTTGCACATATAGCATGGATTAGTAGAGCAGAACATTTTCTTAAGTTAAGAAACATTCTTAGAGCAGATCTATGATTTCGTGTAGAAAATCCATTTGTTTTGGGGGGTTCCCCCTCTTTGGCAAATAAATGGCAAATGCGAAACAGAAAAAAAAAAAAAAAAGAGTCAAATAAGTTGTGATAATAATTGGACAAGTAACAACAAAGTGTATCGGTCAATGGGACGGATTCCCTCAGCAGGGCTAAGTGTGATGCTCCTTGTGGTCATTCCTTGTGTTCATTTTTATGATGAGACAGAGGATTGATGTGATAATGTTTCAGAGGCTTTAGGCATCATATTTTTTGCCAGTCCTGTGAATCTGCTGGAAGAGTGTCATGGAGAAGGCCATGCCAAGAATCTGAAGGAAAACAAACAATAAGGGCTTTAGTACAGGAAGGCTGCCAAAACTGCACTGCTGACCTGTGTTAATGGCCCAGCTGTAGTTTTAACAGTCATTCTACATTAGCCATATTTCTCAAGTTTCAACACTGAGCAGTAAACTTGAATGTATGTTATTCAGGCACACAGTGATGTCCAGGGTTGTATTCGTCAGTGCACAGATGGAGGGGAAAAAGCTCTCGGGGCTCTTTGTCATATGTGAAACAGTTTTTCAGAATCAGTACGAGTCACTCTTCCCTTTAGGCCCAACAACTTGTGCTTGTTTAACCAGATAATTGTGACTGAAAATATCTGATCCAGGTATTCTCCCCCAAAAGTATAGCAGTGATAGAATCATAGAATATTGTGATTTGGAAGTCCAGGTCCTAGACCTGCACAGGACAACCCCAGAAATCAGACCATGTGCCTGAGAGCATTGTCCAAATGCTTCTTGAATTCTGGCAGGCTTAGTGCCATGATCAATTCCCTGGAACAGGAACCCTACATTTCTTTTTTAAAACATGTTTACCTACTCTGTGCAGTGGCCATAACTTGAATAATTTTGGTAATTTCTAGAACTTGCTTCCAAAATTAAAAAACAACCCTAAGGTTGTTCCGTAAGGGACAGCATAACAAATGGCTAAATATGGGCACTCCAAAGAGTTACTCTGAAGTCAAAACACAGGTGAGCAAAACCCCACTGCTGCATGTCTTTGCAGGACTACTGCTGACCTGCTTCCTTTCTGAGCAGATGGCCTTAACTGAGCTCATAAAACAAATCTGAAATTATTGAAATAATACTCCAACTCAAAGCAGTTGAGCATCACTTTCCACACAGCAGAACCAAGAACGGTGACAGCAAATTAAAGCCATGTTGACAAACATTGTACCAGTATTACCTGCATTATGAGGATGCACATTCCAATCGAACCAAGGACGTGCTTATTTTCATCAAACCAGGTCATAACTCTCTCATAACATCCCTGAAATGATGAAAGATGAAAATTGAAACCCCAAGGTCAAATTTTCTTCCATGTGCATTCCCTCTATTTTCTGTGTTCCCACCCCTCCCTAAGACTTTACCTGGACAAAGTGAGCCTTACCGTTTTCCACACTAATTCAGTGGAGTTCCGTCCACAGTCTTGGGAGTTTTCTGTACAACATCGGTCTGGAACAACGTTTTCTCCCAGGACTGGGTACCAATCCGTAAAGTCATTCACACCACAGCATTTCATCTGTGCAAAAGTAAATGATTAATAAATTAACTAGCACAATTTGTGAATCACGCACAACCACAAACTTTTACTTCCACTAAACCATTCTGTATTTTGCAAAGGGCCGTCACAAGACTTTGTAGTTTTAAAGTTTTTTGTGGTCTCTGATCACTAAAAGCAAATACTTTAGAACACCAAGAAAAAACAAAGCCAAAGAAAATATATGGTCCCATGCCCAAGGTGTGTTAGTCTTCTTGTCACAGAGACATAAGCCCAAACACCAAAACTTAAGGTAATCTGCCCACAACTGCTAACAGCAAAAGTTTGCCAAAGCTTCAGTTCCACCTATGCAGGTTTTGCTGCCACCCTGCTGTTTCAGATCATCTCTATGCCTGAGACAGGCATAGAGAGTCTCAGACAGGTTAGT
Source organism: Margarornis squamiger (assembly GCA_035222235.1). NCBI lineage: Eukaryota > Metazoa > Chordata > Aves > Passeriformes > Furnariidae > Margarornis > Margarornis squamiger. Next base: position 29,112,703 of record JAWWTY010000001.1, read on the forward strand.
GTCTTTCACCTTACAGAGTACACTTTGATCTGAGTTTCACTGTACTCTCTAGATATTCAAGAGTGCAAAATCAGAAACCAAAACCTGCATTAGCCATCCCTTTTACACTTGGCATGGATTCCATACTTAACAGACTGCAACAGGCTTGGTGAGCAAATTGTTTTGTTGTTTTTTTGTTGTTTTTTTTTTTTCCTATTGAGAAAATATATTACCTCTGCTTGAATGATATTCCATGCATTTTTCAGTCCAATGTTATTTTCTGAATTATATAGCTTCATACCTTCCTTCAAATCCTTCTTTGCACTTTCACTGACCTGCACCATGTAAAAGATAGAGAAAGTCAATGCTGTTCAGAGGAAAGGACCAAATGGTACAGACACACATATAGGACATCTGTGTCTTAACTTCTCTCACCACAAACTTAACATGGGTAGAAAACCTTCAAGACTCTCACAAGTCAGTGAGACCTGCCAAGGTCTAGTCTCTCCCTCAGATTGCAAAATACTGAATTAATTATTTTGCAATAGCCCTCTGCAAAGAATTCATCACATAGTCATCATCTGATTCAAGCTAGCTGAACATGAACAGGATAAATCTGCTGAGCTTACTGTAGATAAAACAGCTGTTGGCAATACCCCACAGCAGCCTCTCCTGCCTGTAACCTATGGCCTACTTTAATTTGCTTTGCCTCCCAATCCTAACAGAGTTATTCTTGCATGGCTTTTGGATTCAGGCAAGCTATAGTAAATAGCCAATACAAAATTTATTGAAAAAAGACATTATTGTTGTTCTTCTTGTGGGAACAGGCTTGTAGGATTTATGATTTTCATCTGTGCTCTTCTTTCTTTAGAGAATAAAGTAGGAATGCTTAATGGGAGATCTGAACCGTCCTATTTCTTGCAAAAATTTCAGTGTGAGCCTGGAGTCCTGGATGCAGATAATGATGCACCTTGTTTCCAACAGGAGTCAGCTGGCAGCAGAGAAAGAATTATTGCCCTGGTACAAAGGTCAACTATATTGTAAGAACTATTTCATCCCTCTCTGACATCCCAGACAAAACCAGTTCAACTCAGCTCCCTGAAAGTAGCAGGCATCATAGTGACAACCTGAGAACAGGTAAAGGTCTGGTAGGAGCTGTTTGAACATAGGTCTGAATATGCTTATACTGTAAGGTTCTGCCCTGTGTTTAGCAGAGTTCTCCAGTTCTCCAGGCACTTTTCCAGTCTTACGTATATGATGGGGCAGCCAATTGTGTCTACTTCACTTAGTCTCTATGAGACAGCAGATTCCTACAGATGAGCTTTATGAGAAGCTGCCTCTTGATCCATTTTGCACCCTTGCCAAACCCTCTGGGACTGCCCAGTCAAGTGAGACAACTGGTGGCATCTGGAATAATATGTGAATAACCTGTGCCTCTCTTCTCCAGTCCTGTTCCAAGGGTTGCCCCTAAGAAGCTAACCAGGTTTTAGGTAGAACCTCCCACAACCAAAGTCCACAAGATAATCAGCTTTTTGCAGACATCAAACAGCTATTTTGAAGGCTATATAAGATTTTAGGAGACTAAAAGGAAGGCCCTGGACCATGGTCTTATTTCAGGGATTTCTCTCCTGTTAACTCTCCTCCTCACTTCCTCCTCCCCCTTCAGAAGCAGCTTACAGAAAACAGCCAAGATTTCAAGCTTAACCTTCATCAGACTGAAGATCAAGGAGAAACCACATATCTCTATCAAACAAACTGAATCTGGTTTACATACTAGTACAGATAATTAATCTATATGGCATATTTGCTTACCTTGTCCATATAAACAAAGAACAAAATGAGTAATATCAGCTCTGCCAGGAGAATTATCAGCAAAACGATGAAAAACTAGAACAAAGAAAAAACAGACAGTGTAGACACGCTTGCCAACTAGAGAGCAAACCCTGGGCTGCTAGAAACTATGAAGACTATGGGCCTTGTCCTCTAAATCTTTCCTCTACTGCCAAAAACATGCAAGTTTGATTTCAAACTATTCAGGTGTATTCATACTGTATTGCCACTAAAGCTTCTTGATGTTCTTGCCGTCAATGAGGACATTTACTGTCTAGCATTCTCAAAATCTTGGGTTTTGCCCTACTACCAGCTTGCAGGGTTCAGCCATGATTTTATCTTGCTCCTTTTGACTGCTGGTCACAGCACACAGACCTCTTTCCTTCATACAGACTATAAAACAGATGCTAAATGCCTTACCACAAAGATCAGTGTGACGTGCCTCAGAAGTGATTCCCTGGCAGGTGTGCTTTAACCACATCTGACTGTGGAATAGTCAGTATATTACTCAGCACTTCCATTCCCAACTCTTTGTATCTGAAATGTCTCTCTGCAGGGGCACCCCAGCTGTGAGTTCTAGTAGTTTCTCACTATTTTTCATGCTCACTACACCTTTTTTTTCATGCCTTTATGCCCTAGCAGACTGTCAGACAGGCATGGCACCAGCCTCCACAGACAAGGGAAGATGCAGTATGCAGCACAGCTAGCTCTCCAGTTGGAAACTCATGATAATCAAAACAGTATAAAAAGACTTCTGCAGAACCTTGTAAAGAAAAAAAGAGGCTGGTGCCATTTGTGTGGATGAACGACATGGACCTCATTACTATTCTCTCTTTGCTCTTCTAAGTGTACAACATACAAATCCAAGCAATCAGATAGCAAAAACCAGGTGTGCATTTTCCCTCCAATTTAATTCTCTGAGGTGGTCCAAGGAATGCTGCCCAGCTGTTCCCCTACATCATATAAGGGAGACTTTTGCACAAGGGAAACATGCTCCTGAATGTCACAGTATCTGTTTCATAAGCTGTGACTGAATTGGAAGCTGCCTACTTTGAAAGCCCTCCTCTCACGGTCTGACACAAAACCTCTCTCCTTGGGGTGTGGAGAAGCATGATGAAGCCTCCTGGTTCATGCAAGAGGAGTGATTCGTACTGTGCTTTCTGAGAGGGGTTCCCAGCCTCTGTGCTTCAGTTCTGAACAAAGACTGGCAAGTATCAGAATTTTTTTTTAATTTTTTTTTTTTTTAATTGATAAGGCCTGGCAGAGACCTTGACTTCTTAGCTTTGGGTCAGATGTTTTCCGTCATTCTCTGACAAGGGCCTTAGACAAGGGCAGTGTAGGAAATTGCAGTGAGAGGCTTTGAGCAGCTTTATGCTGAAGATTTTTTTAGTCAGTCTTTCCAACAGACATTTCCAGAAGGGCTATCCAGGTTGATCCTGTGGTTCATGCTTAGGTAAGTGACAGTTCATGCAGAGGTAACTGACAGGAGTTTGCTAGGCTACCTAACACATTAAGGTACATAGTAAAAAGGATACGTGCATTAATATATGATTGGTATCACTGTGACCAGAGCTGTGGGATGTCATACTGCAAGCATATGGAAGATTTAAAGCCAAGGGCAATGTTACAGTGAGCCACAAGGCTATTTTGCACTGGTCATTCAAATAAAATAACAAAGCAACAGTCACTGTCATAGTGAAAAGGAGTATTGATGTCTTACGCTCAACAGGAGGCACTTGTTTTCCTTGATAGCACCTAGACAGCCCAGAAAGCCAGTCACCATGATCACTGTGCCAATGGCAATGACTAGGTTGGCAGCTGAAAGTGATGGAAAGCTGGGAGAAAATGTGGCGAAGTTTCCTTGCGACACTGACAGCCAGATGCCCACACCCAGCAGACCACAGCCACATAACTGCAAAGAGATAAAAAAAAGAAAAAAAGATGTAACCATTAAAAAAACATCACTGTATCCTTTTGCAGCAACTGTGAAAAGAAAGAATTTCACAAGCAAATTCTCAGGTAAGTTCTGCAGTAATGCTTTAACTGGCTTAGTGCAGAAACAGTGTGAAACTAAATGTTCTTACTTAGACTTGGTCATGTCCCTATACTTCTATTTAAAAGCCACTGGATGGCAGAATTCTCTTCTTAAAGACTTAGCATATGAAACCAGGACTATCCACTGATCTCCCAACAGCAAAACCCAATGCAATTTTTATGAAAGAACATAAAAATATTTGAAAGAATGCTCCATTGAACTTATTTCTGCAGTCATCTGCAGTGTCTCGGAGTATTCAGCCCTCTATTGCCTCATCCTAGACAAGGAAGTCGTGGAGATAATTATAATCAATAGCATCATTTCAATAAATATTTGTCATAAAATGCCCAGTCCCAGTAGCCAGATTGGGTTTTGGTATGAGCTCTCATAGCTTTAGAGTTGTTTGGCTGTCTTCAGTGTCACAAAAATCAGCTTTCTACATTCATTATCTACCGGATGCTCAACTTCTGCTACTCTCTATCAGTGAAAGAACCTGAAGGAAATGAAGAGCTGCTAATAAAACATAAAATTATTTCACTCTTGAAAGTATCACATCTGGTTAAGGAAATAAGGTTTCCCATCTTAAGTCATGAGGCAGGTCTTCAGAACAAGGACCAAGTATTGCATTACAGAGGGTCTTAAGCTGGTTATCTTTTAGTACTTGCTCAAAATCGTTGTTATACAACTTCCCATCTGATCTGTGATCACTTTGCAGTGAAATCTGATGTAGCAGTTAGTTTTCTTTCATTAAATCTGTGAGCTACTCAACAGTATTATTAGTTTCCCACCAAATCTGGCCTTTGCCAAGGTCAGAGGTGAAATTCATATCATCTTCAACTGGCATGGGGATCAAAGTACAATGCACTGCCCCCAACTCAGAGTATTTCTGCTCCAATTTACTTGGAATACTGTACAGGAAAAACAGAACTGCATCTAATTATTACTCCCAGTCATATCCCAAAGTTGCTTGTGGTTCACCTGTCAGCAGTGAAACATGAGTTCTTGCCATCTAGCAGGTTCCCCACGCCCAGCCCACCCCACTGTGTTTGCATACTTTTACTCAGACAGGAAACCAAACATCAGAGAACAGCACCTCCCCTAAACCAGGTTCCAATCCTGCCTTGTGATGAGCACCAATCTGGCATGATGTAATGCTACAGACCTAATGTTTTATGTAAATATCCCCACTTCTGTCTGGGGTGATTTTACCAGCAGGGCTGATAGTTCAGGGTACAACTGGTTTTGCTGCTTCACAGAATGTGAAAGAAAAGCTAGAATAGCACCTTCTTGCAATTGTGTCACCTTATCTATGAGATAGGTGTACGTTTTATAAACATATGCATAGCTATTTTCTTTTACTTCCCCTGTGATCCTTGTGTCCCCTTTGAGCCCCCTTCCTAGTTTGCTTGAAGCTTTTGAAACTCCTTTGCATCTAGGGACATTCACCAATTCAGTGAAAAAACTGGACCAGGAGTAGACCTTATGCAAGATGTTCACAGGCACTCCAAGGGAGGCAGAGTGAAGCATCTCCCAATGTACCAAGCATAAAAATATAGGCAGAGAAAGAGAATCAGAGAGAGATTGAGATTAACTAGACTGCATTGGTGGTCATTTCCATACCCCTCTGCACCTAAACTCTAGTTTAGCAATCTGAAGAAAAACCCTATATGTGTCTAAAGCTCACAATGACGTGCATTGGATAACACAGAGGAAATATTCAGCATTCTTGTAAGGAGACTGAGAAGCACCTCTGCTTCTGAAACTCAACACACAGTAACTCCCCAGAGTGAGTTGGGGAGCTTTGCATCACTGGGTGTGCATAAGTGTCACAATATCTGTTTCCTATAACAGAGCTAGATGCAGCTGCAGCATGAATCTGTGTAGCAGAAGAAAGTCAAACACCTACTATCCCTGTGAAGAGACTGGTACAAAACATACACGTACACATGTGGCAGCAGAGAGAGCTACAGGACTTTAATTTCTTCCCTCAAATCTGTCCACTCCGATTAATAGTTTTGAACTGATTTCTCATTGCCTTTCATGGTATGTCAGCAAGGTCAAAGTGAACTTAGAGTAGTAAAGACCTGGGGAGAAGCAATGCAAAACAGATGCCTCCTGATTATATTCTGCTGCAGGACCCAGTGGACATTGCCACAGGTTTAAACTGTCCACAGTTCATGGAATCAGCCACCCTATTGCTCCTGCTTTAAATTTCCTCTACTCTGTCCTTGAACTGCTGCAGTTTTGGTGCCTCAAGCCCACTCAGGAATCCTCTCTGTGGCTCAGCTGTTGCCACCGTTAGATGAGAACTGCAGGCAGTTGTTCAAGCTAAGACCTTGATGGTTCAGGAGGTCAGAAGCAGCTCTCACCACACAACATTCATTTAAGATATTAAATGGCATTTCCAAGCTGCCAGGACTGCCATTGCCATTAGCTGATGGCACTTTAATCAATGACTTCATGACAGGGATGAGACTTCAAATATTTCCAAAGAAGCTTCTACCAAAGATTGAAAATATTCAGTGTAGCTTTCCATCAGAACCTGAATCAGACTTTAAACGTCATTCACAAATGTATTCCTTGGACTTTCAGACTATTAGGCTCAGAAATCAAAGCCCTAGCTCAAGCGTTTTGAAAGAGTGCAGTGAATTCTGGAATCATCCGGCCCAAAAGCAACAGAACATTGTAGATTAACAAAGTGGTGGTAAGAGCAAGATTAGGGCAAAAGGCTTACAGAGGAAGGGCAAGTAAAGGACAAATAGGAGCACATGTGATCAACAGAAAGATCAGCCCATGAAGAGTCACACCTCAGGGCCCAATGCCAATTATGAGAGAGTAGCAAAAGAGATAGAAGAAAGAAGCCCTTACCAGCACCTCTTTACCATTTGAAAAAATTCTGCAGCACAATCTTGACTGAGATTGGGTCTAGAGGAGAAAGGTAGCTCGAAAATTACTCTACAAGGATCATGTTTATGTTTAATTAGACAAAGTTAGAAGCAGCTAATTGCTAAGAAGAGGGGAGGGAGAGCTCCCTTCAAGTGTAGGAAATCAGAAAAGTGACAGACCTGCTGGTGCTCCATGGGATGGACATAAAGTCTAAGAAAAGGACCAATAGCGGAAGGAGAATCAAAGCTGGAGAACAGAAAAACACAGATGGCTCTTGACAGGCTCTCAGTTCAGGAGACCTACATATACTTTCCTACAGGGCAGACTGTTTCTTCACTTGTTTGTGGTAGCCACACCAGTATTTTGGTAAACTCAGGAGCAAAACACTTTGCTTTTTGGCAGAAGACTGCTCACCTGCACCTTCACCTTTCAACAATGCCTTGAGTGAGAAGTATTTGATACTTGATGTGAAATGTTTGTAACAAAGGTCTGGTGCTATCTGTAGGCAGACCACTGTGGAGATGCAACTCAAATGACAGACATATGAACATATTGGGAGATGCAAAGTGAATTGATATGTCAGCTGAGGCTGCAGACATATCAACATTTTCTCTTTCTTCCTGCAGTTCTAATTTCCCACTGAAGACAGCTTTCCTTTCCAATTGCTGTAGTGATTGGGTAGCATACCAAAGTGCACAATGTGATTGCAGTATCATCCACAGCTTTGTGAAAACACTTATTTAGTGCAGTATTATAATTACACCACAGTATCTGTACTGATCATGCTCTCACCATGGTTGATTTCCAAGTTAATTCTCCTTTTCATAGACTTTTTACCTCACAAAGTAAGATTTCTCCATCCCTAAATTACACTAAAATTTCAGATTACATAAAAAATCAGGCGATGGAGGGGCTATTAAAGACCAAGGCTGATCTATGCAAGTAGGATTATCTACAGTGACTGAAGAGAGTAAAAGTCAGGAAAGACTTGGAAGAGATGTGATAAAAGACATGGCATCCTGAAAACTTCCACAAGGTGGCATCCCATACCAAATAGCTCCAAGAATTTAAGACAAATCTAGTATTTCTTCTCTTCACAGCTTCTCGATTATTGTGTTTTCTTCTCGGTTTTTCTTTCTGTCATTCCACTGAGTAGCAGTCTGTTGATGCTAAAATTTATGCTTTAAACCTCAGGTCCCATGACAAATGCTTTTTTCACTCGTGCTTCATAAAAATATCCCAAATAATTCCACTGACATGGGACTTAACTGCATACAACCATACCAACCAAAGCTAGTTAGAATTCTAGCAATAAAACACCTTCTCTGACACTTTATTCTATACCATTCTCATTTTTTATACAACATTAACACTATTAAAAAAATGCTGTGACAGCTAGTTATTCTCACAGGATCCACCTCTTTCTGTTTGGAACAAATGAATCCTGGAGAGTAAATGCAGAAAAAATATATCAAGTCATCTTATTAATTCCTTTTTCACCATATAATTAAATAATATATGCTGCTTGGTATTTAATTGTATGAGAGTGATGGCACTGACATTCCTTCCCTAGAGAAATTGTTCAACAGCATAATAAATTTCACTGGATTTTTCTTCTCAAAAAATGTTGGCTTCTTTCCCTCTCATGATTAGAAATCATCATCCTCCAGGCAACGATCAAATCTCTCCTTCCCCTGGTGTTTATGCCACCACAGAACACTATCATAAAGTCAGTCACTTTTACTTATAGGGTAATTTAGCCAAGCTATGGTACACATATTTTGATCCTAAAAGCAAACAAAAGGAACGCCAACTTTCCTCACAGGTTCTCCCACACTTAGCTATTTCACTGTTCAAAATCTGGATTCTCTTCAGTACCTCAACATCTATCTGTCATCATCACTGTGCCCAGAAAAATTACAGTATTCTAGGAAACAGTAAGAGTCTCAAATGCTTCACAAGAAATCAGAAGTCCAAATAAACCCAGAGAGAGAGCAGACCCAAAACAAGTCTTTCCCTGACAAGTGCTATCACCAGAGTGGGAAAGAGGCTCTTCTATTTTATTTTGCATTTTTAAGCGTTGTGTGAAGTAATACAATACAAACTTTCACAATACAGGTTTAGTTGCCTTAACCAAAAGAAGATACAAGAGGAGTTTACAAGACCTAGGAAAGGGAAACACAGATGGTCAGTGGTATGCCAAGGCTGACATATTGTACAGAAGGAGATTGTGCACAGGATTATCTAGCCCGGGAGGTATATTAGACAGGATGTGAATGAAATATTCACAACTGCAGAGGTCAGTATGAAAACCAAACAGCCTGTCTCTTCAGTCTTTTCCAATAATAGAAACAGGGAGACTCAGTGCACATTTTTAGTATATTTTGCTTCACATAACTGAGAAGTAAATTGATAAATTATGCAATAAGTGATTACAAGAATTTTATGTATTGGTAGTAACATTTGTAATTTCTTAGCATACATATATAATGACATTTCCTGCTTCTCAGAGCAACATAATGAATGCAGAATCCAGCAAAACTACCAAGCAGCAAACAAGCTGGGTGAAAGAAGGGATAGGAAATGCCATTCTGGTAAGGTGTATTAATAGAATTGTATTGGTAGACTTGCTCTTGAAGTCATTGAACAGCATCAGGAAAAGGAATCTGCTGAAAAAGGCACTATCCAGAGGAAAAGGGGTGAGGCTGTATTCTTGTTGACTTTTGCGTCATTCCATCCCGTGCTCAAAATGTGTGATGGAAAAGCTGCACAACTAGATGTGAGAGAGAAAGAGTGGAGGGAAGATTTATTCTTGACATCAGACTTTCTAGTGCTGGTTAAACACCAGGAGAGCTGTTAATGCACTTGGAACAGAACAGAGACATTTAGAAACCAAATACTGAGAGACAACCACTAGGGACAAAAAGAAGAAGCAAGTGTCTCAGTTTGTATTCCACTTCCAATAACATGCCCTGGGCGGTCTGTGGCCCAGTTACAGAGAACAGAAAGCTCCCCACCTTCCTCTGTGCTGTGTTAAAACAGGCAATCTTGCCTGAAGCAAAAATGATACAATGAAAACTACAAGGAACAGCTGAAATATGGCCCCCATAAAGTGGCAAAAAGCACAGGAGGTTTGTTATGAGGAAACACTAACAGCATGACTGCAAAAATGATGTCAGTGCTGGGAACTGATTTCAGGATAACTGCAGTGACAGAAAGACACTTGGAATTAAGCTTTGACAGATCTCTGTTTAAATAGAAATCTAGCAGGAAGATGACCTGCACCAAAAGGAGAAGCATGAAAAAGCCATGTGGACAAGCAGAATGCACCACCAAAGCCTACGACAGAAAAGGTTTTTCAGTGTCCAGGTGGCTCTGCTTGTCTTTCTGCTGGTGTTAGCAACACTCTGGAAAAGCTGCCAGTAATATTTTCCTTCTGTTTGGTAAGTTCTACAAGATAAAGACTACCTATCTTGGCTTTATCTTTTCAAGATAGATTTTCCACCTTTTCGCCAACTGACTCTCAGACTAGTCAATGTGCAGATGAGATAAGGAAGACAATGGTGCCTGCAGAGCAGCAAAGTCTTCTCACTCTGATCCTGGGTTTTGGGTTTGTTTTTGTGTTTTGGGGCTGTTTGTTGGGGTGTTTTTTTTAAATATTTTCCCCTCTCCTTCATTTATGGTATCTTAATGAGCTCACAGGCTTCCTATGGAATCAAGAAACAGCACATCTTGGAAAAATGTTTGAAAGGCCGTTCTTTCTCACCATGCAGAAATTCTTACAGAAAACTTCTATAAGACATAAAGATGGACATAATCTTCTTTAGCAGCTGACAACCTGATTCAAAGACTCTTCAGATCAGCAGGAAGAGTTCTGTGCATTTCAGATCTAGTGCTTCATTTGGTAGAGAAATTCAAAACAGTAAGATCTACCATTCAAAAAACCACCACCTGCTCTCAAAAGACATAGGGGTCCCTGGTCTTGTTTCAATGCACATTAACTAACCTAAGTTTTGGAAGATACTAACTTGGTTGTCCAGACAGATTGTCACCACAAATAACAGGATTTTTCAAACTATCACAGCGCATTAACTGCTCTGTTGAGAGCACAATATTAATCAAAGTGGAGGCGGGGGTGGGGAAAGGGGACTCAAAGTTCAGCAAAAGAGTCATTCCATCCATTTCCCATCAGGCAGAGGTGCTCATCTTTTGCTTTTGCAGTATCCTTCCCTGATTTACAGATCAGAATAAAGTTCTGGAAGAAGGCAGGGATGAGAACTACATGGTTTCTACCACTTCAAAACACATTCCAAAACAGAGATATGCTTTCTGCAAATTAAGTTTTTGGATGCCAATTGCCTTCTCTGGATTTGGGTGGTTAATCTGTCTCTGGAAAGGGCTGGTGCTTAAAGGAGATTTTCAGGTAAGACCAGATAAATTTTCCCACACTGCCCAGATAATCCACAGGATTAATCAAAATTGGAGCTTAACAGCTGACAATCTCAGAGGTTTCTTTCAAAGCAAGATCATCTTCTAAATATGATCCAAAATATAGCAAGAATACCAAAAGCTGAGTTTTTCAGCCATAAACAAGAAAATGAGAATGGAGTATAGAAGTAGGTGAATATATTTAAAAATACCTACTTAGTGCTACTGCCATAACAATATAGCAAATTTAAGCTCCTTTACAACATTTCTATGAACTGGGCATTGATGGAAAACACAGGAATAATTTTGATTTCTTCTTTGAGTCTAGTGCTGTAACAGCTGTAATGACAGCCTGTATGTAATAGACGCTACAGAACTGGAATCTTTGCAAATGTTGAATTTCCTTAACTCATCTGCCAGAGAAAGCAGTTATGGTTTTCCTAATCGTTCCCCCAGCAGTACTTCTGGGATGCTCCTGAAGAACTGAAATGAGGTATCAGAGACTGTGATCTTTCATGGGGCTAGCAGAGGAACAGCTACCCTAAGGAGCATTAAATTCTGATACTTTATCAATCTGTGATTTCGGAATGTGTAAATTCGCAGCCAGAAGCCTTAAGCTTTGGCTTGGATGCTTTTCCCTGGTCACACTGGAGTCTTCAATAAAGGACATTTTTTTGTAAAAGGAAGTTGTAATGGCTGGGTTTGCTTACTTTGTCAAGGACAAACCTCTTGTCTAAGAGAGCCTAATCTCTTCATTTAGTTGAAGGGCAGCTTGGGTACTTCATGTTGCACATTAGGAGAAACTTTCATTGGGAAATTAGTACAGCACTGGAAGTTACCAAGGGGATGTCAAAATCTCCAGTAAGAGGTTTGCAATGCTTTGGTAGAAACAAATATGGCTGACCTGATCTAGCACTAACAACAGTACCACTTGGCATGACTTGCAGAGATTCCTGTCAAGTTGCCATTTTGTTAAATATCACCTCTCTGTGATTGGCTGAAAACACTTATAAAATGAATAAAACATTCTTTAATAAGAGCTAACAGAATGAATAATTAAAGTCCAAATATAAACAAAATTTAAAGGCTGTGTTGGGGTCTCCCATTTTAGCAGAGTGCAGAACAAGCCCTGGGATGTCTGAGATTGGGGGAAGACTTCAAGAAGGTGGAAGGGCACCAAAAGGATGATGGACAGAGACAAGCTGAAACAGCAGCAAGGGTTACAGATCCCTCGAAGGAGGTCACCAAAGGGCCCCAGTGCAAAGCCTGTCACAGGCAAAGAGCCCAGTTCTTGAAGTGGGACTGTGAGGCCTCTGCATCTTCCCACAAAACACCACTCTGAACTTCCCTGTACAGCTGGGGAGGCCCCCAGAAGTCTGTGGTAAGTGGGAGCTGGGAGTGATGGAAACCACACAGCTGAAATAACATCAGCAAAGATGCCATCTTTGAAACAGCACTGCAGGGTAAAGCACGGCAGTGTACTTTGCAGAAGGGCCATCATCTGTGCTTTTCCCTGTTGGTGGAATATATGACAGTGATGTCACTGCAAGGCCATTCTTGGCTACTTTTGTAATGTCATGGCAATTGGGAGAGGTTGCTGAAAATATTGAAAGAGAACAAATGTCATTCCTATCTTCAAGAAGGAAGATCTAGGGAACCACATGCCAGTTACTCTCACCTCAGTCCTTGGGAAAATGATGGAGCAACTAATCCTGGAAACCATTTTCAAATACATGAGGGACACGAAGGTGACATGTAGTATAGATTTACAAAAGGGAAGTCATGCTTAAGGAACCCAATAGCCTTCTACAATGAGGTGACTAACTTGGTGGATGAGGAGAGAGGTGCTAATGTTGTTTAACTCAACTTGAGAAAGGTTGCAGAGACTCCATTTGTGGAGATAGTCAAAACCTGCCTGCACGCTGTACAAGGTGACCTGTTCCAGCTGACTCAGCTTGAGCCAGCCGTGGCAGTCTAGATGACCTCACCAGGTCCCTTCCTACCACACCTATTCCATGATTCCACTAGGATAGAAGCTCTCAGATATCAATTAATAGCTATATTCCAGGTCTATTCTCCACTATGCACACATATCCCCTCCTCTTTTTCCCCAATACCCAGTGTGCCCCCTCCATTATTCAAGCTTGTGTCCAACATAAGCACAGCACTGATTTGCTAATGATTGTCATTAATTATTAGGGGGTAAACATTTTGTTCATTACATTTCTAGGTGATAAATTATCAGTATTTAAAACCTAAGTGTGGAGAAAAGTAGCAATAGAAAAGAAAGAAAGGATTAATTTAAAGGAAACATACCCCTGCAGAACGATATTCCAGAACACAGACTTTCTGCAAGATGTTTTGGAAAAAGTTAATATAAAAAAGCAAAAGTGTCAAAGCAAATAAGACATTACTTTGGACTGCAGTATTTCTTCTCCCAAAACTTCACAGCTATTTTGAGTGGCATGCGCAAAGGCAACAAAGCAAAAAACAACAAAACTGTCTGTGCCTGCAGCTGAGAAAGGTCAAATTTAGTTGTGCCAATGTCAGCATTATAATCTTTTTGCATATAAGACACAATGCCCAAAGTGCAGTAGGCAAGAAAAAAGACTGAACATTTGAAGAGGATTCAGAGGTGATGTACAAAGAAGGGTTAGAATGTATGCAACAATCTAAGTGATAGTTAAACTTAGAGGGCAGGAAGGAGAACAGAGGCAGAACTGGGAAACAGTGTTAGAAAAAGAAGAAAAAAAATAGTAAAAATTATAGATCAAACATGGAGACTCCTGAAATCAGAAGGACTGTCAGGAGACTAGTCACTTATCTGCTGGATGGAAAACTATCAAAGACCAAAGAGAGTTCAAAATGTCAAAGACAACATATGCAAAATCCAGAGAATAAATAATATAGAAGACGGAATTATGCAGTCACTCCACAGAGGAAACCTGATTGGAAGGGTATTTAACATATAATTCATAAAGACTATGTAATTTATGAAGGCTATATAGTTCATAAAGCCCATAAAGGGCTTGTGGTTTCTACAGAAACACTAACCTTTTGCATATATTAGAATGTGCAGTTATGCTGTCCTTGATAGCAGACTGACAATAATAGCTCATTTAAAATATAGTAACAAAGCATTATACATAATCTTCACATTAAACCGTTTTCTCATTAGTAAGCAAGGGGATAAGAGCTGAAAAATTCTCTAAGCAATTCATCATAATGAATGAAAATCCATCAGCCTAACAAAGCACTTCTGAGCATTAAGCCCTATTTGCTAAACACACATAACTGAAAAGATATCTTTCTGAAATGCGAAGTTTGGGGATTAAAATCAGTCTCTCTTTAATTCCCGCAAATGACCCTATCTACAGACTTCAAACTGAAAACAGACAGCAAATTACAATGCTGTCTTTTAATGCACAACTTTTTTGAAGCTACATGTCAGGAGATGTAAGTTTAGGGCTTTTCCCTATGTAATAACATTAATTACAAAATGGAAATCTGCAATGATTTTAAAATGCTTTTATTTTATTTTCCCATTTATTCCCATAAAGTTAATTTCACTTGAAATGAAAATCCAATCTGAAAACCAGCTGGACAGAAAGATTTCCTGAATTCACTGCTCCATATTTAGATCTGAGTTTGATAGTAAAAGCAAATGCATGTTGCTGTTTAATCCCATTAGATCTGAAGAACAGAAAGAGAAGTGAATTTTGTTCTTCCAGTTATTGGAAAAATTTGAAGAGTATTTTAATGTAATTTCTAATCCCTGTGCAAGCATAACAAAGTACAAGATTTCTACATGTTAGCAACCATGATTTGGCTAGTAAGAGTGTCTTGGTTTTCTTCATTATTAAAACCTCTTTCCAAAAACATTTGATTCACAGACTCAAAACCAGCACTCAAGACTTTGAAAGCCGGAAAGAAACTTCTCTACTATTTTCATAGATGTCAACAGGAAAAGACAGTTTTACCAAGACAGTTTTCAGAGGAATAAACAGCACATCTAAATCACAGTCCAAATTCCAGTACACAAAAGCCCCAAGAGAAATGTATCAGGCAAGACAGGAAATCGTATTTTATTCCATTGTTAGTAGAGAGAAAAACAAATGTAATCATTATCAGTTGAGTTCCCTCAGCACTCTAATTTTTTGGGCAACTATATCGAGGCCTTTTGAAAATAGAACTGTATGGCTGTTTAAAAATATATGTTAAGATTATATGTTACATGTTTGCACAAATGCACGGGCAGGCATCTGCAGTACTTTCTTCTGAGATGGAAGCTCCTGCTACTTATCCATGGACACTTTCTACCCAACAAGGAGCACAGTCAGATTCTGGTCAGTCCACCATCAGACATACATTTACAAAGTTTAGCATCCACTGGCATAATTCTATGAAATCTAGGCACCTCTTCTGGTCACATGTTGTTAATCTGTCTCTCTTTTCCTGAGCCAATTCTCCTGAAGCCACTTTATCCTCTTTGTTTATTTTAACCACAGCTGCTTAATTCTGCTCTATCTCTTAATACCAAATAAAAGCTACAGTAATAACAAAACAAAAAAAACCCAACCAAACAAAAATAAAATAAAAAATCAGATGTTTGAAGGACTTGTGGTGGGGCAACAGTCAGCAATCCTCATCCAAATCTGTCTAAAAGGACTGAAGACCTATGCAGCCCCAAAGAAGTTACCATGACTTTAGATACTCTCTTGAAGAGGTACTACAGGCTCCAACCAAGACCGCTGCATCTCAAACACTTAGTGTTCTCCATCTGCTCAAAAGGGGCTTAAACTACATTCTGCAAAGCCACTTGTATCCTTCTCTTTCAGCTGTCAGACACATTTCTGAGGAAAGATTCAAGGAATCAGTGGGAAGAAATTACCTACAGAAGTTATTTGTAAACCACTCACTGTGAATATATGAAGTAAGCCTTGTGCTTAGACTCTAAGTACTTTACTCTTGGTCAATATTTATGATAAAACAGCACAAAACTGTAGGGGATTCACTCCCTTCTTTAATTCGTTACATTTTCTGGCACCACTGATAACTGACTAGGGAGTAAAACTGACTTCCAGTTTTACTTGTTTTACATCAGAGAGTAACATGGCTTCCAGTTCCTAATGACCTTGTAGAACAAACATGCCAATATTCAAATACAACAGACAACAGGAATGAAGGCACTGTCTGCTCTTCTTGGTATTGAAGTACAATTTTGTGAATAGCAATGATAATAAATAGCAAAAATAAATAAATAGTGAAATAGCAATGATAATAAAAGGATGAACGTTTTTGCTCAGCATTCACTAGGAAAAAAAATAATAACTCTATTAGATATACCAGAGAAAAGTATTAAAACTGACTAATTCTGTGTAGATTTAATACTTCTTTGATATTATTTAAAGTTATTCTATCTTTTTCTACTAATGTGTTCCATTTGAAGATACTACCTGGCAAATAACATCTCCCAGTGGATTGGAAACACCTCCTACTTATTGTTAAATACTCTGTCAAGAGGTCTGAAATTAAAAATATTTTATGTGTTATCCATCATTGCCTCAATCATCTCTATCTTGTTACTTTCCAAGATGTAAAAAAACTCAGACAAGTGAAACCTTTCACTTGCAGGTTGCTGGAAATACTACAATGCTGAACCTAACTCTCTTCAGGGAGACTAACAAGGATTGATATTATAAAGGGGCCAGATCAGATAAATAAAAAGGGGTAGGAGAGCCATGAGCTACAGTAAGCAGAGTTATAAGCATCAGAGTAGGCAGATAATTCATCAGTTAACTGAATCTCTCTTTCCATCCAGGGATCTGTCTTAGGGAAAAGAAAAACACACTGGCTTAAGAAGTAACATGAAAATTCAGTAAGAAAATTCAGCCAGTTACAGGTGGACAAACACCTTTGCTGTCCCAAAGCAAAGATAGGACAGTGGCATTAGACCACTTAACAAATACAGATGCATGCTGCAAACTGTCTTTGAGTCCTGCATTGGTTCCAAGAAAACACATATTAAAAGCTTTCACTGACTTTCTCTGAAAGGAGACGGAGGACTACTTGTGGAAACAAGGGAAAAAGGAAGTGCTCCAATTCATATCTAGAATATTTTAACAATATTTTCATGCCAAAGAAGAAGGAACCTGCAGAGAAACAGATGCCAGAGTGGTTTAGTTGAGGGAGTGCTGAGGTCACATCTGATCCTGCTCAGTATTGATTAGCTTCCATGGTCCAGCTAGCATCAGGGTGAGAAAGACATGAGGCTTTCATCACCATTATGGTACTACGACAAAACAATCTTTGTGTCAGAAAAGCTAGGAAAGGAGTCACTGTTGCCAGGTATGAGCTGTGATGTTATCTTGGTATCTGAAATGCTGGAAAATGAGACTGGGACAAAAGAACGTCTAGTAACCAACTGGAAATACCAGCAATGATCAATAGCTCTGCAAATTACTGTATCAAACAAATGAGTTTTCATGATGTGTATATATTTAGTCTTTCAACAGGCACTGCTAATAAAACAGACAGGTCAGTTTGTGAGGCAGTGATTTCAAAAGAACTAGAAGAAGGTAAACCTAAAAGGGTCAGTCCTAGAAAAGGTGAGAGAAAGCAACTAGAACAGGAGGACAAACAAGGCCATATGAGAAGTGAAAGACAAGCTCATGTATCTCTTTTTTTCCACATACCAGATTGAAAAGAAATTGGGTTAGCAAAGAAAAATCCACAAGGATTCACAACTAATGAAACAACTTCAAATATTAACGAGGGGACTCTGCAAGCAGTACATATGACAGTGACAGCTGATGTCCCTGATACCTAGGGAAAAGTGCAAGGAGTGTCAGGCTTATCTGTGGTTTAGATTGTCCTTTCCCTACCACATGTTCTGTCTGCTAACATGACCAATGGATGAAATATTTCAGGTGGCAAACATTCTGTATTTTCTGTGCCTTTAACAATCTAACAGAATCCAGTGTGAAGCAGAGAAAAACACTTCCCACTGGAGTCCAGTTGCACTTTAGTCTTCAAAAACACAAATGCAATGGATATAAATGTACTAGAAAACTCTAGATTCTATCACAAATTTACATTCTCAAAAATATCTTAAATAAAAATAACTTGCTGTGAAATCTGTAAAGTTACAGGTCTTAGTTCCCACTCTAATACAAAAAATCATTTGGTTTCTGCAGGTTCTCCACAAACTTCCCATATGTTCTCATTTTTTGGGGCTGGATTAGGTTCACAGAAAATATTACCAGAAGTAAGGAAGACTAAGGGAGACTGGCGTTGCCTCACCCTTCCCTCTCTTTCAGTGAGCCTCTCAGTCTGCCATACAAGCTCACTAAAGACAAAAGCTGCTGTTCTGACAGCATTACATTTGAACATCCTGACAAGACTACAGTGGTCACAGCTGAGAAATACCGGGACTGCTGAAGACAGTTCCATCCCACTGGAATGGGATTTGTTCTCTGACAGATTAGTTTATTTGTTTTCTGCACAGATCAGAACAGTTACACAGCTTTTACACCAGCCATACTGAGAGGAGTAAGTGCATTTTATTTTGCAAGTCAAATAAAATTCACCAATCAACAGAGAAGGTGATTGCCTGGTGAGCAGGAGTAGCAAAACCTGATGTCCCCAAACTTTTGCATGGACAAGAGTTACAAAGTGTACTGACTAATACTCACTAGAGTATGGCTTTGCACTCAAAATTATTTTGGTTTACTTTGTGCTTTTGCCTAAAAACACCTTCACAGCTGACTGCAGTTTAAAATATCCTTTCAACAATCAATGAAGATTACAAAAGACCCACTTTATTACAAAATGTTTCAGAATAAGATAAAACAAGCTTTTGGCCACAACGTCTTCCAATCTCTTATCTCTGCTCTGCTGCTTTCACATATGTGAAAGCCGAAATAGATGTACCAAATACAAGAAATGAAAGGTAAAATGCAAAGCCCTGTCTCAGCATATTCTACTGCTTAAAAGGCTCAAGTACTGGTAACAGCACATTGATACTAGCAGCAGCTTCACTATTTGAGAAAACCATTATCTAACTGCAACATATGCAAACAGAAAAAGAAAAACAGTATTCAGATTCTTTAACGAACAAAAATCGGTGCCCACGAGCTACATCTGGGTATGCTGCAGTGAGTTGACTCTTAAGGGCTCAAGTATGCCATCCCAACATTGAATCAATATAATATTTCCTATGTGTGATTCTTTCCACTTGCAAAAAATCCCAGCACTTCTTCCAACTGATTTATTTATTTTAGCTTACAGGAGGGAAATATGTCCTCAACAACTCATACTCACTTGACTGTGACCTAAAAAAAGCAAACAACTTTGCCACAGAAGACATAATGAAACCTGGATTCCCATAGATTTGGGACTCATGATTGGAATCCCGGCTTTCTGATCCGTTGTGAACTAACCTCTGTCAATGCTTGCCCTCTTAGAGGGCATGTAGAACAGTTTCTCATGTGTGGATTCACTGGCATCTAGTGAAGCTGGAGTTCATTCTGCAGGCTTTCTCTAAGGGAAGCAGGGTCTGTATCCCCTATCCACTCACATCTTCAGTGTTATTTCTGTCCCTGTGGAATTCATTAAAATGTAAATTGCGTTCTACTGAAAAAACATAAGACTGTTAATGGAATTTCATCCATTGCATTATGCAGATATCCAAAATAGACAGCCACTTAGAGCTAGTCATGATATACAGTGAAGGTTAGCCTCAAAGGTAATTTCAATAAGTAAATGCACTAGGTTTGATTTTTTCTTATCCCAGGTGCTATTTGTTTGAGTTTTGGACATATGCTTAACTAAAAAACTTAACAGATGAAATTAATTAAATCCTTCAAGTATGGCCTAAAAATACCTCCATTTCCCTACCTGTAATTCTTTACTCACAAGTTAACTGCTCCCAAGCACCTTTTTCCTTTCATTTCTGCAAGTCACCTGTAAGTAATTTATCAAGAAACTAAACATCTTAGGTACAGAATAGGCTTCTCTTTTAGTAAGTCCAGACTGTACTCTCCAGTAATCCCTTTGACTTTCCTGTTACTAAGACCAAGCTACCTGATGCACTTATTCTGGTGTCAGAAAGTTAATGGTTAACCACTGAGAAGAAAACCAAAAAATATAGTCACAAATAATTATGAACCCCTACATTAAATATATTTATTCTAAATAAAGGATTTATCACTCTTCTTGGTATCTTCTTCAACTTTGTTATGAAAAAAATTAACTGATAACCAAACACGAGACTAACTATAGCTACCCCTTACATCTACAAGCACAACTGCAGTGTTACATTACTTCAATTTTTACCAAAGTCAGCTGCCTTAGTTGTCAAGCTGTGAATATATTCTGGAGCTGTGGCATTGACTAGACTCACACCTGCTAAAGATAAATGTGTCTTCACATTTTCATGCTCTAATAATGAAACTCAAATGGAACTACTTGGTTACAAAATTTATATCCATGATGAAGAGAAATACGTATATTTTCAGATTATTCCTCAGCAAAAAGCTTCATTACCCTGAAGATTAACATCTACATTTAGGGCAGTATTGTCTTCAAGTGGAAACTGACTCAAGGACCAAACCCAAAGATATAAAGAAACCTCTTACAGAAGTCTCATTCCACTGCATAAAACGATTCAGCAACTTACACAGGAGACCTCAATTCAAGTCCCTACTGTTGGCAGAACAGTTAGAATTTCTCCATCCTATAATTTAATGTATTTCCTAAGGCGCTTTACTTAAAAGTCTCATCATTCTGGGCTGCCTGTATAAATATGTGCACCTTCAGAAAAACTTACACCACGTAGAAGTAGATACGCACAAAGTGGGTAACAGAATCCTACATAGCCCACAAGCAAAGACCATTCACATTTACAAGTTTTGTTGCCTTAAAACAAAATGTTGACATAAAACTGCAAAGCTGTATTGCAAAACATATATCAGGTGAAACTAGAACACGCCCCACTTCAGAAAGCATGCTGATTTGGAGTGCTGAAAGTATCTGTATTTCACCTCTACCAGTAACACGACTCATGCAGATAGAAATTAAACAATATAGTTGAGTTGAATGGGATGAGATCCTGTGTAAAACAGATTGGTATGAATTGCATTTGGAGTCTCACATCCATCCTTTAATTTTTCCCATCAATCTGGATATGACATATAAATTAGCCATTAATGGGAACAAAGACATTATTGCATGTAAGTGCTGCGACTTAAGTGAGTCAAAAGCCTTCTATTATTTCTGAAATACAAGATTCCCCATTTGGAAGATTAGAAAATAACACTTCTCTACCCTACGGAGGTATCTTCTTTCTCTAATTAAAACATCTTTATGAGAAAAAGGGGACAATTAAAGCACCAGAATAAATCAGGGAAAAGCTTGGAAACAAAAACAGAATACAGAGAGTATGAAATATGAACAACATTTCCATTTTATTACCTCACACATTGCACTTTTTAAAAATTTTTTTTCCTACTTGTATAACACTTCTGTAGTGCCTACAAACTTCTAGCATAGAATCCCTCAAGAGGTAATCCATACCTATTTTTAGTTATACTATTTGCCTTCATGAACCTTACACTAGGAATCATCTCAAAGGACCCCTCCTCACTAAGAACAATTTCTGAGTGGCACTCTTTCACTCCCCAGATTTTCCTGATGCTTCTCTTCTGGGTGCCATTTTTGGGGGGGCGGTTTGGCCCGTTATATACAAGGCTAAACTAATGTTCAATAGTAGCTATCAAAAGTCATTCTAGCAAGCTCTTTCCTTGTTACTGATGATGGTTTTACTGGCTTTATACAAGAACAGATACATGCAAGCCATGTGGATGGCTGAGTCCTGTAGAGCCATAAAAAGCCTAAGAAATCTAAAGTTAAGTAAAATGTAACTACAGGCTCCTAAATCTGTATTTGGATATCTCTGTGAGTTTAAAACACAAAGAAAAGAACACTCTCCATCAAAATGAAGTTTTTCATTTTTCCTGAGAAAAACCCAAACCATTTCAGCCTAAACTCATTCTAAGACTGGACGCACCACCAACAATTTTCCTCTGATGTGTATTTTCACCCAGCATGATGTTTCTCCGTTATAAAACCAGTGGGAATGCATGGCTATACAGAGTCTCCAAAAACAGCCAGTCTTTCACAAAAAATAGCTGAGTTTACTGCTGCAAAGGAAGTGTGCTTACTTGTCTTTACTGGCTGCTACAGGATACCTCAGTGTGCATGTAACAGGGCTAGTGGATTCTCTGGAAGGTGACAATTCATAACACCCACTATGTGGAAATGTGTTTGTTTATACAGCTCTACATGACAACGGATGATGGAGCTGTCAACATCAGTTTGAATTCTTGATGTCTTACAGTAGATAACCTTCTGTGCTTTCAGTGATTGACTTGCATAGCACAAATTCAGCTGTTCAGGAATGGCAAGTTCCAAAGTCAGAGGTCTGGTGATCTTCAGCTTCTCACAATTTTGTCTCTGGTCTTCCTTTCAAGCCTGGTATACCTGGAATGTCCCTTCCCACATGGCTACGCTAAGTCATGAGTCTTTATGCATTAAAGCTCATCTGGAGGGACCTTGTGTTGTGCTGAGGCTGCTCATTTACTATATTTAGACTTGAGAATTATCTATGATTATGCACAGACAACATACTCAAAATGGCACAAAGATGAATCACAGAATCACAGAATCACAGACCAGTTGAGGTTGGAAGGCACCTCTGAAGGTCACCTGGACCAACCGCCCTGCTCAAACAAGGGCAACTAGAATTAGTTACCCAGGACCATATCCAGTTGGCTACTGAATATCTTCAATGACAGAGAATCCACAGCCTCTTTGGGCGACTTGTTCCAGTGCTTGGGCACCCTCCCAGTAAAATGTTTCCTGATGTTCAGGTTTTGCCCATTGCCTCTTGTGCCATCACAGGTCACCACTGAAAAAAACCTTGGCTTGGTTTTCTTTACACCCTCCTGTCAAGTATTTACATACAGTAGTGAGATCCCCAAGCCTCAGCTGGAACATCCAAAAACACAGTCCTTGCTCACCTACCTTCCTATATGCTTCCATGGCTTTTACCACACACATCAAAGAGAAGTTAAACTGGTCTTCAACTATTGTTGCCATTGTGAAATCCATCCAGCAAGACCTTAAAGTCCAGAAAGACCAATCTAATTCCCAGTTTGACTTCAGATGTGCTGACATATTTCTCCAATTATCTGCTGGGCTCAGACATGTTACAAGAATACAGAAACCTATGCAATGATTGCTTTGCTGTTCCCAATACATCTCTTACTGAGGCTTGAACCCTCTGCCTTGCCCTCATGAACTCCTAGCTCATACTTTTCTGTAGAAATTAGAATACGCTTGAACAGACCCTATCAGTTCCCTACAAAATGGAAGGCAATAAAAAAAATTAAGTTGGTGATAGATTCTGAACAGTCCTCTACTCCTGCATAGAGTCAGAACATTTTGCTCACACCACCTGTTATTTAAGTTTACTGTTTGCATTTGCAGGGCTGAGAAAAAGCAAGTAAACCCTGTAAGAGCAACTCACATCATCACTTCCCATGGATTAGCAGCTGATATTCTTGTATGGCTTTGTATCTACCTGGCTTTTTATCTGCCTTGCATTTAAAAGGCAATTCAGCTACCTGCAAGAGGCTCTTGCCTGTCCATCTGCTGAATGAAGATCAGAGTGCTCAACAGTTTGAAAGAGCCTGTAAACTGAGTATCAAATAACAACAAGCATAGGACAATATATGTTAAAATATTCACATATCTGCATTTAAGACATGAAGTCTAGCTTTGTCTGCTCTGAATATGAGACCCAGAACAGCCCATGGATTGCAGCAGTGACAGTCAGAGAAAGAACTCTCCACTCTCCTCAGATGTGGAAAAGGGATATTTTAGGAATATTTCTATCAGGAACCTTTTGAAGTGAACACTGTTCTCAAAAATGCTTTTCTAATGTGTCAGGGTCAATGCAGACAGATTTAAGTCACAGCTATCTAAAATATCAACTTCAATCATAATTTAAATCAAAAGCAAGAAACTTATTGAATAAGTCACACATTTTAGCCTGCATTGTTTCTGTATCCTTTAGTTACTTCCTTCTGTAGAAAATTAATGAATCTTTTTGTCAAGGCAGAAGAGAATCTGTGTCTATACGCTTATACACTTAATCATCTTTTGTTGGTTTTAGTATATCAGGAAACAGTGAATGATATGTTTTAATTAGCCTTTTATTTACCTTTTCTTTTTTTTTCCATAGTAACTGAATTTTGGTAAATTGACATTCAATAAAAAGCCACAATACAACATTTCAAAACTATACACTAATAATTACATTGTACTATGTCCAGTGTGCTCTATGGATAAGAAACAGAAACAGTTTCCTATCAAGAATCTATCATAGTTTTCATTTTAAATGGATTTAACAGTGAAAGAATTACCTGTAGTTCAAGAGTTGCACACTTTTGATGACGAAACTCATTAAAAACATAGACACTGTAGGTCTTATATGCTAATGCCTCATTTTTTGTGTGCTCAAAAATAGAAAGCAAGTTTGTCTGCTTTTTCAGCTGCCAGTTTTTCAATACTAAATGAACTAGAAGTTGAGAAGAACCAAATGAATAATCTGAAATGAAAGCTGCTGCTGGTTTAGGCTTTCAAAAACTGGTTTAGTCTTTCAGTCAGCTTTGCTTCCAGCTGCTAAGACTTCTACCAGTTTTTTACTTGCCTTCTTTGCAGAAATTGACAGCAAGTATCCACTCCTAGAATGTTTTTATTTCATTTGCATTTTCAGAGATTACAGTAATGAAAAGTGTGAAGATTTTGAATGGATTTAGTTTTTCAAAAGAAGTTAAATGGAGTTAAATTATAAAGTATCTTTTTTTTCTCCTCCAGCTTAAAAGGCTAGTTAACAATTAGCAAAAAATGCAGAAGACTCTCTTGGCAAAGCATGAAAGAATTCTAGTAATTCTGTATCTTGTACCTATTCTTTTAAGTCCTCCATTTCAAAAAAAAAAAATATTTTCACTTTCCTCTTTATTTTTAAAAAAGCCCATCTCCAGTAGTAGTTGTGCTGGAAAGGCACAAAGATAACAGAGATGTTACAAAGATTCACACTGCAGTAGCAATGGAACAATATCTCTTCATGCCATGGTCAAAATAGCAGCATGAAATGAATATCACATGCAAATTCACTCAGCTATAACAAACAAGGAAAAATATTTCCATAAAAAGCAGCAACCTGGGAATAACAGTAAAGACATTAGTCTATGCTGGTCCTGTAGACACTTTGGTCTATTAGGCTCCTCTCTCACTGCCAGAACAGCACTGTTTCAGTTTGCTCATGCGTTTTTGTCCCAGACTTAACTGTGATGGTTTTGCAGTACAACCGCACAAGTTCCTGTCTGTCCCTTAAAAATGTATGGAAATACCATAGCATTTCCCCAAGTTAGTATTCAGTTCATTCACCAATAAAGTCAAAGTTCTTCCTTCTTCCCCACAGCAAAAATATTCTTGCCATTTCCATTTTTTCATTCTGTTTCTCAATCCATTCCGGGTCCTGCATTAACCAGAGAGAGTTGCTCCCCACATGCAAATAAGCAAGAGCATAAAACACTGATTTTACATGCAAAAACACTAATCATTTTGATTATACAGCAAACACCTGGAAAAAACTAGTAGTAGGGACTACTTAGGTGAGATTACATAGGGGACTACAAAGCTTGCAATTCACAGTAAGAAAAACAGTAATTAAATAAATATTTTTTTGGCCTTTTTAGAATTTTGTATCATTGTTTTATCTACTATTTTACTAGTTAAGGGATCTCACTTGCTAACTGATATGTCTGATATTAAAGGATTGGTTGTAGCCATACGGAGCAGTTTAAAAGCTGTGATTACAGGTAGGATCAGGAACAGAAGGGGAAGAAGAGAGAAAACTACAAGTGACAGTTCCATTATGCTACTATTAACCAAGAGAACACTGTAGGTTGTACCGGCTCAGCCTGCGTGAGAAGAAAAAAGGGACATGAAGATGAAAGACCTTGTGGTTTTTTTCAAATCAAGAAAAATAATCAAAGTTGCATAAATAAAACTTCGATACCTAGCATAGTGAATTAGCAGGACATAATTGAAAATGACACTCCTTTGTTTCACAGCATTAATGGAAGGTGTAAAATGAAAATTCCTACAGTTTGTCAATACACAGTGAAAATTTTACTTCACAATTTTTTGTGGAATGTTTTCTGGATGCACACATTATTTGATCCTGAGATGCACCACTCTTTTCCCCCTCCAAACAAACAAACAAACAAACCCACCATTATGATCACTCTGGCATACGTCCAATACATTTTAGACATTAAATGATACCTCTGTGATGACCTCTAATATTTTCTTCCCCTTTTCTATTTCTCTAAAAGTAGGTAGGGTAAGGCTTGCACCATCCTTAGCACTGAGAGAATGAGAACAATTTCCCTTTACACAGTTTAAAATAGAAATACAAACCTTGCCAGAATGATTTGAAAGCATTGGCAGATGGGTGAAATATTTCTGAATCTGCATCGTGTAACATTTGGCAGCTAACATGACTACTGAACAGCTGACTTTTATGCAATGACATTATTAATTATATCTTCCTTGCCAAACAAGCACCGTAACTGAGCCGTTGCAGTAGTCTGTCATTAAGTAGCTCATGCATGTCTGCTAAACTGATCGTATGGTAAGTGATGTAGCTGTCCTGTCCCAGGCCTACTAAAAACATCAGCTTGACCCAGCCAAAACTCCCATCTGATTGCAGGAGCTACTATATATGGGCCAAAGACAGTGCAGCAACCAGAGGGTGGTATGTTCCACCCGTCTCATCAAACATGGGACAACAGCCATTCCCAACATTATTCCTGACTTGCCAAGACCACCAACAATGCAAGACAGTCATTCATGCCTGCCGACTAATTTGCATGAAATTTGCCTGCAGGCTGAAATGTCTTCATTTTGGACATTTTCCATTTAAGGACTTTTTTTTTTTTTTTTTAAATTGAAATCTGCAGAAGCATCTCAAAAGCCCATGTATGCCTGCAGGCGTATACTAACTGAGCTCAGATTTGCAGTGTGGAAAACTAACTCAATGAAAAGCCAGCGCTTGTTTCAGGAAACAGAAAAGCTGACAGAAGCCATCATGTCTCTAATCCTAACTGCCTTCAGCCTCAATATTGTGCAAATACTTCAAGCCAACATAAGAAATTTTAGATAGATATATTAGATACATGTATAAGTGTCTGCAGCACTTATAAATCAAACAAAATACGCATATTCTCTGTCCCAAATCCCAACAGCCACTCACACAAGCAGCCATGTAAATCTGTCCCTTTGATTTCCCTGTTTCACTCATCCAAGCTCTCAGCAGTTCTGCTGACTTATAGAACCCAATTCCTGGTGTTTGCCACTGTTTGCTTCAAACAGAAATTCCTGGGAGAACTTCGGCTTGAATTTGATGGTCTTCCTTCAATTCTACACTAATTCCCTCCTAGGTAGTCAAAAAACATGTGAGATTTGATTTCTTCTCAGGCAACAGAAGCTGCTAGCCAGACATTTGCTTTGAGATCCTTTGGGTAATACATAACCAGGGTGGGGGTATTGCTGTCCTCTTACAGACCTCCTAGTGTGAGAAGATCAGCATATTCAACTACATTTCAAACTTTGAAGTTCCACAACTCCATAAACTTGAATAATTCTGACAGCAGCTTACTGAAATGGGCAAATTAACAGAATTGTATTAATGCAATCTTCACAGGCCTCTGAAGGCATCAAAGTCACTGGTAAGTTCAGTTTGCTTTTGAGTAGACCATAAACAAGCATATTTAGATGAATGATAACATACAAGTATGAATAATGGCACAAACCATCATTGTCACCATTATTTCTATACTTAAATATGGAAAGTTTTGTTCTCACTTTCCAAAGCTACAGATGGAACCTGTTTTGAATATCCAGCAATGTGCTGACTGTCACCATGGGGTACTCATTTTCCTCTCCCTCTGAAAATTTATTCTGCTTTATCAATGGATTTCTTTGTTTACAGTTATATTCAAGTATATGATAGTGTTTGTGAATTCACAAGCTCTCTACTTCACGTTTCATCGGTCATTCCCATGTACAGTAGCTTTAGCTACATCATCATCAAGTTTCAAATTAAAGCTGTATTAGGTGATAAGCCAGTTGTTATTGCCCTTGTCTCTTCACAAAGAGGAACTGCTTACTATAGAGGCTCAGAGAAGTTGACTTCAGTCCTGGGGTGGATTGTGGTGGTGCACTACGATCTGATAAGTTCTTGTTAGGCCTCAACCTTGACAAACTGCACCTGGGCTAAGCCTCTCTTGAACTTATCAGAAACACTGTCTGTTCGCAGGAACTAACAGGTGTCTAACAAGGACCTTTTTTTAACAAACAGCCTTGGAAACTTATTTTTCTTGCCTGAATAACAAACCAGGTGGAATAATATTTTTGTTACTGAAACTTTAAAGAAATTTACAGACTAGAATTGTGGCCAGGATGGAAAATTACTATAACTAAAGCCCACTCTCTTGTGACCCTATAAACAGAGGTCCAAAGTGTGATCCCTTTGAGCTCTCGATTCCCAGAAGGGGCTAATGTATATGTCTAAAACATAACTGATAAGCAGATGACTGTGAAGCCAACCAAGGACTGTTAGTAATAACAGAAAAGAATTGTTGGTAATAACCAAGAACTATTGGTATTAACACACCATGGGAAAGAACAAGATTTGGCTGGAGAAAGGGGCCATGTGGAGACAGGGCAGCATTTCTCCCCGAGAAACAGCCACAACAGAGTACAGCATGCAGGAGTGAGGCCAAGAAGTGGGCGTAGACTATAGGGTGGGATTAAGACCATCAAAGACCCCTGAACTTCCCGACCTTTTCCAGAAAGCCCTGATAGAATGGACTGAGCATGACAACTAATTTGCATAGAAAGCAAGAAAGCTGTCTTCGGGAGAAACCTATCCATAGGAGGGTACCACATACAAGTCTGGGCAGCATCCCCGGGACCCCAGGACACAGCTGGATTGACACTGAAACCAAGATTATGATCTGGATCAATGCTGAACATCCCATCAACTGGATCAATGCTGAAATCAGGATCAACATCCCATCAGCTGGATCAATGCTGGAACCAGGACTGGTGGTCTCTTTTTTCTCTTTTTCTCTCTATTTCTCCTTTCTGACATCAGTTGCTTCTCCTAAGTCTTGCCCCTGAGGCCATTCACTATCTTGGTTGCCCTCCTCTGGACAACTACTAGTCTGAAGTCCCTCTCATATAAGGGCACGCACAATGGCTCACAGCACTCAAGATGAGGCCACACCAGCACAGAGTAGGGCAAGACAATCACCTCCCTCAACTGGCTTGCAAAGCTTTGCCTGTTGCACCCCAGGACATGGTTGGCCCTTTTGGCTGCCAGGGCACACTGCTGACTCATATTCAACTTGCCATGAACCCAGAGGTCTTTCTTAGTCATGTTGCCATTCTTGCTCTGCCCAATTTTAAGCAACACAAAAAGAGCAACGTAATTGCTGCAAAGAAATGCAACCCAAATGTCATGGTAGACGCTATATAGCTATTACGTCAGGCACATGGCATTCTTAAACTCAGCTTGTAATTTGCCTCCTGACATGTCATATGACCTGGGACTAGTCAGTTCACAATCTGAGCTAGATGTATTGCTTTATTTGACCTGTAAAACTAGAAGATCTTTGAACTAGCAAAGCATCTTCCTTATCCCTCTATAAGCATGTTAACTGCCTCAAACATTTAATGTACTGCCTCAGAGTTGTACAAAACCAAACTACAGATGTGAATAGGCACATACTTCACTGACCATTCTGTCAAATACAGTCACTTTCAGTTTATTGCTCATTCTCCTCCACTCACCCCATGCAAGAAGAAAATCCAAGATACTTTCCAGTGCACTGGTTGTACAGTGATAGCACAGTCTAGGCAAGGTGCCTCTGGAACTGGGTGCATGGGGCACATCCCAGATTCCGAAGATTTAGCTGTAAAGTTAAACTGACTGTAGACATGGGCCAGGAGGGCTGTGATGTGTTATAAGGGTGCATAGTGGCACAGACCAACACTAACTCAGTGTTCTTTTGGTTCGACTTTATTGACCAGCATAGCTTGCCTGCTCTTGCAAGATCCTCGAGAAGGACAACTTGTCAGACACAGAGACAAATTTCTGTGCAGTAATAATGTTTTTCTGCCTTGCCCCTCTAAACTAAACATTTTCTATGCTGTTTTCCAAAGCCATTGTGGAGATTTCTCCATTCATTCTCAGCCCATGGAGAATTTTTTGTACACGTGCTAAACCACTCGCCAGCAGATGCACAGCCAAGTTAAAACTCAACCACAAGAGACAGCTCTCTCACTTTTCTGTAATGTCTGCAAAAAAGGTAGAAACTAAAAATGGCCACTAAGACTTTAAATTGAACAGCTGACACCACATAAAACATTGAAGGAACATGAAGGTCAGGAATGAAGCAGGGTTAGCAACCATAAATGAAATGAGCTGGGATTCTTGTTTATGCATCACTTGCTTTGTGCTTCACAAGAATTAGATCTGTCTAAGTACATTTATAAGGAGGCAGCTCAGGACTAATTTCTGGCTAAATGAATCCTTTCTTGGTGACAAGCAGTATGTAGTGATTCCACCGCTGCAGCAAAAATTTTCAAAGGCTATTTCCTTCATAAATTCCAGAAAAGTTTCTAGGGGAGGATGGGGGTTGTTATTTCATTTTCTAACAGTTCTTGTAAGAAGGTGAAATCATACCATTATAGAATGGTTTACATTGGAAGGGACCTTTAGTTCAACCCCAGTGTTTGAAATGTTTGAAGAAGCTTAAATATTTTATTAATAAAGGTGGCAGTGGCTCCCACTTAACATTAATGCAGTAATTTCCCTGAATTTGTTGGCAAAAAAGCCTTAAGGAATACTTTTGGTAGGAAAATACTAGTGTCCTTAATATTACAGTTTGTAAATCACTTTCCAAACAATTTTCAGGTTCAGCTCTC
Organism: Margarornis squamiger; assembly: GCA_035222235.1. Taxonomy (NCBI): domain Eukaryota; kingdom Metazoa; phylum Chordata; class Aves; order Passeriformes; family Furnariidae; genus Margarornis; species Margarornis squamiger. Next base: position 29,143,988 of record JAWWTY010000001.1, read on the forward strand.
AGATTAAATTAAGGCTTGGCTGACATAATCCAGAGATCAGATGTGCTTTGTGCAGAGGAAAGCTGACAAAGGCTATTTTTAGGAAGGTACTACATCCAAGTCCACTTTTCTAAACTTATTTCTGAACTTGTCTTTTTTATCTCATTGTCATACATGCACGTGTGTGAAAATCTGTCACATATATCTGAAATGTCTAGGCCTGGAAAATAAACTATAAAGATGACAAAGACTTCAAAATATTTCATTTATTTCTATCTTCATGTCCTCATAAAGAAAAACAAAGAACAATAAACTGGCCTATTGTTTCCTGAATAGCAACAAACTACAGGTAGAACATTTAGCTGTGACTGTAGTGGGGAAATTAAGTGGTAAAAGAGTCTAAGCATAAATAGTTTTCTTAAACAGAAAAGATAAAATTCTGGCTACAGTGGAATCAATATTGTAGCTTCTGCTGACTTCAGCAGAGTCACCGAAAGGAGGGATGGAAGCCAGCCTCCCTGATCCTCCTTATACTATGTTTCACACTGCAAAGGTAGAGAACACAAAATTCATAGAAATCAGAGTTGACAAAGGAGATGGTAAGAGAGACAAGGACCGGGTAGCAGGATCCAAGCAATGCCACTGCCCCATTTCTGAACACACAGCTAAGGTTCTCACCATATTAGTTGAACTGCTGGGTTTCAAAAAATAGATTCACTCCTGCTCATCACTTTCAGGAAAAAAATTTTGGGGACCCACAAAAACAGATATAGTACTCTTGTGCACCCAGCTTCAAACATGTAATTATCTATTTTCTTCACGTTTTAGAGACTAGTGAGTGGAATGACCTTGCCCCTTGAAGGATTTTTGGCAAGAAAGCCCAAGATAGAAGTTCAATAATGTGTTCCAAGAATTTGGCCTAATCTCTACTTAGCATGTTCCTGACACTTATCAAAAGGGAAAAGTTACACGTTACCTTTTTAGTGCAACAATTAACAGCTAAACAAAAGCAAAAGCAGCTAAAGCCAGACACTTCAAATACAGAGATGGAGCAAAACGAGCACAGAAATGCTGATCTACATAGCATGCGTTTGCTGTTATATGGGTGCTTAGTGACACTCAGAGAACTTCAAGCACTTTTGAAGTATGAAGCATTGCCAAGGTTAGCTCAGATGTGTTAAATACATTGTCAGGTGGTTGTACCCTGGCTAAATGCAATAGAAAATGACCACATATTTCCTACAGTTTGTAACTTTGCAACAAGAATGTCAAATGAATGAACTTCATACTACAAAACTGATAGAGGATGGCACCAATTGTTCCACTTAAGAAGCATAACTGAATGAACAAAACCTCCTATCAGATCGAAATTTGTTCCTTTTAGACCTTGTAGTAGAATTAGAAGCTACTGTAAGTAACGCAGAAACGTATTCTGCTACACATATGGATGATTCTCTGACTGCTTTGCACGTCTTAGTTTATATCTTCACTCCAGCCCGTGATTCTTCTGTAACTTCTCCCTCACAGGGCAGCTGATACCCTTCCATTCCCAATGTGGCTGTTTAGAATATTCAGAGAACCAAATTAAAATAGATACTCACATCAATAGTTTGGATTTTCTGGCCCTAAATGCTAGCCCCTGCCTAGAGGTGCTAAGATTGGTACAAGATTTGACAGGACCTTATTTGCAGCTTCCTAATTTTAGATTTTCCATGTGGACTATACAAGCAGCCAAGAGAGAAGCAGAAGGTCTTTGACCATGGCCTAGGTGGCCATGCCCAAACCTATGGCTCTTTCTTTGGGCAAAGTTGTGCAAAACAGGCCCAGAAAGATCACAAAAACAAATTATCTTTTTTTTCCTGCCATCTAGGTAGAAGAATGAGGATGTTCTACACAGCTATTCACAAAAACTTCCCAAATTTTTTCTAGTCACAAAGGAATTTCTAGTAACAACCCAATATCTACATGAAGAATTGATCAATGAAGGGAAACCAGAAAGAGCAATAGCCTCTTGTTCCTTTATAAGCATTAGAGATTGCTTTCAGACAAATTACATTAATTTTTTTCTCACTTAATGAAAGACATATGTACAACAAGAAAACAGAGGGAGTATACCATCTGAGTTTTTTGTTTTATTAACACCCATAAATCACATGTCATACATAGTGCTAATACTGTATCCATTAAAATATTTAATTTCATAGCATAGATTTGGTTTGAACTATCATCTTATTTCTGGATGAGGGTTGCAGAATCTTCACCCTTCTCACAATGGCTTTCTACCCTTCACAATAGGAATTATGGCACATGTATATAAATCCCATCCATCTCTGGTACGAACATTTCCAATATTCAACCATTTACAGAAAAAACCCAATAGTTCATAGAAGGAACACAGCCTTCCATGTCAAAATACTGGCAGCTGTGGGCATTTTTGCTAAGCTGGACTTGATTTTTTTTTAATATTTGGTATTCAGAACATTGGTTGAAATCAAACCAAAACGAAGGCAACCAGCTCCAAGGTAAATCAGGCCTGAGCTGTTAGTGGATGAAAGAAGAAGAGAACAGTGCGACCCTCAAGACCTAGATTCTGTCCTCAACATGATGCTGGTCTGCTGGAGGGCCTTCAAGGAATAATTTCATTGCCTGCAACTTGGTTTCTCTGTTAATAAAATTGGTCTGAGTATTTAACTCATTTGAAAGCACTTTTTGATCTGCTGATAAGAGCCATTACAAAAATCAGTTTTGCTCATTTTCTGATTCTGTATTTGCACAATAAGGACCTACCTAGGAGTCAGTGGTTCTACACCAATGTAAACCAAATGATGATAGTGTGATGACAGTAATCACCATGAAAATCTTTAATCAAGACAGTCATTGCTACTTGACTGTCAAAAAGCAAACCCCAACCATCTGAAGTCTAGTAGTCCCTGCATAGGTTTACCTTATGCTGCAGTACTAATAGTGAAACATAATCAATTCATACGCTTCTTATGAGTAGCAAAGTTCTTGTAGGTGATCTGTCATCCATCAGGTCCAAACCTGCTCGGTTGCTTCATATAATGAAAGTGAAGTTGTCAATATCCTGTTCCTCAATGGGAATTGGGCTGACTGCTCACCAAGTCTTTATACACAGTGGAAGATATAAATTAGATGGAAACAGAGCTGTTGCTAACAGCTTGGGCTATATTTAAAATTATGAGCTGCCAGACAATGCTTTGTATCTCAGATGAGCAGTTCCCTTCTTCCTGTGTCTCAAAAATTTTAGAAGAAAATATTATGGGGGTATTCCTTAATCCTTTTTCTTGAATCTTACCTCATTACCTAGAAATACATTGCCCTTTACTACCATACCCTCAGCCAGATGCATGTCTCTATGAAAATGCTGTGGAGACTGCATCTAATGAAGACACATATTGATAATGGACAGTTTGTACTTGCATAATCAGATCACGTTAAAGAAAAAAGAAACCCACACATCTCAGGAGCATGTGGATACTTTGAAGTCTCTAAGGCCTAGTAGAGGACTAACTAACTGCCCAGTTGGCTTATTACTGGTCTTCATTTTGCATTACTGTCTGAAAAGCCCTTATGATGATTGAAGTGTACACCTGCAATCTTTTCCACAAAATTTAGAAGAGCACAGAAATTTCTGTGGATTAGAACAGAAACATTATTGCAATAGGATAGTCCAAATACAGGTCAAGAAAACCCAACCAGCTGGTGTTCTTTTTCTGCCTCCTCTTTCACCCCACACAGGCTTATACATACATAAAAAGTCATATAATTTATCAAGAAAAAAAAATAAATTAATCTATCCTCTGTCTGTTTTGTTAATGCACAAGAAATGTGTGTGCACATAATTAAAAAGTGAGATTACACTTTCTATTTCAATAGATTCACACAGCTGACAAGAGACAGCCATTTCAAAGGTCAACAAAATTCTTCACCACAGCGCTAAGAAAATTTCAACATCTAATCATTAATTCCTTTTGTTAACATCCGCTTAACTAATTCATTGTAAATGTGCTGAGGAAAATTCCCTTTTCTAATAGCTCCACATTTTCTCCTCAGCCAAGGAGAAAGTCAGAAGATTCCGACGTCTTCAAAGACAGTCAACAACAGAGTCATCAAAGTATTAGTTTGTCAAAAGTTATTGTCACGACATTTCTTTTTAAGAAGGAAAAATCATCTTAATTTTTCACTCTCTGCCAATACAATAAAGAATGGAATACGAGCAAAACAGATCTTTTCAACTTTGGCAGTCTCCCTTAATTCTTGCAGCTAAAGCTGCTTTGATTATAGTCCACTTTTACGCTTAGTGATTCAAAGTAAGCTACATGGTGGAAGTGATGCCCACCAGCTTTTTAGAACCTACAAAACTGAAGGCTCCAGTGCAAGAATAGCAGGATTTTTTTATCTTACTCACCTTAAAGTCATTCCTCCTTTAATGAAATTACCGATTGCTGGTTATTCTGTGAGGATACAATCCTTACAGTCCCAAGTGTGTTCACAATGGTTTCAGTATCTGCATCTACAGGTCACTCAATACCTTGCTAGTGCATTCTTATTTTGGTTTCTAAACAGTTTACATTAATCCTGCAGCTGAAATTAAAGTTCCTAGTTCACCTCCCCTTATGGAGCAACCCATTGTTACTGCTCCCATACGTGCAGAAATCCCATAAGAGAGTCTTATAAGAGACACAAAGGCTCCAAATTATTTACAGTGAGACTTGGGAGCCCAAGTACTGTTAAATAACCACTCTTGAAATTATGAAGAAAGATATTTTTGAAGACCATAACTATTATTTGTAACTTTGTTAGGGGCCGGTGTAGCTAATAACCTTCAGGTTATTATAGAGCAAAGTGACTACATAAGAACCTAACAAAGCTAGAGATGATGAAGGATAAACATAGAAATGAATACTTTTTCCTCTCTATTTAATAAAAATAAGATAGTACATAAAAAGGCCAAAATAAATGAAGAGCAAAAACAAAAAAAGATCACAGAGCCTCTACTGTCTGCATTTCAATAGGATAAAGAAAACGAGAGATCCTCAAAATTACTACATTTTGTTCAGTCTTCTTTTCCACTGCACTTTTGTAGTAGTACCTCTGGGCCATGCTTTCTCACAAAGGTATTCAAAGGATATTTATTTCCCTCTTGTTCTATTAAGATCCTTCTTAATTAGTGTTATTTTAAAATATACACACAGGATCATTTTATAAATTCAAGAGGACATCAGGAGGCAAGTGTGTGATACTGTGAAAGCATTGCTTCATAGCCAGCATGAGAATTCTGCTACAAATGTCACCTTTGTTTCTCTCTGGCTAAAGGACAGTGATGCTGTAGCCTGACAGTACCTTAGTTGGCCATGGCATCTTTCCTGTGTTAGATAATTCTGTGTCATGGAAGCTGCACTACCACTACTTGTAAAAAGCTTAATGGAAACAGCCTTAGTCTATATTGCCCCTAACAGCAATTACTGGTGCCTAAGAAAACAAGATCCAAGATCCTTCCCCTATTACTATCAACAGCACAAGACTTTGCCAAGATCAGTGACTGAAGTACTCTGAAACTACTCCACAGAGGCTGGGCAAATCCAACTAGGATCAGAAGCTACCAGTGAAATGAGGCCATACAGCAGTGTGAAAGCACGGGGTAATTGCCAATCCTATTTCTTATTCCAAGTCCAGCACCATACTTTCTAGGATTCTATTACAGAAGAACTGCCATACTAGATAAAATGTTAAGTCCCTACTACACCATGACTTGCAATATGTGAAACCAGACCCATCCAGAAGAAGCCAAATAAGCAAAATGCACCCATGAAAGTCAATTTAAGAATGTCTACTGCTGCCCTAGAGATAAACGTCAGATTAAGTCACACAGCAAGTGAGATTTATTGGTTTTTTGCTCTGACATTTGACATGTGGACAATCTTTTCACAGAGAAATCCAAAATATCTTTGAAACTCTTGTCGTTGATATCATCTTATAGCAGTGAATTCCACAGCCAAAGCAACTATTGTGAGAGCAGCATTTGGGAGCTTTTTGGGTTTCAAGTGGTTTGCGTATTGATTCACCACATTCTATGAAACAAGATGAAGTGAAATTATGGATTCCCTTCTCTATCAAGTTTCATCATTTCACATTCTGTTACAGTGTTATTTATTCAACTCATGTAATTTCATTATTTAACTTATTTCTAAGATAAACGTAGTCTTCTAAGACATCTACTCAGGCTCTTCATACTTGCTGTATCTCTTTGAAGTGAAGAACAGAGCAAGCTTTCCCCTTCAATGCCAAAAGTACCCTTGAAACGAAGCAGGCTCCTCCCTTCATCTAGGAAGTGAGTCTTTTATCCATCCTGTCCCCAGTACAGACGAACCTTGAGCATTAGACAGCACAGCACAAAGACCAGCATATCATCTCCTTATGACACATTCTCAGTCAACCATGAACAGTTACAACTGCAATGCAAATAACCTCTGCAGTTCACAAATCCAAAAGACTCAAAGACAGACTATATTTGTTTTGAGCATAGACAAGTGATAACTAGCAGTTTTTAAAGGCCAGCAGCTTGAAAAACAAACCAGAAAGACAACTATGAGGTTGACCCATACCAAAACAGTATCACAGACTGTTTTCTGCTCTTTTCATGGAGTAAAGCTGCTTGGCTTCATTTGCTGACATCCACTGAAAATACAGAGAACTTTTTCAAGGAACTGGACAGTTTTATATCAAGGTCACGTGACTACCTCCCTGCTGAAGCCCATATATCAAAGCAGGCAGCTGCTAGCCTGAAAGCACAGCACAGCATCTATTTTCACATAGGAATTACTGTATCGCTTGGCAGAATTCTGTTCTATATTCAGTGGGTGACATAAACCACAGCAATGAACCCTGGAAGCTGAGTCTCTCTCTCCCCTGCACTGCACTCAGAGGTGAAATAGCAGCAAAACGAAACCTGTCCTGTGCCAGGGAAGTGTATGCTGAACAAGCATTCTCTCTGTCTTTTTTTGGTCCTTTATTCCAATAAGGAAAGGCTGGGTTCAGCTTCATTAACAATTAAAACTAGATATGCATAAATTATGTTCATGGAAATTATGGAGAGGTGAAGCTGAACAAATTGAAAAATAATCCTCTAGCAATACATATTTCAAAATGCCATACTCAAAAATACTACTCTGTGCTAACATACCGTATGCTACTGTTTAAGGACTCTATCTATCTGAGCTACAAAATTTTAAAAATATTAAACCAAATTTTTTTCTCAATTCTAAACTGACATGAGCCGTAGAGGTAAAGAAAAAAATCAGATTTTTTTTTTTTTTCAAATAAAAGAGAGGTTTTGGCTTTTCTCATCATTTATTTAAAAATTACACCCATCTCATAAAAATGTACCTTCAAAATTGGGATATTGCCAAGGAGCTTAGGCTTAACATTCAATCTAGTAATAAAACTGACAGATTGAAGGAGAAGACAGAAATGAATTAAAGTGAACTACAATAGAGACAAATGGGAAGTGATTCACAGTGATTATTCCTTTCTAATGCACAAAAACAGAACAGGGGTTAACTGGCTTGGCAGATGTTCCACACAGACAGATCTTATTGGTTAGACTGGGAGAAAATTGAATACCGAATTTGAATATCGAGATGATAATCTTCCCAAAATGGAAAATGGCAGTGGGGGACAGCAATCTCAGCTGATGACACAGGCACAGGGAGTTTATTTATTTATTTAAACATAAATCAATGTGTCAGGCTAGACTATTTTTTAACGTTTAAGGGAAGTGTGTGACAAATTGTTTTTCATTTCCTCTTTAGTAACCCAAAGGTAGATGGCTTCTTGTTCTGATGGCCTCCTTGCTAGCCAGCATAAGCTGGGGCTGCAGGCTGGCAGCTCAGCTTCCCAGATCCTGGAAATGAAGTGCTTCCCTAGGCATTCATGCCTGGAAATCTCAGTAAATATTTTACTTGAAAAATTCCTAGATATGAAAATCAATTCAGCAGTGCAACTAAGCTTACACTTATTTATTGTACAAGTCTCTTTATATTGCTTTTGCCCTGACCTTTCATAACTAATTTATGTATTATTCACTTTCTAGTCTTCATGTTTTGCCTCTCTTAATGAAATGTGGCAAACCCCCTGCATTTAGAAATTCATATTTTCCTTTCTTTTTCCTTAAGCAAGGCTTTCGTTCTTTAAATTGCTCTAACTCCATGCTGAGTAATGCCAGTGAATGTGATGTTACAGTAACACAACAAATTTAGAAAGGAGAGATGATATATGCACAGCTGAGAGGTCTACTCAGAACGTGGAAGGCTTACTAAAAAAGAGAAAGGAAAATCTCGTTTACCCATTAGTCAATAGAAACAGAATTAGGAATCCAGTTTGATCAGGCTGCTGCATTGAGGTTAAATTTAAGATTTGTTTTATCTTATTGAGATGAAGAAAAAGGAAGTAACAGCAGTTTCTATCAAGTAAGTGGTAGACAAAATGAGTGCTGGAAAACTTCAGAGCCATGATGACCTTGGTTACCTGAAAGTGAAAGGATTGTCATGCAGCAAAATGGGGGGAGGAACTGAGTATCATTGTTCAATAACTGAATTTGAATGCTGGACACATTTTGAGACATCTGTTTTTACTTAGTGGTAGTTTTTGACAGACAAAAAAAAAATCTCAACCAAACCAACCCTAGGCTAAGAATCCAGGATGCAAAAATCTCCAAAGTATTAGAAGGATTGGGAGCGTGTGGTCTTTTGGTCATACATCGTCCTTGGATGTCCTGTTCTTTACATCACACAGTTATCTTTTAACCAAAATTCAAGTGCTCACCAAAAAGATTTCCCAAGCAAGCAGCCAAAGTCTTCATTAATCCCATTGCCTGCTCTGGTCACCAGGGAGAATGAGGGAGAAAGACACAATGGCAGAGGACTCTGTACGAGACTGTCTCCTATCTCCTCACCCCGCTGATGTCTCAGTCTTATCTCAGTGTGGTAGGCGCTGTTCATTAAAGGAAAGGAGCAGGACAAAAGAGAAAAGCAGCTCTCAACCTTTCTGTAAACAGCCTATACAAGCTTCACCACAGGATTGTCTTTCACTTCCCATGCCCATTTCTGATGGTCTTGAGGTTAACTCTGATGGTTTAGTCGATTTGTGACTGCACTGTCACATGTGAAAAGCTACCAGCTGACTCTGACATTTCAGCTTCTCCTCTGTCTTCACTATTGGAACAAGGTCACCTCCACAGCTGCCCCTTTTAACTGTGGCAGAGGAAAACCCTCTGCTGAAGCACTCCTTCAACTGAAGTTTCCTATCTTTCCAGAGTTATAACCAGACAGATATTCTGTGTTTTGCTGGGGCTCTGATAGTTTGTTCACCAACCAAGCAGTGTAGGTACATGTACCAATGACTGCAGTTAAACCTTTTTAACAGCTGTATAGCCCACAACATTATCATACACTTTGTAAAAATCCAGTCCAATTTATTTCTTTGCACACCACCAAACAGCTGCCCTTCAGATAGATGCTTCAGAAGTTCTTTACTATAGGGTTTAAATTACATACAAATTATTCCCAATGAGCAGGGATGACACTCAGAAAGCACACAAGTCCCTTGCAGACCCTTTTTCTTCCATTAAGAGGGTAAAAGGGACATGCCTTAATAAAGAGTTTAATTCCTGTGAATTATTTATGCTCCTCTCAGATGTTTAGGTACACATCCAACCCTTAGATTACATATGTGCACTATCAGCAAGAAATGGAGAATCATTCCTGCAGGGAACTGGAATTACAGCAGTCTAGTCAAGAAGAAAATGTAGAGCCAGACAACTGCTGCTCTCCCCTCCCGAAGAGTTCACACGTTTGGAGTTTGCCTGCAATACAGAATACGGTTTGTCCATAAACCAGAATTTATAGACACAATTGTACTCATAATTCTACACTTAAAGTCACACTAGACATATGAACACGTACTCTCTGTGCACAAAGCCCTCTCTTTCATGTAAACAACCTTGCCTTCTTATAAAAAGAGGGAGTTCTGTATTTGATTTTCTACCTAGTCCTTTTTCTATTCATCTTGAATAAGAAGAAGGTACTAATGATGTGATAAGCTATAAATTTAGGTGCCACTTTGAAAGAAAAGTAAATGCTAGGAATACTGTCTCATACTGCCTTTCCCTCTGTGCATCTGACTTTGACTAAGACAGAAATGCTGTCTTCCTCTAGATATACATCAACAGCACTGGCACAGCAATTATAAAAACCAGTTTGGCAATTACAATAAAATACCACACCATTTGTATCAAACCCTACCAGTGAACACCTGCTGATAGGACTGTAAAAGGGAACAGCATGTGCAGAGAGCTAAAAATTGAAGAAGGAAAGAGTGAGAGAGCAGCTAAAGGAAACACTGGGAATGAATGAAATTCTCCCAGGCTGCAATGGGCTTGATACAAGAAAAGAACAACCAAATCTAGCCACTTCATGAGAGGAAGCATACCATGTTGTGAACAAAATGGTTAACTACAGATTACAGCACACAGATACAGGTATAGAGATGATTAAAATCACATGGCTTTTAGAAGTGCCAGAGCTCAGCACCTGAACAAGCTGACAAAATGGTGAAGGAGTCTGGGGGCTTGAAACAGAGCTGTGAGACACCAGAACTGTGAAGCTAACATCAGTCACAACCCATCAATCACTTTACCCTTCCCAGCTTTTCAGTTCAAGAGACAACCATAGGCTGAAATGAAAAGTCATTGTATTTAAACAATCAAACCAATAATCCAGTAGTGAGGATGCTGGGTGCAGCTACAGTGCATGGTGGGTTGTTTTTTTTTCTTATTAAGTTTTATGAAGTGAACAAAAGAGATGTGTTTGATGTTTCCAGTTCAAAAATGTCACCCAAGGGCATACCAGCCTATCTGAATTATTTCCTGGAGAAGCAAGGATCATGTTGACCCCTTCCCTTCTCGTTCCATGTTCTCAGCCTCTTCCCAACACTGTTCTCTTCTTCCTCCTCCTATTTTCCCTCCTCTTTTCTTTTAAACCACCCAAACTTGCTGCTGCAGGTCTCCTACTACCTTATTATGTTTTTTACTGTTCTGTGGCACTCAGCATTTTCCATTTCCCTTCCTGAATACTTCAAGCATGTTGCCTCACTCCCCTGTCCTCTCAACACACATTATATGACTGCTTTGCATAAAAGAGAATGAAACTGCCTGTCTTCTACTAAGGTAACTAGCTAGTACAGATACATGGGTTGATAACAATTCCCAGACAGGGCAGAAGAGATCCCAGGTGCCAGGTCAGGGAAAGGAAAGGGAAGGGAATTGCCATTAGAGAGTTAACAACTCTACCCTGGACAAAAAGGCAGGCTGTGGGGACATCCTCCCTCCCTTTTGTCCCTCATTACAGACCTGGGGTCCTTCTGAGAGCCACTGAATACATCCGTGCTCTTGCCATAGTTACAGTGAGTGTTCTTTAGCTGCTTTTACGCAGTGAAGTTAGGCAAACATGTCACAACAGCTGCACTGGTAGAATAACCAGAACATAAATACTGTCAGTGTTTAGCAAGGCTGAAATTAAACCACCTTGGACTAGCAGAGCTGAAGCAGAGTTCTACACGCACACTGAATCATAAGAACTATTTAATTCTGAAGTGTGACTTACCATAGAGGGATTATTTTCTTTTCACCCACAAAGAAATAGTCTGAAACCTTACCTATAAGAACAGTCTTTTCCATGCAGATGATGTTAAATGAGAACTTCCCATGAGGGTAAGCAGAAAAGGGATGAAACATCTAGAAAGCTACCGCATACTGTCATGAATCACTTAAAAATATCTGCCACAAATGCAAAAAAAAAAAAGACTTATGATGCTGTCTAATACATTTTATATGTTTCTTTCTCCTCAGTCTCTTCCATCACCACTCAGTGGTACCAAAAGCCAAAAAAAAAAAAAAAAAAAAGAAACTGGGGAAAAAAAGCCCAAGACAACAACCTAGGGAGAGCTATTAAAGAGGAGTAAGAGGTTCATATGGAACCTGTAATTTTTATAGCTAATTATATTCTCAGTTTTCAAATTCCAGCATGCAAAGAACACATTTACAGTTCATAAACACTATTAAAGAGATTTTTTTTCAAAATTCTTTGCTGTCACAGATGGCAACAGTTATACCTTTCAGCCCAACTGCAACAGCTGGCTGTGTGAACTACAAACAGCTGGATGGAATCCACTTTCAAGGCAAGCAGTAAAAACTATGGACAACCATACTACTCATGTCTGAGAATCAAAAGGAATGTAGAGGGAAACATAAATCAGAACAAAGCAAACTGAACTAATTCAAAACCTACCTTCCAAAGAGCTTCAGTCCATCATCTCAAAAATATACCATAAAATAGTATTTATAGACTAGAGAGAAACACACTTGTGTTGGACATACAGCACTAATGCATTCAGTTATGCATCTGGGGGGAAGATCACTCAGAATAAACTGCATCTGGGTCCATCACACTCAGCAAGAGTTATAGACCTCTACAAGATCTAATCTTATTTTAAGAAGGTATATTTGCTATAATTAATAATATTACTTTAATGTATTTGACTCCTGTTCTAACATCAGCAAATTAGACTTCAAGACAAAATTAGTTCTAACATTGGTTCAACTTAAGTACTAATATTCCTTTAGTCATTAAAGATAATAACTCATTACACCAGACAACACAAACATGCTCACCAGGTTATTAAAAATCAATTTGTCATACATCTCATATGACCACATCCTATGGAAGCTAAGCAGTACAATCACAAGGTAAAGAGAACTGAAGTGAAATTCATCAAGGGCTCTACTTTGCACTGGTGCAGCCTCACCCGTGTGCAGTTTTGGGCACCTTAATATGTGAAAGGTTTAAAGCATCCAAAGGAGGGCTACCAAGATGGTGAAGAATCTAGACAGGAAGCCATACAAGGAGCAGCTGAGGTCACTTGGTTTGTTCAGCCTGGAGAAGAAGAGACTGAGGGGAGACCTCAAAACAGTCTACAGTTTCCTCAGGAGGGGAAGTGGAGGGGCAGGCACCGATCTCTTCTCTCTGGTGACCAGTGACAGGACCCAATGGAGTGGCATGAAGCCATGTCAGGGGGGGTTAGGTTGGAAATCAGGAAAAAGTTCTTCACCCTAGAAACTGGTGGCTGGGCACTGGGACAGGCTCCCCAGGGAAATGGTCACAGCACCAAGCCTGACAGTTCAAAAAGTGTTTGGACAACACTCTCAGGTTGTCTTTATGGAGGGCCAGGAGCTAGACTTGACGATCATTGTGGGTCCCTTCCAGCTCAGGATATTCCATGATTCTATGATCCTAAGTACCTCCCCTGACACACCTTTCTTCATTATTTCCTAAACACTGCATTTAAATAAATAAATAACCACTGGAAATTAAATGTGGACTAGACTTTTGTGCTCTGGAGTAAGCGTGCATTTCTCACACTCCTCTGCTTCCATTATAAGCAGGATTTGTCTAAGTTATCAGATAATTATTCAGCCAGAAAATTTGATTGCCTCTGGCAATGGCCAATCTAGTTGAATACGAGTAAATCCCTTCCTGTGCAAAATTATCCCCAACTGAAAACAGAGTAGTCGGAAAACATTCGACAAGAAAACTCCAAACTTCTTTATCTTTGACGGATGTTCATTAATAAATTTCTGAAGATTTCTCTTATCAAAGAAAGATAGTGTAAGACATGTCTGAGCACAAAAGAAGGAATCTTATCCTGTATATCCTTACTTAGGATAATGAAGCCTTCGGTTTCAGTGGGACCACCTCTGCAAAGAAAAACTCCACAGGCAAATGCAGAAATAAGTCCCACTCTCAGAACTCATGTTTTCTTATGTAACTCATATTTGTGAACTTCACAGGAAGGTTATAAAAAATCCTCAGTAACTCTACAGATAGGTGAATTTTCGGAATGCTGGATCCAGGCCAGGTGTTAACTCAGGACAATATTAGTACAATGCCAACTGTTAAGTAAATGCCTGCTTCCTGTAAAAAAGAGTCAGTATTTTACTTTATTTGTATCCCTTACAATGCAGTAACTAACAATAGTTAGATCCCTGAATCCTTTGTCCAAAAAAAGGTTTCTAGGGTACAAGCTTATCCTCATATATTGAACCACCATAGGACAGACTGCATTGTAACTAAAAAATGCTTGATGCTTCCTACCTGACAGGGAGAAGGGATATTTACAGCAATAGGATGTGTCTGAATGGTTCAAAGCTGCCTCATGGGAGGCTCAGAATTGACATTAGGAAACGTGTTTTTCCTGAGAGGGTGGTCAAACACTGCAATAGGCTTCCCAGAGAAGGTGGTCAATGACTCAAGCCTGTCAGGGTTTAAGAGGCACTTGGGCAACGCCCTTAATAACCTGCTTTAAGTTTAGGCCAGTCCTGTAGTGATCAGGCAGTTGGACTAGGTCACTGCAGGTCCCTTACAACCGGAACTACTCTGTTCTGTGATTCTGTTCTGCTCTATTGCAAATCAAACCAATGAGGTAACTGTCCCTTGGAAACACAGGAATAGCATATTAAGTGAAATGTATGCTCCTCCTGACCAGCACCCACACATGTGAAGATCGCCTTGTTCCATGGCATCATATATGGAACTAGCCATGATGTGACTGCTTGATGAGAAAGGGGAAGGGAAGACCTGTACTTTCAAGCATCCAGGAGAACATGCAAGGCACAGGGAGGTGCTAATGGAGGGACTGTATTCACAGTAATCATACCTTTGCAGAATTTCATAGATAGCAAAAGTAATATCAGTCTATATCTCTATAATTACTGTTACCTTGGGATCAGTGAATTCTGCACCAACATCAACAGCTGCCTTAGATCTAATCCTTGTACAGGTATGTCCTCACATGACAGAAACCATCTGTTTCCAAATCAGGACAAATAGAATTACAGCTGATGCACTGACTGGAGTCCTAACCCTGCTTCTTTTCCCATTTATATCAATCACTGGTGCCCCATTTCTCCTTCTGAAGTTACCCCTGACAAGCAGAAAAAAGTAGACACTTGGAATGGAAGATGCACCACACCTCCAAATGGCCACCAACAGGCCTGTTATCCTTACTCCCAGGCCACACTGCACTTTGCTCAGGTACATGCAGCTCCATGTTTCCCAGTTCACCTGAAGCATGCAATAACCTGAAACACGAGACATCTCCAAATACAGAAAAGCACTTAAAGGACTCATAATTTCAAAGTGATTCAGATCAGACCTAAGACTCATATACCTTTATAGTGTTACTTTCTGTTTCATAACACAGAGTTTAACTGCACATTTTACAAGTTTGTTGGGCACAGGATTAAAACTTTCTTTTCCCAGATGATGCTTCAGGACAGTAAAGTTAGGCTATAAACTAAATATGTAAGCTAGAAATAATGTATGGTAAGAAAGCTGTCAAATAAATTTGCCATTCCAAATAGATCACTTCAGATACAACACACAAGATAACCTGCATGCTGAATAATTCAAGTCTGAGTGAGCACAAATAATGCCACACTGTTCTCATCCAAATCAGAAGCACTACCATTTAAGACATTTAATGTCAGCCCATTAGCTTGAATTAAATTGATATGGGTATGCTCATCATTTTACAAGTGATTTTTGTACATTGATTATGCAATCAATGAAAGTCTTCTTGTGATTCAGGGTAATAAAATCCCCCGTAATCTACAGTCTACACACTTAAGTAAAAGCCAGAAACTTAGAGCAGATCAATGCACAGATAACAGGATTACATTTAGGAAAGATGGACCTATGCCTCAGTGTAAGTGACACACAAAAATACAAATCACAATCAGGTCTGATGAACAGAAATACTGAAAATTATTTTATGTGCAGAAGTAACAAACACATCTTGAAATGCACAGACCAAATAAAAAAATAACTCTGCTTGCTCTGGCACTCTAAAAGGCTAGTTATTAAAAGAGTAGTTACCAAACTACCCAGGGAATATTTGTATGTCATTACAATCACTGTATCTTAGGAAGACTATTGCTGCAGAAACAAGATTATTTCATTTAGATTACTTCATTTTGTGAATCTGTGTTGAGAAAGTTGATTATTCAGACATGGCATTTACAGGTCTGACAAACAGCGGCAAAATGTTGGAGATGAAACAGACTCTGAAAAGAAATGAACAGACTGACACCAATAATCAATTTCTGATAGTACCTGATTTAATCATGAGCTGAAATACAGACAATATTTCTGAACTCCACAAATAAACACACCTGTAAAATTCACTTGCTTTTGCCCACCATCATTTCTCTTCCCCATCACAAAAAACATTTCCTTTTTGATAAGGTTGCATGTTCTAAAACTTTAGAGTTTGTCATCCTCTGCAGTGCTTAAGGTCTCAGGCTAGTTAGACAGAACAAAGGAGAGCAGAAAGATAGAAGAAATGAAGAGCCAGTGACAGACTTGCAAGCATGGAGATGGTGGCAGCACTGGCAAAAGACACATCTGAGGAACAGATGGGTCTTTCAAGCCACTGGTGACAGACAGAAATACCCAAGAACATCAGAAAGGCTTGATGCTATCTTTCAAAGACAGTAAACTAAAAAGTTCCTGATGAGTTTCCTATTTGCACTTCTCTCCCTTTTTTTTTCTTTTTTTTTAATACTAAAAAATATAATTAAAAAGCAGAAATCCTTTTATCCATTCACCACTTGAATGGTCTTTCAATCATTCCTCCACAGCTGTCTGAAGTAGAGCAGGAAGTAATGAAGCCACATTCCATTCAGAACACCTGCATTCACTGAGTATGTTTTAACACAATTCTTATCGTGCTTTCAGGGGGTTTTTAATGTCCCTGCACAATTTGCCAATTTTAAGTGTGTTTACTAACTGTCAATTTTTATTCTCAGTTAAAAAGTTTTGCTGAGGCAATGTTTTAGTTGATAATTAAATAGTAAAAAGTCTCTGGGTGAACAGCATGTCATTATTTACACAAAAGGATGCATATTTCCCTCATAAAAGATGCACATAAAAAATTACAAATTTTCCATTGTGCATCAAACTCCCCTTCCTCCCATACCTATCAAAATTATCATTGACTTATCTCTAGACAAGTCAACTCTATTAGAATTACCAATAAACTCTCCCTCCTTACTTCCCTTTCCCTCCTTTGAACTAACACAGGAGCACAAAATGGGGATTACGTCTTTGAAAGGAAAAGCAATCATTATTGGCTGTCACACTTTGCATTCTGCTCTGCATTTCCCTGCACAGTATTACAGATGGGAAGCTGGCAGGCCAAGTGAAATGGTTCTCTAGGCGAGATCGAGCCCTGAAAGCCAAAATAAAATTTGGCACTAGAGAAAGAGACCTGCACATCAACTGCAAAGATCATGTTTGAATTTTAAGTTTATTTGGGGAACAAGAGGCAACTCATTTCATGGCAGAAGTTGCATACTTAGCAAGTAATTTGTTACTAATTTTTACCTCTACATTTGTGACACTATTCAAGACTTCCCAAACTTCACAGCTTCTACAAAACATGATGTCCCAGGGAAAGGACAGGTATATCAGATGATGTTCTAGAAGCAAAAGCAGATGGAATAGCAAGGCAATAAATGTATTTCCACGGATCTAGTTTACACAGTCAGAGGGGCAAAAACTGCACAAAGAATTTATAACAAGCTAATGTGAAGTATTTCCTCTGAACAGGATGTTTTCCAAAATTTTCCTAGGAAACAGGTATCCTCAGCTGTTTAGAGTCATTGGCCAGCTGTCGCTGCAAAATTGTCATTAACAAATACATAAAACATACCGAGAGAATGTCATAAGTTATAGCATAAGAGCAATATTGCTACTGCTGGTCTGGGATGCAACGCCTGCTTTCCATACCCTTCAGTACCAATGTATCCAGCTCTATCCCTAGAGAGATAAAGTAGCAATGGGTGTGGGACAGATTTAGCATTTTAAAATAATCTTATTCTTTCAATTTTACAGTCCTATTTGCCTGGCAGAATGCCACCAGAGTATGCAGTTTAATAAAGTCATTGCTGTCACAAGACATACTAGATTGCTCTATCCGTGGACTGTCTTCTATATATAACTGATAAGAGCTTGCATAATTAAGGGTGCATTTAGAAGTCTCAGCTATGTAACTAACAGCTCTTTGCAGTGCACTTTCATTATATATGTAACAGAAGCTTTCCTCACAACAGCAATTTTTCATCTCCAAAAATGTTTTGACATTGTATTTACAATGATCTTCAATGTTAACAAGGGCTCTAAATTTAAAACATGGAATAATTACTTCAAACTTTTAATATTAAACTTCAGGCTTTTTCTTTCTATAGAAGAAAAACAGAATTTTATACGAATCTTAAACAAGGAAAAGTCTGTATATTATTGTTATTACACACTACATGGTGAAACAACTGGAGACTCCTTTTCCAGAGACTCATCAAGAAGTCCATCTCACTTCCTACACAGTACAAAAGGAAGCTGTCAAAAGGAGGAATACCTGGAAAGATGCCAGTAACAGGCAGAATTTGTGCTGAGTTGTGGTACCATTACTTTCAAAGGAAACCAAATGCATCTAAATGTGACACAAGACATTCTCTTCCCAGGCAGCAAGAAAGATGTCATAGGAATGAATTTTGAGATGATAAATATAGAAGGTATGACATTTCTAAACAGTTCAGAGGATCACTTATTACTGCATATTTTGCCTATAATTCAGGAGCTTTCTCCATCAAAGAAACTCTAGTTTGTGTGCTCAGTTGTGGACTTGGATACTAATTCACAAAACAACACAGAGCTGTTTCAAATCATGAAAGCTAAATAGATTCAATTTATAACAGTGACTTTAGAACAGTCTAATTTTTTCCTTGCTTGGCACAGGACAATGAGAATAAGTTAGGTGTTAAACACTCAGTACATCTTTTACAATCAGTGTTGTACATCAGTTTACAATCTCAGCACCTTTGCAGGAGAAACAGACCACTTATTTGATGGTTAAGCAATTCACTAAAGACATCTGTTTTATTAGAAGTAGCGCTTGCAGGATCTGAGGTATGCCACAGCTTTACCATCACCCAAGATTCTCTCAAACTTCTGTTCAGCAGTATTTATTCTTCTGTTATTTCTAAAAAGTTGCAATAAGCACACAAAATACCCTGAAAATGAGCACTGGGTCTTGTAGCAAAATTCTGCAGCTACTGGAACAGAATTCAGTTCACCAGTTCTACTTGATGCAGCACTAAAATTGTGCAAAGGCTTCACTTACTTCCAGAGGCTTTCAGGGCAAATCTTGGACAGGCTCTATTTTGCTTACTTTTAAATACTGTTAGGAGTAGTCTATTAACCTCAGACAAGTGTGGGCCATTTGGATCCTATGCATATTCTAAGCATTTGGAATTCAAGTGAATTGAGTTATCCATTTTGCAACTCTATTTATTGCCCAAGAGCCAATAAGACAGACCAAGTATCACCTCCTTCTTTGCTTCCTTCCCCTGCCCCCAAGGGTAACTATACTTAAGTGTACAGTAATAATCCCTATAAGAAATGTGTGACTGTTGTCCAAACCCTTTACTTTGCCTTCCTATGGCATAAATCCCTAACATCACAGAAAGGAAAATCCTTGATACTTAGAATAGTATTAGAAACGTGCACAACACACTGTACCTTACAGCACACTATTAATGTATGCTGAGACTTAAGATGTTACAACGAGACATCTCTTGTGAGTATCCAGCTAACCTCATTTGTAGTAGTATAATTTGCATTTATTTATCTATATAGATACTTATATGCCTCCCTCACTGGGTTACTGAGGCATTTTATAGGTAGCAATGAATTTTCACAGGAAATACCCTTGCAAAATAAGCATGGTTATCTCCAGGTGAGAGGTAAAGAACAGGTATACAAAGGAACAGAGGGCACTGCTGAAGGTCAGTCTGAAAGTCTGACACAACCATTGAAAGACTAAGAAACAATGATAATCAGACCAGAAATCACCCCAGATTACAGATTGGCTGTGTCTTTTCCCATGCTTGTCCATCCTCTCATGCTGTTTTGGCTGAGCAGAAGTCAATGAGAAAGAGTAACATGACCTCTAGCTCTCAAGCTTGAAGCAAAATTATTACCTCTGACTGAAATAACCATAAAATGTTAAGAATGCTAAAATTTTCTGTGACATGCTAAGATTTTCTGTGTCATGCCACCACAAATACATTAGTATGCATTTATTCCTAATATTGTAAGCAAGACGCTTATATGATAATCGTCCCACCAATCCCTACTGCTGCTGGTGGTTGGTGGCTGTAACAGAACTGAGTAACAGAGGCTATTTTCATCATGCAGAAATAATTCTGCAGCAGCTCATACTGAGTTTATAGCATTTAGGAGCAAAGACGACATCAGTCTACAATTCAGGAGTTTGTTAGAGTCCTTGCCCTGAATGATCAATTTTCATTAGCTTTAAATCCAGGACGGGTGTATGTCAAACCTAGCTGCTTCCTAACAAAAACTATAGAGGTGATTTGAAGAAATGTAGGGATGAGAGGTATTCAAATGTAACAAAGAAGTTGTATGCCTGAATAATCTCTCTTTTTTATTTATTTTTTTTTGGGTGGTTATCAATTATAATAAAAGGAATACGTTTTCCTACAAAGCATTGCTTGCTTGTAGCCTCTGACCTTCATAGTACCATAATGCTAATCTTTCCTGATTTTCATCCTGGACCACTAGGAAAAAACTCAGTGTTTTTATTAGAAATTCCCCCACCATAAACAGCCGGGTAACATTAGGAGATGACATTGGTAAGCAAGAGTATTTATAGCTTGGTTTTGATGGGCATCCTGTTTCTTTGGGAATATAAAACACATACTTCTTGGACTTGTAGTGCTCCTAGCACTGAGAAACTACCAGGAAGTTTAGGGGTGCAAATTGACTATGAAAGCCAAGTAAACTGAAACACAGATTTAGACTTAGAAAGGAGTTCTTCCTTGAAGCAGGAGTTCTATAATCCATGGGAGCAATTTACTTACTCTGTAATGCTGTCCACTCACCTGGAGCACATGGTCATTTCTGAATAACAACATCCATACTACTGTACAGGCCTAGAAGTCTAGTACTCTCCTGAAGCTTGTGATAGCATTTTTATATTTTTCATCTTTTGTAAAAAATAGTTTTAATTTTATTCAATCCACCAGAGCATTTTATGGCCTACACATGTGGAAGGCAGGTCTATGGATATGTGTTCAGCAAGCCTTTCTGCACCATACACGTATCTCACATTGCCTGCCTGAACAAGTCTACTGGACTGTTTCTGTTCTGAGTTCTTATTCCGTCATCAAGCCCCAGAAAGTGCCTGAAGTGGGCTCACCCTGTCCACACCAAATCTGTCATCAAAGGACTGCAGAAATGGCACAAAACAGATGTCCATATAACTTGGAGAATGAAGAAATCAGCATGTTATTGAATAATCTGTGAGCTTCCAGCATCATACACAACAGCCAGCTGCAAGCAGCACTTCTCAGGTGCACCACTTCTCTTAAAGCAGCTTATTAATGATCAGAGGCACACAATGAGTTTGACGCAGGACAGGCTGGGGATGACATAGTTCAAGTTGTCCCAGGGAAGACACAGATTCAAACAGTAGCTGAATGTCTCCCCCTTTCCACATCAGACAGACCATCTTGGAAAATATTTTAATTCATAATGGCAGAAAATCATCAGGATATCTTCATTTCACACCAAACAGAAATCAGCTTATGCAGGAGCTACATCATAGTAGAGTCAGTGTGTGATCTTTTCACACCCTTGACAGTAATGTAACCAGCCATTAAGCCGACCAGCCAACCCTTCCTAGTACATCATAAATCAGCAGAACAATTCAAACATCTGTTGTTGAGACAGCACATGTAACTAATGGTAGCACTGAGATTAGAACCTGGTACTATTCTCTGGGTCTTTCCTGTGCCAGAGAAGGCTTAAAGGAACATACATAAACCCCCTGAATGAAAACTAGACAGGTCAAAAAAAGACTTTTACAGAGGTGACAAAAATAATTCAGCTTGAAAACATGGCAGCTGTAAGGAAAACAAACACATCATTCCAGCAAACTTCCTATCAGGATCTTGTGCCTCTCTGCAGTACAGCATATTTAACTATTTCTGAATGGGAACACAGAACAGCGTCTGCTAATTCCCAGCATCAAATCTTACAGCAGAGCCTCCCTTTAGGATCACCCAGTTGAGCTTTCAGCATGCCCAATTCCAGCATAGATTGCAAGATAAGATCAGCCCACCATGGTCTGATATAAGATTCTACAATCTGGTGTGACGAGAAATTTTCCACTAAAATTTTTGGAATTTGCTTCAGTACATGTTTTCCCACTAAAAGTCTCTGGGTTGTTTAAAGCATCCCAAGGGTCCCCAGATAATTCATTCCAACAATGTACTTCCTCTAGCAACTCCTAACCTTCATCTTCCCCTTTGGTAAGCATCTAGAACAGACACCAGCCATAAAGGATCTTCTTTTCTCTTCCTCTGACAGTTTTCTACATGGTTAGAATAAGATGAGGTTTTCACTTGTATTTATCAATTCAATGTCACCTTCAGCCGCTGTTCCTGCAATAGGTGAACAACCTACTGCATTCCTCTGGAGAACTAGCATCCTGGACCCATTCCTTTCTTCCCATCATCATCTGTGAAGAAATGTCCATAAGCAGTAGATATTTCAGGTTTGTTAAATGTTCCAGAATTTACTACATTTGAGCACAAGAGTGATGACAACAGCGAGAGTCCCTGTCTTTCCATTCCTATTTTTGCCACCTTTCTCACATATACAAACTCATGTAAAAGTGCTCTCTTTCCTCTACTTGCACCCTTTAATTAAAGAATGTGTTTCTTCCATTAATTTCTTATGATACTCCACACATCCTTTTGATGCATTAGTGGATCACTACTACCATTTTATTAGCACTTCCCAACAAAACTTTAAAGGCTGCAAAACAGAATGATGCCATATTTTGATGTAGATATTGAGTGTTACAGTTCCTTCCTGCACCCACTACATACTCCCATGAACCTGTTTATATCCTTCATCTTCCCCTTCCACAATGACAGGCTCATTACATTTCTTTATTAAAGCCCTTCAGTATTCTCAAGGGTAAAATAAATTAAATGTATGATAACTTCAGCAGGATAATAAGATTTAAAGTAGGTTATCTTCAAGTCAATACTTCCATCCTCAGGTTCTTGCTTTAGTTCTTAAGTCTACCACTAAGTGTTAACACTTGCAACCAGCATTGGTGCTGATATTTAATGTCCAGTAACTTGCTGCGTGACCCTGGCCACACCATAACAATTCCCATCTTTCTTACTAGTACAGTGCTTGTAATTCTCAAGCAGAGGAAGTCACTAAATCCAAATATTCTTACAGTAAACATGTCACAGTACCATGATGAAAGGCTCTAAGGAGGTGTAAAGTGATAGTAAAATGTTGTTATTAATGTGTGCATAAAGTTACTGTCACCTGGATTTCCAAGCACCTTTTCAGGACCTTTTCAGAACCAAGAAACAGTCCTGCAAGAAAACTAGCAATTGCATGATGGGTACAAGAGCAATAATGAAAATTCTTTACTCAGATCAAGACAGAACCCTTTTATTTTTTTCCTCAAGTGTTAACACACAACATTAATGGCATTTTTACAGTTCCTAACATTAATCAATACTAAGAGTAATAATCAAGGTATTTTCCTCTCCAACTGAATGAGACCAAAGAGCAAAAGAAATTCTAGCAGTGAAAAAAAGTGGTAAAGTACTGACATACTTAGCTCTAAGTTTAAAATTAACACTCATACTATTAACTTCCTACTCATCTACAGAGAATATTCCTTTCTTTCTAATAATTTGAGTTGCTGCACACCATAACTTCAATCTAACATTGAAGTCATAACACACATACACACACTTCTGTACAGCGAAACTGAGCAACTACTTCATAGCAACTTCCATTTTGTACATTTTTGCTAAGTGGAGGTGTGTAGAAACATAGTTGGGCAAATTGATTTTGGAATCAGGCCAAACCTAAAATTAAATGCTTTGTGACAGCTGTCACTATTTGTCTGTCATGCATCAGAGAACATCAGGCCATACTACGACATCAGCTGAAGAACATACAACCTTTTGTCTAAGCTACTGACTAGTTCAGTGCTTTCATGACAACTCTTGTGCATATTCCTTATACTTTAATTGATCCCTGGCATGAGATTACAAGTGAAATGTCACTTGCTTCTTTCCTACCAGGAGTATAAATACTCATAGGGTCTCAGCCAACATTAAGCCTTGCCAGGTAGAATGCAACGGTACAATCCAGAAGCAATCTCCACTCCGTCAGCAGCCCCTCCAGAGGCCTTCCCCTATTTCTGTGGGTTTGCAGTTACCACTGATTATTAGTCTACTAAAAGAAAACTCATAAGCACCTTCAGAGAAAGAGATGTAAGAGCAGGTTCTCATTGCTTGTGCCATAAACTTTCTCCTATATGAAAACTAGGCAAGTAAAAGAAAGCCACCTCTATAGTAGAAAACTCTCCATTAGACTGAGCACCCTGCTTTGTTAGTAGGCAACATGCCAGTTATTGGGAGAGCTTAGGAATATGTTGATGCACATATACAAGTACAAATGATCATATTTCTCCACAGCAGAGTTCCTAAAATGGCTAATAGGAGGAAGATGGGGCCAAATGGTAAAGTTACACAGAACACAAAACACAACTTCCTAAGGAGTCTCAACATGATTAAAGATTTTATACTTTAAAAAAAAAACCAAAACCAGCATATGGGTTCTAAACAGAATGCTGTTGCAATATCGTTAATCAAGATAGCTCAGCCTGATGTTTTTCATCTCTTTTTCCATAGCAACAAGCTTTAAAAGTGTAAGAATTATACTGTAAAAATTTGTTCAAATTAGCTTGGAAATGGACATGGAATTTAGCTGCAATAGCTTGCATTTGTGCCAAGTATTGCTGCTATAGCACATTTCTCTTGTTAATGTCTTTAAACTATGAGCACACTGCAATTACTCTGCATTGATTTTAAACACAGACTTAGTGCAGTAACGTCTCCAATTTGTAAGCAAAACATCAGCACTATAAATCAAACTGTTAAAGTCACTGTTTGAGCCAAACATGAGCAAATTAATAGAGAACAAGTATGGAGATCTGTCTTTAGATTTCCATATATTAAATCTGTGTATTTCAGCACCCATTACACTGTGCTTCAGGTCATTCACACAGTGTAGGAAGAGAATCGCTGAATGGTAGCTTTATTGCCGTGTCCCTCATGGTTGGGCCCTATACACAGAACTGAAGATGACTTGCAGGTTCTTCCTTCTACAAGGTTAAGAAGTGCAGACACAAGAAAGCCATTTGCTTGACATTACAAGCCTTTCACATACAGCCTTACAGTGGAAATGGTGTTTCTCTAACCACTGTGCCGTGAAAGAATGACTGAAGAGCAGGATGTTGAATGAGCAAGTGATAATTACTTGATCTAAGATTTGATTAGATTAATCTCTCTGTGTAATGTAACAAAACACTACAGAACAGCATAGATCAAGCCTCCAGTACACTGTCAGGCCAATGAAACTAGTGAAATTCATTATATTTAATAGTTTCTTGCTCAGAATACTGGAGATATTTTATGGTTAAACTTGTGGTGCTGACAATAGCATGTATCTAAGAAACAAGCAATGAAGTCAGAAAAAGATTCCTATTAAAATTAGCTTCTGACACCCTGTCATCCTTACCTGAACAAATGTGTCCAGCACAAAATGAAAGGGTTATTTTTAATCCTGTCAGCTTCCAACATGACACCATGGTTCTAAGAGATGTGCTAGCTTCCTGATTTTTGCCTTATCTGTAACAGAGGTGTCAACAATTCTCTTTTCTGTGAGGTACACAGCTCAAGGTAACCCAAGCACTGCACTGGATCTGCCTGGACACTCCATAGACACTGAAAGGTCTCAAAGGTGCCCTGGTGCTCTCAAATGTGTGGTTAACACAGAGCCATGGGTGGAGGCATATGGAGCCACTCAGCCAAGCCCCTGCTCAGAGGGAAGAATACACAGAGCTGCTTTTTAATTCCCAAAAGGGGAGTCCTGAAGCGTATCGGGTATACTGGAGAGAGAGGAAATATCTTCTTCAATGGTCCCAGCAGATGGACAGAAGTTGTCCTCAAGAAATGGAAGCACCAAGATCCCACTAAAAAAAAAGAAAAAATAGGCGGGGGGCGGGGGGAGAATGAAAGAAAAAAAAGAAAGAAAGTGGGGGGAAAAGCACATTTCCTCTGTCAGTACCAGAGAAAAAAGACGTTGCTGCACTCTTAGCAGGCAATGACTGCAAGGCACTTAATTTTCCAATTAATTAGATCCTAACTCTAAATGTAGAAGTAATTGATGTGTCAACACAGACAAATGAAACAACTCTTAACATAAAAGCAAGGACGATGTGTCTACCACTCAGTACTGGATGATGTATTCTATGATTTTTTTTTTTTGTAAAAAATTGCTTCTGTGAGAAGCAATGCCACTGCAGCTCAGCAGCCATGCAGTGGCATATTTATTATATAAGGTACCTTCACATAATTCCACACTTTTAGAAGGCAACGCATCCCTACAAAATCCACCATCTCTCTTCTTTGGCTGTAAAAACTCCTTTATCATGTTTTTAACATGTATGGTTTACCCAAGCATTCACCGATACCTTTATCTTCCAAACACTATTTGCTTTCTTCTGTCGAACACACTGCATGACATCAATTCAACACTTAAAATTGTAAAGAGAGATGCCTGATCTTCTTTTAAATACTCTCACAAAAATAGCAGCCAACTGCCCCCAGTTAGATTTACTGCCATTAACCAAGACTTAAAGCACTAAGTACTTAACACACACCAGTGAACCTTCTACTTTCCCTTAATTTCTCTTTTTGCCTGGGCATTATCCATTGCATTTAATCAAATTTCTTAAACACAGTCTTTATGAGGCAAGGGCTGTTTTCTTTGTCTTCATTTCTAATGACCACTGCAATGGGAGACTTACGGGGTCTGCCAAACCTTACTGAAGTAATAAAGCTGGCAGAGAGAGGTACAGGAAAGTCAAAGCAGGTGTTAGTTGAGAAGCTTACATAACATCTGAGCAATTCCTCCCTGCCTTTTTCTTTTTTGTTCTGTAAACATACACCCACACATGTGCACACACAAGCACAGAGTCAGCATGCACTATCAAGAATTCTTGTAAGCCTTTTTGTAATGCTAGTCTCATTTTTTTAAACCTAGCTAAATTACTGGCTCCAGGTAGGAAACTTTGACTAGCCTACTTCTAAAATGCTTGCTGGAAAGTTGCAAACTCACTGGCAACTGAGACATTAAAAACAAAAATAGTCCCAAACCCTTCACTGAGCCATGCAGCTATTACAAGTCACTGTACAATACTTCAGAATACCTGAGTTCCTACCAGTCTGCTACCCTGATCACTACTAATCCTCCTTGAAAAGAAAAATATATTAACAGGATACCAGAAATTCAGTAATAACTTGGGGAGACAAGTTTCGTCCAAGTTTAAATGAGGTTTTTAAGAAAGTCACTTAATAAATGCTTTTTGCTTTAGCCATTTAGTGCATGCAGGCATTAAAGCAAGGCACCATCCAGTCTTTCAGCATCTGAACTATAAATGCAAATGTAAAGGGATGGGAAGGAGCCAGATGGGATGACAGGCTGGTCAAGGGATATTCCTTCTTTCACCTCATCTAGGTCAACAGTTTGAAACAGACTGAAAAAATTACCAGTTGACAGGAAAGGACCTGTCAGCCCATCCCACTCCCCTCATTGCTCACAAGAATTGGCAGCTTTTCTAATATCTAATCAGCAGCTTTAGGGGATGACCAAGCACAGAGATGACCTCAATCAGATCTGTCTGGAACACCATCAGGGTGGGATTGTAGGAAGTTTGCTTGACCGAACTCAAACTCCTCTGTTCTGAAGCTAAAACCTTGCTTACACTAAGGATAGCAGACAGTTAACTTTCCTCTGGTACTGGAAGCTTCAACATGGAAGAACAGAGAAAAATTGCCATTTCAAGGAGATAAAAAAATTAGCTCAGCCCATTCCTCTGGCAACACCATCTTAACTCAAATGTTTTCCAAACTCTAGCACACAAGCACCCGAGACAGATGAAAGGCTGATTCAAGTCAGTTCTTACTTCAACGCTTTCTGAAATCATCTAAAAGCTCTCCTCCTCTCAAGTTGTTTAAATACCAGGAAACATTAATTTGGCCCTGTGAAATGTTGCTGAAGGATGGTTACGCTTCCAAATTCCGGCACATACATGACTTTGACTCCTCTCTGTGCGTTCATCAGATACGGAAAGGGTTACACAGTGGTTCTTACAAACCCTCTGATTAGAAACCTCTTCTCTGGATATGTATCACAGAAGGCATAAATGAGAAAAAATTCTATAAGAGTCCATTCCTACAGCACTTGGGGAAAAGTTTATTCCTTCTCTGCTTCACTAACAGCTTTGAGACAGCCCTCGCTGCAGAATAGCCAGTCACGAGTGTCACAACCTAACAAGCAGCAAAATCACAGTTTCTGACTTTATCAGAGCACTGCAGAGCAAAAAACAAGAGAACAGCAGCTTTCCAGAGCCCACTTCTCTAACACACAATGGGCTTGGCTTTGCATGTAGATGCACCCCATAACTTCCAGGTGTCAGATTCAGCAGCTCCCCAAAATGCTAGCTTGCTCCCTTCTGCAGGCAGGGACTGATCAGCCACCAGCCTGCTTCTGGCTATATGACTAAATCCCAGGCAGTGGCTGATCTTGAAGTATTTCAGAGCTACAGAGTAGCTGTCTTCAAGTATACGCTTTAGATACTGGGCAACTGAGTTCTTTCCCAATAATAGAAAATCTTCCAGAGAGAGCAGTAACAGGCACATCTTATTTAGCAAAGTATACAGTGAGCGATTCTTGGCTTGCAACAAAATTTATCTCCCTGTTAATTCAGCTATTTTCAAAGGTGTACGCAACTGAAGACAGCAGGCAAAACACTTTATGATAGAGCTGAATATATAACCAACCCCACGAACATATTCAGAAATGTAGTTAAAATTTAATCTCTGTTTAGAGACTTTCATTTCAAGATGCTGCTAATGTGTATGACAGACAAGTACTGCATCTGGTATTCTCCATTCTGTACATCTCTAATCTCCATCTATCTATCTCTACACATTATCTACTCTATACATCTCTGCTATTCTCTATTCTATACATCTCTATTCCCTGGTATTTTCCTAGTCAGCATGAAAGGCGCTGACTAAGTGTTTGCTCCTTTGTGAAACAGATTTCAAAAGTAACACAGAACAGGTGATGGTTTGTTTAAAAATCAAACCCAGACTCTTCTACGTTTCTGTAAGAAATTTTGCTGTGTGGGGAGAAAGAGAGAACTGGTTATACTTTAGTGGCATTACTGCTTATTTGCATGCAATAGCACCCATGAGAGGCAAAGCACTGTTTTAATGCATGAGAGACAGAACTCTTGCCCCCGAAACCTCCAGATGAAACAGGCACTGCAATTTCAATTCACAGAACAACTAATAAGAGTCAGGAAGCATTTCAAGAGAGTGCTGCAGTTACTTGATAAAATCTGCAGTATATTGCCTTGCTTGTCTCTTCCACAGCTAAAACTTGCTCCTCACCATTACAAGCAGGAACAATTTTATTGACCTGTAGAGCTCTTAATTCGCTTTTTTTGTATTAACTCCCTCACTCTGAACACCTTCAGCTCTCTCGATAAATGGATCAATTTGAACAGAAGACAGCAAAGCGCTGAGTCATCACTCAACTCCCACTGGAAATACAAGGAGCTGAGCATAATCAGTCAATGGAAGGACTTAGAAGTCTTCTAGTTGTTACTATAAGAGAAGCATCTTTCACTTCCAACATCATGTCAATTCCTGTTGTTACAATGGCCCAACTACTTGCTTTACAAATTTACACTTGTCTTTTACGGTTTACATGGTTTGTTTATAGTAAAAAAGAAGTCAAGTGCCTCTAAAGCTTGTACTTAATAACTTAAAAACCAACAAAACAAACCAAAAAAACCCCAAGCAAAAAAACCCTGAACAAACCCACAATTATTTTTTATTAATATATTCTGGTTTCTTTTTCTCTCTTTAGTTTTCCCCCTATAATTTTTACTCTGTTTTCTGAGTTTTTCTTGAAATCTGCCAGGCCTAATGCTCTGTCTAGCATTTTGGTTTGGTTGCTTTTCAGCTAGTATTTTAATTATCACATGGCTCTGAGACCAAGGCTTTAAGGTAACTGGACATTTAAAGTCCCAGTATTTGGCAATATTTAAATCTAACCTTTTCTAACTCCTACATTGTTATTTCATCATTTGCTGGTAAAGTCATCCCATTACTGGTTTCAAATGGAGCTTTAATCCAGCCAAGGAAGGTAGGATCATGAGATGTCTCTTATCTACCTATACAGTGCTAGCACACACACTTCCTAATAAAAATGAAGTACTACACAAAGAGGAGGAGTTTATTTTGGAACAAGAAGGCAGAACAGCAAAACTAAATCACACTAATGCTGATGAAACAAACAGCACAAAATGAGAATTCATTACTTCAAGGGTTTAATAGAACTCGATTTTTTTCCCACAACTTTGAGATACTCTTCATTGCTTAATTTAGTCAGAACACTATAAGCAGGTTCACACACCAACCAACCCCTGTTAAAAGAACTCATGTCTCCTCCTCTTTTTCTATTCCTTGCATCTCTGCTCACTGAACATTAAAAGATTACAACATAATATATCCTTCTAAAAGTTTAAAACTTAACATTTGCAGAACACAAACAAGTGGAAAGTTATTCTCTTGGGTGATCATGTTCAGCTGTTCTGGGGTAACTAAGGATTCAGAACTGAGGAAAAGAATAATAAAAGAAAAAACAAAATGAGAGCCTGAGTAGCTGAAGCAGTGAAAATATGCTGGTTTGCCTCTCTTCCAAAGGAAATAAACCCATCATCTGCTAGGATGGCTCATCTCTCCAGGAACATAGTTAAATAAAACATAAAACTTACTTCCACTCAGCAGTCAAAAAATAAATGTAGACCTGTGCATTTTGTCGGCAGTCTGGGTTTTGACCAAAAAAACAGCACTAAGAAAAATGTGCTAATTCAGCACAGGTACTGCAATAAGTAAAGAATTATTCTGTTCCTCAGACTAGGCTATTTCAAATGCCACTTGTACTCACATTAGGTACAGGGGCTATGAGAATCCAGTGGGGGAGAGATCTTACACCTACCTCACTGCTGAGCCACGGGCAGGCCAGTTTCTGTAGTTTGCACAAAATGACAAAACACTTCGCTTTTCATACTTGGTTGCTCAAGCAGTCAGCAAATTATGCAGGGAATGACTGAACGAAAAATCCACTTTTGCAGGGATAATTTTTAGATAAACTAGAATTGTAAAAAATAACTCTACTCTAGGACACTAACATAAACAGCAGATGTGTTTATGCCAAGTGTTCCCCAGTATCACAAACAAATAGTGAGATCTCCACAGTAGCTGGAAGAGAGCCATTTTACAAGCAGATGGTTTGAAGAACAGTCCAGGGTTCTCATCTTAGGACTTTTCCAGTCAGAGGATATTCCCCTCAAAGTATCAACACTAATCTGAAGCTAACAGCCCTCTTTTCTTTGCTTTCAAAGACAGAGGATAAAGCACAGAAAGCTGGCCCACCTAAGCTAAAGACTAAAAAGCTCTGTACTGTTTTCATTAGTGATAGAGTAGCTGCACTGACCACAGCAATGGCCAGTTACGTGAGATGCTCCACCTCAGCACCTTCACCCCATGTGAGTCACACAATAGTGAATAGTGGGAAATGAATGAAGAGGCCAAGATGGGACTTCTGTATTCCCCAAAGCATCTTAAACATAAGCTCTGGAGCAAAGTACTATTCCCACTTTTGTAACTGTAGACACGCAACTGTAGACATCCATACTCAGCCCAAGCCTTGCAGAATCAAGCACCCAAAACTTTGACCAGAGACAAAGCAAAGATTATGAATGCCAGCTTGTTCCACAGTAGGCAAAATGGTACTGATGATCACATAGAGTTTTGCCTGGAAACTTCCATTGTTCCAAACAGCCACTCACTTGAACACCAGCTTGCACAACTTGCTAATCTCAGCTTTGCTCTACCAGTTTCCCTATCTTCTTTGGCCTTGAAGCTCATTAAGTCCCACCTATCCTACATTTCTTCTCCCTTCATATATCTTGTGAATTAACTCACCACCTCCAGAATGAATCCTAGTCATGTTTCACATCAATCCCTCTGCTTGCATGTTTTTATCCCTTTACCTGTCTCATTTTTCCAGGTGCGTAAACTCCCAAAACAGACCCTGCTTTTAACCCTGCATCTGCACAACACCTTGTACAACTAGGTCCAGGTCTCTTCTAGTCTCTAGACATTGTTCTGACACTTATAGTATGGCTTTTTCTCTCTAGCTATGTTATTTGGTCAAATAAAGGTAATAAACCTCAACACAATAATAAGAGAATGATAATGGTGCCAAAAGCAATAACAGCAGCACTGTACAATCCACATTATCAGCACAAGGCACAGAAGGGAAAGTACCTGTGGTACCACGCTTGAGACATGAATTGAAGAATAGACTGCCCACTCAGACACGGGGTGGAATTTAAGAAGGCAGAGCATAATTACCCAAGCTGGTCTTGGCTAGGAGGCCAGGATTAGCAGTCCAACACTTCTGAAAAGTGGCCAGGAAGGCTGTTTTGCCCCTCATTCAAAGGAAATAAATCCATCATCTGCTAGATGGCCCCCAAACACTATCTGAGGCATCATTTTTTACACAGATTTGAGAAACATATCTTTATTGATTCACCTGAATGACTTGCAGGATCAATTCATCCCTTAGCAGTACCCTGGACCAGTATCAACCCAGAAAACCAAGTGCTCTTCCCTAGTTCATGAAAAACACACCCTTAGCTATCTTAATTTTTCTGTAGATTTTTCAGCCAGTTACACAGAGACATTAAAGGAAACAGTGACCTAATTATGACACTGTGGTTTCATAATGTAAAGATAACCTAATTCTTCAACAGTCCCAAAACTCTTCTTCCTGAAAAATGACCTTCTCTCTAGAGTATTTAATATTACTTTTGGCAATTAGAGGACTGAACAGAATATGCAAACTGGAAATTACAAAGCCCTGTTTGTCCTTTAGAT
This sequence comes from Margarornis squamiger, assembly GCA_035222235.1. NCBI lineage: Eukaryota > Metazoa > Chordata > Aves > Passeriformes > Furnariidae > Margarornis > Margarornis squamiger. The sequence goes on from JAWWTY010000001.1 coordinate 29,177,313, forward strand.
CACTTAGGATGATGCACACAAACACAGAAAAAGAGTATGAAATACATTAATGTGCAGCTCTATATCCTAGGATATGGGCAATCAAATCTCTTGCTTCAGTAAGTACTGAGATCAGGGGTCATGAAGGAAGGTTGTTTCCTACCCACCCCCCCCCCTCCAAGCAACACTGCTTAATTGCTTAGATGCACAGAAGTTTTCTTTACTTTTCTTAAGCATCAACAGGTATTGCCCTAAATAGATCAAGAAAGGTCTTGGTACAACAGTTCCTGCTGGAGTTAGCAATGGGTATAGCTGAAGGCATTCAGCAAAACATATGATAGATTCCTACCATATTATTAATCTGATCAAAAAATAGCTCATGACATTAATTTAAAAAATCTTAGCTACCAAGAAACAAATTCAACAGAAAACTGCATTGAAATGCAAAACATCAACAAATTAGCCAGGATACAGATCAGCTTAGCATGACTTATCCTTATGCATGGCTTGAAAAAGTGGAGGAGGGGAAGATAGGGAATAGTCATGGACTTTTCAGAGAACAGGCTAACTGTATGGGTTCAATAACAAGAGTTAGTGAAGTGAAGAAGAGATTCTATGCAGCATGATGCCAGGTATGAAGAATCAGCATTCTCAGAGAAATGCTGCTACTTCAGTAAGGAAGGGCAACAGATGAAGTTAAGTTTTCCCTTCCATCACTCCTGCATTACTATCAGTGCCAGAAAAAAGGGCTAACTTCTCTTACAGCAATGTCTTATAACAATTACATCATTGCACACAGAATCTTCACATATACACACAACCACATTGCTATTTGCAACCATCATTAAAATAATTTGACAATTTAATTTTATTTAATAAAAAATACTAATGATAATGCTAATGAACACTTTATTAAAATTATGGCTATGTACATTTTTGATTGCTTTCTAGACAGAATGCTTGCTGAGCAATCACTCTCCACTTCTGCAATCCTCATCCCTTCTGAAGGCCACGTGTGTGCATGACAGCCTCACATTGTCTGAAACATTCATTGCACAGAACCCAGAGCACTTGCTTTGAGAATTCAAGACTTCCAAAGTCTTCTTTCCTATGACATTAATTGCATACACTCCCATGGAATGTAAAAGAAACAAGGTAAGTCCTCCACTCTGGTCTAAGAACTTCTTACAAAATTGTCATTGAAGTGGCAAGACTGCAGGAACTAAACAAAACGCCAGGCTTCACTATGAGGACTTTGGTCAGCTTGGACAACCCCACTACTGGGAAGCACACAAATGGAAACTTCCTTTCACAAGAACAACTCAGTGGCTAAGAGCAACAGGATGAAACTTCCAAAGTCCTCCTGGCTAACATCTATTATTGTTTTATCAGTGAGCAGCATCCCCACTGAAAGGTACACACGATGTCCTTTTTCTCTCCTTCGCAAGTACTCTCCGTTAACAGATGGTCAGTTTACATGTGGTAATGATCCACTGTAATTAAAAACTCCATTCTCATTAGCCATCCTCCAAGAATACGACAGCTCTGGCTCACTTTTTCTGATGAGTATGTGCTTTGTTTAATGATAAACAGCAGCCAGGAAAACAAAAAATACAGTAAATTTCTACACTGGGGTTGAGTGGAGGGGTTGGATTGCAGATTCCCAAGGAGACAGTCAGACAGACCATTCACCAAGGCTGAGAACTCCAAGTGTGGGGGTCTAGACAGACCCTAGTTAATCAGCATGTGAAGTTCATCTGTCTTGTGTAAGGATTCACTGAGTGTGATTCATATTCCCTTCACCTTCCAAGTACTTTTCTCAATGAGCTGTCGACATATCTACAATCAACTGTTCTACAATAATTACAGAACACAACAATCACAAACTAGAGAGACATTAGCAAGACTTTGTTTTTTACAAAGGCACAGATTTACTGCTTCCCCCTTCCTTCAGTTCCTCACCTCCACTCCACCTGGAAAAGCCGGAGGGCCAACACAGACATATTTTACAAGAGTCATTACCTTCCCACCAACTCTACAGACCATTTTGGATGCAGTGTCACTTCAGAATGAAGACATTCTGGACTATTGAAAGTGTCTGCAGAATTACTGGCTCAAAAACTCTAACACCCGAGAAAGACCATCAACATCTAGAGGTCCTAAGGGGAGGAAGAACATTATTGCAAACAAGACCTTTAATCAAACCTCCAGAGACAAAGGTTCAATTCTCAGTTCTCTCATAAGTCACTCTCTAATGCTGACCATCTGTAAATATATGTGGAGAAGCATTTCCCTCTCCAGATCACAAATACTCAGCTGCTGGGAACACCTTTAACTGTCTTTTAATTCAGAATATCATCAAGTAGAACCCCAGTTGCTGAGTGGTGTCCTGAGATGGTTCCTCTGCATACAACAATATGGGCAGAGCTCCACTGTTCTCCACTCAAGGTTACCTGCAGGGTCCCAAGAGGAGTAGTAGAGTCTTAGAGAGAGAATGATACAAGTTAAAGCATCCTCCCAGGACAAATTTCTTGCCTGGCAGGTACATACAAAGAACCAGGGTTTAAGTAATTTTTTTATTTTTTTTTAGTCTTTGCAGCTCCTCTATCAATTTTTCACTTACTTCAAACTTCCCATGAGTCTAGCAAAAACCTGACTGCAAGACAGTATAAAGCACATATTTTCTAGTGCCATGTCTGACTCCTAGATAGAAAATTATAATTATCAAGGCAAAATTATTTTATGTGTCAGTGATGACACACAATCCCTCTAACAGGGAGTTCTATTTTCCATTTCAAGCAAATAGATTTTCTGTCCTGAGCTTCAAAAATTTAAACCACTCATACTCCCCGGTGTTTTGCATTGAGCATGGCTCGCTGCCAAAAGTCAATGTCAAAAAGCAGAAGGGAGGTCCAGTGTTACATTACTTCTCAATTTTTTCTGCATGAGTCCTGTTTGGTTTGCAGTTATCAAATACAGTTTTATGTGTTTTTTTCTGCTGACTCTGAAGCCTGAAGTATCAGCCCTGGGTTTTAGAGGCAAACTGAGCTATTTTCTTCTGTCACTCTTTCACTCATAGCACTACTTTCACAGGCACGTTCTGTTGTACTGTGAAGGGTCTCATTGACTTAACAAAACCACTATTTCTGTGAAACATACAGATCTACTTCTGGGCTGGAGAAGCACTAAGGACGATAAGTTAAGAGCTCTCCAAGTTACCTCAGTCAACAAAATCAATAGATGTGACTACATGCATCACTGGTGGCCAGCTTATAGCATCTGAGCCATGCAGGGCTTGAGTGCTTGGAGTGCAGGTAACACTCATGGGTCAGCCCTACCTGACCACATACGCAGGTTAGCCTCGTGCAGCAACTAAGCAAAAGAACGTGTAAGAAGCTGTTCTCACCTCACTCTCCTGAATTATTCACAGAAACCCCCTTCCCCAGAGCTCTCCTAAATATGGGTAGGTACCCTGTGGCATTCCACTGCTGAGAAATTTAATTCATGTCTCATAGGATTAGAAGAGCTGGACACCTATAAGGCACAAATGGCTGCATTAAGCATTAGTTTCATACAGTTCTTGCAACACAAGCAGCATTGCTAAGAAAATGTCATCTCATCTGCTTGCTACTTCAGAGGCCATTACAACTACGGCAAAAAACAAGCAGAGAGATGATCTACAGCAGACAGGGGGCCTGACTAGAATAGAAGTACACAGTGCTGATCTCAGGTCTGACACGTTCTCCTTCATGGCCCTGTTAAGACAGTCAAAACCCTCTGTATCTCAGGTGCCTACCTTGTAATCCTTAATAAAGGGCTGTGAAATTTGAAGAAGAAAGGGTCTTAATACTCCTTATCCCTAACTTCATCTTGGATATTTTTTTTAGTTTCCCTTTCAGGAGGGTTAGCACAGGGAAAGTACTAGGCTTTTCAGTGTAGCAGGATGCTCTGCCTAGTGTGGGGGTAAACCAGGTGGAATATTTTATTTGCAAAGTTATCAGTGGTGAATGGAGAAGGGGAAGGTTTGCTGGTTTTGGTGTTGAAGAATGCTGAAACAAGCCTGACTCATCAAAACCAAAGTTAAATCTGAGGAAGAACAAAGTATATCTGATAAAACACCTGATAATGGAACCAACAGGCTCTTTAAATCTTATCTAAAGATGCTGAACTGACACAGCTGGCCTGGAGATATACGGCTGACAGTCAGTCACTTTATACTACAGAAGTCTATTCCCACTTACTAACTGTAGGGTTTTCTAACATACCGCTTTCTCAGAGTGCATGTGGAGACTCCTCCCTTGAGTGGGGAGGCCCCTCAAGGTTACTCCTCAAGGCTGAGCGAAAAAGATATGCCCATGGTCACCAGTATTGGTGAGTAAAATCAATCTCTTTTTAATAATTGCATTTGCTAGCTTTAATATAATTGCTTTGATATTGCTTCACAAATAATCCTCTGTACTAGTAGTTATAGCTACCTATACTGCGTAGTAAATAATCCTGATTAAAATCTTTTATTTTAATCATTATAACAGTCATAATAAATTTAAATAAATAATGGGGGGGGGAGGGGAGGTTTGGTTTGGTTTTGGGTTTTTGTTTGATTTTTTGTGGATTTTGTTTGGTTGGTTGGTTTTTTGTGTGGTCGGGGCAGGGTGAATTTGCCATCCTTGATCCTTCAGGACAAAGTTCTATAAAGGTTCAATTGCACCTATATAATCCTTCAGACATAAACACCGCTGACAAAGTCTGGGGTCAAGATTGGAAGCAGCTGCACCTAGACTCCCCTCTGAGAAGTTTAGAAAGCAAGAGGGTCCTTTGTGTACCTTGTGACTCAGTGGAAGGGCTTCTTTAATAAACTTTGTCTGAAGCTCCCATTCTGCCCGCAACACTCGTGAGTCTTGACTTTATTTATTTATTTGAGTCATGCTCATGAAAGGCCACAGTAAAAAGCTAATTGCACATAGCCACAAAGCAAACACAAAATCTGCCAGGTCCTTGGGCTCCTCTCACTTTTGACCCCGTTTTTCCTTAGGAAATTTAAAAACTACTAGGTCATTCATCTGCAGCACAGATAAGACTCATGCTTTCATGCTCTGCCAGTGTATTCCAAACCTATTTGGAAGGCATCATCACCAGGCATCTTTTTGGGAGCAAATCTATTAAAGGAAAGCTCTGTAAAGAAATTGCCTCAAGGCTCCAGTTCAGTGGTAGCTATGGCAGTGTTCCTGTGCTGTTGGCTTGCACTCACTGTGGAAAGTCCCCATGAAGTCATGAATAAACAGAGCTCTTTATGCTTCTGCCATGGGATCACATGGGCGTATCAGTCCAAAATGAGCAGGAATCTCTTTTACAAAACCACACTATTCTGAAGGTAGAAGAATGGATTCATTTAAGCAGGTCTTCCCAATTCAGTACCTTTGAATGAGACATGTTAAATAAAAGCTCATGTCATTTGTCAGCTGAAACGTATTTTCTATCTCCACTGCTACATTTCAATGACTAGGCTTTGAAAACAACTTTTAAAAGTCTCTTCCTAATTAATACCTTAAACAGAGATAACTTGGAGTCATGTGACTTAAGAGCAACTAAATCAAGGTAGGAGTTTTTGCTCAATGCCAAGGACATTTTAAATTAAGTCTCCCACTGCATGACAGACAACAGTATTCAGAGAAAATAAAGAAAAACAATAACAGAAAGAAAAAAAAAAGAAAAGAAATGCTAAAACAAGTCGATATAACCTGGGAGTCTGCAAATGGAAATATCCTCATTGTTACCCAGACACAACAATGTTAAACTGAATATTCAGGCTAAGATCCATCTCCTTTTGCTTTAGCCATCTACAGAGTAACCCTGTAGAAACTCTTGTAATCACATTTACCTGTCTGATCTGCAGCACCTACCTTAGAACAAGTTTAACCATAGCGTCTCAGTCACCTGCAAAGGGAGCCTTTGGGGAATCTCAGGTACACCATCTCTTGGCATAGACAGATAATTAAGGCAAGATGACTCCTGCCCATGGCGTTGGAAAGACAATGGAGTTTTGATGACACAAAGAACTCTGTCACAAGCTGTTGAGAGCAAGCTTAACAAATCCTCAGGCACTAGCATCTGGCCAGTGACTGAATAGAGCACTAGGCATTTGGGAGCTTGAAAACAGGCCATCAACAGATTCTTCTCTCAGAGAGCTGACTCCAGCAGCAGCAAAGCCCAGTCAGTAATGAAAGCTTTCAAAAATCCTACTTTTTATTATGAATGTTTGAGTTCAGGACTTCACTGGAAGCTGTTGGTTTAATGGTTTTTTTGGTTGCTCATTTTGTTGGGGTTTTTTGCAACTGAAGGCTCAGCTATGATTTTCTAAAAATGGATTTCAGATAGGACTACAGAGCAAGGTTTGATTTTCCAAGAGCTTGCAGAAGTGTTACAAAATAAAAACTTTACTGAAAACAACAGTTTATTAAAAAGGCATTTGTAGTGGGCTCAACTATTCTCAAGAACTCAAATTCATACTAGGCATATTCGTGACCAAGGGTACTCAGTCTTGCTCCAATGTCCAGTTTAACCCTGGAGAATGAAAAGTATTTGCAACCTCTTCCTCCTTCCTGAAGTGCCAGCCAAAAGGCTGCCTCTGCTCAGTCTCAAGGAGCTGAGCTCGACTTATCTTTAGAACAATCTCAAACTTGATCATATGTACTGTCATGCTCTCTATCACTATTTCTTGACCTTTTTTAGATTAAAATAATGGGATACCTAAATTAAGCAGAACGGCCACCATAAATACTACCTAATCCTTCAGAAAAACAAAAAATTAGGGTCCATCCAGCACAGTGATGACACTGTCATGTCTCTGTGACAAACTCTGTGCTCCCAAGGTTTTTCCTTTCAAGCGTATGTTCCTGAATCTTTATACTGCCTTTTGTTTCGGCACTGCCATGCTCACTTCAGCCCTAAGACAGATCTTAAATCTATACAGTCTATATAATCCTAGGCAGACATAGTCCAATAAGCCTGTTTTTTTCTCTTCATGCTATTGGGTTTGAACACTTTCTTTGCAAAACCTGCCCACAGCACATCCTATAACACAGAAAACCTTGAGCTGACTACCCATAAAATACATTGCGTCAATGACCAGACATAAATCTGCGCTGATACTGCAGCAAAAAGAGCCACTGCTGAAATGAATGTCACATCAGGTTGCAGTCTCGGAAGAATAGACAGAAGCAGGAGACACTACAGGGCAGAAACAATGAAGGAAGAAGCCTCCCTCTCTCCCCCAAGCTGCAATGAAGCAAAAAATTAGGCCAGAGACTGTCATTAAAGCAGTATTGTAATTACAGCTTCTAGAACCTTTTACAAGAAAGTTGAGGACAGAAAGAAGGTTCTTTAGAAGGTGCTGAGATTCTTTCAACAGAAAACAGAAAAACATCTCTCAATTATCCTCTCAAAAATCTTAAGTCACGTCAGAGAACTGTGTGCATGCACGAGCAGTGCTACAGAATTATAAAAGCGGTGCCTCACACCACTGCAAATGAACCCTCTCAGCTTTCTCTGATGGAGGCTGGGAAAGAAAGCAAGTAAGCCAGCAGCTGTTATTCCTCAGAAACCTGATCATAACCTTGTCATGATCTTTGCTTCCCCCACTCAGTTACTCAAATTTTGAATCACAAAAGAGCAGGTATGACATTAGTAGCAGCAAGGCTGGGCATGGAGAACAGATAGGTAGGTGTACAGCTAAACTTCAGGCAGAAACAGATGGTGTGCTGTGGATTCTGGCAAAAGAAAGGAAGGAGGAAAGAGACTGGGGAGATAGAGCGGAGGAATTAAGTGTGCTTTTATCCTCCCATTTTCTCTCACATTTCTGTATGAAGCATACAGTAAAGATTTAAAAGACAAAAATACTTCTATGTATATATTCCCACAAGTAAATAGAATTACAACAGGGTTGTGTTCCTCCTTTCACATTAATTTTATTCACATCTTCCTTCAATATGTTTGCTAGAGGACTCTTCATAGATCCAGAGTCAGGATCTCATAATTGCAGTAGTAAGAATTCTTGAATAATAAGGAAAGAGAAACCACCCAGACACAAACAAGACAGTCTTCCTTCTTTCCACTGCTCTGGCTCCACTCCCCTATCCTCCTGCAGTGCTGTAATGCTATCTGTTCCTTTGTGTTCCTGAGAGTCTCCCACAATGCAGGAACGGGGAGAACCAATACCTATGAAGAGTTATACACAGAATCAAAGAGCAAGGTGGGACACCACCAAAAAGTACCAACATCAAGGATACAGGAGATAAGGCCAGCCTCAAGGAAGAACTAATTATTTTCCCACTTTTTGCATCTCACCTTTTGAGATAAAAAATGCAGAATGCTGCAAAGAGATAATAGTTTCATAAGAAACACATTCCATGGTGGGAAGCAGAGGGGAAAAAAAATAAAATCAGTGGCTAAGAACCAGAAAAATTAGAAGGAAGTAACAATTTAAGTATCAGTGACATTTCTGACAACGTGTCTAATGGTACGGCACAGAAGAAAATTAATCCGTAACTTTCTAATTTGGATTTATGGGCGAAGTAGTATCTTCAGCATATAACATACAGCAAGTATTTCAGCTTTCCAAAAGCATGTGCTGCTTCAATCAGGATATGCCATTTGGAATAGGTTGGGGAGTACTCATTAAATCACTTGTTTATTATTCACACTGCAGGAATGTGAGTTCTATTGGTAAAATGAATCAATCAGAGAGCAAAGAGCTATTCTCTGGAGTCTACATTAATCAGCCCGACAAGCTGTCACTAAGGATCGGGTCAGGCACATAACATAGCATCCAACCAGTGGGGAAAAAAATCCCCGAGACTACTGAAACAGGGAACAGTTCACCCATTTAAAGCTGTCCCCAGAGGCTTGTGTCAACCATTTATTACTGCTCACACACAGCTGCAGAAGCTTTTAAGTGAGAAAGTTGCATTCTTGGACATTCCAGAACTGTGTGTGTTGTGGAAACATCCTTGATCCCAGCTAGTTCTGTGAGGACAAGCAAGATGAAGTGTTCTGAAAGGAATACTGTTGGACTTCAGTATGGCCCTCTGAAGAAAACACATTCATGAACTTAAAAAAGGTCTAAAACTAGGACACATGTCAGAACAGATACACTGTTGGGAAACAATCAGAGTTCTCATGCAGTCTGCACTTCAATAAAACATTTTTTTTAAAAAACAACACTCTTTCTAAAGACTATTTTTACTCAGGCACATTGTTTTCAAGGTTTAGCTGTTGCACAGCCTCCCTCAATCTAAGTCTAAAATATAAAGTGTTGTTTAAAAAAACGTCACACATGAGAATGCACACCAAAAAAGATAGCTTTTTGTTTTAAGAAGAACAATCAAACAAAACAAAAACCCACAACCATTAGCTTGCCCCACTCCCAGTCCTCCTGGTAAAAACCATGAACTATTAAAATCTCATCATTCTGAGATATACACTCTGTTAATGGGAATAAACATTACAGAGAAAACAAGCACTAGGTGGACTTCAGGAGCTCCAATCAGACAAGAAATGTGGAACAAAAAAAGCAGTCAGCAGTTCCAATAATACTGTGAAGCCATGTAACACATATAGCAATGCATAAAATCAATACACCATACCAGAGAACAGCATTATATGCGGCGGCCACTTGGATGGCGGAGTGATAAGATCAATGTTTCTGTTCTTGCCAGTACTTGTGCTGGATGGAGTTTAAAACTGAGCATGACTTACAGTGACAGAGCTGCAGGATGGGCTACACAACCTGCTGAATGGCTCAAGCAAGCACAAGTGGTGTCGCTGAAGTGTACTTCAGGGGAGGCTACAAGGGAAGGCAGTCAGAGCCACTCTTGGGAGGGAAAAACAATAAAAGGTTGAAAGTGTTTAGTTGCAGCAATGTAATACGAGTGTACGTGCTCAGGAGTGAGGAAGAAAATATTTCTCTCCTCGCAACAAAGCCTCTCCATCACGCTGAACTCTATATGGAGCACTGTGCATGCTGCTGCTCTGTACTTGATGTTAAAAGCTACACCACAGAACAATATAAATATTAGTGTGACCATTTAAATCGGCAAGACTATATCCTGCAGATCAAGAGATGTGGTTATTTCCACTCTACTCAGCACTTGTTAGACCACACTCTGACTACTTCCTCCACATTTGATCATCCCAGCTCAAGAAACTGAAGACCATCCTACATAGTTCCACCAAGACAAACAACAATTTTTGGTGTGGCTATAAAGAAAACTGAGAACAAACTGAATGAATTGAAAACAATTAAACTTTGGAAAAGATTACCAAGAGGAATGGTGGAATCTCTTATGCTATAAATAGTCAGTGTTGAACTTGACAGGGCCTTGGGTAACACAATCTAAGGATTTCCCTTCAACAGAAGGTTGGACCAGATGTTCTCTAGAGGTTTCTACCAATCTAGACTTTTTCTGTGATTCTGTGATCTAAACATATGCTATGCAAAGCACTGTTAAATATTACTTTTGCAGTAAACACATTTTAAATTAGGATTCCTCTGACTTTTCTTCCCATTCCAGCCATAAAATTAAAAAAACCCCAAAACAATAATGACAATCAAAAGGAGGATGGTTCACTGTCTTTCAGAATAACTGTCACCATCTATTGAAATTATCAAGCAGAAGGCTTAGAAGGAAGTGCCCTTTCACAGAATACTTAATTAAACAAGTGAATTTACTGCTAGAGAATTTTGGAAAAATGACTGAAAAGAGCTCCATGAATTTTTTCCATTCCTTTAGTGTCTATTAACCATTCTTTACCATCTACTTTGAAAGACAGGATATACAAATTTTTGGTCTGATCCAGTATATCTAGTTTTGCACTTGAGTCTCATGAATGGGAGATAAATCAAAATACCAGAAGTCAAACACAGTGGTACTAACTTGTAACCCCACTACAGTTTATTTGGATCATGAATTTAAATACACAAAACAGAATGATAGAAACTTTACCACTAGTAAGGTAAACCTTACCACTAATATCTGGTAAATCATAAAGCACAACAATTGTTTCAATTAAGTCATAAATGGAACAAAAGGCTAATAAACAAAATAAGAAGAAAACCCAGCAACAGTCTCAGCTTCCACGTCTACCTAATGACAGAAAGACAGACTTAAATTTCCAAAGAAAATGGGATTCCAGCCTGCCAAAGTAACAGATAGCTCTATCACACTAAGGTCATACATCATAGCCACCTCCACAGGCCACTTCTATGAGACTACATAACACCTAAAAAGAGCCTGAGCAACCACAAAAATAACAAAATGGGAGCAAATGTAACCCTAGCTATCTGCATTTTAAACTACATCCCATAAGACACAAAACCAATGTTGTGCAGAAAGACATCCCAACATCCTCCCAGATGCTGAGAGTGGAAAAAAGAGATCCCACCTGAGAGTTCTTTTTACATATCCCATGCTGAAAAAGCTGTTAGCACAAACATTGCTCAGACAGTAAAAGACAAGCATATGGCTTGAGGGGCTATGGAAAGCAGGAAGAATTGTTACTGCCAGCCATGCAACAGGTAACTTTTTTGTCTTCTTATCTCTACCTTCTGTAAGCATTAAATTCTGTGTTGGTTTGTTTCTTTATTAATTTTGGAATATACTTTATTCATTGGTTTGAAGTCATAAAAAAAAAATTACAACATACACCATAAAGAGAGATATCCTATAGCCAAGTCTTCACCTTGACTGTCATCCAGTGGATGACAGTCTCAAGAAGAGAACTTCAGTATACTTAGTGACACTTTGCAGGTGTTGGACAGGTTTAGGATTTGTGTTGTGTCATGAGAAACCTTCCACTCTTCTAGGTACTTCTGGATGACAGTGACATGATGCTAGACCTCTGGAGATCTAGCCAAATAAAAGGATGGTAGGTCCTAAATCTGATAGGAGTTTTGCACCTGCGACAATGCTGCCCTGGCATGTCATTGCCTCTGAAGCCTCTCACAAGGCATGGTGCATAACAGATGGTCTGTTGCTTAAGACACTTACCAGAGACTTCAGAGATCCAGATTCAATTTCAGTTTAACTTTGTACAAGTCTCTTAATAGGACACATCTACACCATGGATATAGACAGATTTAAGCTGCCTCTGCCCAAGCTAATCTGGAAACGAAAGTGCAGGGAAGACTGCTGCAAAGACACCCAAGCTCAAGATAAGTGATCAGCGGGATTTCTGAGCTCACAGGCACTGCCATGCAGAACTCAACACAAGCCTCTCTGTGCTGAAGTCTGTTGCATGTGGACTTCTGTCCCAGTTTTGGCTGGGATAGAGTTAATTTTCTTCCCAGTAGCTGGTACAGTGTTTTGGATTTAGTGTGAGAATAATGGTAATAACACAGAATGTTGATAATAAAGAATGGCTTGGGTTGGAACAGACCTTAAAGATCATCTAGTTCCAACCCCCCTGCCATGGGCAGGGAACCTTCCACTAGACCAGGCTGCTCAAAGCCCCATCCAGCCTGGCCTTGAGCACCTCCAGGGATGGGGAGTCCACAGCTTCTCTGAGCAACCTGTTCCAGTGCCTCACTTGTTGCTAAGCAGTGCTTACCCCGAGTCAAAGACTCTTCAGTGTCTCATGCTCTGCCAGTGAGGAGCTGCAGAAGAAGCTGGGAGGAAGCACAGCCAGGAAGTTGACTCCAACTGGCTAAAGGATATTCCACACCACAGAACATCATTCTCGGTATATAAACTGGGGAGATTCCACCAGGAGCCACCGAACGTTGCTCAAAGATGGGCTGGGCATCGGTCAGTGGGTGGTGAGTGACTGTACTTTGTATCACATGGGGATTTTTGAGTTTTATTTATATCTCTCTCTTTTTTGTCTCGGTTTTCATTAAAATTATCATTATGTTGTCATTGTTATTATTATATTTTACTTCTATTATTAAACTGCTTTTATCTCAACCCACTTACCTTTTTCCTGATTCTCCTCCCCATCCCACTGGGGTGGGGGGGTTGAGGAAACGAGCAAGTGGCTGTGTGGTATTTAGTTGCTGGCTGGGGTTAAATTATGACAACTTGCTAGTACTTGTCTCTAATAGCTCTCAGCCCTCTACCCTGTACTCCAATGCAGACATTTTCTTTGTTTTGGTGTCTCAGCTTTCCATCTGTATCAGGAGGATAAAAGCACTACCCATACTTACAGGGTGTCAAGAGGATAAATACATTAAGTGGTCCTAAGGCACTCTGGGATTAGGGCAACAGATGTAATATCAATTCCTTAAAGCAGGGAAAAGAGAGAAGACAGGGCAATCAAAACTCCAAGGAAAGAACAATTGAAAACATGAAGTTTATTTTTTTCTAATTTGTCTCTGCATCCAGAGGACACTGCAGAAGAAAAGGAAAACTTTGGAACACAGCAATAGCTAGATGAAGTGAAAATGTGGGGGGTGGGCACAGAAGTAAAGGACGGTAAGATTCTTAATCACCAATTGAGTTTAAAACTACCATGCAACGACAGGAAATGAGAGGTTCACATGAGATGTTTACGTTTCTGAATTACAATCTATTCACAGATACCTCTCTTACCTGCTTAAGATCGTAACTAGTTGGAAACTCTCGAAGACAATACAGAGGAAGAAAGGAGTCTTGTGAAGAATCCATGCTACTCAGCAGTGACACAGTTACCAACAAAATGTAAATATTCTGCAGCACCATTTAAAACAAAGTGTGCTTAATACATCAATTAAAAAGCCTAAAAGAACAAGTCTCTTTTGTTCTGATTCAGAAGTAGCCCTTCTAGTAACTTTCAGTTCTCTAAGACAGTAAATTAAGTGAGGAAATTCGATTGAGTAGTACAATGCAAATTCTTTTCCCTCTGCTTCGTTTTTTCATCATTTCAGAGTCAGTGATTGTACACTGTGGTATACTCTAAGTTAACTGTTTCCTTTGTTAACCATTACATACACTATTTGCAGGATAAACTGTGTAGTTTAAGTTAACATGCTTTGCATCACATTTGCTACATGATAGAAACATGCACACAAGCAACTAATGCATCTCTGCTAATGACTAGTAATTCATTAAGCTGATGAACCCCTACAGCTTATAGTCATCTGTTCATAATCTTATCTTCATCCATAGCCCATTATTGTCTTTTGCCTTCTTCATTGTAAAAAAAAATTAAAAAACATTAACCACCATTTATTCTACTAACAAAATAAATACTTGTCAGTCACAACACAACACAGTGTTAGAAATTAATAACTCTGTAACAAATGATTAGCATACCAGTTTCTGCTGGTTTCAGTTCCTTGCAGCAACTCTCAGTATGCATTGTACGCTTTTAAGAATCAACAGCAATACGATCATTTCCTACTGCAGACTTGTAATTTGTACCTACAGCAGTAGAAATTGTACCAGAATGCACATAAAACAGAAGTACGGGGAAATCCATAAAAGAAATAAAAACAATACAAACTCAATCTCATGACTTGCCAGTATTATATGGAAGAAAACATAAAGAAACTAGTTTAAGGTATTTTCAAAACTACATATCCCTGGTGCATTGATTAGAAACAGGATGAGGGGTTTTCATTCAGGAGAGTCAGAAGACAGGAAAGGAGACGGAGTACCAAGGGCAGCTTGCAATGAGGACTAAGTAGATTCTACAGAATCCATGAGAACACAATTCCTTCCACACTAAAACAGAAGCAGTATTTTCAAACAGCACCAGTTCTTTTGAATCTGAAAAGTTAACTGTCATCCCCTGCATTTAACAACAAAACCATAGCAAACATAAGGAGGCAAAGAAAAAAAAGAAATGGCAAACTAGTCTTCCCGTGTTTCAGGTTCCATCCCTTTCCAAGGGATGCATTGCCTTCGAAGGGGTAACCACCAGCTCTGTTCCCAGACAGGTTCTGGGTGACAGACAAGAGAGCCAGCATGTTAGCTGCGTAACTAAACACTTAAAGATGGACTCGGATTGGTTACTGAAATTGTAGGGACTTGTCTATGACTTGACTAAGGACAAAACCAAACCCTGATTGGATGTTCTGTAACCCTGTGGAAAACCTAGCCCTACCTGTGTTACCTGGGCAGTAATGAAGTTATTGGCCATCGTGCCAAGTTTTGAGAGACATTATTGAAGATGAGCTGTAGATGACTTTTAAAATTTAAATTGGGAGCAGGTCCCAGGAATATTCACTATCCTTGCTACACTGGATGCAGTAGTTAAATGAAAAAGGTTTGAATAGTCATGTGAACTTTGGCCCAGCTCAATAAAAGCAGCAGGAAAGAACAACCATTCCAGTCAAATTTCCAAACAACTGGATATTCAGTTTTCTCTGCTGAATAAACTCAGCAATTTCAGTTGCTCCTAAGGAGCAAGGGACTGAGCTGAGGGAAGATCTAAGTTGATTTAAAGCTAATTTGTTTAAGAAAGCTCTGAAACTGCGTTCCCTTCAGTGTCTGCAGTCACTTCTGTAACGTGGTATTAAAATGATTAAGTTTTATGTGACATGTTCCCTATAAGTTCAGCCAACATTCACTGTCTAATAACACACGTTCAGCCATATGAGGTTCTTTCACTTTGTTTGAAAAGTGTGGTTTAGTTATTTCTGTGAGATATTTAAAGCAAAGCCCAAGTTCCTTCTATTCAGTTTTCATAAGTTGCTGAAAGGCTGGGTAACTTCACAAATTACAAAACACATAGGAGCTATAGTATATCATAGCATCTGTGGTGGCTTGGCAGCCCATTAGGAACATCCTAACTCTGTGTTCATCAAAAGGCCAATAAACCACACTTAACACAAATTGGAATGCATCCTACCATCTCTTCTACCCAGGTCTCGTCCTGTGTCAGCAGCGTTTAAATAAACAAATTAGATGCCTCCTTGGACAGCCAGATAATGGAGTTACAAGCTCATCCTCTACTTGCATGAGAAAGATTATACCCCCTTGGATGGGCCTCTTGCAGTCCTACTTACCTGGTGGGTTGCAGGAACAGACAAAAAAATGGAACATGCTAACCAAGGCTCAACCAAGCAGCTTATCGAAATGGGTCTAGAAATCCACAAGTAAATAGGAAATACTACAGTTATTATGCTTATTCAAAGTTAACAATAATTGCCCTCATGATTATAACCATTGCTTTATAAAAGTTGGTACTTCATTGTTTTTAAAGTTAGGGGAATTGAAACACAGTAGGCTGAAGAAATTTGCTTAATGCCATACAGATAAAGGATACGAAGAACAGAACCTGAGTCATAGATTTAAAGAAAGATTTAACTCTGAGAGTACAGGGGAGGCAGGGAATACTGGGGGGAAATTTGTTTTCAAATTTGAAATTCTTACCTCACTTCTCACTTTCAGTGACCATAAACCTCCTCATGTACAAATGAATAAACTGTCCAGCAAGCTGCATTATACAACAAATCTGCTTGAGTGATGAATCAACTCATCCTTTATTCAAAATAACAGACACAAATGGCTCTCACACCCACGTACAGCTAGAGTAAAAACATTTCCAGACTGAAGGAAAATAAAAATAATTTTAAAAACTCCATACGCTAATAAACAACCTGAATAAAATACAGTGTTAGCAAAGAATAGCTAGTTAGAGGATGACTGCAAAAAATGCCTTATCTCATGTCTTCCCTATCAAGTTGAAACAGCTTGGACCCTAAAACCAGTTATGGGGCTCTCTCCACCTGGATTAACCAGTCTAGCTCAGCTCTCAAGCAAACCTCACTATTTTAAATTAAAACTACTCTCAGGCCTCCAATAATGTTTAAATATTATTCTGTAGTGTCATCATGCAGGTTACAAATGGACTTCATTTACATCATATTCATTAGGACACCACACTGTTTGAACTCAATATTACCTTTCCTTTTCCTCCCAGCCAAAATATTGTCATGTGAAAACGTTTATCTAATAGTTCTCCCCCACTGAGGAGCATGTTTCCATAGGGACCCCAGCAGTGCTAAACCATTTGCAGAGGAAACTAAAACTAATAGCTGGGATCTTTTCACAGCCTCTCAAAAAAAAAGTATTCTCTTGCTAATGTCACTGAAAACATAGTTTTTCCAGAATTCACTGTCTTGCACGTTTCTTTTGGGGCTTTTTGTGGGGTTTTTTGTGGTTAGGGGGAAGGGACTGTTTGTTTGGGATTTTCAGTTTGCTTTTGGTTGGCTGTTTTTGAATAGTCTTACTTTTCCAGTATTGTATGGCAACTGTCACCACACTTATGTCATTAGAGTCAAAATAAAACAGAAGTAAATATCTAAATATCGCTATTATGTCAAGAGACAAGCATCCCAGGGCCACTCACTGTCTCCCCTTGTCATTATCCCATGTCAGAAAATGGGGAATATCAGATAACACAGCCAGTGGGAGCACAACAAAAGAGAGAGAAATTTAATGTGTTTCCTTTTCTAAGCTGCCTGTAGTTAGAAATTTTGTTCCCATTTAAGGGCCAAACTGTCCACCCCCTTTGAACCTCAGAGATTAATTTTCAGTTGTGTGTAGGGACAAAGTCTCTTCACATGATTTATCTGTCCATCCAACAGGTCCAGTTAGGCATTAAAGCTTTGTACTTCAAACTAAACAGTGCACTATAGCATTTTTTTTTTCAGTTTGGGATAAATAAATATGGATTACCTTATGTAAACCATTCTAAAATTGTTAGCTGCTTTACAGTACCAATAGCTTTGACAGCAGCCAGACACAAAGAATGGACATGCTCCCTCTCTTTGAGTCTGATCTGAGTCTTTAGTAAAAGTGACCTCCATGGCTGCTGTACTACTGTCTCTATGCTCATTGACAAACACACAACCTTGTTTTTAATCTACAGGGAAAAATGCTAATTACTCCTGGTATAAGATTAAATTAGACAAACAATGCAGAAAAATATTTTTCAGGAGCAATAGTATCCATTATTGTAGTAAGAGACTACCAGTGAAAAATTTGCTGTGTTTGACTTTTTGCTGCTACTGCTGGACCATCAAGCTTCCAGCCCAACTTTTTCCTCTTCTAGACTTACATTTCAGTGAGGAAAAAATGCTCCAAACAAATGCTCTATAACAAAATTTACTTTGAAACCAAGTATTAAATTACCGAATTTGTATATTTGACTCCATTAACCTAGATAAATTATAACTTCTGCTTATAACATTAATACCCGGGTACTATTTCTATCAGAATTTTTTTTTAGTAGTTTAAAAGTAATCACTTTAACAAATAAACCCCACTAAGGATTTTCTTGACTATGGTTAGCTTTTCCTTAGCCTTTCTTCAATCACAGAAGATCAGAGATTTAACAATCTTGCTATATATTCCCCCTAATAAAATGCATTTTATATTAAAATTAAGTAATGGTAAAAACTATCAAGATGCGTATTATGAATGTTTTACTTTATGCGGACTCATTAACCTTAGTTAAATAGAACAACCCAAAATGTAACCAGGACCACTGACTACTTGCAAAGTTCTCTAGTGAATTTTTTTTTCTTTTACCACACACTTCAAAATTTACCTTTTAAGACCCTATGTAATTCTCATTTCATGAGCGAAATTTCTTTTAAAAATTCATGTTTTATAGAATTTCCATTTTATAACCAGTAAGATTTTCTGACACGTTTTATGAAAATAATTATTGTAATCGTTCTCTCTAATAGCAGAGAAGTGAAATGTACCATAGAAAGACATATACCCTAATGTTTGTATTTGGCAATAACCTTTCTTGATAATTTAGCTGCTATCCGTAGAAGCAAAAATCAATACTTTATTTCTTCTGCACAGTGATACCGGCTACTTTACAATCTCTGTATGCTTGCACATAAATATTCTTGAAGGCAAACTAAATCAATTAACATTTGTAGTTGTCCAGTCCTTTTGCAAAACATATTATGCACTTAGGATGAATTCAGTGTAAATCATCATCCTGACCACACAATTAAATACTATAAGCTTCCTTAACCCTCAGCTCAGACTCTCCTAATCTCTGAAAGAAAGCAATGCCAGATGGCCATGAACAACTGCTAAGAATCAGAGGGACACAGAAAAATACCTGAAGCTCTTGGTAATATGGTGGAGAAACACCTTCTGTTCCAACTTACTGCTAGGCCCCACTTAGATGAATTTGCTTTGCACAACTCCCATGTGATCCTTCCAGGTTAACTAATGCACACACTACTAATTTTCAAAAGCTGTATTTTGTAGTCTAATTCACAAACACTGAATTTTTGCTGGGCAGAAGCAACACAGGACAAGCCTTGACTGTAGTTATCACAGCGACAGTATGTTGGCTACAAAACACAGAAAGGATCCCCTACCCACTGCACTTGTCCATCACCTTAAAACCTATACATGTGTATACATATCTATGAATATATATTAAAATATGTAAAACATACTCTCCATAAAAATAATGTGTGTAATATATAATATTAACATATACTTGGTATTCAAATACATATGAGTTAGCTGCAAGGCTGAAAGAGCAGTACAGCTCATTGGCCCATGAGGGACAGATTAGGTTCCAGTCTCTTTCTCTGTGTCAAGAAGCAAATAATGGAAAAAGGTTCCTCTTTTCCTACAGAAGAACATCTTCCTTTGAGCCAACACTAAGACTAGTTCAAGATAATAGTGACCAGCATTCTGGGATGGCAAAGGACAGCTCCTGTTTTCATTTTCAGAGGAAGCATCTCACAAACCCCATTCTGCTATGGCAGAAGAACGCTTCCTATGAGACGGGCTTTCTGCTACTGCAGGCTCAGAACAATGCAGCTTTGTGGTAACCAAGCTGGTCTGCCAGACTGCTTATTGCAGCTGTACAGCTGCTGGACTGGCACCTGTTTAAAGACTCCCTGAAACACAGTTTTCCCACCTCTGTTTCCAGCTGCCTAAACCAACTCCTGCATTTAAAAAAGCCCAAAAGAAAATGCTTCTTGCCTTTGCCAGAAGAAAACAGTGTGGAAGTGGTCTCCTCACCTCTGGAGACCAGGACTCTCATTCTGCTTTAAATTACTGTTCAGAAAATTTCATGTTTAAAAATGAGTCTTCTTTTTTAGAAAATAAATCACCTTACATTATAAAAGATGATAGTCACTGCTCAAGAGAAGGCCACAACTTCAGGTTTTCAGACTTGGGTTTCCTAACAGAAATTCAGAAGGAAGCAGAAAGAACGGGAAAACCTGGAAATGGAAAAAGCAGGTTAAGAAGAAAGACAGGACTGAAATAGCAGGGAGTGCTTCAGGACAGGGTAGCAGCAAAGAGCACTGGCAGAGGTGTGTGAAGAGTCCAGAGCTGGGCTAGCAGGATTGTTCAGGGCAGGAGTGAGAGATCCTGCAGGTGCACAGCATCAGCAAGGAGCACGTACAGAGCCAAACATTCAAAACCTGTCAGGCAGGCATAGTAGGACTAAGGTAGATTACAGGTATGAAGCCAGATGTGGCAAGCTGCACAACACCTGCCTGTAGTATGCTTTGTTCTAGCCTGTGTTTCCATGAATAAAAAAAGATTATAATATTATTTGAATATCTCAAAACAATAAAACAGCACAGTCACAAAAAAGTAAGAATACAGTGAGACTGGGAGGATGCAAGGAAACATCATTCTGGCTTGCAAAATTGAGCATAAGCCAGTTACAGTGAAGAAAGGGGACTTCTGAACTATTTAAAATAGGCTGGAGGATCAAATTTCTGTTGTAACAAAACTATTTTGAAGATTACCTGACATCTTGCATTTAGCATTTTTCTGTAATCTCTCAGATTCACCACGCCAGAGTATCATTTTCATTCTGTATAGCATGGTTCATACAAAAAAAGCACTTTTAGAATATTAGATAGAGATGTGATGACAAAGTTTAATAACAGACAGGGAAGCCTCACAATAAAAGACATGGTGGCAAGGGTGTGAAGGGGATTAGGAGGTAAGAGTAAGAACTGAAGAAGCACAGGACACTAGAGAACTGTTCCAGATGGTAGGCTAGTTTTAAACTAAGAAGCAATGTGTTTTTATAAAAGTCCAGTGGGAGCTGAGCAGACAGAGATGAGTGCACAGATGAAGTCTGAAATATTTTTGCAAGTTCAAGGAATGGAAAAAATGGACTCTAAAGGTCTGATACAGAGTCAAGAAAATTGGTCCTTGGGAAGAAAATAAAATCAAAGAAAGATGTTGCACCTAAGGAGGTGGGGGGGTAAGAGACACCTAAATGACTGATCACAGAGAACATGAGCAATGATACCAGAAAAGAGCTTTTTCTAAACTAGTCCCCATATATAGATAAGGAAAAAAAACAAAACAAAACAAAACAAAAAAACAACACCACTCTACTTTCAAGGTGTCAAAGTAATGCAGCATTTGGTCAAATAGCTGGTTTGATATGAATCTGATGTGTTTAAATTTATTTATTCTAGAAATAGTTAAGGCAACTTTCTAATAGGGTTTGGATACAGAAAAAAAACCCCCAACATTAACTGAATTTTGATCAGATGTTCTTCAGTGATCAGTTCTATCTTTTATTTCAGTAAGATGCCCAAAAGTTCAGTAATTGTAGCATTCCAGTCTATTACTTATAAAAGCTCACTGTTGCGTGAGCAGTTCAACACTGTACCAAATCTCCCATTAACTCTTGCTCTTAAAGGTTATTTCGGTAAGTGGGTCAAGATAAACAGAGGACCTGCTAGTAAGATCCCTAATTTGAAGAATGATATCTATACACCAGAGGTAGCTCTCTGAACCAGATTGCTAATGCCTCTTTTTCCAAAATAAACCCAGAGATGGTGTTTTCATTTATTTATGAAGCTTACTGTATATTTCTGGATCACAACCATGAGTGATTTTGTTCACATGCCCAAGCTTTGTAACCATCAGGAAAGCAGTGACCTTTGCTTTCAAACTAAACAAACCATTCCATATTGGGCTATATTTATGCACACTCAGTATTTCAATTAGCCTGTGATTTCCTTAAAAATACTGTTCTGAAGGATGCCTTGTTGCCAGATGATTTAACTTTTCCTCCCTCTCTTGTACATGACAATACTTTGCTCAAAGTAGCCATTATGCTTTTAACTTGCTTGCTGAAGCATTCATTGTTACAACTCCTCATGCCTCTTGGCTCATAGAAGAAAATCAATTTTCATCCCTGAGAAGCAAGTGCAAGTCTCCAACTTCATACACCAATGTGTACAACTGCAGCTGAAACTGAATCCAGATTAATTCTCCATTCCAGGCATTTTACATTTATGCTGAGACCTTAAGAGGTTAGAACATACACGATTTACTGTTTTTAATTGGGGAAATGGAATAGAACTTCCTTCAAATGAAAATGCAGTTTGTCAAATGAAGTTTACAAAAAGCAACTGGGATTTATGGTGACAATGAAAATATACTTCAAAAATTAACCTGCAGCTTTTTGCAACACAAGGTATTACAACAGAATGCAAAAATCCAGCCACTGCAGGATTTTAATGCTACAATAATTCTGCTCTTTCTTAAAGGGCAACAATTCTGCCCTTTCTTAGAAAACCCAGTTCAAAACACATTAGAATAGCAAGTCTGAGTGATTAGAAGCCAAACTACAGCAACCGGGTAGCAATAAAGATATAGAAAGCATGTGCATTTTCCCAATAGACACAAGTTTAACACAGAAAATATTCCAAGCAGGTATGAGAGAGGGAGGGGAGGAGGGAACTTACTGTACTGCTTCAAAGATGCACCATACACATAATGCAGCAGTACAGGATACGCTAACAGATGAAGGCAACTGAAAAGGCAGTACTCACCCAAAATATTAAATTGAAAAGGAACATCATGTATTTCAAACAACACAGGCAGCCTCTTGCCATGTTGCACTTCTTAAATTCTAAAAGGAAAACAAAGGATAGATCCAGGTAAAAGACCACGTATTTGCTGCCTTTGGGTGCACTGTATTTGTCACTTTTTACGCCAGTTCCAGTCCCAACGCCGGTCCCGGTTCCGACCCCAGTGTGGCTCTGTGTGCGTGATCCAGTTGTACCATAGAAAGCTCCTGCAGTAAAACCTCGACCAAATTGCCTCCCTGAGGTAGAAGGTTTAGCAAAATCTGAGTCTTTGCTATCCAAAGATGGACTCCGGTGAATTGAAGAATCCTCACTACTTGACTTCTCCATGATCTCTCTTTTCACAGTTGTCAGATTTAATGTATAGCATCTCTCAGCATTAAATGCAGTGCCTTGCAAATGCCACAGTGCGATAAGAGCTGTCTGTGTTTTGCTTCTCTTTTTCTTCGTACATAAATCAGATAATCACTGCAGAATTTATTCACTGCATTGTTGCTGGTTTTATTTTTTTATAGCAATGTAGGCTGTACTCTGTCTATCTGAAGCATGGATTTATACATTAATATCCCATGCAAGAGAAGACTCATGATTTATCTTGATGAATCAGTTAAGCAGAACTTTGATTTTTATTTAAAAGAGCCATAAGCTCTTTCTCTGCACTCCTAGTCTACAGCCCTCTAATCTATAGGCAGCTGATGGTCTTTGCATCCATTTCCAAAAAGCTTCTGCAGTACACCTGGGAGACTCTCCTCGAGCCGGAGCACTTTCCTTGCTCCCAGCTTCCCTCTCTGTGTCTCTCTGACTCTCTCTCACATGCTGTCTTTTTCCTTTCCACCCATTTGCAGTGTCTCATTCAGTAACCAGCTACCGGAGCGCACTCTGTGTTTCACTGCTGTTGCCGTGAAATCATCGGCAACTGCAACCACTGGGCATTTCCGACAGAAATCCCTGACCTAACTATCGAGTAATAAATCCGCCCTCCTGCTCGCCCCTCCCCTCTGCCTTCCATCGGGCCAGTTAGCAGAAGCCTTCTCCTCCAGGGCACGCCTCCATGACATAATATCTTTAATAGGATTAGAATTACTCTTGACTATACAAGTGCACAACAGAAAATCTCTTTAAATGTCAAGTACTGTTTAGCTGTTTATGCGCTAGAACTGTTAGGCAGTGATACTCCTTCAATGCAATAACATACAGGAAAAGTATGGATTAGAGAGACAGGTGCTAACCTCTCCCTGCTCATTAAATTAACAGTAACTTACTTTTTTTTTCCTGGCTTAAACAAATGCCATGGGACAAGGAACTGGAATAGGCTAGCACTCGGCATACACTGAATAGGCACGTCTCAGTTATACATGCACAAAACGTGACACCATCACCTGTGATATAATTAACCGTAACCAGAAAATCAGAGCTGCTGCCTTCCACAAGGTCATCAATCAATTCTTAAAACCCCTGAAATGTAAAGGTATCTGAACCTGCAGCTATTTACACTCTATTTAACTAGTATATCAGAGATTATTCTTGTGTAGAGCAATAAGCCATCTTACATCA
This sequence comes from Margarornis squamiger, assembly GCA_035222235.1. NCBI lineage: Eukaryota > Metazoa > Chordata > Aves > Passeriformes > Furnariidae > Margarornis > Margarornis squamiger. Next base: position 29,201,665 of record JAWWTY010000001.1, read on the forward strand.
CAGGTTGTCTGTGAACTAGAAACACTGACCCAAATGCCACATTTCTTTTCCACACAGTAGCACAACACGCCTGCTAGGACTCTGAAGCAGAGAGGGCACATGTGTGTCTGTGCATACGCGTGTAAGTGCCGGGAATGGAGGAAGAGAAATATTTCAGGTCATGTCTGGTGCTTCCAGATTTGTCATTTTGTCATAAGCGTAAAAGCAGTGCACTGATGGTGCAAAGTGCTAGAGCAGATTTAAAATGCAGTTGGTTCTTTTCTTTCTATATGTAAAGAAACCACATTAGAAGGCCACTATAGAAGAAATACAGCTACCAGGAAAAGCAAAATTCTGCACATTTTTCAGCTGTCACTTTCACATGCACATTAAAATGCACTGTTAATTATTATCCCAGGTATCTGTGAGAAAAGACAATACAGCATTTATTCAATCTTATGTATCTATGCCCAAAAGCCTCTTAAAATTCTGTACTTTTTATGTAACAACATCAGAATCATCACCCTATAGCAGTGCTGTACCCTCCTTGACAGGCTTTTTCTGTGAAGTACTTCATGCCATGAAATACCCAGCATTTGTACGTGTAATAGCTTTCTCTGACCCCTGCTACAGAACAACATTTTAACAACAGGCAGGGCCCAGTCTGTATCAACAGTGTTTATTCACTTTGCTTTTCAAAAGTGATTTCAGAACTACCTGCAATCAAATGTGTCTATCAGAAAGACAGCTGCAAGATGACTGCTCAGCACTGTGTGTGATAGCAGAAAAGGCTACACACAGAATACCCAAGTAGAAAAAGATAAATTAGCAGTGACCAAAGTAGAATGGGGCATTTCTGTGTATGCCTGTGGGGCACATGCAAACTTGAGCAGTCATCAAGAACCAACTTTGTCAGAAAAAAAACATGAAAGGAACTTCTAGGTCATGGCCAGGTACCTGCCTCGGACATGGAAGCCTGTAGCATCACTCACATTCAAACACAAGGCAAATGCC
>JAWWTY010000001.1:29202757-29268387 GCA_035222235.1 Margarornis squamiger
TCTAGGTCATGGCCAGGTACCTGCCTCGGACATGGAAGCCTGTAGCATCACTCACATTCAAACACAAGGCAAATGCCTGAGTATGGATTTAGAAGTCTGAAAAAAGTCTTCTGTTTGAAATTCCTAAAGGTGTGAAGTTGCACCACTGCAAACCTATGCTGCAGCTAGATATTTTCAGTGGTTTTCACTTCTCACACAAAACTGAGCTCTCAGCCAAAAAATTATGAGAGTGTACAAGTATTTCATAGCATTTTTTACCTGTTGCACCTTTTGCTTTGCCATAAATTTATACTAATGTAGACCAGCTACAGAAAAAAAAAACTTGCCGTGGGCTTGTGAAAACTTATGTAATATAAATATTTGCCTTCCCATTGAAGCTACATGACAGTAACAATTAACCCATCCTCAAGGTTAAAAAAAAAAAATAAAAGAATGTTTTGTAATAAACAAAAAAATCTGCACAAAGTCAGTCCTAGTTTGTAAATATGGAAACTTTCTATTGGTGGCTAAAAAAAAAATAAATAAAAGCAAAGCAACTACACCTCCAACCTCACTTTTTTCAAGTATTCATTATTAGACCTTACTGCATTTTTCCTGTTTTCTATTTTTACCTCCAAACACCACAAAATATTAGTTTACTTTATCATTACCTGTAATGCATCTTCCACCAAGAGATTGCCATGAGTGGCCTACAGCACAGTTTGTATTTCAGAGCGAGCAACCAAAGACACACGTGAAGTCAAAAGCCAGCTTCAAAATCCAGGCCTGAGCAACAAGCACTGGGGAAAACACAGTTCCAGATCAGCCTCCCCTCCCGCTGAGTAGCAAGAAAACATATGACTCTCTTATGGTTATGTGGTTGCCACCAGGGACACTTTACAAGCTTCAGTAACTTTCCGCCACTTGAATTTGCAGCCACGGAGCAGCTTTACAGATTAGACGCCACTTCCTCCTGCTGGAACTCTAACTCTGTGTTCAGGTAGCTCAGTTAATAAATCACATAGAACCGCTTATTTGCTGAAAAAATACATGGTGAAAAAGCTGTAAGCAGTCTGCCCAGCTGTGTTCTGACCAGCCACTGCACTTAACTCTGCCTCTGGTGGAGAATTCAGTGGCAGGTGTTGCTGCAGGCCATTCAGCAGCACCTTAGAGTGCTCCCACTTCACAGTGTAACCCCAGCATGAGGACAAACACGTCTTGCTTCACTACAGATCCTACCTCTGTTTAGCAATCAGGGCATGAAAAACATCCAAAAGCTCGCTCTGTACATCATTAATGTTTGATTACTGAATCACAGAATTTTGTTGCTGAGTGATGCCTCCACAGGAAGAAAATAATTTCAGTCCCACACATACATGCCTGGGACAAGGCAATAAACATCAGTCCATTGCATCTAAGTGGCTCTGTCAAGTATTAAGGGTAAAAGCTTAGGTAACTTTCAATTATCAGGTATGAAAGTGGATGTCACAATGGGTGTAGTCAAAAAATGGAAAGGAAGTGTATTAGTAATATGGCCAAAAAAACACAGGCTGGTTCTCCTACTGAAACTGATTTACTTGGTTTCCTCCCGGGAACAGTCTACCACAGTCCTCAAAGTACAGATCCCAACAACTTCACTTCCTAGTGGAAGTCACAAAATATCTAATCTTTTTTCTCAGCCCTTAGTTTAATCTCACCAGAACTTCAGTGCCAATTATGCCCAGCTAAGTGCTCCTGAAGCCCTCTGTTTGTTTCTGCCCTCTTCAGCTGTTTCTGCACAACTGGCTTGTGGAAACGTGCTGCAAAAGAGAGCAGAAGCTGACTAAGTTTATACATGTATTTATAACCATGTATTTGTAACAACACAATACAGATATAAAAAGCATATCAGCAATATATAAAAAATATGCTTATTTTTCTCTTTCTGGAATTTTCGAATCCATCTTACAAGACATTCTCCTTAAGTGATCTTGCTGACTCAGTGAGAGGGAGAGGGACTACAATAGGCAAGAATAGGAACAAATACTGAAGACAGAGTAAAAATATCTTAAGCTTTTGTTATGTCTCCCATGATTCCTGAATGTGAAATATGAAACTCCAGGAGTTTTTGAAAAGGAAAAATAAAAACTACAGTCACCAAAATACATGAGCCATTTTACAACTTATTATATATTTTACCTTCCAATTTCCATTAGGTAGGATAATGCTACTGTCACTATTTTAATTATGGGGAACTCGAGGACCAAGATGTTTGCTGAGGATGAATAGGAAATTGCTGGCAGAGAAGCAAACTGAATCTCTGCCTCACATATCCTCAGCTAGTACACTAACCACTGCACCATCCTCTAATTATTTTTTAGAAATCATGAGTTTTAGTAACCCTGGCACATGACTTCAGAACAGTACTGATCCCTGCAGAGAGACATACAAATGCATACACTACCAAGTGTTAGAGGGATATGGTTCTTAAATTCATTCTTCCCTTTTGAATTATATTGACCAAGAACTCAATTATACACGCCTTTCTCAGGGTGCACTAGGAAGACAAAGAACTGAGATTACTGAGTATAAACTCAGTGTCTACAAATTTCCAGTCACTGCTACAAATCCTAGAAAGCCATGAGAAAGAGGTATGGAACAAGAGTTGGAAAGAACAGCTTGTTGTTCTGGCATGCAGTTGGATATAGGTAAAAGCTCAGCTTAAAAAAAATAAAACAAAAAACAAACCAAAACTAAAAACAAACACCCAAAAAAACCCCAACAAACTAAACCACACTGGTTCTGGAATAAACTTAAGGGAAAAAAAAAGTCCAAAAATAGAACTGAAATTAGGATCACATGACGGACAAAAACATGGGGTTCTCAGCACTTCCTTGGTCCTGGTTCCACAAGAAAGCTTCGAGACTCCTAGTCAAAATACCTGGAGTTTGCAGGTCTCCGAAGGCTACAGGATTTGTAACCAAAAACCTGGATGCTCTGAGGGTTTTAACGCACATCCCAGGGCCTTCCAAGCTCACAGCTTGCATCCTGTAATCCAAAGCACTCAGCCCATCATGGGATTGGAGAGAAGCAAGATAGGTTCCAAGGATGACCTTGTACGATAGACAAGTTTTAAAACCTGCCTGTGTTTTTAAGAACCAAATATCCCAAGCCATATTTAACGTTTGAAACACTTTCATTTTCCAAGAAGAAAAGTATTCCATTAGAAACAGACAGAGCTACTGCAACTTCAGTTTTGGATTCTTTAATCTCTGATCATAGCTTCCTACATTATTTAGAGCATATATGAACAGCTTGTTTATTATAAGTGCTGAAAAGGAATCACTACCAAGTGTTCAGAGAAGAGTGAAATATACATTTACTTTCCCTACTAACGTGAAGAGCAGACTCTTCTCATCCCTTCAAAAACCCACCATTTCCTTGGGCGCTTGATGGACAGACAGCTGATGGAGGAAAAGACTGGATTCATGAAGAAATCGGCTTACTCACAGCTGGTGCCTGTGGTCTGACCAGCAAACAATTCTCTTCTAATGTTTTGTGAGAGATGACAGAGACAACAAGCTCATGCCCTGCTCTCTTCACCCTGTAGCAGGACCAAGAGTGTCCAACAGGCATCAAGGGATCCGCAATCCCACCTGTGGAAGAAAGCAACCTCCAAAGGCCAGCTATCTGGGACAGGTAAATGTGCATACAGCATAAGCTGGAAGGAAAACAGAGACACTCAGATGGGTTCTTAGAGGCTGGGCTCCATGTTCGGGGTCTCCACTGTGCATTGGCATGGCTGAAGGAAAGGGAGGCCTGGCAGAAAGAGAATGGATGCAGGAACCCTGTGAAGGAGCACGCCTGAGGAGACAAAGTTTGTGATTTGTGGGGAACCAATCCATTCTTACAGATACAGGAATTGAGTGTCTAGCCACGTCAATTCAATGCCTTCATCACTCCTGACTTCATCCAGAACTTCTTCACAGAGAGAAATTGTATTCTTGAAATTGTTGCGAGAAAGAAAATGAATTAATCTGTTTCCTCTGATGCAATGATGCTTGCATAACAGCTCATGGTTGCCTCTGATGAGTAATGTTCCTTGCCTCCCCGAGGCAAAGAGGTAAAAAAAGAGGGAAAATATCTTTGAATGGTCTAAATTAATACTTAGTAGGGCCTAAATTAATACTTACTCATTTATACTAACATATACCTATAAGAGTTTATCCTTCCTACATGGAGTCCTCACTGGATGGATGACCAAGAAAATAAGATCCTGTTGTAAGACTTTCTACTGTGCCAAACATTCTGTGTCATTTGGTCTCTGGGACTTCCATTAAAAATCATTTACTGCCAACAATGCATATGTGGCTGAGACCTCTCATTTAGGATTTCACACTAGAGACAGAACGAGATTCTGTCTCAAAATTATGCAAAGGAATTAGCTGTAAATCATGTCAGGAACCTTAACCCACTGTGATCAGAGGCAGATGATGACTTGATATGCTAATGCACAGGAGATATGTGACATGAGGATTGAAGTGCAATATGAGGTCTGAAAGCTAAGAAACTGTGATTATGTCACACCCTCACACCAGCTGTCCCTCAGGTGCCCTCAGATTGACCAGAATGTTTGAGTTTCCAAAGCGACAAAAAAAACAGAACAGAAAATAGAAATCCTACTACCAACATTTAAGCTTTTAAATTAAAGTATTTACACTAATACAGGGATCTTTTCCCTTCACAAACATCATGAAATATGCTAGATCTGAAAGAACTACTCTAAATACTCTGTTAGAATACAATTCATCATTGTTAGTTTCACCTCTAAGAACTAAAATCCAGAAAGTCTTTTCATTGTTTGTTTCTGAGAATTCCTGGAAATCATAGCTTTCTTGGGCTTGGCAGTGGAAATATGTAGAGCAAATCAACCCATACAACTGACAGTACAATTCAGGCAGAAAAGCAGATAGTAATAGCTGTCTCTGAAAAAAACCCAAAAAAACCACACAAACTTAAAAAACCACCAAAAAGAAACAAAAACACCCAAACCAAACCAAACAAACAAAGAAAACAAATGAACAAAAAAATCCCCAAACCAAAACAACAAAAAAAACAACCCACAACTATATTGGACTTTTTTTTTCTTAAGCCCCAAAACCACGTTATCAATTCTCCCACTAGTAGGTGAGAAAAAACACAAAATATGAGAGACAAGAGAACAGCACATGCCCAACCAGATAGGCCTCTCCTGCCAGGCAGCAGAGAATACCAGATGCTTTGAAACAGTCTGTTTATGACTTTTAGCATAAGAATCTGTATCCCTTTTAATTACAGGGTGTTTATCTCATCTTCTGTAACAACTAATACATTGCTTCATCTCCATCACCAGCTAATCCTTCTTAAATTCTGCTGAGAACCTCGCCTCAGTATCTTAGGGCAGTGAGTTCCATACGTATGCATTATGATAAAAACCCAGCATCTTCCTGTTATTCACTATCATTATTAAGTCTTCCAGCTCTGTCCTCTATCCTGGTATTCATCCTCATCCCATAATTCATCATTTTCTAATCCTCTATTACATATCATGTCATTTGTCCTTCATTAAACTAAGCACTCATCTTTTCAGCATCTCCTGTTACTGAAAACTCTCCAATTCCCTAATAATTTCAGTTAACCATCTTAGGGCTTCTTTCTCACTGAGCTATGTTTATACCATAACCTTTCCCAATCTGTTGATCTTCTTTTTAAAGGACACAAGAGTTAATATTCAAACACAACATTAATTTAATCAATTCTGTTTCTATCAACACCTTTTCTTTACGAAAGTAAGGTTACTCAGATTCAACAGACCTATTTTCATCATCCCTATTCTGCTTTTCTATTTCAAATTCAAAATTTGGCTCTGAAATGTTGAACTTTCAGAGACTAACAGGAAAACCCTTGTACCTTACCTGTAGGAGGAAAGGGAGTTTTCTCACTACAACAGTGTTAGTTTAGTACTGATTCCTTGTAAAGTCATCAGTAAGACCATTTTCAAGTCTGGGACTCCTTGTGGAGACACTAACATAAGCCAAATCAAGCCTTGGCCATCAATGACACAAATGAATGTGCGGTACAAGTGCTGTACCCTCCCAGTACACACACACACACACAAAAAAAGCATATGCAAGGAAGTGCTTTTTACTTCACATACAGAGAACATAAGATCAAAGAGCTATAAAGCTGTCAACCAGAGGCAGGAAGGCAGCAACATCATATCCCCGATACCCCCATTAGATGAAACCTCACACATCAGATCTCCAAACCCATGCTTCAGAAATTAAAGACCAAAAAAAGAAAGCAGGGGCGAGGAAGTGAGAAGGTTCTTATTTAACACCTATATTTTGCAGAGGTAAAGTACATGATCTGAGTTCTTCTCTTCCACTCCCACTTCAAATGACAGTTTAGATTTTTACTTCTGTGCTGACTACAGATTAAAGAAAGCTAGCAAATACCCAAAGGTTTTTGCCTTTCATGAGATGGCATCCCTTCTTCCTCTTGGATGGTGCAGCAGGACTTCATTAATAGAATAATTCTTCTGTGTCAAATGTGTACAAGTCCTTCGGACAAAATCAGGTGGATTTGCTCTAACATCTGTTCCAAAGAGGCTGTCTTTCACCAGCAGTCTGCTGTTTTGAATTAACTGACAGCTGGTGTCTATGTATTAGCAGAACTATTAAACTTAAAAACCAACAAATTAAAAAAACCCTCATACAAATGGCTCCGTGCAAAGAAAGAACCAAGAAAATGATGTAAGCATTCATTTTTAAAAGGCAGCATACATCTCTGAAACCTGCTCAGTTATGCCATGAAGTAACATTTCTAAGCACATTCCTTTCACAATTGAGTGAATTCCTCATTGCTAAAATATTCATTTTTTGGCACTTAAGCATAAACAGGTGTCATTCTATGAATGGGGACATTTAACCCACTGTGTTAGGGCTGGCAGAGACCCAGATATCTTCAAACAGCAAAATTGTACCATTATTTTAGGCTCCTTCCCCACTAACTCATCAGCAGCCCCAGCCTACAATTTAAGACTCACTGAAAGTGGCAGACCAAAGGCCTTACTGAAAAGACATCCCTCAGATGTGTGTGAATTATCAAAAAGCAGTTTAGCAGCAGCATTCCAAGCAAAACCTGATACCAGGTCCCACCTTCAGGTCAGAGATGGAGCTTTCATAAGGGAGTCAAACAGCCAAATGCATCAAATACCTGCCCAGAGTCAGTAGCCTCACAGATGAAAGCTGTCAACAGAGAGGTCTGAGTTCAAGTCATAGTATGAGGTTCCCCTGTGCTGGGCCCCCAACATGACCCATGAGCAGAAATGTCTGGAAACGAGGGTGGGATCTAGTCTCTACAGCCCACTCCTGGTCCTTCCTGAGGTCTATCAGCTGTGACAATTGGCTAACAACTCCCTGCACATACCTCCTTCTGTCTTTGAAGGCAGACATTCCTGAATCCATGAGAACCAGCTTCTGAGTAATTCAAGGTAAATGGAACATACCTTAATTGCCATTAACAGCACTCAAGTGCTGACTAAACCACTACAGGACAGCCACTTTCCATCCTGCTCATTGGGGCTGGACTCATTTCTATGGCTTCCAACACACTTCTACAATTTCTACCCAGAGCAAAGTCCACAGACTCCTTCCTGTCTTGAAGCTCTTTGGATTTATAAAAACAATCCTATCTGAGCATATGGATCTGCCCTTACAATAAAGCTTCTCTATCTTCACAATAAATCTTCTTCCATGTTGTGTGGTGAACAGTGGAATGTGGTAAACTTTAACATTTAAAATAGGATGTGCCTGTAACGTAACAGTCATGCAATTAATGCTTTTTGCTTTGCCAAGAGAGTCAGATTTAAATCCCAAGAGGAGGCAGATATTTTAGCCACCTTACTCATCTCACAAGAACGAGGCTAAATGGTTCTCATCTATTCTGCATGAGATACAAGAAAGGGTGTAATAATGAAAACAAGGTAAACCTCTTACGATAATCCACCAGGTTTATGTAACAGTGCGGCTATTCATGAGCTTTGTGATTGGTGTCAGCTCTTATTACAAGGGTGTGAGAGATTTAAAATGACAAAGGAGGAAAGGGGAAAAATCAGAGTACAGTTTGATGTGACCCTGCCTGTCAAGCCACAAAAACCCATGCAGCAGTTCAATTCTCTGACTTACAGTAGTTTTACTTAACTTACTTAACTTTTTACAGTATATTAATTGATGAGCTTTTGTAAAGGCAGAAGTATAATAGTAAAACATAATTTTCATAACCTTATTGGCACTACAGAGGACTCATTTATATTTGGAGAATGCTGTGTGCTAGCTGCAATACGAGGCATTCAGAGTCTAATATGAGATGTAAAGAATGGATGAAGGCATGTTTGACTCTTTCCCAAAAGCCAAGCCCACATTCACTTCAGTTTTGAAAAAGTTTAATTGAACCATCAGAGTCTCTCAGAAATGAGAAAACCAAGATAGATACCATTGATCAGCAGTCAGAAACTAAGAACCTTGCAAGAATTCCTCATAGAGGCATCTGAAAGCCCAAAAAAAAAAAAAAAAAAAAAAGTATTTTGGAGGGGAGAACTATTTGTGTCATTCAATTTGCTCTGATCTACTTAGGTATGTCACAAGTATGCAGTAGTTATAGTATGAAATATCAATTGGCCTTTAGAAGCAGCACTTTGTTAATTCATCACAGGCAGATATTTTCCATTTACAAATTAATTGGGATGCTGGCATTTTATTTCAGAAGCAACCAACATGATGTTTCACGCTACGCTCTGCAGACTGGTTCAGAGGAATCTATCAAATACACGGCCATAAATGCTTAGTCAATGGTGTGTATCCAGACAGGGTTTTTAAACAACATGAATTAAACTAAAGGCTTACAAAAAGCAGTATCACATAAGAGCAGCTTATGCAAGTTCTGGTCCAAATATGCCTTGTAGGAGTTCAGTTTTATGCCCATTGCAACAATATGTATATGAACATTTTCTCTTTTTTCCTAAATGTCCAAGTCTAGACCAATTTTAAACCTAAACTAATTTTCTGAGAAGGCATTACAGATTTCTCCCCTTCAAAAAAACAAACTAATAGTAGATATGCAATAGTATAATCCATTGGTAATGTTTTGCTTTGTTGTTGTTTTAACTCTATAATCCTAGTGCCTATAAAAGGTCCATGCTGGTTGGGACATCAATGCCTCTAACACGAAAGATACTTTGTTCCCTGGATTTTATCCAGGCAATGAGTTCTCCTTCTGTGTTATTTTTCTCATATACTCATTTCTTATGTTGGACTTGTCCCTTTCCTGGCAAACATCTGCCCAAAAGCCACAGAAAATTCCCTCAAGCCACCCAGACACTTTACAGAAGACTTTCATAAATTCATCATCTTGCTCCATATCTGAAAGTCAACCTTTCTAAATTGACCGCATCTCAGTCTTCTTTTCCCCCACCTCCTCCTGTGCTGAGGGTTTTAATACAGGACTCTCCTGTATAGTACTTAGTGTTTCTATTCCAATAGCATGGAAAAATATCATATTAAGCATTTATAAGTAATGGGGTTACTCCCTTCTACTGCAAGCAGAAGCAAGATAATTCTGTATGTTTGTCTTTTCTTGAAAAAATGCAGTACTCAAATGTACATAATTCCAACCAAAACCTGGCTGCATGAACTGCACTCTGAAATCCCGTGTTTCTTGCATTCCAAGAACTGCTAAATCAAGTCTGCTCAGCTCCTTGTGGTTTTTTCTTTTAAATCAATTGGAATGCTTTCTGCCCCATACACAATAAACAAAGGTTCAGAAACTTTTACTGTAATATGGTAAGTAATTGGGCCTGGGACTGAAAATAAAATAAAAGAAAAAATCTCTTCTCCCTCCCTGACAGGTGTACCACTGGAACTCTAGGTTTAAACGAAAGAAAAGCAATGAAAGCTTAATCGACAGAATCAGGAGTTATGGATCTCTGAACATACAAAGGGAACAGAGTTGATGAATTGCAAGGTGCAGTTTCTCTTTTTACATGGAATCTTTATTCCAAACAGAATGATGCTTTGCACCTGTCCTGTAATTAGATGGCAGGCTTATGTATTATGCTGGGGAGGAAAAAAAAAAAAAGGCTTTATTATTTCAAAGAAACTTTATTCCAGTTCAGTGCCTCCCAAAGAGCACCTATTGCTGTTCCACAGCACTTTTAGCTCCATTTATAAGGATGTCTCACTTTTGTCCCTACCTAATATATCTGCTGTGTTTATATAGTCTCTATCACATATTGATGATATCTAACTGAGTCTAAAAGACTACATCAATACCAAGCCGTAGGCAGGGAACAGGGAGGGGGAAATAATGAATTCTTCCCTATGAATTGTTCCCTAACAAATTGTTCCCAGGCACCAGGGCCTACAAAATGTCTAGCACAGAACTACCTTCATGCATTTTAAACATCCTTCATATTTAAGATCCAGTTATTTTTATTTTAATATAAAGAGCAAATGCTTAAAAGCCAAATAATCCAAAACAGATTTCTACACAGTGTTCTGCATTCTCAAGCAGTGAAAAAAAAAAAAAAAAGAAAACCCCAAAACCAAACCCTTAGACTACTGAAGGCCTGACATGGTACACTGCAATGAAGTTCTGTCAACCAGATTCCCTCTCAGATTTCACAGGCTGGTCACCAGTAGCGCTTATGTATAATCTGTAAATCACATTTTTAAAGCAACCAGGGACCCTTCAAAATGAAAAGCCAGATACATGTTACTGACACACATTTCTCAATACTGGGAAAACTTAAAGCATTGACTTCTGTTATAGAAGAGAAGAATTACGTGCTTAGGCACAGAATTCCAAATTAAGATACCCTCAAGAGATGCTGTACGCTGTTTTGAAATAAAACTTTCACCTCATAAAATGTTAATGTTAGGGCTTTAGGCAGACACTAAGTTCAGGACAGATGTGCCGCCTAACTTGTAAGACTCTCACTTTCCAGAAGGCCAAAAAATGTCTTTCAATAACTAAAAAGCAGTTACAGAAGATGATGGTACTTTTTTCACAAGTATGCGTGTTGGCAGGACAAGTAATAGAAATAAGTTGCTCAGGGGAAAAGCTGACCTGGATATAAATGAGAAAAAAAAAAAAAAAAAGGAGGGAGAACAATTAAGCATTGGAATAGCCTGCTTAGAAAGATGGTAGACTCTCCATTACTGAAAATATTCAAGACTCAGCTTGACAGGAGCCTGAATAACCTGAACTGGGGCCCTGCTTTCAATAGAAGGATGGACCACAGGCTCTCCATCATCCCTTTCCAACCTAGACTTTGCTGTGATTCTAACATTTTGTTCTAATATCCAAAACTTGAGTCAGCCACTGACCCCAAAGATGGGTTGTGCAATTCCCTATCTCAGCATAATGCCTCCTCAGGCTGCAAAAGAGACACTGAACTCCTTGGAGTAGTTAGTCATGATTACTACTAGTATAATTGTATGCACTAAAAAACTGGCAAAATTAAATTGCTATCACACTAATGAGGAGGAGAAAAAAAGTTGTGTTACTTATTGTAGCTAGATTTTACAAATTAGGAGCATCCCCATCCTATCAATTGAGTATCTGCAGATCATAAAGCCTGTCTGATCTGTGTGACTTAATTTGGTAGTTATCCTTTCCAATCTGCTACCTACTATCTTCTTTTAAAAGTAGAAATTTCTTCTTTAACAAAGGAAATGACACAACAAATTCCAGTCTTTCCCGTCACCATGTTCTGCTTTTTTTTTCCTACCAGAGTGTAAATTCCATACAGGAGTGTATTTGTCAGTAAAAAGGACCTTCCTCAAGGAAAGGAATGTAGTTCAATCACAAAAAAGCAGGGATTAGTAATTATTTAAAGGCAATCCATCTGCCCTTAGAGATGTACCGGCTGCGCAGAAGAAAGGCTTGTTTAATCTCCTCAAGAGTAAATTTCTGAAAGATCCCAAATTAAAGGTATTTATATAGGAGAAGAAAGCTTGATCCTTGAGTACAGAGATGCTGGAGTTTCTTTTGGTGTTGCCACTATGTCATGATGTGGAAAGCTATTTAATGATTTTGATCTGACAAGCTGATACAGTTTTAGATACATCCATCTCCTTAACTGGTCATTATCCACATAAAATAATGTCAGTCTAGAAAGTTGCTTCAGATACATCTTGTGTTGCAAGTCTCTCTCTGAATCTTTCCTATCATACTGTTTTCTTCTTATAGCCCCACTGAAGAGAAAGGAGAGTCCGTGAAACTTTGCACAAAAATGATCTGTGGAGATGAGGGGAGGGAGAAGAAGGGATGGGAGAAGAAGGGAGAAAAATCATTTTGCTCACTCAGACACCTTAATTTAGGGCATCTCAGATGCTACCGTAATAAGAGTGAATAAAACTTTCTGGACAGAAGTCTGACTTTAGCAGCTGTTGATTCTTTAAGCACTAAAGGAAATAGTAGATTGTGCATTCAAATAATGTACATGGGTCTGATTACAAAAGCTTTTCATCAAAATACTGAGTAAAAGACTAGTCTTTCAAAGGAAAAAGGCAAAATGGTGCTACATCTGGCCACATCCCCAAATAACTGCTTTACTGTTAGAGCCTTTAACAGTTACAGACAGTCTTGTAATGGGGCTGAGCCCACCTAGATGTTTTGGACTGCTACTTTAACATAGAATATGGTCACTAGCAAGTGACAATTTTCTATGTTAAAGTAGCATTTCCTGCTGTATCTCAGAGGTAAAATCTTGCTACAGTCCAAAAAGAAAAACCCAAGGTATAGTTCCTATAGACTTAAGAAGTAATAAGCAATTCTTCTGTTCCTAATGGGATCAGATCTCCTTGAGATTTTTAAAAGTCTCGTTTCAGCATGTCAGTACAGATAAGTCCATACAAAAAGCTGTTAAAAGAGTCAAAGAAGGAGATGAACCCACAGAAAATTAGCTGAACTTCCTTTTTAAGCTCTAAATGAAGTACAGACAGTGATAAACCTAAGTCATTCAGTGGTCAATCCTAGTTTATCCTTGTGGCCTCTGTGTCTCCACACTTATAGGAAAAAAAAAAATTCTCCCCCTTTGCCATAAACAAGGTTGCGACATGGCAACCGTAACAGACCCTGGCCACTCTTCCTTCCCCAAAATCACATATTTTCACTTTGGATTTCTAAAGAAACAAGAGTTATGCATCCAGATTGTCTTCAGTGAAACCTGAGGGAAGGGAGCAGGCACAGTCCTGTGTAAGTCCTGGAAACCCAACCCAAGACACAGCAGCATGTGTTTGGAGTATCGATAGCAGCAAAGCAGGACAGTGTGCGAGGCTGACCTGGAGCCTGCATGAAGAACGGGCACGCACATGACATTCTGTGCACTGTGCTTTTACCCTGCACAGCCCTACCAGAGGGACATATGGGAGATCTTGGAGTCTGGGCAGGGTGGAAGGTGGGGAAGGCAGGGAGACCTGTAATGGGCTCAACTATCAAAGTCCAAAAGAAAATCAGAACTCATTCATTCTGCTTTTGGCAGAATTTTAAACAGTAAGAGACAGAACTGGAGCTGGGTAGTCACACCTCCACCTCTAACAGTGCATGGAGTAGCCTCAAGCACACATCAAAACAGTAGCAGATCATCACAACAGTAGCAGAAAGTGAATTTCTGCAAACAGTGGCCTGGACAAAGGGTTTAAAGTGCCCCTGCCCAGTGGCAGGAGCAAGATGAGTCACCTGCTCAAAAGGGGTTCTAGAAGTTAGCTGCCATTTTCAGCACCACAGATTGGTGTCTCTTTTGAATACCTCTCCCCCCACTTCTGTTCAGAATATATGCTCCAGATAGCATACATTGCTCCTGATTTAACAGTTCTACAAGTTTAATCTCATTATATTTTCTCTTTATGTATCTAAACCCTTCGCCCCCTTATTTTTCTGCTCTGAGGCTCATAATTCCCAGTTTGTTTTCAAAGCTCATTAAGAGTATTTTCTCTCTCCCTCTGTCATATCATTAACAGAAATGTTACACAACGCCAGTCTAACTCCCAACCTACATAACCATTACACTGCTGCTGATAATCAGCTCCTGTTTACTATCTTTCACCCAACTTTCTCTTCCTACCCAAGTGAATTTCAATTAATCTTCATGTTAGAAAGTAAACATATACCTACTTCCCTCTTGATTCCCTAAAATCATTAATTTCACAATTCTATCAAAAAAAAGCAATTACATTGTCTGGCAGGATTTATTCTTTATGAACTCATGCTGTTATTGCTTAGAATTCTGTCACCTTGCAGACTCTAAGTATGCATCGTCTTTTAATAACAGGTCCATTATTTTACCAGTGGTTACACTTTCAGGACAGTAATTGCTAAGAAAAACCTTGACTTTCTTTTGAAGGTCAACAGTATAGTTGCCAGCCTTCATTCACACTGACACTTCATTTTAGCTACCATCTCACAAAAACAATAATCATACAACAGTGGCACTGCAAGAAGGCTCACTGAACACAAATTATTTAAACACAGAGGGAAGAAAAAGAAAAACTGACCTTTTTTCACATACTCCATTTAATATTAAAAGAAATTTAACAGTCAGCCTTCTTCTACAAGAAAACATTCAATGATACTGTTTGGACTTGCAGAATAATGCAGGGTGGAAGGGACCTCTTGAGATCACCTAGTGCAACCCCATGGTCAAAGCAGAGCAAACTTCAAAGCTGTATCATATTACTTAAGAGCTTGTCCAGCTGAATTTGGAAAACTTCCAAAGCTGCTGATTCCACAGCTTCTTAGAGTAACCTCTTTCCACAGCAGCACTCCCAGGAAAAAACATTTTCCTCACCTCCACTTGGGTCTTAGGCACCAGCTGTGACCACTACCTCATGCCCTTCCTGTGCACCTCTGAGAAGAACCTGTCTTCCCTACAACCCTGTCTAAGTAAAGCAAGACCATGTAAACCAGCCTGTTCTTCAGTCTAAATGAGTCCAGCTACCTACGCCTTGTAAACAGTATGTGCTCTAGACCTGTAAGAGTCTCCCTGTGGCCCTTGTCTGGATCTGCTTGACGGCATCTCCCTGGTACTGGGAGGGCCAGCACTGGGTACAGCATTCCCAGTGGGGCCTCACGAGTACTGAGCAACAGGAAACAGAGATAACTCCTTTCCCTGTGGTATTATAAGGCATCTGACTGCAGTTTCTCAATCTCAATTTTACGGGTTTTCTCATAGTGGTGAATTTTAATATCAACTATCCTTGCACTCTATGCAAAGGATTTCTAATCACACTAAAAAATCAATCTTTGAACTGATGTATTCAGTGAAGCTAGTGCTTAATAAACCAAATCATAAAATTTGCACTTGATCTCTGCAAGCCTCTACATGCTTTTAACCAGTTTTCCACCATCAGTTGAGCAACAATTGAGCAGAGTGAAAAGCACCTTATTGAAGTGGCTAAGACATGGAGAAGACATTTGACCAAAGTCTCCTATTTGTACCCTAGTGTTAGAGAAGCAAAGACAAGGGAGTTGCAGACATCCAGTGAGGAAAAGCTGATGTGCCAGTCTCAAAGATGGAAAAAGTTGCCATGCAGAGTGACACAGAAGATCTGCAAGAAACAGGGCAGATAAGAGAGAATAGATGGGAATTCAGACCTAGAATTTCCTAGAAGTGCAAACACCTACAACAGAACAAAAAGCAACGGTGTAAGGTGCAAACACTGTTGTTATGCCTGAAGGAAAGCAATACAAGAGGGAGAAAAGGGCAGAGCAGACAGCAGCACACAGCTGTAGCAATTCAGTCGGTTCAGAAGACTCGCATTTTAGTAAGCCAGGAAATGGTAAATACACACAAAAGTGAAGACATTCTCGTATGTATGCTTAAAGGCCAGCAAGATAAAGCTTTACCTTGGCTGCACTTTTAAACACTTTCTGTGCTGCTGTTCATATTAGATTGGGAAAGAGATTTTTCAATACCGGACATATCAGAGGAACCATGGAAGGTGCAGAAGATAAATGAAGATGGTTTATTAAACACACACACTCTGTCACAAATGAAGAAAAAACAAGGTTTATGCTCTCCTGGTACATGGCACAGACCAACAGCTCCAGTGGCAAGAGAAAATAAAGGGGCAGTGCTGGCCAGGAACATATGCACTGCACAAACTTTTTGGGTTTCAATTTCAGTCCATGGGTCTGTGTTAAGATGTCTACATCAGTTACTGCTTTCCATTTTGCTTTAACAGTGATGGTCTGATGAACACAGAATAGTTCTGTTATAGTTTAGGAGTAACACAAAGTCAATTTTACTGTCAGGATATTTATTGCATTCATCTAGTGGCTTAACAGAAAAGCTGAAAAAACAAAGAGTAAGAAAATAGAATGGCTTAAAAAACTGTCACTGTGCAAACATCCGAGGGCTATTATGAGACAAGGTATATATGCTACACAAATTACAAGTTAAAGAAGTTCCCTCTCTTGCAAGAGGCCAGCTGTGTGGAGCAGTGTCTTAGGGAGCCAGACAGAATGCTGGTTCTGGCTCCAGGAGAAACAGAAATACAGGATCTGACAACTGAGAGGGGAGCTCTTTGAGACCAAGAAGTACACAAAGTGGTATCTAGTGGTTTTACATTGCAGCTTCACAATTCAGGATCACCAGATGAGTCACAAAGTAAGTGGATGACACAAAATCCACTAGAATTTATTTTAAAATAAATACACTTTTATCACTTTTCAGCCCTTGTAACAGCATTCTGCATTGTCAGCGGAACCAGCTGTGTACTTCTCTGCAGCCTGCCTTCATAATTAGATTAGCCAAGCCATTTTATTAGGATGCCCTAGAGTTCAGGCATCCTGTCTCCTGGAAAAGTTTAGTGGGGATAGACCAAAGCTGTTATTTCACCAGTAAGATGTCAGAGATGGAGAAAGGCCAATTGGAAGTGCCAGAAGGAGGTACAGAGACTAAGACACATAAGTGCAAACCTAGTCCCAGTTGCTAGCACAGGCAAACCTCTAAGAATATTGTGTCATGACTCATTTGTATAAAATATACCAAATTACTTGAGAACTACTTTGTTCTCAAATGTCCAACACAAACAAACAAAAAAAACACACACACCAAACAAACCTCCTTTTCACCCTCACTCCCATCACCAATATTTAAATGTCAGATTTCCAGCTATCCAGTTAGAAAGGGTAACTAGAGCCTGCTAAGAGCTGCCAAGTCTGATAGCCCCATAGAGGCAAGGCTGCTGCAGGTTCACGTCCCCACATCCAGCCAGTAGCAAACAAACCAGACAAGCCCAGAGTCCTCAGCTGCTCCTCACAGCACACGCCTTCCAGCCCTTCCACCAGCTTTGTTGCCCTCCTCAGAATCTATTCAAGGACCTTCACACCCTCTGAAAAGGTGGGGCTCAGAACTGCACCCAGCACTCCATGTGAGGCCACACCAGTGCTGAGCATGGGGGGATGGATGATCCCTTGTCTGACTGGCTGGTGATGCCGTGTTTGGTGCTCCCCAGGACGTGCTTTGCCCTCTGGGCTGCCCGGGCACAACTGCTGCCTCACCTGAGCTGCTGCCCACCAGCACCCCCAGGGCCCTCTGCAGGGCACTATCCAGCCACTCCTCTCCCAGTTTATACTTGTGCCTGACGCTACTCTGTCACAGGTGAAGAATCTGGCATTTGTTCCTGTGAAATTTAAGGCCATGGGTGATTGCAAATGTACTGACCAGCTTCTCACTTTGACTTGTCAGGTTTTACGCCCAGACCATAAGCTGATCCCTCTCCCGTGGCATTCTGGGGCGAAGTCAGATCAGGATGTTCCCTTTGCAAAACTTTAGGTTAGTTGGGTTCTGTCACCTTCTGCTCCTTTATGGTTATGACCCTTTTATCCTATAACCCCAGCAATATCCTCTGAAATTTGGCAGGAATTAATTCAACGGTGCATTGTGCTTAACCATTGCACTTATTTCTCTCACAGAATCAATCAAGGGAAACAGGGGCAGAGTTACCATGAGCATGCTGCAAACTAGTAAAAACAATCTAAGTTTTCTGTTAAACACAGACTTTAAAATTTAGAAACTGCTCTTAAAAATTCATATTCCTCCCTCCACTGAAGTTACAGTGTGTGTGTATATATATATACACACACATATATATATTACACTATATATGAGCGGCATTAGATATGAATTAAAGTATCTTTCTGTCTGCTGCCAACAGGGACATTAAAGAAATAAATTTACAACCCCAAAGTTATTTTTTCCAGTGCTTTGTTCCTTACGAGATGTCCTTTGGAACTATGCACTCTTCATTGAAGCACTGCTTTCCCATACCTTTAGAAGGACTTGCTACAAAGTCTCAAAGACCAAATCAAATCAAGATTTTTAATTCCTCCCTGCCTTTGGGGTTTTGCGTTTTTTTGTGAGGATGGTGGTTGCCTTCATAGAATAACAGAGTGGTTTAGGTTGGAAGGGACCTTAAAGGTCATCTAGTTCCAACCCTCCTGCCACAGGCAGGGGCACCTTACACTAGACCAGGTTTCTCAAAGCCCCATCCAACCTGGCCTTGAACACTTCCAGAAATGGGGCACCACAGCTTCTCTGGACCGTGCCTCACCACCCACATAATAACGAGTTTCTTCCTGATGTCTAATCTGAACCCTGTTGTGCTACCTTGGAAAAGAAAGGGAGAGGAAAAGTAACGTCCTACAGATTAAGAACAACATGAAAGAAGGTTAGGTTCATCCTGCTACAGAAAATTACTAAGGCAAAGGAAGAAGAACAACTTTGAAAAACAGGGATGAATACTGTGAACTGCATAGGAGAGTAACTGGAGGAGACTCAGCACAGGGAGGTACATTCAACAAGAAACACTGAGTGAAATACAGATCATGGGTGAAGGGTGAGTATTTATCAACATACTCAGGGTGGGCTGGAGAAAATTCTAAGAATCTTCCTTTTAAGATACTACTCAGTACCAGCTTTCAACAAGGAGGATCCACACATGAAGTCTGTGGGGAACAAGGTGTTTCTGTCCTGGTAGCTATTTATTCAATATTATTATTTCACACAGAGACACTGCAGTCTCTTTCTAGATTGCAGGGCTTTGGCAACTTGAAGCCATTGCAAATCCAAACTTCTGAGTTCCTCTGGTCTCCTCACTTCCCCTGCAGCACCCCACCCTTCCCAGCTGCTGGCATTTGTATCTATTCAGTGAGACACTTCAAGAAGCTGAGCTGACCGCAAATGATCCCTATGAAAAAAAAAGCACCATCAATCTGGCCAGGGCAGCTCCAGAAAGTACTAGCACACAGAGGAAAGCGTACTCAGGGGAAAAGGAGGGCAGGAGTGAATCACAGCAATCGCAGTTAAAGGTCAGTTTAAAAATCTGTGTAACCACAACCTAAATTCTTGAAATTTGATTCTTGAAGATGCACCTCCTGGATATTCTTGTACAGCAGGGCACTGCCTATTATCCCATTTCATGGACACCAAAGAGATGTCACATAAACTTCCAAAGCTCACACAGGAAACTTTGGCAGGAGTGGGAAGCTGAATTTAGGTTTGTCATGATTCAAGGAATGCCTCCTCCAACAACTGGGCACTGTCACTTGAAGCTGTCTCTACAGCAAAGAGCTGGAATCCTAAGAGACAAAGGAGTGCTATTTTAAAGATTGGAAGCAGATACCCATATGAGAAAAGTGACTTTCCCAAAGTCAGTTGTAGTTGTTGACAGAACCACAGGCAAAAATTAACTCAGAAATACAGAAATTGGCGTTTACAAGACAGTGCTTGCTTAACACTATAGTACCCTGAAATGAAGAGTAACCTTTTATCAAGGTTGTTTGGGGGGGTTGGGGTGTTTATTTGTTTGTTTTTTGGTTTTGTGTTCTTTTAATGAGAAATAAACCAACAGTTAAACAGGCCACAGAACACATTCTGAGCAATATTTCAGTTTTCCTGCTTGGGTCTTGAGAAGACATCTTTTGGCAAAATCAAAAGCAGAACATGCTGAATAATTTCCTATTAAGGGCACAGAGGAGAATGAAGAGACTACAAGTGCTTGTGCATCAAGTCATTCTATGCCTCATAAGGTATTTGGGTTTTTTCTATATCTATATCTAATAAGGAAAAGATGGGCTCTGTTATTTAATTTAAATAAAAGTAACAGTACAGTGAAGATATCTCACAACAAACAGACGCTCTGAACTTCTACCTCTTAGGAACCTAGGAAACTTTTACATTCTCCCTGTCACCTTTCTCATCTTCTGATGATTCCCATGCTGCTCCATCTATGGTAGTGGAGACAGTGCTTTACCAGAGGCTTTAGATGCTAAAGGCTATAAGGAAGCAGGTTATGCAAAAAGTATCTATTTCCAGCACAGGAATGTGGCCTGTAACTATCCCATGACAGGGAGCTCAGCTCAAATAGAAAGTGTAAGCCCAAGCATATCAAAGCACCAGGAGCACTGCATCCTGAGATAGCAGTGGGAAATCAGGGCAGTGGGGGCGGGGAGGGTGGGGAGAGAATGAACAAGCACTTTAGTCTAAAAGAGGAAAGGAAACACTAAGGCAGATCCTGAAATTTTATAAGGCAGTCTGGAAAGCATCTCACAGCCTTAGACTGAAAGACACAGCATATAAAATACCAGAATAAAATTCACAGAGAAAATTAATTAAAAAAAATAGCTACAGTGGAGAGTGTCCATTATTCTTCCAAGACAGGGGAGGTAGCATTAAAGCTCCTGTTTCAACTCAGATTCTTAAGAGAGCTCAGAGCCCAAAAGCCTTATACAGCAATTTCACATAGAAAACTTAGTATCTCAATAGACAGGAATTATGGATTTTGAGGTGATCACGTGAGAACTAACACATTTTACAAAATCTATTCCTACATGTAGCCCTCCCCCAAAGTTAAAATGAAGAAAAACAAACCTTGCCTACTCAGTGCATAACTGCTTTGAAGGTCACATTCTGAATGAGTTATGAACATTCAGGCTACACATACATTATAGGAATACTGATACATCTTCATCCCAGCTCCCACACCCTACTGACAAGGGAATTGTAGCTTTCCATTTGCAGAAAATGGGAGTCATGCTGCCCCTGCAGTAAGGACCTGTTGTTCTCATCAGCTGACACAATCTTTCCCATCTGAAGCCTATAGAGCTCAAATCTGATCACAGCAGGGTGTTGGATCATTAATGAATAATTTACACTTTCTTTATATGCTCAGCTCTGATCACAACAGGGTATTAGATCATTAATGAATAATTGTCACTTTTTCTGTATGTTCTTGCTCATGTGTGTGCTAGAACCCAAATCCAGGTAAACACCACCATGAAAAATGGGAAGTATTTAAGGAAATAATTTAAAATTAGGGGTTGTTTCCTCTATAGAAGGAGCAAGTAAGTATCATGAAATTACTCTGAGACAGCAGAAGCACTCAACAAGTTGGTCTCAGATTCTAAAAGAAAGTAGAGATGAACACATAACAAATCAACCTCATGAATAAGGAAGGACCATTCAAAACAGCACCATTTGATCTTCATGTACAATGACATTTCAGGCAAAACGTTCTCCAGAGGGGGGGAAAAAAAAAGGTATTTGTGGTCAGATTTAATGAGAAAAGCTGGCAAGTGAAGAAAAGACAGTAATTTCATAATTACAATAATCAATCCCAAGAGCAGGCCATATTTGCAGTGATGAAAACAGCAATACATTTATTTGCAAATATGTTTATAACATGCTTCTTTGTCTTCAAAAATACCAGGGACATGTTCTTGCATGTCTACTTTCCACATAAGACAGTGGTTTCTTGAATACTGTACAAGAGGCGTTCTAAAGCTCACCAGAATGGGGTGGAAAAGCCAGCTGCTTACACTGAAAGCCCTCAGAAATACCAGTGGCACAGATCAGCAACAAACAAGAACACAAGAACACAAAATCTGTGGAGCACAGAGACATGAAAAGGCCAGAGGAGTAGAAGGTGACTAAAATAAAACCACAGATACACAAGTCACCACTGAAACTTGATAGTAGAGTCAAACTTATCTTTGAGGGAAAGAGAACTTCCTTCAAGAAAAAACTCACTCCTTTACCAGAGTGCAGCTGCCTTTTTAAATATCCCAGTGCACAGCTAAGAGCTGCAAAGCCCAGAGGAAAAGCAACCAGCACAGAAGACAACCATTTGGCAAACACTGTTGGAATAGATACCATCAGCAAAAGGGGCAGAGGTGAGTGCTGTGAATCTAGAACTGCCTGTCTGCAATCCCTGATAGCAGCACAACACATATGGAATAGTTGAGGGGGATTAATGTTTGCTTTTTTAAAAGCTGGGAAGTAATATGTTGTGTTCCACATTACAATTGAAAATTTACCCACTGGACACTGGGAACCACCACTACCAGTCCTCTGCAGGTCCATTCCTGTGATCACAGGTTTATTTTCTCTATGAAATTAAAAGTGGGTTTCACATTCTGTGAGCACAACCAGCTATCATGTACAACATAACAATGTAACACCTGAGGATACAGGTCCTGCAAGGGAGAAGGCCAGGAACAAAGCTCTGAATGTCAAGCCAGTCAACTCCTGTCCTTGAAATTCAACATGATCCTTTCATTTACCACAGAGTTTTTTGCAATGCATAGCAAAATTCCTCACATAGTCATGTTCCTACTAATCACATTCCTTGTTCCTTAGTTGTTTTTCTTCAGACCAAGGTTGCTCTGCAGGCAGAATGGCCAAGCACTTACAATTACAGTGGGACCTGCATCATGAACAAAGACTGTTATTAAACACAAAGGGTCCTGAAAAAATACAGGGTAGCCAGAAAAGAAAAGCTTTCTGAACCTTGTTGTGTTCAACTCCCATGCATTATAATGGAAAAATGGCAACCCTCCACTTTCCCTCAAAGAAATGTGCTGAAACATTAAGTCCTAAAATTTTTTGAAGCACTCCAATATCATCACAATAAGGTCATTGCAGTCTTCAGAATGGAGTTTAAGCAGCACACAGTAATTACAACCAAACAATGAGTAAAAAGTAGAACAGGTGCTCCTTGGCTGTTTGGTGCAGCACACTCCCCTTGAAGACACTGAGGTGGCATCTCAGGGAACTCATAAAGTGGCATCACACTTAATCCACATAAGGCAATTGACCAGCAGTCACATACCTTAATCCCATTGTTCCCCTAACTTTCACAGAATCACACTCAGAGCCAAGTAAGGCTCAACCACTCATTTAGTACACCCATCTCTCCAAAAGCAGTATCAACAGATACAGACATCTGCTCAGCAGGAAGCTGCATCCCAGTTCCAGCTCTGCCAGATGCTTCATGCCACACTCACAGCTGGGAAACAGTAGAGATGGCCTGTAACTGCTTCCCAAGAGACCAGCAGAGAGGAAAAAACCCACTACCTCTCACAGTTCTGTGGGAAATATTTCATGTCTGCCAGACCTAAAAATTATTGCAGAAATACCTACTCACTATCCAGGGCTGTGCTCTCCATCTAAGTAGCTTACAAAATACACGTTCCTAAAAGCCTCCAATTCTGGAAGCTCCACACCTTTCTCAGGCAATCTGTGCCAAGACTGTCACAGCAGCCACCACAAGCTCCCTTTGCTTTTAACTTCTTGTCAGTGCTTAACTTCAGCAGCCTCAGTACTATCCTTTGTTTCCTACTTCATATGTAAACCCAGTATAATTTATTCCTATTACTGGTTTTACAACATTTGCTTTCAACACCTTGTTATACGCAGAAAAAAATGTTGTATTTGTACAAAGTCTGTTTGTAACATAGCTCTCCATTACAGTCTCTTCTGAAACACACAGAGTTATTTTTGGACCACAGAAGTCCAAAGGAATTCACTCCCCTGGGTCTCTTTCTGCATCAGCACCTCTGCTGATGCTGCAAATAGGTACTAAGCAGTGAAACTGCATTTCTGCTCCGGAAGTCTCTACTCACAAAGTCCTGGATGGGACCTCATTTCTCACAGCCCACCAGAAAGCTATCAGTTGGCAACAGCTTTCAGAATTTACCACCTGGGCTGGATGCAAACCAGTGATATGGATATGGAGAAACTAGTATAGGTCATTACATACATGTCATCTCTCCTCTTGGAATCTTTTCCCTTATCACTGGAAGGGTGGGCTTCAGGGGATGGTCAAAAGGCAAGATGCAATGCTATACAACTTAAAGGGATTAAGAGCAATTCAGACAACTACCTTCAAGGCTCTGTGTGTGGAATCTCCTCTTGGGCAGGGGTGACCCAAAGAGGCTCTTTCAACCACCAAGATTTATCATTACTCATAATCAGCATTACTTCCACATCTATTTTATCACAGCAGTTTCTCACTTCAGTACATGGCCAACAAGATCACATGAGAAACAGTTGAAGCAAGTTTTAAACACAACAATCTTACCACAATATATAATAAAATGGAAAGTTGGTTTATCCCTTGGGACCTCATCTAAATGCTCATCAAACTTCTCGAATCAGCAAGACTTTTGTGAGAGAGAGGAAGAGAGAGAGAGAGAGAATTTCCCTGATGGAGAGACCACCCATCCTGTATTCCCTTTCACAGCTGCTCTTGTGCAGAGGTTTCTAAGGCTTATTTCACGATGACTAAATTTTGGGTTTATTTCAATTTTTTTTTTTTTCCAGAAGACAGATAGATGATATTTATGTTTTTAGCTACAGCTTCTTACAAAATGATGTAATAAAAATCTCCCCAACCATCATTTATATCATGTAACAATGAAAATTAAGTTCCACATTCAGTAACTGTACCAACTGTTGCTGAAAAAACTCCACATTTACTCCAAGGATGGGATATCATGGCAATAGTAACTGAGATGGATCAAAGCTGCTTGTCTTTTATGGTCTTCATTTGCAAAGGACCGAACATAACTGGATTACTGGTAATGCAGTACAGCTCAGTATAAAAGGACATTAATTTTCTTTGCCTGGAAAGGGCTCTTAGCTTTATTCATGTAATTACACCAAAGAGCAAGTCAACTGTAGGGCTAAAAGGGAGTAACTGCGAGGACAAAAACAGGAATAAACCTTCAGTGGGACTTGAACTTGGGAAAACAATGCCAGCATGTTCAGAATGAGCAACACCACTTTCACCTCCTCTGATGAAAGTTCACATTGCTCAGCTCTATGAAAGCATTTGAAACAGGAGGGAGGAAGGGAATCACAGCAGGATTGAGAGGGAATGTGTATTGCCTCTGATGAATGGCACAATGCCCAGGCAGCTGCTGCACAAATGCCAAAAGTGGGACCTTTGTTGCTTCAGCTGGATCTCTCTTGAAGTTTCGAATTACAGGCAGATACCTCACGATATGGGATTCTGCTGCAATGTGGCAATGCAGAGACTGCTTGCTACATGTGTCTTTTCCATTCTGAAACTGAAACCCTAATGGGAAAGTAGTCTTTCAAAAACTCTTGCAGAGCAGCAAAAAAATATATTTCAGCACTTTTACACCAGACCTTGCAGAAATTAACATTATCTTTCAAATGCAAAAATCTACATCATCGTAAGTGAATGTAGACAGCCATTTTTTAAAAGCAAAGACTGAAAAAGCTAAGGTGTGCAGAGTAACTGAAAGGAAAAGAATTCATTAAAATTCTCTTAACAGCTTGGCAGGTGGTTGCTGCATTTTAAATGCGAGCCATGTCATTTTCCACATAGTAAAAGAATGAATCATAGAATCACATAATATTTTGAGTTGGAAGGGACCCATAAAGAACATCAAGTCCAATTCCCTACTCCTCACTGGACTGCCTAAAACTGGACCATATGACTAAGAGCATTGGCCAGACCCTTCTTGAACTCTGACAGGCCTGATGCTGTGACCACTTTCCTGGGGAGCCTGTTGCAGGGACTGACCATCCCCTCAGTGAAGAAACTTTTCCCAATGTCCAAGCTGAACTTCCCTGATGTAGCTTTGTTCCATTTCTTTATGTCCTGTCACTGGTGACTAGAGAGAGGACCAGGACTGCCCCATTCCAGGTGGAGAATCCAGCACTTGCTCTTGCTAAATTTCATATGGTTGGTGACCATCCAGCTTTCCAGGCTATCCAGATCTCCCTGTAAGGCCTCTGCCCTTGAGGATATCCACAGATCCTCCTCATCGACAAACTTGCTTAGTGTATGCATGATTGCAGTGTCCAGATCATTTATGAAGACATTAAAGAGCACTGGCCCTAAAACTGAGCCCTGAGGACTCCACTGGTGACCAACTGCCAGCCTGATGTGACCCCATTTACTAGAACCTCTGAGCCCAACCTAACAACCAGTTGCTCACTCAGTGTCCTATGAACTTGTCTATCTGTGTGCTGGACAGTTTATTCAGAAGGATACTGTGAGAGACAGTACCAAAACCTTTGCTAAAATGTAAAAAAAAGAAAAAAAAAAGTCTCTCCTTGGTCAACTGGGTGAGCAACCTTGTCATAAAAGGACTTTCCCCTCATGAACCCATGCTGGTTAGGACCAATGAGTGCCTTGTCTCTCAATGCTTTAAGTAAACCAGATACATATGTAAGTATGAGGTACATTTTCATCTACAATAAAATCACTAAAAATTACAAGTTATGACAACTTCTACGATCTAAAAATTGCCAAGCTCTTAAAATATTTTTAATTAGATAGACATATTCAAGTATTCCAGGTTTGCTGTTAAATAAAGTGTAGAGTAGAACTGGGTGATATTACCTTTGAAAACAGCGACATTTTCTGAGAAGCTACTGTTCTCATTCCCGCCTAAATAACTAGTTTTGTTTCATCACCACCTGTGCTGGTTTTGGCTGGGGTACAGTTAATTTTCTTCACAGTACCTGGTATGGTGCTCTATTTTTGATTTGTGCTGGAAACAGTGCTGATAATACAAAGATTTTTCTTTTGATATCACTGAGCAGTGCTTGCACAGCATTAAGGCTTTTTCTGCTCCTCACACCACCCTTCCAGTGAGGAGGCTTGGGATGCATGAGAGGCTGGGAGGGGACGTGCCAGGACCCAAGGGATCACCCACACCATATGGTGTCATGCTTTGTATAAAAAGCTTGGGGAAGAAGAAGGAAGGGGGGAATGTTCAGGGTGATGGTGTTTGTCTTCCCAGGACACCATTATGTGTGATGGACCCCTGCTGTGCTGGGGATGGCTGAAGACCTGCCTGTCCATGTAAAGTGGTGAATAAATTCCTTGTTTTGCTTTGCCTGAGTGCTTGGATTTTGCTTTCCTTATTCAACTGTCTTTATCTCAACCTATGAGTTTTCTCACTTTTACTCTTCCAATTCTCTCCCCCATCCCACTAGTGAGGAGTGAGCAAGCAAGCAGCTGCACGGGACTTAGTAAATGGCTGGGGTTAAACCCCAGTGACCTCATATGAAGTTGTAGAGTAACAAAAAAAAAAGGGAAAAGAATAGCTTCTTCCTAACTTAAAAAACCCCAAACCTTGAAACAAAAATGATGTTTCATTTTTACACTTTAACATGGTGACTAAAAAATAAAGTTCAACGTTTTATACAAACTTTGCCCTAGTGCTAATTTTAAATGCAAAGCATGTTTTCAAAAACATTATTCTTTAAGCCTCCAGCACAATTAATGTGGCCTTACATAACCATATAAGAAATTTTTATAGTTTTAATTCATTTCCAGATTTCAAACCACATCTGATTTTACATAATCCTAAATTAAATATTACAAGAGCTAATAAGTAATTTTTGAGTTCTTTAACATAATGCAAATCACACAGAAATTAAAATTCTTAATCAGTGGACCATTCATTATATGATGAGAAGTAGCAAATCCATTTTCCTGCTTTCCACTGTCAGCCAAAACTAGCACCAAAGTTAATACCAAATCTGTTTTTCCATAGAGGATGGCAACTAAACCAATAATGCAAAAAAAAAAAAAAAATTTTAAACCAGATAATTTATATTTTATTTAACTTACCGTAACATTAAAAAAAAAAACAAACAAACAAACAAAAAAAAAACAAACACAAAAGACCAAACAAAAGAAAAACCAAACCTAAACACACACACACACACACACACACACACGGGCATTTTTCTCAATAGGTTTTGGACTTTTGTATATCTTTAATACAGCAGAATGATAAAGTTTGGTTTTCCCTGTTTTCTGAAAATAGACAATTCTGCTGTGGACTTGTGGTTCTTCCATCCTTAAATTTCTCAATGAATTCAGAAAGTGTTTTACATTTTTTTTAAAAATAGGAATCTTTAACTAATAATTTATTTCCAAATTAATTCGAAAGATGTGATGCCACTACTCTCCAGTTACTGAAAAGGTCTTTTGATGCTTAGCCAGATCTGAGTTTCTACTTCTATGAGTGGCGAAAACATGGAAATAACCTTCCAAGCTTTCTTTAAGCAGCATAGATGAGAGGAAAAAAAAAAAGTGAGGCTGCTCATTCTTTCTTCTTTAGAGATCATCCTACTATAGGTCACTCTCTTGCAATTGTCAAGCTTTTTACACTTCTTTCACTTGTTTTATCAAAGTTGGAATGAAATTTATCTTAAAAGAATTCAGCACAGTTTCATAAAAGCCTTTAAGTTCACACCTCACTTAAATCACCTGAAGACCATATATTTCACTGTAGGTATTGCTGAATTGCAGTTTCCTGGAAGGCTGGGAAAACAGAGCACCAGTATATCTGTTTATATCAACACCACTCTGCTCTGGCAGATAAATACCGCTACAGATAAATACTTTAGGTTTATTTTAAAAAGGAGATCAGAATGCTCAGAATTGGAAGTATGATAAATAAAACTGGAGGGTTGATGTGAAGCACAAAAATATAAAAATTGTTATGGTAAATCTATCAGAACTTAAACTAGAAAGGTCACCTCAAATATTAAGTGTCTGAGCTCTTACAGAAAATTTCTAGCACGACTGGGACTTGGATTGTCAGTGTCACGTTGACCTGGAAAGAACTGCTAGTAAATAGCATCAACTATTTATCTATTACTCCTTTCCCATTGCACTTTTTTCCATTTCCCGTTTCATTGTTGATGGTGAGAGAGAAACAGACAAAGGGGCAACTACTTGTGATGCATCATAGACTTCTCTTGGTTACCCTGTATTTGCACTCAGAGTCTTTATACAAGGGAGTTGTACAGGGAGTCAATGAATAGTACAACTAAATGTCTATAGAATCCATCCTTCCTCAGGTGTCCTCCTCTCCACTGCTTCTGCTTGGGACACCAAACCCAGCCTTACACTGAAGTGCCACGCAGCTGTAGGCTAATAACATGTAACTAATGAGGATTAGGACCTAATGAGCCACAGCACTACACAAGGAAAGGACTGCTGAGTAGTGGGTGCTACTTCTCAGTTTGACACAGGCTGGACACGTGGGTTGAAATAGGCCATCTCTTAGCATCATTTCTTTGTCCTGTCAACTGACTGGCCAGCCTCTTTGATTCAAAGTTACGTCTTTGGGGTGTTCTTCACAGCAGATGTAACTTGGTGGGGATTTTTGTTCTCCTTAAGTCTTTTTCATAGTTTACTAATATTTTCATCTGGTCTGTAAAATAAAAAAAGCCAAGTACTTTGCTGGTAAGCCAAACGTGTTTGTAAGGGTGAGGACAACAGAACTGACTATTCTGTGCCAATAGCCTGTCGAGTTCTTCCTTCCCCAGCAGGCCTCACAAACACCCTGCCTAAGTGGACAGACAAGCTCTCCTACTGTCCAGAAGATAGTCTGGATTCCTACAGCCCCCAGAGGTTCTACAGACACTCACAGAGGAAGCTGATTTCCAGATAGAACATGGGCAAGCAGACAGTCTTGGGTTCAACTTCATGGTGTAGGTGCTCACAGCCAAGTGTTAGCCATCAGATGAAAACAACTGTGGTACTATGTGCATACACAGGACCCAGTAATTTTCTACTTCTGAGCATCACCATGCCAGAAATACTGATATCCCCACGCCCAATCATAGACAATGATAATAATTATAGCAGGTTTAGCAGTGAGTCAGTTCAGATCAGACTACTGCCCATACTCTTAGACAGTCCATATGAAAAGTTAGCAGCAACAGAGGTCTCACCAAATTTCAACATGTGAATGAGCTATTTCATCATGTAAGGACTCTTTGAAAAAGGAGGTAAAATCAATACAATTTCTCCAGAGAGAACAACTCCCAGTTGCAGTGTTATGATCTATGACTTGACAGCATTTCATCTTTTTGTGGGGGGTTTTTCTTTTCTTTTTTGGTTTTTTTTTTTTAAATACAGTAGCTTAGTTTTATCTTTAACAATAGACTTAAGTAAAATTAAGTCATTCATTTTCTTAAATGGTGCTGTATCGTCAGCACCCTATAATTATTTTAGTGCATGAATGCAATAGTTCAGAATAAAAGTCTTAAATTTATGCAATCTTACGGCACCTTTGGCATAAATCATATGCTTCCAGACATTTTGCATGATAATTCAGCCTGTGCAAAAAACTGCCAGCTCTTGAAAATGCCTAGTATTATAGACTACCCAGCAGAAGATTTGCTACATTTATAATATTCCTATCAGCCAGTACAATGCATTTAAATTCAATATAAATTATGACAATAAAAAAGTAAGTTCCAATTAAGTCCAAACTGCCAGCCAACCAGAGCAAAAAGATGTTACCTTAAAACCGATAGCACTGGTATTTCTTATTATTGTGTCATACATATTGGATATACTTGCCTTTCTGTTACAGGCAAGTGCACAATTAGAACACATTCCCCTCTACATATAGCTGTCTAACCTTCAGGTTTGACTACTGAGACTAGAAAACCTAAAAAGCCTGAAATTCCTGAGGTGACATTTGTAACAAGACCATGACTTTCCAAGCTCAGGGTTTCCATTGAGCTACAGGTACCCCACCCTTTCAATGAAGAAAGTTCTACACCCAGCAGCTGAGGCATATGATAAAGCTTTCATCCAACTCAGGCACTCAGACATGGAGAAAGAGGAGAATCCTCACATGCCTGGAGCACAGATAATGCACAGCTTTCTACACTGCTGCTCCATGCACACTCCTGCACAAGCCAGGATGCTGCTACACTGCAGCTGAACGCTGACTCAAGAGAACTCTCTCAAACGAAGGCATAACCCATTTTGTTCTTGCCCCAGCACATGCTGGAGAAGGTCCTCACTAGTTTGCTGACTGACTCCCATGGCAATCCTTAAAAGGATTGAAAAGACACAAAAAGACATCAGATATTCAAGGTAATATCCATGATGAATGTGAACTACCCAGCACTTCTCGGATGTTCTATCAAGTTTTTGAAACCGGATAACACACAGATGATTTGGCGGGGGGGGGTGAGAGAAATTAACCAGTAAAAATGTCAAAAAGGAACTCTTCAGATAAATATAGATACCTCACATCCCAAGGATAATTAGGATTGGCAGTGGTTCAAACAAAGAATACTGACTAACTTTTGAAATTTGATTGCTTTAAAGCTCTGAAATTCATATTTCAGGTCAATTTGTAAAACTGTCAATTATCCACAATATTCTTACAAAATCTTTTAATATTAAAAAAAAATTACACATATTCAAGTCTGTATTTTTAAGTACATAAGTTCAAAA
Organism: Margarornis squamiger; assembly: GCA_035222235.1. NCBI lineage: Eukaryota > Metazoa > Chordata > Aves > Passeriformes > Furnariidae > Margarornis > Margarornis squamiger. The sequence continues at coordinate 29,234,365 of JAWWTY010000001.1, forward strand.
ATGTTGGCCTAAACATAGCTCTATTGACAGAGTTCATTATTTCATCTATTTTGAATCAAAAGTATCTACAAAGAGTAGTTTTGGGGATGAGACAAAAAAGTAAAAGTGAGGCTAAGATGATTTGTCCAATTGTCTTGAACAGAAAGAAAATATTTAAATTCAATTTCAAGATTACAGCTAGCTTTTATACTCAGTAAGAATTTTACAATTTTTTCCTAGTTGACCTGTACTCCTTGTTCTTGACACACTAAATGTAATACCATTTTTGACATCAGTTTTTGTGGTTGAAAACTCTGGAACTGGCATGGGGGAGGGGGAGGGAAGGGCTTTTGGGTGAGATTCGAGCACTCAGCCTTAACAGAACCAATGACTCTTGTAGGAAACAAAGGAAGAAACTGGAGCTACAATAATCCCTCTTCAAGATTAAAACCTAGAAATAAAAAGTTCCCGTAACACCTGCAAGGATAAAGTGATACTATGTACCTTTAAAACAAGGTAGGAAAGGGGCATATGCTCCTTTACCCAAATGGCACTGATCCATCATCATACCCACAGTTGGTTATTCTTAGCGATACACTAATACTCAAAATAAAGAAGGCACTAAAGTTCCTGAGAGTGACAGGAAACCCAGCGGAGTAAGAAATTTTAGACAGAGTTATTTACAGATATTTTCCTGTGAGAAAAGAATGGTAAGAATGTAGCTTGAACATTAACAAATCCACTAAAACATCAGTCTGCCTGGCAGAGTCAGCAGATTTGGAGGGGGATTCAGTGGGGCTGGAAATTCAAACTTTAGCTTGTAATCAGAAAAATCCTACTTTAGAAATTTGAACCATCAGCTAGAAACATGTAATATAATATAGAATTCTCCTAAAATGGTACCCAGCTAGAGGAATCTTATGCTAGCCTATGACTATTTAGTTAAAAAACCCAAAAAAACTCAAAAAAACCCCAATGACACTGAAGCTCTTTATTATTCTGCAGGGACCTATTTCTGAGTGAGTGACATGGACAAAATCTGAAAATCTGCATTTCCTTCCTTTTCTTTCCTTGGGAATGGTGCTGCTGATCCTGTTAGCAATTCCTCCATTAGGATGCTGACAGAGCAGAATTTTATCTGAAATAAATTTCCAAATTTAATAGCCTGCTCTATTCTAAAGACACACTTATGGAAAAATAAATTAGATCAGCAGAATTTTAAAATAAGATTATTCAAAGTGTTTATTCAGATTGTTTATAAAACAATTATGCAGAATGCTTAGGTAACAGTTTAAATGAGCTGGTTACTAGTTACTAATGTTTTACTGTCAATTAGGAAGGCACTCTCAGTGGGGTTCTGTGGGAGATCTAGACCATATCCCACAAATAGCCGAGAATTTCATTGTCAGCCTTAGAAACGAGAAGGTCAGTACAGCGCAGGAAGCCCAGAACTAACTGTTTCCGTGTTCCTTTAGCATAGCAGAGACAAGCAAGACCTATTTCATATTACTCTCCCAAGACACCTTCACTCGCCTCAGGAACTTCACTATGTAGTCCTGATTTTCTGGAGTACCAGCGGTTCTTCAAAGAACACTGACAAACACAGCACACTACACAGAAGCTGTTATGTGGTTCAGCCAAGGAGCAGCTCATGTTTAAGTCAGTTTAGGCTTCTGGGAGGGGGAAAAAAAAAGGTTTATTTATTAAACAAGCGAATAAATAATGAAAACGAAGGAACAGATTTGGGGATTATTAGGGAATATTTATTTGGCAGGAGAAAGCAGAGAGGACTTGATGAGACTTGTAATAGATAAATCCATTAAAAACATTGTTAACAGAATGAACCAATTAAGTCCACATCCCCAAAGCAAGTTGGCAATCAGTTTTCAACACCTGTTTTCAGACCAGGGCTTGCAGAGTTTAAACACATCATTTAAAATGATCTTGCCACAACCTCTAGGTCAAAACACACAAGGTAAAAACACACTTTGAGGACTGCGTACTGTGAACATTAGCCATAGCAGATGCCATTTTCAACCAACAGCGTTCAACACCAGGTGGAGGAGGGCTGAGCGTTCTGTTCTGAATGGAGCATATCAAAATCAGGTGGCCCACAAGTTGCAGATTGCTGAAGAGGGCAGGTACCTCCTGACTAGTAAAAGTAAGAAACAGAAAGGTCCATCCAAGATAGTCATTAATCCATATTTATTTACAAAAAAAATCACATTTCCCTTAACTCAAAATGTGCAGATCATTACTTATGTACTGGGAGGCGACATCTGCAGCCCTCAGGGCTCCCCTGAGTCACGTGAGGATTTCCAGCCAGGATCTCTTTGACTTACAGGATCCAAAGTAAGTATCAAAAGTAGTCATTTGAAGTGTTATTTCAGACTTTTTATGAGCAGGCACTCTGTAGTTTAGGACATCTTTCCTGAATAACTAAAACACAGAAAGGTCACATACAGTCCTCAGCAGAGAAATCCAAAAGCCCTGACATGGAAGAAAACTCTCTTAAGCTTTACACAATGGACTTATACTGCATCCAGCAAACACTCTTTCTCCTCAGGCCACTCTGAGCTCCAAAGTAAATGAGAATTTTGTGAAGCTGTATTGGCCAATAACATTGACTCTCCTTGACAAATTTACAGATGATAAAACATCAGGAAGTTTGGTTGATACACCAGATGGTTGTGCCACCCTTCACAGGGATCTTGAGAGACTGGAGATATGGCCTCACAGGAACCTTGTGAAAAGTGATACAGGGAAATGCAAAGTCTTGCATGTGAAGAGGAATAACGCCATGCACCAGTATACGCTGGGGGAAGATGGACTGGAAATCAGCTTTGCAGAAACAAACCTGGGGGTCTCGGTGGACAATGGGCTGAACATGAGCACGTGATGTGCCCTTGAGGCAAAGAAGGCCAAGAGCAACAACACCATCAAGGACAAGGAATGTGGTCATTCCCTTTTATTCAGCACTGCTAAGGACACACCTGGAGTCCTATGGCATGTGCTGAGCTCCTCCATACAAGAAAGACACAAACATACTGAAGCGGCTCCAGTGAAGGGCCACAAAGATGTTTAAGGTACTGGAACATCCTCCATATGAGCTGATGCTGAGATATTCTGAAAAAAGGCTTTTTTTTCTTCCAAGGGTGATCTGACACTAGTACAGATTTCCCAGAAAGCTTGTGGAATGTCCATCCTTGGAGGTATTAAAAACCTGACTGGACACAGACTTGGGCAATCTGCTCTAGCTGACTCTGCTTCAAGCAAATGGATTGAACTACAAGATCTGCAGAGGTCCTCTCCAACCTCACTGATTCTGTGATGAACCCCAGTCCAATACCAGGGTTCAACATGGCGCTCTGGCAAACCTTTACAACTCCTGCACTCAGGAAAGCATTCTAAGCCCATTATACAGAGAACTAACACTGCAAAAGGAGCTGCATCTGCTATCTCTTTGCAAAGGATTTAATGAAATAAACATGACAGCAGAAAGAAAAATATCTGGAATTGCCAGTGCTGTGAAAATACCCTTGCCATTTTTCGAGAGGGAAGAATAGAAGATGACAAGTCCAGTCAGAAGTTATTCTTATTTAAACTGTCTTAGACTGCATAAAGTAAGGTTGTATTTGCACAGCAGAATTCACAATATGGATCCAGTGTAGAAATGAGGCAACACACAATGATATGTAACACTGGACACAGATGCGTTCAGTTCTCAGGTGTGCAAAACAGAAGCTTTATATCAGTGATTACAGATGTCCCGTGACTTCAATTTATATAGTTTATTTTGGCACACAGAGACACATATGTAGGCTACCTGTGCAGGTACATACCAATGTGCCTCCTACCAATTTTGACTGAAAGGCCTATTCCATTCCCTGGAATGAGGTTCTCCTCCCACTGGTCTAGTAAGTTAAATCTACAGGCATTGCAGTCTGAGGAAATAAGACCTCTCTAAAAGAGAACCAGAGGGAATTAGTCATGTGGATAACAAATGTGGCAAAGGAACACTATAATTAACATCTCTTTAGGCCATTTTGTGGGATATGCAATTCCTACTGCACATGTGAAAAGCTTAATGGTTTGCTCAGGTCTCTTCTACCCACAAATGATTCAGTAAGAATTGCGTCAATATGAATAATAAAACAGCAAGAAAGAACCAAGGTACAGGTAAGTCAGAACTCCAAGATGACCCAAGTCCAAATTAAGATGCACTGCCAGGCTTGCAGTAATCACAGACGACTGCACAGAAAGAACAAGGGCATAGCTAGAGTTTTGTTGTGAACCCAAGATAAGTGCAAAATGCATATCATAGATATCTAGCGAGCAGAAAAAACTTCACAAAAGCAGTTGATTCAAACACCCACAAACCTAAAAATCAGCTGAAAATAAAACTCCAACAGATTGATAAAGCATATCGAAATGAGCAGCCGTTTCATACCTGAAAATCATATTTTAGGATAAGCCATCTAATATATGATACAACTGTGACAGTCAATGACTGACATGGCACTAAAACTGCCAAAAGGAATGAATATGCTGGCACTCAGTGTTAAATCAAATGCTGATAAGGCTAGCTACAGTGCAAAGCCACGTGAAAAGCAGAGCATGGGAACAAAAAGGCTTAGCCACTTTCTGCTAGCAAGTCTACAAGTCTCCTCCTTCAATATTTATGCATCTTATGTGTGCCTCTTACCAGGGAATTCAGCTTTGCTGCAGTCAAAGGTATAAGTACTGCTTTGGCTACAGATCATCTAACAATAATATAATGCAAGCCACACAAATGACATTCTCTTAGCACAGAAGTGGCTGTGGTGCTAATGGGAAATGTGGTATTTGGAGACAATGATGAAATTCTAACAGCTGCAGCAGATCGGAGGGTGGAGGGTGAAAAAAAGAGAAAGCAGATAGAGGTGGGGAATAGTGAAGGACTGGAGCCAAACTAACAGCTGGGTAAAAGCAGCCTAAGAGAAAGGTATCTTTGGAGTTCCCACATCCTTTTCATCCCTCTTATATTTTACCAGTTACAGCAAAGAAAATAGTAGCGCATAAATAAGTGAAGTAGAATTGTTAATATCAACCCTGTCAGGTCATCATTCATCACATCATGAATCTTCTCGATACAAGCAGGTAAATATACTGATGCCAAGCACTACAGAAAACCCATTAACAGAAAAATAAATGCAAAGGTGACCAGAAAGCCAAGCATCAATCACTGTCATGTCCTACACAAAGAGATTTTGCAGCTACCCAATAGTTAAGAATTCTTAAGTAAGAGTCATACAGAAAGCAAAATAGGAGGAACAAAAAGTAATTTATTTCTACTCTGTGTGGGAATGATTCGTATCAAAAGACTGGTGCCTACTTATTCACCTTCCTGTAGATGGTGATGATTTGGTTATGTGATAACCAAAAACACACACAGGAGCACAGAGAGGCAAGGAGAGGTCAGGAACCCCAATAACAACTTGGGCAGGTACTCCCAGCCCCCACAAAGGCTTTTTTGTACACACACATACATATGAGCACAGAGGCATGGAGACTTAGAACTCAGCCAGGAAGGGAAAGTCCCAGCCCCCTGCTAGAGCTGACCCAGAAGAGTCACCAGCCGCACTGTCCAGGTGTGACACCCACTAGATGGGGAAGTCCTCAGGCTCACCTGATAGGCTAAGAGGGGATACTGTCCAGGAGTATGGAACACATTATGGGATGTAGAGGAATACCATTTGGGGATTGCACAAGAATTATCACAGGATGTTTAGGATAGGAAACAAAAGCAGGAGAAGGGATAGGTACAGGTGATTTAGGGGGGGAACAAGCATGGAAGATAGAGGGACAAGAGGATAAAATGGATTTGTTGCTTGGATGAGACTTCAGATTTTAATGTCCATGTATCTGTGGTGTCAGCAACTGCAGTGAGGGTGTAATTGCTAGGAACTAGCAAGCCACAATAGGCAGCAGCTATTTGCTGGCTAAGCAAGAAGTTAAGCTAGATGGTTTGGCAGACAGGTATATGTGTGTCTGTGGTGAGTGAGGCAACTACTGGAATTGGCTTCTGGAGAGATCAGGGTGGTTCTGGCCAGCTTTTGGAGAGACTCAAGTCTGGAGGTCAACTGGAAGACTTGCTATTGGATGGACTCTATGACCAAGGCTAACAACTGGGGGATTCACAATGCAGGAGATGCAGGACTGAGGGACTGTCTGTGCATGTCTGTGAGTGAGAGGGTCTACACCAGGAACAGTAGGGCTGCACCCATGGGGACTCACACGTTCAGGTCATCATGAAATCACACACAAACGGGAATTTTCTCTTTTTTTGCCTCATGAAAACAAAAACCAAAAAAGAACTCTTGACAAGGAGACAATTTGAATTCTTGTGTCACTTGCAAATTCCAACATGTTTCTAATATGCCAAGTTGACAAGATATTTCAGTAGGAGCAGCAGAAACTATCATCTACTGGTGAAACAGTAGGAAAGAGTAGAGATGGAAGAATCAACTTCATGGCTACTTCCATACAATCAAGTGTGCAGCATTAGGTATCAACTACTTAGATGCACCAGTATACATATCCAGTGTTACCTCCTGTTGGCAACTTCAGTTGTGCTGTATGTTCTGAAACTGAAAAATGATTTTTTTTATTCTAGTTTGTACTACTAAAGTTAGAGGAGTTGGAAGGGACTGGAGATTCTGGTTCTGGTCTCCAGGGCTGCAAAAAATTAGCTTTAAAGACTGAGGTGCAATGGGAAATAAAATAAGGGCAAAATAGCTTAAAAGGATGAGTAGCAGAGAGAAGGAACAAAGCTTTAATATGCCCATTATCCCCTTATTTCCAATCTGTTTCCCTCACTTCATACAAACACCAATCTAGCTTTCACTATACCGTTGATGCATCTGAATTTCTAATGTAGAAGAAGAAATAACCCAAGTAAACAAAATATATAAAAGAAACTAACATTCTTCACATGGCTCAGAAGCAAAATAGAGATTGTTTCGGGTTTTTTCCATCCCTTCTTTTCATACTATACTTATTATAGGAGCTTTAGAGTGGACAAAGAAAAAGCAAAGAAAGCAAGCTTACAGGAGGCCATTCTTAAACACATTATGGTGATTATTTTGTGATTTTAGATTTACTTTCTATTGAATTGATTCTTATGCATGCTTATAGACGAAGAAAAACAGTGCAACTGGAGTAGCAGCAGACACATTTGTTCTTTGTTATGAAAGGAGCAGGATTAGAATAATGCATGCATGTTTTTCAACGCCACTCTTTTTTTTTTTTATTACATTTAATTACATTTTCAGACTATGCTGTCTTGTCCTATATATATGCTTATGCTACATGAACAGACACAACGTCTCTTTGTGTTGCTCTGCATCTTGGACACTTGCACACTCCTGATCAAACAATGAGCTGGCAGGAAAGGGAGCTGATCTTTACTCACTAAAGAAAGAGTTCAGTGAGACATGAAGATCCACAGTGGGATTTTTTTTGCCAATCTAAAGTTGTCAAAATAAGGCTCCAAATGAGCCACTGTCTCACAGAACACAGTTTTTTCAGTGCTTGTTTGTTTCTTTGTGGGGTGATTTTTGTTTTCACCTTATTAATGCAAACTGTACACCAAAATGCTTACTGTCATTAGTTAGCAGAAGACAAAGAGGCACAGGCAGAGGGTATCTCTCAGCTGAGCCTGGCTATGAGAGGGGAATTCACTCAAATGGACAGACAGAGATTTCAGCAGTGCAGAGGCAGCAGCTGTTGCACTGACAGTAATTAGACTGCGCTGAGGACCTGAGGAAGAGAAAAGATAGAACCATGAAAGAACACAAGGTAAAAGTAGACAATTATTTCTGAATCGGCAGGTTGGTGGGGAAAATAGAGTAATTCCCACAAGAACATCAGCATCTTATTTGTAGAGACAAAAGCTTGTTCAAAAGCTGTTAAACAAGTAGCGGCGATAATGCATTACATGAAACAAATGCAGAAAATGTTGAAGTTACTGTCTTTTACTTCTTTTTTCATGTTGACACCCTTTTCCTGCACACTGGCTACACAAAGCTACGTTAGGAAAATACAATTACAAGTAACTGGCTCCACAAGAAGACCATTTTGTCAAGTTGAATACATCTCACAAGCAGTATCCCATCTAGCAGATGGAAATACTGAAACAAAGGATGATAAAACTACTGTACCAACATCACCAAGAGGTTTAAAGAACTAGGAACAGAATTCACCCACTCCCCTTGATTATATCCTTTTGTACTGAGTAACAGCTGCCTTATATAGCCAACACACTCCTCATTAGCCCAGGCTTCTAGAAAAATGCTCTCTGAAGACTGCTGACTATTCCTCTCCCTCTTCTTTCACTCCCAGCTCCTGAAGTTTCCTGATGTAATGCACTTTTCAAGACACCCAAGCGACACTCAGTTGACCACCATCTGGAAGGCAATCAGAAGCTCCCTCTAGCAAATGAGTATGAATCAGAACATGAATCCCACTCCTGTTCTGCAGCAGGATAGGAATGCACAGCTGTTACTACATCTCATTTCAGAGAGGCATCAGAAACTTGACATTCATGACCACCCTAAGCACATTCTGAAACCCTGCCCTGCTCAGGTCCTCACTGGAAATCAGCCAGGTCCTTGGTGGTTGGGACCACTGTGCATGAAACGTATCAGATGGCATATTGCCTTTTGTCATTTCTGGGAACTGGATTAAGTATGAGAACTGCAACACTTCATCTTGCTCCCACTGCCCTCCTACCTCAAATGGAGATGAAGAATTGGTTTGTAGTCTTACAGAGATGTAGCCAACAGATAAAACACATCCCAGCCTGCACTGTAGCTCTCTGATGCAAGTGACACTGAGTTACGGAACATGTGATGACACTCCACAGCAGACATATAAATGCAGTGCAGCATGTTCACTAAAGAGAAATACCTCTATGTTATAATTCCTTGTTGTGTCATCTTTCAAATCAAGGAGGTGCTATTCAGCACTTATGCATTGGCAAAATTCTTGTGAGAAGCTGCAATAGCCCAGGTCCTGCGCATATTTTTATTATTGAAAAGAAGACTATAAAAAACCAGGAAGACAAGAGTAGCAGGGTGAAAAGTGAATAAACTTTAATTAGAAGTTACACCTTCAAATGAAGGTATGTGGTTTAACATAATTCAAGTCAGTTCAAGTTAGAAAAGTTCAAAATAGAACAGTTCGAGTCAGAAACCACAGCATATAGGCTGCAGGTGATTTTTGGCTTCTCAGTTGCAACAGGGACTTCACAGGTAGCTACATCAGGTCACTTAGCGCTACCAACGCTTTGGGATCCCACATCTAGAAGGAGAATGGCAATAAACACACTTCTTTATAAGACACTTTGGGATCTTCAGTTCTACACACCAGCAGAACTCCTGTCCTTCCTGCATCTATGAATTAAAGTTCAGTTAGTGTAACAAAAAGAGTGAGAAAAAAAAGAAAATAGGGGGACAGGGAGAGAAAGGTTTAAGCGATTTTTTTTTTTTCTTTTCAGCTGTTTGGACACCACACTTGCATTGGCTTTTTTTTTTTATTTATTTTTTTTTTTTATTTTCAAGAGTGTTTTGGCAGTTCCCTGTTCCAGCTGTAGTGAGCAAGAAGCTGATGCAGCATCTTTGTTGCTGACAAACAAAGTAAGTTTCGAGCCAATGAAAACAACAATATCCATGTACACTGTATGTTGGAGAACCAGCCACAGAGCAACTATGGAAATTAGTCCTTAAGCCAGAGGGCAGGATTTAGATAAGGAAGAGAAATACTACAGTTTAAATCAAGAGATCAACAGTATCCTCAAATGATTGCTGGAGACTATTTTAACTACAGACTTTTTCCACCTCTGCAGCTACCCCTTTGCTTATTTCATCTCCACTGAGCTGGAGTTCAGTTCTGGTTTAAGTTCAGTACAACTTGGACCCCTTGGTGTCAACAATTTAATTCTTCTTTTTCTGTTTTGTTTTGTTCTTAAATGAGGAAAGTCTCACAGTGTTTGTGCAAGGGCAATCTCCTGCAGCTTTGCATTCTGACAGAGGATTGAAATGCTGGACTGTAGCTGACACACATCAAAGCATCTGACTGCACCACGACACACCATGTCACAGAGTCCGAAGCTACCGTCTCTATTGCAACATCAAGGTTCTCCACTTAGAGCTGTATTCTGCAGCACAGATCCAGCCTCCCAGGTACCAACAGTCTTCCAGCCACAGCCTCTGCCTGCAATGCCTTTTAACAATGCTTACAGAAACAAAGAACTCCAAGAAGCTGAAAGCAAGGCGAGAGTTCTAATGAGCAGCACTGACTGCATGGGCAGAGCACACTGACCACAAAGCACTACTTAGGCAAGTACCGCCATCAATAGGCCAAGGAAGACTTGGGGACATTTAGTCTACACTTCAGTTTTGCCAATACAGACAATGCCGTCTGCCTCAGTTCAGCTCTTAAATTGACATAGATTGGAAATTTATACTGTGTCATCACAAAATTCAACTTGCCACTGTATCTCTTTCCACTTAAAGAAATGATTTAAACTGCAGCTCCAACAGGAAACTTACTGATATACCTCTACAAATAAAAAGACTTACAGTATAATAAATAAGCTGCAATACTGAGCTCCTGTATGGTTATTACTGCATATTCACAGTGCATTTACAGCATTATGCCTTTTTTTTTTTTTCCCAGCTCTTAGAGTTCCAATTTCTTTTCCATGAAACTGAATTTGAAAGCTCCCACTTCTAGCACAGCAGCTCCTGAAACATAATTCACTTGGTTGACACAGTTACACTGAAGTACCTTACTGACATTCCACCAAATTACATATTTTTCCAGTCTGCACAAGCCTCCGGTTTTTCCTGTTTACCTGTAAAAACATGAAGTTCTTCTAACACAAAGAAATTCTTTTCTTTGTAATCTCATCTCTTCTCAGAAGTTTCAACTTAGAGTTTTCTCTCAGGTTGCCTTATAGAGTTGAACTATTAGCAACCCCCAGCTTCTTTTGTTATCTACACAACCTTGAGTGTTATCTGCTTGAAAGTTATTTTATCTACCCTGTGAACTTTAAAAATGTGAACTTTAAGCATTCAAGAAAGTAAATGGTGAAGAATGGCAAGACTGCAATCTAATTGTGAAGAAAATCCATAGAAACTGTTAGTGATGTAACATCTGTAATATGATCTGGGCCATCCACAAAAAATCTTGGTGACACTCAGCCACCTCTTTTCCCTGACTCAGACAGTTTGAGAAGTTTAGTTAACGACTTTTAATTTGTTACTAAAAAGCTGATGTCCAGTCAGTGCAGAGCCACTAAACAGAACCATTGGCAAAACAAACCAACACTGGACATGACAGCTGGCCATCAGCACATCCAGTGAGCCAAAAATGAACCTTTCCAGCAAAAGTGAGGACTTCTTATGTCATTGTTGAAAGGATTAAACGTGTCCTCAGGTGCTCTGCTTTTCCCATGTATCTGATGGAGTTCAGCTGCAGCTCACTAGTCCATCTTCAAATCTACCTGGTTGTTCATGGGGTAACTCTATTTGTTTTATATTACTAATGGTAATTGCCATTAATACTGTATAAGCAGAAGTGAAGTAGCAATTCCTACACTACCTGCTGACTGATTCAACTAACTTTTCCTGAGGTCTCTTCTTCCCACAAACTGGTCCTGGTGCTTATGTTTGCTCTTAAATCCCACTGAGCTTGTATTCTGTGACTCAAAGGTGTATTTATCTGCTTAGCACTTTCCTCAGTCTTCTGTTACACCTAAAAGCTTTCACAGCCTTCCTATCTTACTTAGACAGGCTAGCACAGCCCTGACTATAAACAACTAAACCCTTTGCTTCCATACTCCATTATGATGCAATTAGAAAGGGTCCTGATACATCAACAGACAGGAAATAAAAGGATGAAAATTAATTTATTGGCTGACTCCAGAAAACGTCAAGACACTGATCAAATACATGTAGTAAAGGTGGGCATCTCATCGTTTGGGAAGCTCACAAAACATAATGGCTGCAGGTTTAACATTTCTTATGCAGATGTCTGTTACTGCTGGTCCTGAGAAGCACATTAGCAGCAGTCCCTAAATACAGGGATTTAAAGTACGTGTCCATCTTAAATCTCCAATAAAGGAACACAAACAACAGAATTCTCCCTAGTCTGATTTTGCCAGTTTTTCATCCACAACAAACAGGAAGTTGAGACTTCCACAAAGATGTTGTCCTTTACCCTTGAAGTTTACCCTCTATCTCTAATTCTTCTCAGGCTCTTAGGGCTTGCCTAGCTGGATACCAGATTGGTAAGTGAGCTACCTATCTGATTTGAAGCACAACACTTCTGGATTCTCTCCTTTTAACTTTGGGGTGGTAGAGATTTAAATCTGTACAAATCAGGGTGCCACAGTTTTGCATACTTACACAATTAAAGAAAAACATGCCCAGCAGGCAAAGGTGAGAAAAGAAGAGGGACAGTGGAAGGTGTGCTTTGGGTTCAGTTTACATTCACTCCAGGTGAATCATGTACAGATCAATGGAAAGCAGAGGAAGAAGTGTCTATACTGCATCAGCTATTCCTCTAGGTGATAATTAGGCACCCAAAAATTTAAAAAATACCACTTAGAAGTTTGATAATCAGTTTCTTTCTCATCAAAAGTCAAAATCATCCTCCTGCCAAGAACATGCCTTTCTGTTAAGACCAAAGTTTGTTTTCATTAAATTTATTCACAAATAGAGAGTAACTATTTGGGATTTGAGGAATTTCTATACTGTCAGTTTTATGTCCATCTTCAACATTTTTCCCCAAGGCTCAGCTCATGAAGTCCTGCAATGACATAGGTTCAAAATCCAGAAATCACTATTTCAAAGCCCTCTCTGGGAGCTGCAACACCAACAGAAAATAACCCCCACTGATCTAAGTACAGAAACAAAAATAAATGATAATTTTAAGCTCTTCCATCACATCAGGGAGGGCTGACTTGCACTTTAAAAAATAAGTAGCACAGAGTATTAAAAAACCTTTCCATCTGCCAACCAAAGACATGTTTTACCTGAGAAAATCTTTTCTCTCAATGATACATTGAAAAGTGATATAAAGTGTGTCTAAACCATTGTCCAGACAAAACCTATTTCCTGATCAACGCTTCCAACCTGTATGTCAAATACATGCAGCCTCATAGTGTGGTCAGGGAACACACTGATGAGACCGTGTGTCCCAGGTCATTAGAACTACTGTGGATAGAACCTGCACTGGATTTCTTAATGACCTGAGATCAGACTGTTGCCAAATTACAGCTGAAGCTATGGATGCTCTATTATGCTCTGACAGCCAGTACTCTCTATCTCAGTAGGGACTATTTAAGAAACATTGGAACTGGGTGGAAATTTCTTCCATTAGCTTCAGTGTCTCTGATCTGTACCTCCCTCCAAACATGCTGTGAAGCAGCTAACTGTACAAATTATAGATACCACCACTTACTGCCACTTGTCTTGACCCAGTAAAAAGCCAGATGGAGGTCTAAGCAAGACACAAAGAAAAGATAAGAACAGCTGAGAGTGAGATTATTCTCAGCAATATGCAATTTAGGTGAAGCCTTTGAGTTCCTGGCCAACTGCCCATGAGAATGCTGCTAAAGCCAAATTGAATACTTCTGGCCTATGGATGTTTACAGAAAGACACCAGTTAGAGAGTGCTGCAGGGACAAGTGAATGCGACTAAAAAATTTAAACAAGAGATGAAAAAGCCAGGACCAGACTTAAAATTTTACAAATACTGTGAGTTTTCCTAGCTATGGCTAAATTATCCATGATCCCAAAGACAGTTTCAATACTTAAGTATTTAATGATTGTTGAGTCAATCATTCACTCAGTCTAATTTCTGGTTAAAAGAAATTTAAAAATCAGTAATTTTACAGTTGTGGAAATTAAGCAGTTTTGATTTCTTTTTGATAGCCTCAGACACATAGACTAACAACAGGTTACATAGGTTTGTTGAAATGCCCATCAAGCTGGCATGTTCCACATCTTAATTCTAAAGTAGGTGGTCAGTTCTAGAGAAAAGGGAAAGGGGGAGAAAGCCCACATAAAACAGCACCTGTTGTACTTATAAAAGCTAATTGTACTTCTAAAAATGAACTTTTTCTTTTTTGTTCTTTTTTTTTTTCACTCATTGCTTCTTTTTCCTGCTTTTCCAATTGCTGAGAGGCTCAGAGACTCTGCAGAGAGGGGCCTGGGGGTGCTGGTGGGCAGCAGCTCAGCGTGAGCCAGCAGTTGTGCCCGGGCAGCCCAGAGGGCAAAGCACATCCTGGGGAGCACCAAACACGGCATCACCTGCCAGTCAGACAAGGGATCATCCATCCCACTGTGCTCAGTGCTGGTGTGACCTCACACGGAGTGCTGGGTGCAGTTCTGGGACCCACGATAAAAGAGGGATATGAATGCCCTTGAATGCATCCAGAGGAGAGCAACAAAGCTGGAAATGGTTTAAAGCTGCACCAGGGAAGGTTCAGATTTGATGCTAGGAAGCATCTCTTTACTGAGAGGGTGGTCTGACACTGGAACAGGCTTCCCAAGGAAGTGGTCAATGCCCCAGTCCCATCAGTGTTTAAAAGGCATTTGGACAATGCACATAATAACATGCTTCAACTTTTGGTCAGCCCTGAAGTGGTCAGGAAGTTGGGCTAGGTCATAGTTCGAGGTCCTTTCCAACTGAAATTATTCTTCTCTTCCATTCCATTTCTTTCTATTTTTCGTTTTTACCTTTTGTGTTTTAAGTTTCTTCCAAGTAACCCAAAGTCCCGCATCCCCATCCAATTATAATTAATATAGCATAAAGCTGTACTATCCCTATTTTAGATCCTTACCATACCATTAGCTGGAACTCCTTATAAGCTGTTAGCTCCAGAGTAATTTTCAGATCAACCAGTTCTGTAAGAATGCTATTAGAATAATATATTGGGTATTTAAGCAAAACCAAAGTAAGAATTTGCCAGGAACATGTGTCAACTAGAGGCTCTAGAGAACAGAACTATTTTTCATTTTCATCTCACTGTACTCCACTGCCTGTCGTTTCTGGCCCCAGTCACATCTTGCTACAATGACTCATGAACTTGTCACCTCAAAATTAGACGGCTGTGACCTACGTGGTGTGACGCCGTCCAGGCCCTGCAGCTGGCAAGGAATGCTGAGGCTCATTTATAAGGTGGCCTGGTGCCACTTGAGCACACTGGGCTCATGTTTCAATGGCCTGTAACTTGTAAATTCAAGGTTCTGATTTTAATAATTACAGCCAAATTACTTGAGAGAGAATTATCCAAGAAACTGAGTCCTGCTCAAAACTGCTGGTATAACGACTTGGCCTTTGAGATAAACAAAATTCCCAAAGACAGAGGTCTCAAAGACAGGTTCTTGATTTGGTTTGGTCATGTCCACTGAGAGTTCAGCACAGTTCAAATTCATTTAGCTACACAGGAACATGCCTTCTCATTCATTCCAACCTTTCCCAAACTCCAGCAAAAGGATGGGTTGGAGATCAGGGGTGAC
The DNA here is from genome assembly GCA_035222235.1 of Margarornis squamiger. NCBI lineage: Eukaryota > Metazoa > Chordata > Aves > Passeriformes > Furnariidae > Margarornis > Margarornis squamiger. Next base: position 29,249,916 of record JAWWTY010000001.1, read on the forward strand.
TGACTCATACATAGTCCTTTTGTCTCCACTTCATCTGCAACTAAGGGAACTATACCACAGAAGCTGCTCTTAAAGGCTTTCAGTAAACACAACATTGCTGTTAATAACAAAACAAACAAAAAACCCCCAGAAAATCCCAACAAATAAAAAGTCCCTATCAAGCAAAACTTTTTCAACAAATCCCTTTACATATGCAGATATTCTGGACATCTCAACTGACCACTGAAGTAACTGAGAGCACAGTATTTCACTTAGTAGTTCCTCTCTGACAATCATCACTTTTAGTTCTGTATTTTTGGAAATGTATTTTGCAAAGTTTTCCCAATTTTGCTTTAGTTACTTCCAGTTAAGGACGTTTAAATCTGTTCTGAACAAACGCACCAACCAGAAACTCATGAAATCTCTAAAGAAATCATTAGGACATAAATCACACATTACCCATCCCTATCATATGCATCTCTTGCTTTATGCATAAGAACATAATGGTCCCTTTCAACATGAAATATAGTTTACATATTCAGGAAAAGCAGAGAGGTGCCACTGCCAATCCTGTCCTGTTCTTCTAAAAACATGCGATTTAAGTGTATTACCAAAATGCAATAACCTCCCTCTTGATAAATCTTCAAATGTTTCTACACTGTAAGCTTCTAATACCATCTTTTTAGATACTACAGAAAACAACTTTCACTACTAAAAAAATGAATTCTTTTCTTCTCATTCAAAACATTTCTCTCTGTTTTCCTTCATTTTTATAACCTGCAGTTAAAAGACTATCCCAGATATTTCCTGACGTCTAATGTACCTCCTACAACTAAGAAGACATGTGGGTCAGATTTTAAACAACTGAACAAATACATTACAAGCAGATTTAGCTTCATACAGAAGGAAGGAGTTATAGGATTGCTTTAGGAGTAGAGTTGCATAGTGCAGATGTGCTGATACACAGCACCCTGTGTCACTCAAGAGCACGTAATATCTGAGTGGTTTAGATACCAGCATTACTACTGATTTCCCACATTGTTACATATGGCAAATGCACTAAGCAACCACATCAAAGTTCATCTGTGAGAAGTTCATGCACTGTATGACTCATGTCAGAAATAAATCTTCTTGAAGGTTTGGGGGTTTTTGCTGTTTTTGTTTCAGTAGGGTTTACAATCATTGTTTATGATCCAGAATAAAAATTACTATGACGGCATTGGTTGTGGGAAGCTGTAACTAATCACAAGTCAAAGCTGATCAAAAATAAAATGCTCATAGTTTTGCTTCATTCTTAAAGAATGACCTTATCATGCAACAAATAAAACTATTGTGCACTTCCCCCCTCACAAAATCCTCTATAAAAATGAAATGTAATATTATGCCACTTGGCAATGTGTCAGGACTTATGGCCTGTAAAGGGACAGCTAAAGGCTGTACCAGATGCTTCTTCATCAGAAAACTAAGAGAAACTGGAGCAAGACAGAAGAGGCTTTTGTTATTTCTAATACTTCCATGTTTGTTCTTGGGATCTTGACACTCTTAGGGTGGAAGAGACTATTACATTAGTTCCTCACAGACTTAACCAAGTTTTGAGGAGAATTTCAGCTATTCAGATCACCGGTCAAACCAATGCAGTGATGCTGGTACAGGTTACAATCCAACTCATTTTATACTGAAAGAAACACAGGGGCAAACAAGCAGTACCTACTGGCTGCTGCAACTCTTCCACTGGGAGAATGTTTCTCAGCTCCTGATCTTCCACAGATATTTTACTCCTGTGACGTCCTCATATGCAGCCACACCACACTGCATAACAGAGGAAAAACAGCTATTGCTCCACTGTCCTCATCCCACCCAGACAGGCTGCAGTGCACTACAGGAAGATGTCCAACATCTTTGTCACACTGCAGAGGGAAGACATTTGAGGTGGAAGAGAACAAGACTCACGGGCTACCACAGGATTTTTTCACCACCTGGATTTGTTTCACTCCTCAGTGCTCTGGTCTAGCCTGTCCTTAGGCCATGTAATGTGCTGATCAGCACAGCTCAAACAAGACCAAAATGAAAGCTGGTGGTGCAGGAGAGGTAAGTGGTAATGAAAGAACAGTAGCACAATTTTCTATGTCTAAAACATCAAAGCTTTATATTTTTTAAAAAGTACCTTCCTCTTTAAATTCTCACACTCTAGAGGAAGCTGTAATGGACTAGCAAAATTTAAACTTCTGTAAGAAATTTTCTCCTGAGAGCACAAAGCAACTGCTGCCAGGACATTGCATAACCAGGCATAAAATGAAGCAAGCTATGGAAAGAGGCTAGTCTTCCAATCACTCATATTTTAAATGGGAAAGCAGAAAGGGGGAAATACCAAAGCAAAGCTTATTTATCTACTAGGACCTTTGAATATGAAACCTTAATATTAAAATATAGAAAGTGCCTACTACAAAGTCATTTCTTTTACAAGAGCCACATCTGAAGAAGGATGGCCTATTAAGCAGTCAAGCTCAAATGCAATCTGCTCTCTAATGTCATCAGAAGAGCAGTGTCTTTCCACCAGGTCTATTCCTTAACATGCAGCTGCAGTTTCATCTATTAAATATAATGATAAAAATAGTCAATGAAGGTTTATCACTCCTTCTGGTCCTGTGAAGGCAACGCAGTTCAGAGAGAGGGAGCAGACATTTACCCTTGACTGTAAATCACCAAAACAATTTACAGCTGGTTTAATTTCTGCAGCTCTACAAACAATGAGATTTCACAGTGACAGTTCGGGGCATAACCACAACCCCACAACTCAACTTCACAGGGAGAAAATTTGGCCCTGGGCAACTTCTCTTCTTTTGTTTATAAATAAAGCCTACTTATACTCTCTATATTTGCAAGACTGGCAGCTAGGAACAAAATAAAAATGCTACAGTTTTGCTCATTTTAATTGGGTCCTTCTCATGATTCAGAACCAATAAGAGAAAAAAAAAACAACTGTACTACTCCATTTTTTTTAGAATTTTAGGGGAATTCAGCTTTTCCTAAAGTAATGGTATGGCACTGTCCAAAAGCCAAGCAGCCCTGCACTTTGCAGAACCCCATATGAAAAAATCAAGCAAGCATCAACCATTTTCAAAATCTGTGCTATCAATCACCATAGCCTGGCATGAATGCTTATGTTATGTACAAAATTGCCAAAAGAAGTATAAAAGATAGCAGATACTCTTTGCAACATTAAAAGGAAATGGTGGTAGAAACGAAGCAAAGTCACAAAACCTGCAGCACTTTCAGGATAGCACACAAAAAGTGATAACGCCATTCTATTCACAGTGACTCCAGCTCAGGCCTTTTTCTCCTCAAACCTGGGAAAACTGCAATCCATACTCTGGCATCACTGTCAGCATCACAAGCCAAACCACACAAACCACTGTCTGAAACCAATCTTTTTCTTTTTTTTTTTTTTCTCCTAATATAATAATTTTTTCATTTTTTTTCTCTTATTGCTTGTGCCTATAGCTTAGATATTTTAATTCTTCTCTCTGCTCTGAAGTTAAAGAACGGCTTTTGAAAAAACAGACAAGATTTCCTTATAATTACACAGTTCCAGAAGCTTAGATTGAAAGAGAAAACACAATGTCCTTCCCATCAGTACAAAATTGCTAGAGTGCAAGATTTCCTTAAGAGAGGTGCAGGTTACTTTTCAGATCACATCATTTGCAGAGGGAAACAAATCTCTGACTCCAAGTCAAGGAAAAGGCAGCCTAATCTCTTACAGTAATCATAAGAGACAGAGTTCCTTTCTTAAAGGCTTACTGATACTATTTTGTTACTGTTCCAAACACCATTCAAAGTTCAAGTGTGAATAAACGTTTGATTACTCAGCTGCTGAAAAATATTGTTCAACACTTGCAGTAAGTGTAATGGATTCAAAACAGGAAGAAAGGAAATAAACCCCAAAAAGATACATAAGCAAGCACTTCAAATGACAAAATAAATTCTTATTTTAGAATCAGAACATATGAATATCACATCTATCACAATACACCTATGAAACAACTTACACATTTCACTACATATTTCACTACACTTTCTTAATTAAAACATGTAATGCTTCCAATTTTAGGCTTGAGTAAAGAAGATCTCCTTTGGTAATTTTCACATGAGCTGTGAAAATAGTAATTTTTAACTGTTTTGACCTTTGCTTTCTAAAGTCTTCATATTGTATAATGTTTTCTAGTTGCTGAGAGGATAGAATAACATCTGGAAGGACAAGAGTTGCCATTTTGAAGCCCTGCTAAGGGAAAAAATGTGACTGCAAAGCAGAGGATAAGAAAATATCAACTCAAGTGTTTTGGAATTTAATTTAAAATCACATACCAACAAAAACTATGAAATTAATTTTAAGTGCTATAACAATAACTCTTACTTTCTTGAGAAAAATTAACAGAAGAGATCTTACACACATTCCTGTCTCTGGCATCTCTCTCCTTGTTTCTGAAACAAGGTTGTTTTAAACATCCATCAGACAGGAAATACAAGTGGTATGTCTTCATAGCCAACAAAATGTGAAACTATTCTCCCTCCTTGACTACTGATCAGTCTAACTGCATGGTACAGCTCTGAAGACAAAAAGAAAGCTAGAAAGTTAAAAGATAGATTTTTAGGCTTTAAAAAAGGCTGAAATAATTAAAGAAAATTAACTGCTAAAAATAAACATCACATACTAGGCAGCTAACAAAACTCTTTTCTTCTGGTAATGAGGAATGAAAGCCGTTCTCCTAAAGCCGGTTGTCTGAAAGAACTCAAGTGTTTCAACCGCCCTCTAGTGTTAAAATGAATGCACAGGCAAGCCAAGAGGAAGGCTGAAAAGATGATTTGAGTTAGGAAATTAGTCACTATGGTTTCTCTTTAACCACTGTAAAACTAAAAATTAAAAAGTAGATTTTTAAAACACCAGCGGGCACTTCTATCTTAAAATGAAGGTTTTCAAACCTTTTCTGTAATCTGTAGATTACAGAATCTGTAGTCCCAGAGCAGCTGGCTACATGAAATTATGGGAGACTTTCAACTCAATTTCAGCCCTAGATTTCTGTGAAAACTGGAAACACTGTTCAAGGAAAAGTTCTGCTTGATGCTAAAAAAATGAAGTTATTAGAACTTTAAAAGAGAAAAGAATCAATCATCTATTTCCATAGCCCCAGATGTAAACTAAAGGAGAAATACTGGCTTTTATAATTCACTTTCTTTAAAAGTGTTTATACTACTTATAAACAACCACAGCTGAAAAAATCTCCTTTTCCTTCTCAGGCCCCACATATAAATTTTGAGTTTAACGAGCATGCAGAACAAGCAAAGCTCAGAGGAAAACATTCTCTGAAGGTCCTAAAGTCCTTTACCAGCAAATTAAGTGATATCTTGGCATCAATAACAAAACAAAGTTAATATGACAAAAAGGTGAGACTCCTAAGAATATTAGGTACTGACAGAAGAAAGAGAAATGTTCTAACAGATAAGCTATATTATGGGCTAAAATAGGAAAATACAAATCAGGGATTTAATAACTAGGAAGTCACCACCATGTTTGGATTGCTACATCAAATTCAGCAAGGGTTACTACTGAGGGAGTGAGGGCGCAGCCTAAAGCTGGATATAATGCACACAGTTCACTGGAAATAATCAGAGCCATTATTCATGGGAGGATTTCTTCTATGCAATACAAAGCTTTTACTCTGAACTAGTACTGACCACATTTGCTGCAGCACCACTGACAGTGTAATCACATCAGGACAGTGCTGCTCCTGATCTAATTAATTCTGCTGAGAGATAAGGGTGATTAGCTCAGCTGTAACACTGTAATAACACATCTACTCGTCTTTCACTACTTAGATAATATCTCCACATGATACCACAGGTGTGTACAACTTCAGTCAGCAATAATCAGGGATTTTCTGAACGCAGTCTATGGTATTACATGTGTACTACTGTCTTTGAAAGATCTTGGGACCTCTGGAAAATCACAGAATCAAGGGGGTTGGAAGGTGGCTTTTGAGAGATGACGTCATCCAGCCCCCTGTTCATACATTGTCAGCTACAGCAGGTTGCCCAGGACTGTGTCCAGTGGGGCTTTGAGTATCTCCCAAGATGAAGACTTTGCAACTTCTCTGGGCAACCCATCCCAGTGTTTGACCATGTTCAATGTCTAAAAAAAAAAAAAAATTTAAATTGTGACTACTCCCTCTTGTCCTGTCAGTGGGCAGTACTGAGTCTGGCTCCATTCTTTCTCATTCCTTCCCCCTCCATGAGGTGTTATATACATTGATAAGATTTTTTCCCCCTTGAGCCTTCTGTTCTGCAGGCTGAGCAGTCCTAGCTCTCACTGCCACTCCTCGCATGAAAGATGTCCCAGTCCCTTACTAACTTCTGTGGACTTTTGCTGGACTAGCTCCAGTATGTCCATGTCCTTCTTTTGCTGAGGAGCCCACAACTGGGCACAGTACTCCAGCTGTGGCTTTCCAGTGCTGAGTGGAGAAGAACCACCTTCCTCAAACTGCTGGAAATGCTCTTCCTGATGCAGTCCTGAATGCCGTTGGCAGCCTTTGCCACAAGAGTGCATTGCTGGCTCATGGTCAGCTTGTCATCAACTGCATCAGCTGCAGAGCTGCTTTCCAGAGGGTCAGCCCACAGGATGTAATGGTGCATGAAGCAGGTACACTTTCTTGGAACACATTTCTGTGCATACGCAGATGCTGTTGGTGAGAGGGAACAGTCAACACAGATTAACCAGTGGCAAATCATGCCTGACCAACTGGATTTGTGGACAAGGGGAGAGAACTGGAGACCTCAGCAAGTCTTTTAACAGTCTCTCACAGTGCCTTTGTTATTCAAGTAACAACATTACAGTCTGGATGGGTGGACAACTAGACAAGTAAAAAACTGCTTAGAAGGTTGGGCTTGAAGAATAGTGGTTGAAGTGTCTTACTATATGCTGGGGGCCAGCAACAAGTGGAGTACTGCATGGGACTGTCTTGGTGTTTAACATCTTTATCAGTGACCTGGAGAAGGTGACACGGTACTCTCTCATCAGGTTTGCAGATGACAGCAAACTAGGGGATGCAGTCAATAAGCTCCAGGGCAGAGCTACCATTTTGAGGGACCTAGAGAGGCCAGAGAAACAGGCCACCAGGAAAAGACTTCTGCTGAAAAGGATTTGTGGGTACCGGTGGAGACTAGCATAAACAGGACTCAGAATTGCAATGAAGGCTAAAAGCTTACTGGAGTGTATCCACAAGAGCATACATAGTAGATAATGGAAGTGATTGTTTTCCTTTACTCAACACTGTACCAAATCTGGTTCTGGACCTCCAGCAAAAGAAAGGCATTGATAAAAGATGTGGAACTGTCAGAGCAAGGCCAGAGGAGGGACATGAAGATAATCAGAGGGATGGAGCACCTCTCTGCTGAAGACATGCTGAGAGTTGGAATTGTCCAGGCTGGAGAAGTGAAGGCTCCAGGGACACAGAGCAGCCTTCCAGCACCTAAAGGGGGCCTGAAAGCTGGAGAGGGACATTTTATGAGGGCATGAAGTGATAGGATGAGGGGAAATTGTTTCAAACTGAAGGAGAATCAACTTAGATTCAATATCAGAAAGAAGTTTTTTGCAATGAGGGTGATAACACACTGGCACAGATTGTCTAAGGAGGTGGTAGGTGCCCCATCCCTGGAAACATTAAAGGTCAGGTGGGATAAGGCTCTGAGCAACCTTAGCTAGTTGATGATGCCCTTACTCATTGCAGAGGACTGGATTATATGACCTTTAAAAGGTCCCATCCAACTCAAACTCTTCTGAGAAACCTGAACAAGTCCCACCAAAAGGTCACCAAGTTGTTCAGAGAGTTAGACCATTGGGCCTGTGAGGAACAGCTGATGAAACTGGGATTGTTTTCCCTGTGAAGGCTTTGGGGAAACATAGTAGCAGACTTTCAGTTCCCAACAGAAGGTTACCACCAACACAAAGCCAGGCTCTTCATCAAAGTGTGTGGCTGGAGAACAAGGGATAATTGAAGCTGCCACAGGACATTAAAAATCACTGCTCTGAGGTATTGGAACAGGAATCTGAGAGGCTGTGGCATCTACATCCATGTATATTTTAAAGAACCACCTGGACAACATCTGAGTAACCTATTCTGAAGTCAGCATTGATGTTGCTTTGTGTAGGAGCTGGGCTAGATGACACCTGGTGGTCCCTTCCAACCTGAATGATTCTGCAAGTGACATCACCTTATAAACCTAAGCACAAGGGAGTCTGTGGTATCATAGATTCAATGCCCTTTCTGATAGTAACATCAAAAGCATCAATTATAAACACAGTTCTATAAAATGGTATTTGAAATGGCTTTAACATCTGACATAGGCCTGTACCAGGGTTTCTTGTTCTACATGCAATGCACAAGTGGTGCCAGCATATGTTTGCAGCACTGAGGAATGTTTAAGCTGCTCACCCACAGCTTCTGTGCTTAGTTAGCAGCATTTGTTTCAGGAAAATTTGAAACGGTGTCTCCACTCCCTCCACATGCTTCCTTCAGTACAAACATACTGATACGGGTACCAAGATACACAAGGTCATATAGAGACAAGCTTCTAATCAGGCAGGAAGCAAGTCTTTGGAAAGCTTCCATGACACAGATGGTTGCCCTTGGCCTGTGTATCACCTCTGTAGAGCCATTATCCTCACTGTATCTGCTCCATAAGGGCCATCAGTAGCATGAAGGCTGCCCGTTGTGGGGTAGTGTCAAGTATCTCATCACGGTAGTCAATGATGGGGCCCACATTTAACATCATTAATCTGTATTAAAGCTTCATGTCAATCATGAGTAAACTTGCTGACACAAACTCTGAGAGCAGTAATAATCCAGCAGGGCCAAACCAAATCACTGCCTGGAATGCTGAGTCTGATGTAATACTTGGCTTCCAATTGCTCCCATGACTCTCAGTTACACATACAGTAACAGTCACCCACATTACACAGATACTTTTGTTCAGCAGTTTTGTGAAATCTGTCAAAAAAATTCAGTGCTGTTCACACCAGTATCAGCAGTAGGCATTACATCACAGTAAGTACACTGGATCTTTTGAAGCACAGTTAAATATTTAGGAAAAAAAGACAAATACAGTTTTAAAGCAGAGAATGATGTTTATAAATATTTGATATGAATGTCAAAGTCTCTAAAGAAACCCAGAGTTCATAAAGCAGAGAAGTTTCAAGATCACTTTGGTCAACCACATATTTCCATGGCAGTGCTGCTGCTTTATGCACGTTCTCAGCATGATAATACAATCCTGCTGCATGGGCATGCTCACATACCACAGACAGCACATGTACCATCCTTTGGGAACCTCTGAGTTCATAGAGCATCCAGTCTGGCATCCATCCACTTTTACAAAACAGCTCATCTAACCCAAAGGCAATTTCCCATCATCTTTGTTGACCATCCCACAGATGTGGACAGACTAATTCCCCAGGGACCTGCAGCCTGTTCCCTTGCTCTCTTTTTCCTGACACTCCCACAATACACTCTCATTTCATGACAGCAGTTACTGAAATGGGAGGAAAACGCCTCCATTTTTGCTGAATAATAAGCATGCCTCCAGTGGCATGTGACAACCTCCCCATCACATGGTTACCCAGCCACGTTCTGTGTCCTTACAGTACCAGAAGGTCACCAGATCCCACAGACTTCCTGCTTGTGGGCACTGTGGTCAGGTCAGAGCAGACACACCGTGATGTACAGTCTGTCAGTGCCTCACTTAAGAAAATATTAGATCATGTACAGTCTGGAAAAGCAGAGTGCTATGCTTGAACAAGAAGGGACAAGAATCTAAGAGCAGTCAGTAAAAAGAGAAATTGTTCACACTTGAAAATCCCTAATTGAACTTAATAGGTGGAGAATAGACTTAAGAGTTGAAACCAGGTATTTAATATCACTCACTACATAGGATTTCTTGTGTATTATACTTGGTATTTACTCCCTGACTTACCCCAAACTGTTTTAAATGCACTAAACTCACAGCCCTACCATCAACCTTGATGACAATTTCTACAATCCATAATGATGATATGATGTATGACAAGAACAATACAATTTTCTTTCATTGCTTTTCCCATCTTTGAGTTTCAGTGAACCTCCCCATCCTTCTTTTAAGAATCTTGGGAGACTACCAAATTAAAAGGCAGGACAGCATGTCTAAAAATATTATATATTTTCAATTTTATGTATTTCACATATTTGTTCTAATTGTGAATTACGATAACGCAAATAAAAGTGCCTAAGGTGAATTAACAGATGTCATTTTCAAACAAGGGTGCACAAATAGATCTACAGCTTTCTAAACCTTGTAAATTAAGTGAAGCAAAAGTAGATAGTCACTATACTATTTTAACCCATACAAATGTAGAAGATTAGTCTTTTTCTCTCTCTTTACACACCTTCCCTTAAAAGAGAAAATTTCCATGCCCAAACTACTTTATTTCTTTCTATATTCTGCTAGTATTTTTTCATTCATCAAAGGTTAATCAGCCTCATTTAATACATTTCAAACCGGATAGCTCAGAATGCTTTAACAAACAGGAATTTGTTAGAGCTTGGCTGGATTCCCTCAACTGCACCCTCATCCACCAGTTGTGGATGACTGGTACTAGCCAACTGTAAACCACTGTTCCTGAACAAGTAACAATTGCTAAAAAAAAATATTAGAGTTTAGGCTATGTATTGTTCTGTGCTGCTATCAAAGGAAGCACTCGCATGAAAATACAAAAGAAGGAAACAGTAAAAAAGTGCATTCCGTGGCACCAGCTCTTTGCCAGTTCAAGTCTTCATTGCATAGTGTATCACACCAATAAATAAAAGGTGCACTGTGAGCGGCTTTAAAGCAAGAACAAACAACAAAAGAACAAAACAAAAAACAAACCAACCAACCAGCCACCTCCCCTAGCAAAACAAAAAAAAACCAACAAAAAAACCCAACCAAGCAGATTGAAGACTAAAGCAGTAAACAATTGTGACTAGTAAAAAATCTTAACAAAGGTCATTGTTGTCCCTGAGATTTTTATTTCACCCATTACCTTTGAAAGCCAGACATGTACAAATGTCAGTAAACGCAAAAGGCAAAAATTAGTATCTTCTACAGCCATATTCACTGGCTTTCCAGAAACTATTTTTTTTTTTTATTAACAACGTCATAATAATAAATTACAAGGAAGGTTACCAGCATATTGATTTACTTAATAAAAGCTGCAAAATATCAATATTCAGTTTACTCCTGGAGTCTTTCTTCCATCTTGCCTATCTCTGGAATGACCCAAACAGTGCTAAGTATCATAGATGTGGCTGGACAAAGAACACATTTGACACTTTTTCTTGTGTGAGTCATCCAATGCAAAGATGGTCTCTTAGCACATCTTTACTTTCTAGCAGGTGAGCAGAGCTTAGAATGCCATAAGAAAAAACCAAAGAAGTTTAATAACACATTTTAACCAATGCTACTCACAATGCTGTAAGTTTAAACTGTATAGTAACCATTAAGAAATTAACATCCATAGATTGAAAAAACCATACACATCACAATATGCAGCCTTCATTACTTTTTTCTCAGCTGTTTCTATATTCTTTTCAATATGAAAAAGACATGTAAGAAACAAGTAGGCAATGTTGTTAGAGAAGCATATAACACTTAAACCTAAATTAGATACATAAACACTTTCAGGCTAAAAATGAATCTCCAGAGACCATATAAACTAATTGTTAGCCTTCATATTTTTTGAAGTATGCTTATAAAAAAGCAAATGCATTTTAAAATCAAAACTGCTTCCAAAAAATGGCATCTAAAACTACATAGTTTTCTGTTTTCACCTTAAATAGCACAAATACTTTAAGAAGTTTACAAATATTATTATGACAAAAAGATATACATCATTATATGAACTCTGCTGAGTAACTGGTATTAACGTACTTATTTTCAGCAGTGTTACGTGACAAATCCATCATCCTTTAGTTTGTTTAGACTCTGAACAATCCAATATAACTACAGTGTCAACACTCCGCGTGTAAACACTCATATCAGAGACAGAGCCCTTTGTGCTTTAAGCTTACTTTCTTCCCAAATTCAAACCAATTTTTCTGTAAGGATGAGCTTGTGCTTACGTAACTGCTCCAGACAAATCTGTGTTATGTGTCCTGCTTGCAGTCACAGGCATCAAATTCCATTTCTGTTCTTAGCCATGCATGGTTCACTCTCCATGCCCACAGCATCTCCTGTCATTCTTACCACTGCTAGCAATGCACAGTCAAGCCTGATTTAATGCGCCTCCCTGGAACAGAAGGCAAAAATAAACACACGGAGGCAAACCAAATGCTAACAACCTTGGGTTCAAATTTTACCCCTCTTGCATAACATCAAAGAGGCCACTTCAAAATGTTTGCTGCTTTACCTCCTCTCTGTCCATTTGACAGGCTTTTGTCAGTCCATAACTCTTTGAGTTTCCATCTGACTTTATTGTCTGGTTTTGTTACTGAATGCCTTATCAAACTCCAAATAGATTTTATCAACCCTCAATTCAATCAAATAATTGAATCAGGTAAGGTTCTGGGATTCGCTGGATGCAGACGGCTTACAGAAAGATGTTTCCTGATGAGTTACTTCAGGGAATCTTTGTATGAGTCTCTGAAATCCACTACTGAGGGCAAATTAAAGGAAATACAATAGGCTTTCCATCTCCCACATCCTGTGCTCCATATAGCAATAGTGCATTTATGCCATACTTTTCCCATTAGTAATACTGCTTTGTCTTACCTGTCCTCAGACCCTGCACACCAAATCCTAGCTAACCAACTATTTGATACCTAACTCCCCCACTTCCCTTCTTCAACATTCCTGCAGTGGGGACTTTAAAACAGGAAACATTACTAGTTCAATTAATCTCCATGTCAGCCTGAGGGCAATGCAGAGGCAGCCAGTGAAGGAACTGGCAGGATGGCAAATATAAAGCAGCTGAGTAGCATAGTTTAGTCAAGAACAGCACAGGGCTGAGCACAAGCTAACAGCCTCCCAGTACTACCACGGTAGGAACATAAAGAGGAAGAGTGAATAATTAGCTTGATAAAAGGAAAAGAAAGAGGATTAACGGCTATTCTTGATACCTACATGCATCCCCAACGATCTTTCAAAAGCACTGAACAATCAGCCTAAGCAATGGGCTCGGCAGTAGCCTTGGCAATGATTTCCACAATCCATAATGATACACTAAACAAAAAGTATCGAGTGTATTAGGAATGTATTTCTGTGCCTCTGCTTGGGAAAAACCCACCTGCCTGAGGGGCACTCAGCTGCCAGAAAATCTGCAGCAACTGAACCAATGTGCCAAGAAACACATTAATAAGGAGCAATTTGATATTGGTTCTGCAGAGGGATGGAAAGTTTAATGTTTTTTCCCTCACTGCCATCTCTAACCTCTGTGATACTACAAATGCTTCTGTTGAGTTACAGATATATCCCTTTGCAAATAATGGGGAGGAGACCAGGGCTCCTAGCAAGGAAAGTAGTGCAGCTCCTGAAATTCCCACCTATGTCCACATGAAACTACAGATTTCTCTCCTACATTGAAAGAAACTGTTCAGGGATTACAAGAGCAATAACTTTATGCAAAAGAAGAAAAAGAAAGAAAGACCCCACTGACAATGAAAGTTTTGGTACTCTAGTAAGGTCACTTTCTTGGTTCATTAAGACAAATACACCTGACCATTCATAGCCTCTGAAGCTGAGCTGCAAGAGTGTGATATACCAAGCAGAAATTAATAGCTGAGTAAACAATTTAAATACAGCAGCCGATAAATCAGAAATCAAAGTGGATTTGAACTTAGTATACAGAGATCTTCCAGCAGAAAATATTACAGTCCTGATAATACAAAAACTGAAACCTACTGCCCTAAGAAATTGAATTTAGTTCACAGCTGTCCAATAGGCTATCATGTGAACATATACAGATCACTATTAAAAATGAGGGGTTTTCATTTCATCACAGAGAAGCAGACAATATGCTGCATGCAACAAAACAGGCACCATGGACCAGCTCAGAACAGGGATGGACTCCCCAGCTGCTTTCAGAGGCTGTCATGCTCAAGAACTGCTTTATGGAAGGCAGCTGCAGATCACAGCTCTGTGGGAGCTTGGTGTCAAGCAATAAGGACAACAAGCTAAGGAAGAGCAGAAAACTGTGCTCCACCACTGATCACATTCCTCCATGCCTCCTTCCACATGATAAGCAAGTAAGAAACAGCCTCACCCTATCATTCACAAAGCAATTTGGTTACACATGTCACTAAGGTCTCAAGTGAAAATCTTTCTCTGTATTAAAAAACTTATATAAAAATCCACCCATGGGAAAAAGCCAGAAATCTGATATTCCAAGGGAGCAGAAGTAATAAGAAAACATGTTAATTAATGATTCGGATAAATATTTCAGGTTCAAGCAACCTGAGAAGAGCCAGTGATTAATTCAGCGGTATCTCTGGGACAAATAATTTTCCTTTCCCCATAACTAATTTTTCTTTTGCCAGTAGGGTGCTCTTATATATGGGGATTTAAGTTTATGGCACATTAAAGTTTAGCTATATCATATTACTTAGTAACTTACAGGACAGGATCATTTACAATTCTGCCTCAAGGCCTCAGAATCTGGTTTAAAACAGAGATTCTGTTTTAAACAGAGACTCCGTAAACAAAATTACCCTGGCCTGGCCAAAGGTCAACCCCAAGGCCACTGTCCACAGCAACTTTCTGTTTCTCAGGCTACCTTAGTATAATTTCTCATAATGTTCCTGAAGACGTGATCTAACATTATCCATTTAATTGGGCAAGCTCTTCTTATGACAAAGAACAGAGACTGACGCCAAGAAGTCATTCAAATCAGACACGAACAAGGTGTTGGTCCAGCTGTGGAACACCACAGCACACTTCACACATTTTACAAAGATGCACCTTTGGCTCAACCAGGTCATCAAATTACTTCTGTAACTGTAAAGAGAGCCAAGTAAGTTAATGAAATTTCTTCTCCTACTTCTCTCTCTCATCTTGCTTGTCTGATCTTAATTCGAATAAAACTTTACAGCTTGTATTTGTGCAGTACTCTCCAGGCCCTCCTCTCTGCTCCTCACTCTGCTGAGCACAGTATAAAGCACTTGGGAGCAATGACCTTGCTCACAGTCCAAAACAAACTACACAAATGGAAAAATAGCCCTGCCCCAATGAGGTATTCAGGGTCACCTTAGAAGATTTCAGAGTCCACCATATGGGTAAGGCATAGTACCAACTTCTTCCCATACAATAGCACCTTGAACATTTAAACCCCATTTTTTTAATACATCTTGTAGGTTAAAATGTCCATCTTATCTAGAGTGGCTGCCTGCCAAAAACCTACCATCACAAAGCATCTCACAAACCCTTTTTGATTTCATTACACAACAGTGAAAATAATTCAGGCTCACAGTGTTTTACGGACATTTTCAAAAAGCCACAGTAAGAGGTGGTTTCAAGATATAACTGAAGACCATCTCCACTACTTGGTCTAGTTTTGAGTTCTCTACTGAGCACTTTCCTATAATAGTTTTGTAACACACTGTATTAAATTTTGAGTGATGAGTAGCAGTATTTCACTCAGCTTCAACACCACACACTAGCAAGGCATTCAATCACTTTATTTTAACAACAATTGATCATTCAGATTCTAGAAATTCAAGTCAAGCAAGATTTTTAATATGAATATGTTTACTAGAAAGCAAAAAGCCTGTTTCCCATTCTGCTCAGCATGCCCAAGTCCCAACTTCTTTTCAGAAATGGACAACTTTTAAAAGAAAATCCTTGAATTAATGTAAAAGAGTGTCTGAAATCCAGTAGCAAACACAGATCAGCAAGGTAAGGAAAGTGAGGTAATTTCTAAACCATCATTAAAGGTGGAATACTAATTTTTCAATCTGCTGTAAAACTGATTTCAGGAACATAATGAAATGGCAAAAAACCTGCATATTACCATCAATGCAAGAAAAATGTTTGATATACGCTATATATCTTCCCTCTCTAAGGGGTATGGATTCTTTTGTACTCCTTGATGATGTGAATCACAGATCAGCATTCTGGGAATCAAGCTTATTCCCATTTACCAGTGTAATATGATCATTTAGCATAATTAGCATATGATATTTCATTACTTCCATGGACTTGGACCAGATCTGAAATGTAAATGTTTATCAAACTGTACATCCCAGTGCCCAGTGCTACACAACGGTGTAACTTAAGACACTCACTTGATTTGCTTTCTCTTCTGGGGACAGAGTTAAAGCTGCTGTGGGAATTCTCACTTTCATAACATGAGGCAATTTAAACATTACAGATAATGTTACATTAATTTCTACAGTATCAAATTTTAAAGGTGTGGAAACAAGATGAAAGAGCTCACAACACAGCAATCATTTCAAGCAGCACAAGCATGAACAGAGAGAAAACTCGTGGAACAAGTAACAACCATTTCAATCTTCCCCAGCTATTTTTCCCTAGTGTCCTCCATCACTCAGCTTTCCCAGGACACAGGAATCAACAGAGTACCATTCTGCATGATTCAGAGCATGGCACACATGCAAAAAGTAATCAAAAAAATCATTGCAAGATGTAAATACACAGCAGCCTTAGGCAGGCACATTTTATGACTCAGCCAAGACTCTTTATAGCAATCTTAAATTCTACAGCATGAAATTTCATAGGTTCTTTATCTTACATACTGTAACATTGTGTCTCATCTACTACAAATACAGATGTTACCTGTATCAATGCCTAACATCCCCAACTATCTCTTCATTCTTTGTCTTGCAACAGAAATACCTGAAATCTATTCATAATATAGAGATGTTTTTGTTATTGCTTAGCGGAGCTTACACAGAACAAAGGTCTTTCCTGCTTTTTGTGCTACCATGCTGTCAAGTTGGGGGTACATGGGAAATTGGGAAGAGACTCAGCTAGGAGAGGTGATCAAGGGGATATTCCAGACCATATGACATCATGGTCAGTATATAAAGTTGGAGGAAGGAGGAAGGGGGTGATGTTTGGAGTGATGGTGTTTGTCTTCCCAAGTTACTGTGATGGAGCCCTGTTCTCCTGGAGATGGCTGAATTCTTGCCTGCCAATGGGAAGCAGTGAATTAATTCCTTCCTTTGCTTGTGTGGGTGGCTTTTGCTTTCCATATTAAACCCACGAGTTTTCCAGTTTTTGCCCTTTCAAATCTTCCTCCAATCCTGCAGGTGGGGGAGTGAGTGAGCAGCTGTGTGGGGCTTGGCTGCTGACTGGGGTTAAACCACAACCATGTCCAATATCAAATGTACAGATTTTAAGCTAGTTGTATACCTTGTATTAATGCACTTTATCACTTAATTTTTTCTCTTGGAAACACAGAGACCCTACCAATGAAATTTTCCACATCAGTTAGGCAACAGAACTATTGCCCCGACATTGAAAAACACCTCTCAGTATATTTCTTGGTTCTCTCTTACGTAAGCAGTATCCCAAGGTTGATGCATCTTGCTGTATCCCCAGGACTGAGCCATTGTGTGGCATCACCTCTAACGATGATTTACACAAGTTTAAAGGAAAGCTTCAGCACTTCTTTTCCTTAGCTTCACCCAACATGTCCCTAGCTTTTCCAAATTGCAAGAAGATTTTTTCCTTTCACAGACCATAATCTCTTATCACTCATCCCAAAATGTGCAACACTAGATGTTCTTTGCCTGCAGTTGTCTTTACAAGTTTTACACAACAGCACAGAGGTATGAAACAGTTCTTGGCAAGCCAAATGCAACAGTGGACTATTATCTCTCTGTTGCTCTTACTGCCTGGACTTACCAACTTGCACTCCTTGTAGCCTTTGGCAGAATACATGACATTCAGCAGAAAGGTGGCTCACAATTTTTTCTTTCCCAAAAGGAGCAAAAGTTGCTTCTTCTACTATGTCAGAAACGCAATGAAAAGTAGGCAGTGCCACACCCTCCACTGACTTCTAACCAAGGCTAAATCCCTGAAGAACACAAGGAATGTAAAAGCACAAAGCAATGGGCCTACAGCTGTACTAAGACAACTAACCCCGGGGTAACAGCGGGTTCTTCCATGATAAGGCTATTTTTCCAAGCCTATTTATAGAGTTAGCCTTGCACAAAAGCATAAAACTTACATGGACTAATGAAAGTGCTATTAGTCGGAACCCTGTTTGATTCTTCCCTGCTTCCTTTCCCTACAAATGTCACAGATGGGTAAGAAAAGAGAGGAAGAATAAAATTTGCACATAATGAAGAGAATTACTGTCCTCCTGTTATATTTCCTTTGGTACTTAGAGCAGCACTTGGAGACAAACCCATGTTACATGGAGACAGCCATGTTACTGTGGATTCTCTCAGCATTTATGGCAAGAACATAATAG
>JAWWTY010000001.1:29268487-29301505 GCA_035222235.1 Margarornis squamiger
GAATTACTGTCCTCCTGTTATATTTCCTTTGGTACTTAGAGCAGCACTTGGAGACAAACCCATGTTACATGGAGACAAACCCATGTTACATGGAGACAGCCATGTTACTGTGGATTCTCTCAGCATTTATGGCAAGAACATAATAGATTACAAGAAGGTTTCATAAGGATTTAGTGTTGGACCAACTCATCTCCCCTTAATGTCAACACGAGCAGTATTAAAGTTAAGGTTGACTGACTCCAAGTATCCTTCACAGAGATTACTTACTTTATTGAGGTAATTGGATGTATGCCAATGAAAATGTCACAGACCAAACCTGGAGAAAAGAAGAAGAATAAAATTAACTTTTTTGCCTTCTGGACCCACTTCTCACCACAACCATAATTAGCTTCGGCGGACAGAAAGCAGAGACTGAGGGAGAGAAAAAAAAATACCCCAAAAACACCCAGGAAAAGTTATATCAAATTCCACCTGCTTCTGAATAAAAGGAGTGAGTCTGAACACTGGTCTCCAGGGCATAATATACTGATTTCTTCTGAACTTGAATTTAAATAATGGCAATAGGCAAAATATTAAACAGATTTACAGAAACTAAAGGCAAAACAGAGATCACAGGGGAAAGCAAAAGTTGTGTGTCAATGAAATCAGGAATACTAGTCATAAAAATTCAGTGCTTCTACCCCTGTGAACTTAGGTCCTCTATTATCACCACAACACCTGAGGACCTGCCTACAGCAGCAAAAACAGAAATTAAGCAAGACCTTTCCTGATGAACTGTCCTGCACTAGCAGCACTTTCTACCTAATCTCAGCTTTGCTTCTGGTACAACAAAACTGCCAGAGTGAAAATCACACAAAACCACACAACATAAAGCACCCCACCTCCTCCAGTTCATACTGGAACTTTTAGGGCTATAACAACACCACACCAGCATCAGAAGGATGTTACAAAAATAGCACGCTGACCTGAGTGAGACTAGGACCTTCTCCAGCCACATGGAGGAGACACAGAACAGTACTACCTCCAGTGTTTTAAAGCCCATCAAAATAATTGCAGCTGCATACAAAAAAATAGACTAATTATTTAAAAAAAAATTTGTGATTATTCAGCAAACTTGGTCACCAGAAATGTTTCTATTATTCCATTGTTGTTGATTTTCAAATGAATGCTTTTCCTTGGTCTGCTTCACTGTATCAAGTAAGATAATGAAACAACATTGTTGATTTCACACAGTCTATTTACTTACCTGCCTGAGCACATGCACACCTCAACATATCATACACATCAGTTCTATAGATCTTCCTGGAAGGGAACTAATACCATATGAGCACTAGGTTCATCACTGATGTCAGGCTCTATGCCAAGCACATGCAGCAATCCACCCAACCTAGCTAACTCCCAAGAGACACAAGTGACAATTTCAGCCACTGAGATACTCATACTGAAGTCAAATCTAGCTTAGCAATATATAAAAAATAATAATAAAAAAAATTAGATAATCCAAGTTTCCCACAGATCCACTGCATAGATGTTGGCTAGTTAGTCAAACTGATGTCACACACAATATGCTGTCAACTACATTTAAAGATGAACTTCGTTCACCAGTGATGTAAGACTGTAATGAACACAGCATGATCTGTAACAAAGGCAGAAATGGTCTGAGAGGAGTATTTCAAGACATGAATTCAGCGACAGGTAGCAGTCCCAGCCACATCAGAGAGACACTGATCGGCTTGAGAAAACCAGGTCTATACAGTAAAATTAAGAAAGGAAAATTAAATACTTGCAAGAAAACTGTTAGAGGAAAGAGGTCTTGCTGTTAACATTGAGAAACTCAAAGAAACAAGAGCCTTCTGACAGACTTGAACTAGCAAGATGTAAACTCACAGGCAGATGCAACTGAAGAGCTCAGTTCACACCCTCCAAGACTCACTACAGGGCTCAGGTAGGCACAAAGTTGTTGAAACGAATCATGATGTAAGTATCAGCCACTCTGCACGTCTTTCAGAAATTTGCATCTTTCACAGTTGCCTCCTCATTGTCTGCATGAGTAGGGAACCGTACTCAGCAACCAGGCAACCTGTCCAATCCACAGTTCACAGCAGAAGGAAGTAAGAAGACACGTCTACCTTTCAAAGGAGAAGTCCTACAATAGGAAGGCTAGCAAAACCTAGAAGAAAATGAAGATCTTTTCTCTTCTGGAAAGCTCCATGATTGGCAGGCACTTATCTCCTGATAACTGTTAGGTACATGACTACACTCCATCCTCTAAAATGAAGCATACTTGTCTTTCAGTTCCTCAAATCACATCCCAAGGGCAAGCAAAGTCTATTTGCTTTTGTAAATGGTTGCCTTGGATTAATGTTATCAGCACCAGGTAAATACCTATTTTGGCTGCCATTAATAATTTCAAGCTTGCTATGGGGATATTTTATACTTGAAGTATGGGATGGTGAATTTTACCAACAAAATAAAAACTTACATGTCTAACCACTTTCAGATCTTTGAAACAGAAATTGCACTGTCTAGTGATTTAAGCAGAAACAGTCTGATAGTGATTTTCTACTGACTTAGAACACTGAGCACAGAACATAATCTCTCTTAGAACGCCTCAGAGTAAATTAAGAGGGAGGCCTTAGTACTTTCAAAACAGACAAGAGCCTTAAGAAAATGTTTAAAACAGATGAAATAAATACTATTTGCTAAGGCAGGAAGAAAGGTGGGGATCTCTGCATGAAGCAACATTTCTCTTTAAAGACCTTTTTTAAAAAGCAGTTCAGGAAAACAGCTGCATATCTAAATGACTTGGACTAGTTTTGATTCCCTTCGTGTGGTTTAACATAGAAACAGCAAGGAAGAAATGGACTAAAGGCAGCAAAACAAAATCTGTTGTTCTCTTAGCACAGAATGAACTTCCTTAGCACTTCAAAGAGGAATTTATAGAGAACAGAATAAGAAGGAAGAGTTGAAGATAGAGAACAGATAGCTGGGAAAACCAACCTATGACACACAAGCAGGACTTCTGCCTTTCATAAAAGAAAGCAAGATGTAATAGGGGCTTCTTGGGGGTCCCTAGAGAGTGGTAAACTGAAGGCGAATTTTTCAGGGAAAGCTGACTGCTTTCAAAGAGATGTCCTGAGACATTATTTTAAGGAAAGCAGAATGAAAAGGGGAGAATTTCTTGTGTAAGTTTTTGGGGACACTTTGTGGTGACCATTCACCAGGAAACAGTGGGATAACTTGGAAAATGGAAAGCCATGCAGATGAATTTACATTGCTGTGGGAACTTGAGACTCTGTCTGTTTCCATTTCTTTCTCCTAGTCTTCCCTAGAAGATCCCTTCTCTGCTTCACAGTCCTTTTCACTTTGCCTTCTATATAACTGAAATAGAGAACACATTCAGAAAGCTCCTCTACACATAATCATATCCCTCTATGGATCACTGGTGTCAGCAATTACTTTTACCATGGCCTTCTTATCCAAATGTATGACTATATTCACCTCAAATACTGTCCCGGGTCTTCCCTGCTACCCACCTGAAACGGGAGAACTTTCAGAGCATTGGATTTACTCCATCTTCCATCCTGAGTGGGTGTGATGGGAATATACTGGAAATTTTTCCAGAACTGCAGTTCTTCCCTCTTGCTCTTCATCTTTGATGGCATCAAATAGCTCAACAATAGGTATCAACACTACTTATATCCTCCCCATACCTGCCTCTGCTGCTGTCCACAGTGTCCCAGGTACTATGAATGCAAAGTCTTGCCTATCCTGCTGCTTTCTCCATTGCTGGGAAACAGATCAGCAAGAGCCTTTTTAACACTCAGAGCCACTATTATTTGGCAAAACTTTGTGAGACAGCACAGCAGCAATGGAGAGATCCAAATGCTCTGAACTATGAAAGAGAATAATTTTATTTATATTTGGAAGGTTTCCTCTACAGGCTTTTAAGCCAGCCATTTAGGTTTTTATTTTACAAGGAGACATGCTCCCGTCTGCATGTTAGTACAGGTCTCTCCAATTGCCAGAACCATTATCCCATTCCCCTAATAGTATTTTGTCCACATGTATATAAATACATATAAACAATACTGTGCAGACTGTCCTCCAGCGGAAACAACATACTAGACATTCTTAGAATGTTGCTTTCTATCCTTCACAACTTCAGCTGCACTTTTCTCAGACAAAGTCAAGTAACAACCCTCATTCACATACGGTTACAGTCTTAAAATGGAATGCAAAGCTGATTTTGGGATAAGTATATATTTAAGAAATCAAGGAACTGTCTAAAATAAAGCTAGATGAATATCCTGGACAGAACCATCTTATACTGAACTGTATGCAGAGTTATGGGTGAAAAACAGCAACAGTCACAGAGAAAGGAAAATATGCTTTCAAAAGCATTCTTGAATTACTTAACCTTTAGAAATGTGCAAATCAAAATATAAAGTCTCTTTTCCCATGCTCAACATGAGTTTCAAGTATGGCTGCAATCACCATAAAAAGTGTTTGTCAGCATACTGCCATAAGGCACTGGAAGACAAAGCACTGACTAACCAATTGCACAAGAGGAGGAACTTGGGTTAGTAACACTAGAGTACACAGTGCTGTCTCAGGCTTTGCCCCTCTATAGCCATAGTCATTTGGAAATTAGTAATGATTACCTAGAATTTATAGAGAACAGTGCAGCCCCTGAACAGAAATAAAACTACCAATCAGAAAGTACTACTTGTCTAGCTTTGTCACAACATTTTCCTTTCTATAAGTTTTTCCCATCAGTGTCCTAAACCCAGGAGTCCTTCAGACTTCAAGCTTTGCCTCCCTCAATCCTTCATGTCAAATGAATTCCATTAGGAGTGAACTTGGAGGACACTAAATACAGGAAAGTTCACAGAGCCCTCTGCACTCTGTGATTTGCATTGATCCCTGTTCCCTAGGACAGAGTCTCAAAATTTTGAGCTAGGTCTCCTTCAGACTTGCTGGGTGTGACATTCCAGCTCTCTGTACAGTGTACCACCTCATCCTTCCTTTTCAGCCCTTCCTCCCAGGGGACTGCTGCAGACTTCCTCTCCCTTAACCTACTGCCTTCTCAAGACTCCTGCCTTCCCACCCACTCTTCCCTGAGCTCCTTCTCCAGTCTAGCCCTGTCTCCTCTCCAGACATGCCACGTATGGGTAATGCAGCTCTTGTGGTCCTGTGCATGATGAGGTTGATATACTCCATCATATCCTTACTATGAGTTTACACAGACCAGCCCAAGCATTTGTAAATCAGTGAAAACTGCCCACAGCAAAGGCAGCTGTACTTGAACTACATCAGTGTAGAAGCTAAAGCTCAGTTAACACAGTTCAGCTGATTCTAGAGACATGCAGTGACTCGGCCTCAAAAATATAATCGGCTTTTCAGTAGTTAATGAAGTTTGTTTCCTCTTCTGCATTTGTAGCAGAGATCATGGAAATAAACACCCTAGCTATTAGTCACTTCCACCTTCAGAAATATCAGGCATTAGAACAGCATGACAGTGTTTGCATTAGAAAGGAGAACTCTGACAGCAAAAGGGAAAAGTGCTTTCAAAAGAACTTGGATAAGAAAAGTTTTCGTGTTATACCTTTTGAAACTAAGATTAATGCAAACTTCAAATCTTCTAAATTTATGCTACTACTTCAGTGTTACCATAATCTTACAACATCATATTCACATCACTGCAAAGAAATATTAAGCTTAATTAATACCTTTGTCCACTTAAAGGCTTATTGGAGCCTCTGTTTACGATTTAGTCTGCCTCATCTGCCTGGAGCTATCTCTAGAACCTGACTGTCTGTTTTATACTCTTGATTTTAAAAGCTTTTCAACAATAGAATTTTTTCACCCCTTCTCAACAGGCAGTCTAACAGACTAATACAACTCACTGGCATCAAAATGCAGTTCATTACTTACTGGGGATCCCACATTTCCTATCTGTTCTTTCTTCCGTGTGAAGCATGGTCAGATGCCTTCTTTTCTACTGTGCTTGCAGACAAGCTGGAAGCAGCTGGGCTCTGCCCAAGGATCATGCCTTATTCTACAAACTCTAGCCCTCAAGGCTGGCATTGACAGTAATGAATGCACGTGCTTGGAATATCAGAAAAAACAGGAGGAAAGGTGAGGTAGAGTTTGAAAGACATTTAAGCAAGTGCTAACTGTGGTAACAGACAACTCACAGAAACACATGACTTTCCTAGAAACACCTGTGCAATGAGGAAAGCATCCAGTGTCTTTCACTGGAGAACAATGCCCTGCCTCATTGCAAACACATCATAGAAACATGTCACTGAACCAGAGAAAGTGACCTACCAGACAGATTTGATGTTTTTTTCCCAGGAAACATAGTTTTACATCCCTTCCTTCTCAGGTCAAATGGCTGCTTGATCTCAGGATCAAAGAATTCATGTCAGATAGGGCTGAGGGGGTTCCATCCTGCTCTGTTCTACACAGGGCCAGCTACAAGGTCCTAACTCTCACTCTCTCTGGTCTGGAAAGCCTGTGAGGACAGACATCTGGGCAAACTGTTCCAACATCTGACTGTCCTCATTGCAGGAGAGACTTTCACTACACCTGGCTTGAAACTCTTGTTTAAACTTGTATTTACTGGCCCTCAGCCACCGTGTAACAAAATGACGAGCCTGACTCTCTTCTTGAGAACCTTTTACTTGCTAGGTCACTATAGGTCCCATCAAAGTCTTCTCTTCTCCAGGCTGATCAGCACACAATCCTCATGCGGTACCAGGGCTCTGAGAGCACTGAAAGGCCTTTCAATACCCTCATAAGCCTCACATCCACCCCTGCGCTCTGTCAGTGGCATCAGAGGGTCCATTTAAGCTCTGCCTGTGGCCCTCAGTGCCTGCTTAACCTATATTGTAGTTGTGCCTCTCTTGAACCATACCTCTCTATGGTCATGGACCCTACTGATCCAGATCCTGACCCATGATCTTACTTCCCCACTTGACCTCAGACCTGCTGTTATCCCTGTTGACCCACTCAGTTGTGACCATGTCTGGCCCTACTTATCATCTCTGGGCCTGATCCTGATCTGCTGATTCACATCTGAACTTGATCTTGGACCTGCCTTATCATCACAAACCCACCTAGTGACCTAGACTTGTGCTTGGCACTGACTGCCAAACTCAATACCATGAGAAAAGCCCTGGCTGGCAGGGCACCTTCCTTGCCAGCCAGGTTACCACACTCAGGTCCCAGCTCCCCATCCCTTACCAAGGGCCACCTGTTCTGACACATTTGGCCACTGATGGTTCTAGTGGCCTTCCACTGCACTAGCTCCACTTTATCCATACCTTTCTAGGCTCTGAGGGCAGAAAACTGGGTGCAGTCTGCTACAGTCTGTATAACAAATACTGAGTACATGGAGATAATCACCTCCTTTGGTATAATGGCTTCAGTCTTATTAAAATAGCCTTGAGTATTGTCAGTTGCCTTCATTTCCACAGCACAACACCAGCTCATGTTCAGCTTCTTTAAAGCATTTCATCTCTTTTTTTAATGCATCAATAGGTTTAGTGACATTCTTACAACACAGGAAACTAATGGGGCATCAGTCACTTGCAAACAGCACAATTCTGAAACATGACAAAAGTGAAAAACTGAGATGGGTTTTCAATTGTAAAATCTCAATGCTTCAGGTATTTTAACTTACTGCTTCTAAAACAAGCAGTCTCTTCTGCTTAGGGCCCAACCAGCTCCATACCAGCTCCCACATAATCATACCAAGGCAAAGGTTTGGCTTCTTTAGTGCAAACTTGCTAGTTTCATCTGTGACACAAATGTGAAAGTAACTACTCCAAACAGAGCTGCTGCCTCAGTGTTGTTCTGCTATTTTAACCCGTGGTCTTTCATGTTTCACTTTTCTGTTACCATTTTTTAGTTTGTGTATTTGAGGAGAAAGGGGTTAAACACTAAACATACACAGTTGTGTTAGAAATACCCTCGTGGACAGGCTTGAGGTTTGGCATGCTTTGGAAGAAAATAACTTAAAATAGCACGTAAAGCAAAGACTGCAGGACATGCATCTCTGATAGTTATTTTCTGTTAAAATAACCACAATAGCTAAGGCAACACTGACATTCACAGTTAACCCTCTACTCTGCTCAAGAGAGATGAACAAGATCATTCTAACCTCAGAGCTTTATCTAAATAATGCAGATGATTTTGCATTAGTTATGTTCTGACCCCGAGGTCTTATGCAACTTTATTTGTGAGAATTAGGTCTAAAGAAAGTGCAGGTATGCAAAACCAAGTTTGCTATAAGTCTTACAGCCCCATTACAGAAAAGGCGTTGTATGTAGGATTTGCAATTTGATCATCACAGGTCTAAAAATATGAAAGGGAAAGATCTGGAGGCAGAAGCTATATTAGCTCCTTGGAGCTCAGGAAAAATGCAAAATGAAAGCAAAGGACACAGAACTATGAGGACTGATTTTTTTCCTTGGTGTTCTCAACATCACATTGATAATTTATCTTTCTATAATTTTAAAGTTATTGAGTGCTAACTGTGGCCCCATATTCTATGCCAATGCGTTTCTTCAGTGGCTATTATCCTTTGCAATGATACATCCTGGCTACAAAGGACTCCATCTATCAGTTTAACAAATAAACCATTAAAACTATTCGTGGCACCTGTTACTAAGATCTTTGCTACAGTAGCATCAGGAGTAACAGCACAAGCAAACAATGTGATTCGACTCTCATGGCTGTTGTGAAGAATATTCAACTTTATCCCAGGCTTATCCCAGGTGATTTACCCTTAAATCTTAAAATAAATTCATTGCAGTCAGGTAGGAAATTCAGGTGTCCCCCTTCCTAGCCCTGTGGCCCAAACCACAAAACTAGACAGAGTAAAAGCATAGAACAAAAGAGTTGATAAAAGGATAAAGTAGAGAAATGCAGCTTTATTCACCCTTGTAGTCTAGTTTTCCCCCAGCACAGCATCCCCATACCACAGTTCCTCCTCTCTGCCCATCAGAAACCTCTGGAGCTGAAGGCCTTTCCGAGAAGCAGAGCTCACGGAGCTCCCACCTCCCACCAGGAGCACGGTGACAGGCGGATATCCAAGATTCAGCAAGAAAAGTTTCCGAAAGCTTGAACGGGAAAAGGCAAAGCTGGAGTCAAGTTTTACATAAGAAGGGGGAAGGCAGGAGCTGCTGGCACCACCTCCTCGGGCGGCTGCCGCGGAGAGCTGTCAGCGCACGGTGGGCTCTGTCCCCATCGCCCCCCGGACCGCAGCCTCCCACCCCGCTGGAGCCAGAAGGAAGGCAGCCCCCCGCCTGCCAGCAGCGCTGTTCCAGGCGTCTGTTCCGCGGTGGCGGGGAGAAATCGGTCCCCAGCCGAAGCCACCCGCTCCGGGGAAGGATGGGCACCGCGGAGCGCAGGACCGCGCACGCAGCCGCCGCGGGGCTCGCCTCATCCCACTGAACTAACTTTCCTGTTTCCGCAAAAAATCACCCTGGCACCGGAGGGAGGGGTGGGGGGTTATTGTTTCCACCAAACGCTCCCCATCCCTACGAGCCACCCGCCACCCCATCCCGCCGGGACCCCGCCGCTCCCCATCGCCTCCAGCCGCCGGGCCGGCGCCCCCCGGCCCCCGGGAGCGGCACCCCCGCCCGGGCTGTGCCCCGCCGCCCCGCTCCCGCCGGCTCCCATCTCCGTCCCACCGCCCTGCCACTCCCGCGGCCGGGAAGCGCCCGGCGCTGCCCGCCACCCCTCGCCCCCGCGGCGCCGGGGCTCACCCGCGGGTCCCTGGGCCGGGCCGGATGGGGCCGAGAGCAGGGGGAGCGCCGGAGCGACGGCAGGACACGGCCCCGGCTCCTGCCAGCGGAAACGGGAGGAGGGGCTCGGACCGGCGCTACCGAGCGGGGAGGAGCTGGGGGCGCTGCCCAGGGGAGGCTCCAGCCCCGCGGAGGAGGGGGGGGAGGGAGCGCTGCCGGCCCGCTCCGCAGGAGCGCCCCATCCGCCCCATCCTGGGACCCTCTCCCGGAGGAGCTCTGCGGGGAGCCGGGTCGGCCGGGGTCCGCTCCGCTCCCTCTGCCGCCCGCGGGACCTGCCGGGACCCCCCTGGGGTGGGCGCCAGGAGCATCCCCTGGGGTGGGCGCCAGGAGCATCCCCCTGGGGTGGGCGCCAGGAGCATCCCCGGCGCGCCCTCCCGGAACCGGCGGGATGCACCGGGGCGGGGGGCACTTACCGCCTCCCCCTCCGCTGCCCCCTGCCCTGAGGAGCCCGCGGCTGGACGTCTGCCCCGGGTTCAGGATGGCAGGGGCAGTGCCTGAGCCCGCAGGAGGGGGTGGGAGCAGCCCACTGGCGCCTGGACCGCTGCCGCGAACGGCAAACTCAGCCTAAGATGCTCGGTGGTCCCAGCACGACTGCCAATATATTGCTATGGCTTCTAGCACAGACGGCAGGCGTGTCAGAGTGCTCGTCTGAGCTTTCCGCGGTCCTAGCAGGAGTTGTAGACAGGTGAGGGTCAATATCTTCTCCCAGGTAACACGCGATAGGACAAGAGGAAACAGCATCGAACTGTGCCAGGGGAGGTTTAGGTTGGATATTAGGAAATATTTCTTCACTGAAAGGGTGTTCAAGCATTGGTACAGGCTGCCCAGGGAAGTGGTGGAGTCACCATTCCTGGAAGTGTTCAAAAAATGAGTGGGTGTGGTGCTTAGCGACATGTTTTAGTGGTGGACCTGGCAGGGCTGCGTTAATGGTTGGAGTGATGATCTTAGAGGTCTTTTCCAACCTCAGTGATTCTTATCTGTGGCACTGTGTGAGGCAGGGCCATGAGATCCTTGGAGATCTTATGGAAAGTCCCCACCTGCCTTCCCCTGGGTGTCAGTGGAAGCGCAACAAAAACTTAATGAAGCCAACTTCAAACACTGTCCAGAAGAAGAGTCTCTCAAGTTCTCTTGACACAGCGGGGGAAGATTCTGGCAGGAATCACTGAGCAAAGTATTGTGTGATGGGGAAATGGCCTAGAATTGGGGCAGAGATGCCTACAGAAGTAGACCAGTGCAGTTATGGACGTGGGCCTCCAGAGAGGAACTCTATTTTACAGTGTATGAAGAGCAACTCAAGCCCTTTCCATAAATGTTTTTTCAGAAGGAAGATCTGTTTCACATTCCTAGGTCCCCTGTGTATTCTCATTTCCTTCTCTGGTGCTGCTGCTGCTGTCACACTTCTCAATTCAAAAGCATGTTCACATCAAATACATTTTCTCATGCCTTCCATTCTGTCCTAAGTTGATTTTTATGAACTGCCTGGTTCAACAGACTCCATATTCAACCATATCCTTCTGGTAATGCTGCCAGCAACACAACTGTCATCTGCTGCATGTTTGTTTCTCTCTCCCAGAAGAGAAATATGTGCAGCAGCTCTCTGTTCTTCATTTATTTATGTACAAAAGTACACAAATGTTGCTGTGTGTTTACCTTAAAAGCAAGCAATGAATGAAATATGTCAGCAGGAGAGAAAAGGATCTGTGGAGAGAATTTCACTTGATTCTTTGGTTCTAGGCTCCAAAAAAGGTCCATCTCTGGATGCTGTAGCTCTAATGCAGCAACTCCCATTGTACCTGAAGACTGAAGGATCTTAATTTCAGAATTGTTGTCAATCTTTAAATAACTCAAACTTTGAAGATAAACAACCAGTTCCTCAAAGACAAGCAGCACAAGAAGTCAGCAGAAAATGAGGACATATTTGACAGTTTTGGTGGTGGTGTAATTGTTGTTTGGTTGTTTGTTTACTGTAGCAGAAACAGCACGATGTTGTGTTCTTCACCCGTTGGCATAAGCACAAGCAGCTTTATATCCAGGAATATGGGATTTCTGTAGTTCAAGTCGAAGTGAAAAATAAATATATGAAATCAAGTCATCATCTGGTGTCCACCTTGGAAAGAAGGTAAAAAATGCACAGAAAGAAGGTAAAATATATATGGGAGCTTTGTATGAACTTGATCATTTAAGGAAGAGCTTGAGGATCGCTGTGAAACTGGGGACTGGAGTGGCTGATACTGCAGCTGCACTTTCTACCAAGGAGACTGCAGTAGTCTGCAGGTCTCTTCTCAACTATACCAGAAAATTTAGGAAAGTAATCTTAGTAGACTTGTTTCAGCTTCAACTAGCTGTCTTCCCCACGACTGAATCTAAGCTGGATGCACTCTGATGTTGTGCATACAGTGAGGAACATGAAGAGTTGCACCTCATCAGTAGTGTATATGAATCCATGGCATGTGATCAGCAAACCTGAAGGCTACATACAGCTTTTGAGAACAGCTTTAAGTAGCTGCATTTGAGGCATCTAGAAATGGATGTTTGTTTCCAGTGTGATTCGCAGGGTATATTCCCTCTACTGTAATAGCAAGTTTATGGGTTTGGGTCCCAGCCACCAATTTCAGATGAAATAATAACATGGCAACAGTGCTGAGTACTGTGGAGAAATTAGGGAGGTTGAAAATTAAAGTGTGTGCTACTCTTTTTGACCAAATGAGATCATTCATCTAGCCTTTCTAGCTTTGCTATATTCAGGTTCTTCCCATTGTTATTGCTGTATCATCCACTTGAAGGAGGTGAGAGGGATGTTTTTCTTTAATGATGCTCTGTTGTCCTCAGAATGAGCACCAGTACTTTTGTGGCTCCTTTAAGAGGCTGAAAATGGTATGGATCACAGATCTGGAGTCTTGACTAGTTGCTGAATCAGCATGTTAAATCACCCAAATGCAGGCAAACATGGCTACCAGTGTAGTAGACATGGATCTAGTGTCCAAGAGGATTTGGATTATACCCCAGTCTGTGAGGTCACTGACAGAGCTGCTGTCAACATAAGCTTCACGTTATCCTTCCCCTGTAGAGAGTAGCCCTTGACCTTGCTGTACCATTACAAGCAAGCAAGTTGTCTGCTGCCTCTCTGCTTGGTTTTGATGTAGACTGTGCTTGCAGGACTGATGAAAGAGCATGACTCCCTGGCAGCTTCTTGGAGGCTCAACATGTGTTCTTCCTGCCTCTTCTACAGCTCTAGAGCAAATTTTAGAGTGTCTCACCTGTCTGAATTAGTTCTTATTGTTTGCTGTCACCACTCAAGTCCTTCAACTTCTCCATCTGGTCCAAGATGTCAAAGAACCAAGATAAAAATGAGCTGAATAATGGGGAAGGAAAGGTCACTGAGAAACCATTGCACCAAAGGCTAAAGCATGTGTAATAATCAAGGAAATAATGATCCTTGGGTCTAGATATTGCAGTAGAAAGAGATTTAAATTCAATTCCTACCTTTGCCTCTAGGCCTATCTACATGTTTTCTTTGTTGGCAATGTCAGCTTTAAGAAGTTCCCACCCCCTCATCACAGATAAATGAATTAATTCAAGCAAAGTTGTCTTACCTGAAGTGTTTCTTTTGGCTTTGATGTAAAGATGAAGGGAAGGCTCTGTCTTGCCTAGTTCTGTGTTGTTCAGACCCATGGTGTGTTGTGTCTTATCTCGGAAGACTATCTTTAAGTGGAATCATTTTAGCAATTCAGTTTGACATGATTCCACAAGCAGATGTAGCTGCACAAATTAGGGCTGATAAACTGAAGCATTTATGTTAGAAAAAAAAGGTAGTTACAGTTGAATGGAAACTTTTGAGGTGCTTCCTTATAAAGAAAATATAGTTATTTAGATCCCTGTTTTGTCAGTTTAATAAGGTCTCAGTGTAGTGGCTGTAAAATGACATGGGGAATCAGCTTTTGCTGTTTTGTCCTTTGGTTTTAGAGCAAGTTCTTACAGTCTAAGGTTAATATTTCAGGTATTTATGCCCCAGTAGAAATCAAACTTGTAAGGCACTCTGACATTCTCATTTGTTGTTGGTTTTTTAGAGTTCAATTTAGCCTCTCCTCTTCAAACTAGGCTATCTCTTTTTTTACCTATGCTGCTTTTTGGTGTTTGCTTTGCTTTATTTTTAGCAAAATTGCAGCTGGCTCTTAGTTCTTCTGTACTGTCTGGTTTCTTCTGGTGAAATTCCAAGAAAGGAAGCCTTAGGGACAGCAATGTGCAGCCCTTTCAGCATTTGAAGTATTTTTACATGGATCTCACCCATTCTTCAAGGGGATAGAAGCCTTTTACTCCAGATCAAAATTTCCAGTACTCCTTTTACCTCACAGCTTTCTTAAATCTTCTTTATCTGGTAGCCTACATGAAAGTGAGCTCTCTCAGACACATGGATTTTCTTTTGGTTTCTCTGCTGAGTTTGAAAGGTAGGCAGATGTCTCTTGCTGGCCCTGGTCATAGGCACCAAGGAGTTGTGAAGGCCAAGAGCAAGAGTAGAAACGAATTTTGCCAGGGAAGACTCTTTCATTGCTATTAAATGAAAAGAAAACTTTGCATCAGTGTCCCTAAATTGACTGTCCAAAGATTTCATCTGTTCCTCAGCCTGTTGGCTTGTGTTCATTGCTTGACAGCATCTTAAAACTGCAGAAGCAGTTTTACTCATGATCAGCTAAGTGGACTTATAGGTTTCATCTCCTTCAGGGACTACTCCATGGGGTCTGCTGTTGTAGTGTGAACCTGCAGTGGATGCATGCAAGGCACTAGGCTCATGTTTGCAGGAGAGTACTGATATACACAAGCAATTTTCCATCCCTGGGGACTTTCTCTGCTCTTTCTCTGTACAGGCTCCATTTCAAAACACACTTGTCTGAGCTGACCAAGGATACTTTTCCCAAGAGTCAGTCTGGTTTTTTATTAGCGAGGTTTTATTTGATTTATTTTCTGTTCCATACATAGTTCAGAGATCAGGAAGGAGATTGCGTAGAGCTGAAATAGGCAGGAGCATGCATCAGTAATGGATTGTAGCCAGCTGGTGCCATTTATACCTGTGTGGCCAACTGTAGGGGCTGCTGGTTTGCAGAGATGTAGTTAATTCATTCCTGGGTGGCTTGGTCACCAGGCTGTGACCAGCAATAACACCCGATGGATAGGCAAGAGTGGGTTATGCTTGCACGGCTTTTTCATGTGTAGCACAGAACAGCAGGCATTTCAAGATGCTTGGTTTTCTAGGTATTTCAAGTGCTTGGCTCGTCTTTCTCCAAACTTGACTGATTCTGGTTACCGGACATGCAGATCTTATGGAAAGCAGCTGTCATCTGTGTTCTGTATTGCTGTTTGGAAGCCAGTACTTGAAGGCATTTCTTTGTCTTGGAGAGAGCAGGCAGAGCAGGAACTTTGTGCACAGGATGAAGGTGTAGATTTTGCTTCATAGGTGCAAGGAAAGTTTCTGTCCTTTACCATCCACTTCTGGCTCCTGCACAGAGAAGGTTAACAGCACTAGCCCTGCAGTCCTTAAAAGCAGCCTCTGAAAGTGCAGGGTCTGCAGGACTGGGGGGAAAAATACTTCATTAGATATAAAATATAAGTGGAGCCCTTCTCCTATAACAAGAACTAAAGCATCTTTCACCATCTCTGACTTCATGGCATTGTCTTTTCTATCCTCCTTACCCATGTCCCTTCCTTTTCTTTCCATGCATCCAAGCACAGGTTATTACCTAGACACAGGCCAGGAGCAGCAAAGTGCAGTGTGCGTGGTAGAGGCAATGTGATGTTAGCTGTTCCACAGTAGTATCTGGTGAAGACTCATCCCTGTGAGGGACCTCCAACATGCAAATAGAAATCTTGCAGACAGTTACAACTGATCAACTGGCTTAATGAGGAAATACGTCATTTAGTCCCCATTTCACATCAAACTGCTTGTCCAGGCCATGGGACTGTGCCTGGCTACCCAATAAATTTCCTGTTCAGTGCCTGCCAGATAGCATCATGCAGCACACCTCCTCCCTTAGTGCACCATGAATGGCTGGATCTTCCCCCTGCATCAGCAGCATTGTAGCGACCAAGATTAGTGCCTCTCAGTAACTCTAGAGTAAATAACCTCAGTTTACGAGTGAAGCAGAGAGGCTGTGTTTGATTGCCTTGGAAACACGGAAAGCTAACCCCTCTCACTATTCCTTCTCATTCTTTTCCTGCAGTTTTCTGGCCAAGTGGCATTCTTTACAATGCTTGTGCACCTCACTGTCTGTAGCTAACAGGTGGAACAATTTGGTCTCGGTGAACAATTTGGCCTCAGTAAACAATTGTTTTCCATGTGCCCAAGAGAAGAGCACACTGTAACTCCCTGAGCATTGTTAGCTGTGCAGGGAGAACAGAAGGAAAAGCAGCAAAAATTATTTCGGTCAGCCGGCAGGCTTGATACATACTGGAAATCTGCTGGGCAAGACAACATGATTTAACATTTCCAATTTTCTAAGTGTAACTTCGTTTAAAAGGCATGGAAGAAAGGGAAAAAGTAACCAGCCTCTAACAGAGGAAGGTTGAATGAGCCTGTGACTGTGCAACTGCTAATGTGGACAGCTAGACAGGCAGCTGTGTAGGATATATGTGCCATCTCTATACACATGCACATGCCCATGCCTGTCTAACTGACATCCATATAAATGTATGGTAATCATGTCTGTGCACGTGTTGACCTACAAATGAATGTACACAAGTGCACACACAGCAGATGTAGCATGAACATTTTCAACCTGTTCATATGTGGTCAAACTTGAGGAAGCTGCTGCCGTTGCCATACCTGTATGCCCAGATGCATGCCACTCCTTGTATGTGTATGATCACACCCTGTGTGTACTCTATGGGAAGTACTATTCACAGGATGCCATTTGTGTTGAGACCCTTAAGCAGTCATTTGCCTGTTTCTTTGAATCCAAGTCTTTTTCCTATTTGCACAAACCTGAAGATATAAACTTGACTCTACCAATCACAAACCAGCTCAGAGGTACTTTTCTGAAAATACACAATATCTGCAGTTTATTTTTCAGTTTGGTATGAGGGGGCAGGGGTTGTTCAAGCACAGGCTTTTTTCTTATACATGCATTCCATGGACAACTCAGGGCAGAGAGTCTCTAGTCCTTCACCAGCCGGTAGATGTGATGTTGGGCACCATGGTCACTAGTTGATACTTCAAAAACATATGCTATGCACAGCAAGGTCTCCTGTGTGTCCCTGTTTGTCACAACCTAGACAGAAAAGAAGAAGCTGAGATGGCAACTGCTGTTTCTCTGCTTACATATTCCAGCACATTTAACATAGAGCAAAAAGTCAGTAACAGACAAAGAACAGAGAAGCGCAGGATTGATACGCAGCTTGGCCACGACAGTGTCCAGTCTGTGTGCTCACACACCAAAGCAAAGCACTTTGACAGCATTAGAACTACAATGCAGTGAAAAGACAGGGAGGAGAGCAGAGTATACTGTGGAGTAAAGTCCACTGTGACTGTCTTCCATCAGTGGAAGCAGGTCCACTAGGTCCTCTACTCTCTACCCACTGATGTTGCAGATTTCAGCAAAGTGTTTCACAAAAAAGCTCTTTTTGCTGCTTGTTGGGTATATAGAGGCCCCCTCCTGTGGCACATCCACTCCTGCTCACAACCACAAACAGTTCTTTCTCTCCATCTGCTCCTGCTTGTCAGTGGTGGACACAGACCACAAGGATTATAGAGTATAACTCATTTTACAGGAGACTTAATGGTTTGACTCCATTACACCTGCCATTCCATACACTGTAGATGTCTGGAGAAGGATGGCTGCTACATTACATTCATGCATTCTTACAGAAGTTCCTTTTTTCCTATTTCATTTTCTGTGGTCCCTCAGGAACCTTAGTTTCTCTACATGACTTAGTGTCAGCAGCATGGTGAAGGAGCAGCATTGTCCAAGTTTCAGAAGCATCCACTAAGTGGCAGGGACAAGTGAAATGTTGCAGCCAGAGCTCCTAGCTCATCTTCCCTCTCTGTCACTGCTTTGCACATTCTTGTCACCTGTGTTTGTGCTAAAATTCTCTCCTGCTGGAGGAGATAGATTTTTATCAGCAGTAGCACCAACTCAACCACAGAAGAAAAACATTCCAGCTGGAAGCTTGACCTGTACCAAACCCCAATTATTCTTGTGAAAACAGAAAGAAAATAACTGTTGTCAAACTTGCTTATTAATTTTAGCAGTCTGATTTTGGTCTATTATGTTTTCTTTTCTTATTTCATGATTGGGTTTGCAGTTAAATTCCTTATTGTGCAGGCTGTGGTGAGTTATACACATCCAGGTGTGGTAAGGCACCAGTCCCTTTTCTGAAAAATGGGCACTGAAATCTTGGAGTGGTAGATCCAGAGGATTGTGCAAAGCAAGATAGATCATGCTTGCAGGGTTAGGTGTATCTAAGCTCATAAAAGGGTCTAGAAAAAATATAATTAGACTTGTCTCAGAGGTTGGTAGTAGGGCCTGAGGACTAGCAACATGCCTTACATTATGTATTTTTCAGGTCCCCAGTGGAGAGTGGAAAACGCTCAGCCTGCTGCTCAGGGAGCAGGACTGCAAGGCAATGTATAAAAGGCTGTCCCAGCACCCACATGAGACATGCTTCTCTGTGACAGAAGATAAAGGAATGACATGAGATTACTCAAAACATAAAGCCCCAAAGGAAGTAGAACTATATGACAGCTTTTTTTCATAAAATTTTTGGGAAGTGCTGGCCTGACAGAGGAACAAATCATGCAGAAAGCAGTCACAGCGTTCCTCCGTATGCATTACAGCACACAGGCCTTCCATATCTCTGTCCCTGCCCCCTTCATGCTTTTGCTCATTTAAAAGAACTCTCAACACTTATAGTCCTCCTTTCTCTCAGATGTTTCAAAATCTGTGCTCATGAAAGAATAAACTTCCTACAATTCGTAAAGCTCTGTGACATATGTTATTATCCTTGTGTTACATAGCTGCTATATCTGAGCCACAGAGCACTGAAATGAGTCACCTGAAGTTCTCCAAGATCTCCAGAGAATGGAATGAAGACCACTTGATTTCCATTCTCTCATATAGCCACTAACACCTCGTCTACTTACCCAGCCTCAGGTTCTCTGGGCGAAGATCTGTTATGCCTCTTAAAGAGGTGAACACAGAATTCAGTCCATTAGAAAAATCCATGTTTTAAGCTGTCTGCCCTCTTCCCAAATTTAGACTGCATCTGAATTTGGAAATGCTCCTGGTGTAACAAAACACTACTGCAAATGCAGTTACTGTAGCCTTGTAATATTTCCCTATCTAGAGGCTGCAGTGATTCGTGAGGGTATCACAACATGCCTCTTCATTTGCATTCCTCCATATTCTTTCCAGGTCCAGGATAGTCCTGAGGAAACTACTTTTTTTTCCCCCATCTAGTCAGTGAAGAACTCTATCTATAAAAAAATTTTATAGCCACTCAACAGCGCTCTTGTGGGTTTTTTACCTTGCAAAAAGAGCTAGGGCACAGAAAGGACTTCAACATTTGTCCAGTATTGGAATAAGCATTTCCTTCACTGTATTTTTCATCATTCTTCTTCATTTATCTCTCTGCCTCATGAATGCTCCATTTTTCTTCTTGCTCTCTCTTACTCAGGTCTCTCAAATTCTTTTGCTGCTTCTCTGCATGAGCTACTATCTCTAGAGCTCCATAAATGGTCTTGAAGTGCAATACCCATGAGAGATACTAGGTTCAATTAGATGCTGAGCTGTAAAAGGAAATCTGCTTTGACTCACAACAGTGAACTCCTGCATGGGGCTTACATGTTGCCAGGTTGCAACAAAAACAGTCGAAACAGTCGAAAGTCCCACCTGTAAGATAGTAAAGTTCTCCAGCACACTGTTCATCATGTACTTCTCAGGAAGGTGCTTGAGTTTATGAATGAAGTTTATCATGTATTCGCAGAGAGGGGAACGGTGAATGCGATAGGAATAGTGTCCATTTTCATAACGTGCATATTCTGTCTGCAATGCAAAACACAAAAGGGCCAGGTGGGGTTATCTTGGCACATTAATAACATTAATTACAGAAAGGGATTCAGAACAGGAAAATTACAATGGCACGTTCAACTAATTTTACTAACAGTAACTACAGCACTTCACAACAAGGTCAGTCCCCTTGAGAGCTCAAATTTCTTCAGCTTGATTTCTTTTTTCTTTAGAACAGTGTTCCAGCTTAGGAGCTGCAAACTGCCAAGGAGCTGTGAGAGGTAACTAAGACGAACAGACCAATTGTCATCTATACTATGGTCTGCATCTCTACTGGAAAAACATTAGGTGTGAATAAACTGAAAAAGTTAAGAACTACTGCTTTAGCAAGACCAGGAAGCTCCTAGTAATGATGGTAATTGTATGCTCAGAATACCATTTCAGCTGAAAAAGACTGAAGTGTTCTGGTACCCGAGAGAGAAAACATAGTATCTCTGCTCCCCACTTTGGGAGAAGGTCTGGCCAACGCTACACAGAGGGATGTTTTTGTTCACATTCACATCTTAGCTCCTGTATATTTCACATTCCTTTGAACAGAAGCTGAAGCCAGATTCTTTCATTTCACAGCAGACCCTTAAATGCCTGTCACTTTCACCCCAGGAGCTTGGTCTCCATTCCTGTGTACAACAACACCTTCCTTTGGCCTGTCTTTCCCATCTGCAAATACTAAACCAGACTTCAGGCGTGTCTGCCATGTGACTGGAGACAGGTCTTGGGGAAGGATGCAGCCTGAACTGACTGCTGACAGGAGAACACCTGATGTTCTGCACAAAGCGGCTTCTCCTGCATCTAAAGGCTTCTTGGAAAAGAGGGCAGCAGGAAGGATGTCAAAGCAGCTCTCTTAGTGGCTGAATGCGACACCAGAAAGAGTTTCTTCAATGCCAGACCTATGCATAATTTTGCAGCACAAGCTGTAAGTGTACAAGCTCTAAGTCTCATAAAACCATAAGACTATAGTCTGTAAATTATTAGAGTCAATTAATGGCTACAGCCTATAAATTATTTGTTTAAAAAACACTGAGAGTGAGGTGTTGCTTATTTGTTTTCACCTTTCTGGACTACAAAGCAAGGGTCTGTCTCCTAGCTTTCCTTTGCTTCCCCTAAAAAAAGAGAATCACCAGAAATAAGTCTTACATATTTACATGTTTTCAGAAACTGAAATTTAAGGAAAAAGTAGCAAACACTACCAGACCTTCCATGAAGTCCTGAGACAAGGCCATGTTGCAGGGGCTGGAGTGATCTTACACCTGCATGTCTCAGAAATAATAATCTATGGCATCCATCTCCCTGACAAGAAGCATGGGATATATTTTACCTTGTGATACATGCAGGATGCAAATACTTGAAGTGACAAAACAGGGAGAGCTCTGCACCCAGGTGTCTGCTTCTTACCTCTACTTTCTCTACCACCTGCTTTCCAAAGGAACACACTTTGGTGGAACAGGTAATGACCATGTTTTCTGGGCTCCCATATTGGCTCGAAACACCATAGAAAGATCTGGATTCATCTTCAATATTGGTATTCAAATCAGCCTGCCAAAAAAAAATGTAAAAAACAATAGATGGTTATCAATAGATGGTTGTGGCGTTTTTTTCACCATTACCTTGCATAGCCAAGATAGTCAAGTATTGGAGCATACCACACTCCTTAACCAGATCAGTGTACATCAAGCAAGTGGTGGGGAATCTGAAGAGTATGCAGTAAAATCCCATTCCCACTTCAGAAAATGGTAGTGGGGATTTGCATATACATTGGAATATCCTCTTACTGTTAAAAGCATATGACACAGCTCGGAAGTACTCACAAAGCATATAGAGCAGACAGGATGCACTGCAGAGACAGAGCAGTGCAACATACAGGATAGACTGGGCTGCCTCACCAAGGAAGAAAAATAAGGGTAAAGCAACAGTAATAAAGTGTTTTCCCCCCTAGGTGTGTATGTAGGTAAGGGAAAAGAGACAGCAGAGAAAAGGAATGTGTGAGTACACACACACTCTCACACATTAGGCTTCAGTACTGTGACATAAAGAAAGTAAATAGACAGGGTACAAAAAGGAATGTAGGTAGCTGATGGATCTAGCCCAGTTCCACCTGAATGCAAACCCATCTCCATTCGCAGCCTCAGTTTTCAAAGGTGGTGCCTACAGTTGGCCAACGGAAGCCACCTATTGGGATCTAACTCCTAAAATCCTGGCTATCTGAAGCTTCCACCAGGGGTCATTCAAACCACAGTGATGAAAAGAAGAGGTGGTTCCCTTAAGCTCTGGAAACACAAGGGGTGTGTGGGAATGCCCAGCTCAGCTTCCTCCCTTTCAAAACTGAAAGGATAGAGCTTCTCTGTGCTCCACAACCCAGGTGCTAGTTTACATCAGCATAAAAGCAAGGATCAGTTCACACAGGCTACTTCGGGCTATTTTATTGTTCCAGATGAACCAAGGGAAAGAGGAAATTGAAGAAAGTGTGTTCCTGCTACAGCGGGGAGTGTGAATAGGACAGTATTAGATGCTATTCAACATGGTTTTCTTAGCCAATGTCAGTGAAGGGCTCTTTTATTTGAGACCTAGAGCAGCACTTAGGACAAGCAATGCTAGCATTGGAACTGGACCACCACAATAATGAATGCGCCCCTTTCTTTGCCATTCAAAACACCTGTCTCTTCTCTGCCATGAGATAATACTGTTAGCTCAGTTGTCTTAAGGAGTAATTTCACAAAAGGTGTAAGTCAATCTAGAAAGTGCCGGTCAAGCTTTCTCCCCATTTGTAGACATGTGAGCTTGCAGCTGCCTTTGTGCCACCACAAAAATTGAGGGCACAAAGATTGTCTATTTTGATAGCAACACATAATCAGGTTGGCTTGAGTCTCTTGGGAAACACATCTCAGAGATGTAGTTTGATGATGCCAGGCTGGTCCTGACACAAGGAGAGAGCATTCTCACTGTTCCAGAGCAGTTTGTGCTTTGCCATTCCTCCTGTACTGACAACACGTTTCTGCAGCTGCCTTACAAGACTAACTGAGGAATTCCTCAGCTAGTTTTCAGTGGGATCAGTTCCTTGGCCTGATTCAGAAGCAGTTGTATGTGTTAAAATAAAGAACATGTGTTGGGAGGATAGGCAGCAATAGGAAAAGCAGAAGCCAGGACTGCTTCTTCTAGTGAATGCTGGGTTTGCATAACTACAGCAGTAACTAGTAACCTGCTAGAAGCTACACTTAGTTTTCACTCCTTTTGAGTTAATATTTTGTCCCTAGACAATCAGGCCAGGTCATCTCTGTACCACAACACTCACTAACCGCTGCCATCACACAGTGATTGTCCAGACAAGACATCAGAATGTTCCAATGTTCACATCTATATACTGGCAGCATTAGGGGTGGACATAGCTTTTACTCTGCTCACAGTGCTCTTAGTGGAGAGCACAACAGTATAAAACTTGGAAACAACAGCTAGAGGAAGACTGGAAGCTTGTACATTGTCATACCCCCTAAATGACTGCAATGAGGTCTTACACTCCAGTGGTTTGCCTACACTGCAGTACTGTATGTGGGCAAATCCAGGCTAGCTTTACCTGGTAGCACAGGGCATGGGCATTACAGACTCCACCATAATTCAAGGATGTCAAGTGAGTTATTATGGTCATGCTGAACACCTTCGTATCATATAACTACAGTTATGCAGCTACTTTCTTTGTACTACAGATGTACATGTATTAGAGAACAGCAGTGCTACTCTGTTGTGGTCTAGGCTTTATTGAGTAATTTTTTTCATTGTAATACTGTATTTTAATACTATAATACTCATTTCCATGTCAATGCAACTAACTGTGTTGTTTATTTCACGCACACTCCGACTGTCTGAATAAAGATTAATTCCTTCCCTTCTCCAAAGAGGAACTAGACTAAGTGTCCTTCACAATATTTTTCAGCTATTTCCCTTGAGAGTGATAAACACAATGTATGGACCCAATTTCACTTTTTCAAATAAGTTCTCCCACTGAGTCAGAAAGAACAAAGGGTCAAGGCTACAGAGACTTGATCAGTCCATTGCTACATAAACATAGCAGAAGCTCCCACTGCACAACCAGACAAACATTTTCGGGGTCTCGCTAGTAAAGTTGAGTTTACATTCTCCTAAAGACTTAATAGGAAATTGAAAAATAAATGCAGTAAATATGAAGCAAAGCAGAAAGGTGCTAATTCCACTTCATAAATAAAGCTTCATTAGCCCTAAGAAGCCACTCTAGGTGCTTCCACAATTTGACAAGTGGCCCATCAAAAGGCCAGACTAGAATTTCACAGCCAATTAACATCTAATTTATCAACATTAAATTGTTTGGCAGTAGGAAAAATTATGGTAATACTGTTTAAATAAAGGAGTCCTCACCATTCACTGACATGATGTACCATCACATTCCTGGAAGCCCTGTTGCAGTGAACATGTAATGGGATCATGTTGGAACTCCCTGACCTTTACACTGCACCTTTTATTCTAAGGCTTGTCCCATGTTATGGGCTAGGATTGTCAGACAGAAGGTGGTCAGTCGTG
This sequence comes from Margarornis squamiger, assembly GCA_035222235.1. Taxonomy (NCBI): domain Eukaryota; kingdom Metazoa; phylum Chordata; class Aves; order Passeriformes; family Furnariidae; genus Margarornis; species Margarornis squamiger. Next base: position 29,292,903 of record JAWWTY010000001.1, read on the forward strand.
AAGAGCTGCGTACCTACCTCGTGTCACCTCTGAAAATCTCAGATCATAAACATACATACATGGAATTTTAGCAACTCCAGGGAATGACAATAGCAGTTTGTTGAGGACTCCAGTTCATGCCTGCAGGAGAATGGAGCTGCAGCACCCCAGGCACATCCTGCTGGCTTTACAGTTACAGCTTATTTAATTACTGCTTCCCACCCTCTCAAGGAAGGTACTTCCCCCATACCAGAGATTATTTGACACGTGCATATCTGCAATCTGGTTCATTCATATAAACTGAAAATGGCAATGACGTACATGAATACAAGACCAAAGAACTGCTCAGGAGTGGAACTCCAATCTGCTAGCTTTCCCTGCTTTGGAGATGATTACCTCCTGAAGGGAGATGAGGCAGAAAATTGAGGAAGAACACTATTATCTGCCATAGCCAAATTAGTTACTAAATGTCAACTGGACACTGAGGTAATTCACAAATGGATGCAGTTAAACTTCTCAGGATTGCAGGAGGACAAGATCATATTGCACATCCTGAGGTCTCTAATGGCCAAAAGAGCTACTGCATTTAAATTTAACATCTAAAAATGCTGTGGCCTTCATGCCCATGTTCATACGAGCTCCCCACAACACCTAGGCCATCAGGACAAGAGACCACATTGCTGTTTTTGGGAAAAGACTCTTTCTTTCTTTTCACTTTCCAAGTTCCTTTCTCTAAAGAAAACCTTGTGTAAAAGCATGTCCAATCCTGGGGTGGGCACAGAAAGGTCTGATTTACTCTGTCTAGGATATTCTATCCTTCAAGATGCGAGGGAATCATAGCAACTGTGGTTCAAAGAAAATTCATCTTACCAGCTCTTCATCAAGTAGGGAGGCTAATACTCACTTTATAGTCTGGGAGAGCCTGGACATGTTTAATACATAACTGGATGTGACTAGAGCCTAGGTCACATTGGTAAATGCACTAGTATGTCCAACAACAATTTAAATAACTTTTAAATACATTCCTTACCCCAACCTACGCAGCCAAAGGAGACATAGGCAGGACTGAGGAGTCTCACTGAGGGGGCTGAGCTGCCTTGCCCCCCAGGCTCCTACTAGCCACTGCTAGCAACAGGGCAGGCCTGTGGCAGGAGCAGAAGCAGCATTCAGATTGTTGGGTGGTGTCCAGCACTCAAAGAACTATTCTGCATCTCTTTAAGGACAAAGGTAGAAAATCAAATATGTGAGGCATGTTACAAGCTAAATCTGAGTTATGAGCCACCAACTGGACCATACTACTTTATCTGACAAACTCAGGATTCTTGCTTTCTGTCCAAGAACTTAGAGATGCAAAAACCTGTGCACACTCTGGCGTAACAGCAATCTGACATGTCTGGGATGTATTCAACTTACTGTGCAAGCTCAGCACAGGTGGCACACTGATCCATAGCTTGCCTGATGACTTCCAGACATACTGACACTATAATCACTGAGGTATCTGTGATGCAGCACATCTCAGAGATCTACATATTGCATGCAAGAGTGATCTACCTGCTTTGGGGGGAAAACCTGAGATCTTCTCCTTTCCAGAGAAGTAAGCAGAACTTTTAAATACCTACAAGATTTCTAGATAAAAGAGACTTGTTCAGGGAAAAGCATAGTATCACTCAAAAAGTTAGTATTACTTTTTTTTTTTTTTTAAATCTTTTGTGGTCTGAGTCCCTTAGCAACTGAAAACAACTCTGATGAACTTGAGTGTATCAAATAACTTCTGCAATCCCAAGAAAGAACTACAGAAAAGCTGGCACTGTGCACTGTCCTAACCACATATTAAACCAAGATTTTTGTCTGTTCTTTGGTGGGAGTGAGTTTCACAACTGATTACCGAGAAAGGCCTCATTCCCACTAGGATCAGCTTGTGAATCAAAAGTTCTTTGATACTCTTCACAAAGGGAAATGTGGCCTTTGAGAACTGGCCTTCAGTTTATTTGAGGCTTTGAAAAGCAATGAATGGACAAGAGTCCAAATGGCATTAAATGCCATGAGTAACAATAGGTTGCTGATGCCTTGCACACTGGTACCATGTGGCCAATGGAAAGGCATATGCTGAACAATTCTTTAAGAACAAACTTGAGCCACTGCAGCTTCAGACCTCCAAAAAGAGGGAAGGGAAGAGTTCCCAAGCTAGTCAGATAGCCTTGCTAACAGTATGGGGAGCTGTGACTTAGCTAGCCCAGCAGGATTGTGCTACTTTGGCACCCAGCAGATAAGATTCCTTCAGCAATTCAGTCTTTCAGTCTGCTTTTTACTGCCAACAATCTCGATCCTGTTGAACGCTATGGGGAATAACTTTGGTGAAAGAAGGGCCATTGGCAGAGTCCCCTTACATAAGACAGCAACATAAGGTAGCACTGGTGATGGCAGGCAAAACTAGTGAGTGCAAAGATCATGAAAACCTCTGTTGCTAGCTGCTGGCTTGCTTGCTGCCTCAGAAGGAGTACCAAGGACAGAATGCACGTGGGGACCAAATTACCACCTCTTTGTTCTCCAAGCAGTTTCTGCCAGGTCAGGACTGAAGGCATAAAGTGGGCAGGGCATGGTGCCAAGAGGAATTTGTTGCTTTTTTGACTGAATTTTCTTGCAACAGGAGAGAAGCCAAGTGCACGACATCAGTCTTCAGGCCACCCCTTCAGCACCTTCCATGAAAGTATAATATATTTAGCTGGAAGAAAACTGATTTGACCAGTTCAGCTTGCCTATCACTGAGAAAAAATTACTACATATATTGGCAAGACAGGTCTCCCAAGAAATTGTCCTGATCCATTCCTCTGGAGCTGGCTGCTCTGTACAAAGTACTGCCTGTCCTGAGTTCCTGGTTTGTCATTTTCCTTCTGTCCTCCATCCAGAGTTTCACAAATACTGAAAGCTTTAAGATGCAAGTGCACCATTCTACTAATGTGCAAAGCCCTGAAAATGCCTCTTGCCCAAACTATTAATAACGATGCATATAGGAGGAGTTCACGGGGAGAAGCAAGTAACAGGTGGTAAAGATAATATTACACTGGAAAAGAGCAGAGCTGCCACTGCCCATGTGTTGTGAGGCTAATGTCTCACATTCATTGTCATGTGCTAGAATGCACTTGGAGCACAGAGAAATGTCACACAGATGTCACACACAACCTGCCAATGCAAGTCCAAGAGTTAGTTCATTGTACCAAATTCCCAATGCCAAAATCAAGGAAGAATTGTAAACACTGCTTATGTTTCAAACTAATCAACTTTTAGCTCTTAGCTATTGGATAAATAAAGCACCACTGAACAAACATGACTATTTCTTTCCAGTCACACTAGATCCTAAGTGATATCAAGAAACCCCAACCCTGGCGTTCATAGAGTTAGGCTTCTGGTGCACAACAGATCATCTGGTATATTCAGTGCTTAGTGAAGCAATGGCACGTTTGTGCCTCACGTTCTTCAGGTCTGAAACTCCATATATACAAATCCAACTAATTAATTCCTCAATTTTTAATAAAGTCTTTGCCCAGAAATATTACTGTCCTTACAAATGCAGAATTGCACATTGAAGTACAGGTGTTTCAAATGCTATGTCACATTGCTTTATGCAAGCCAAATTCCAGTGAGTTGATACTCTCTGAACACCAGACACCTCATGTGGGCCCAGAAAGAATCCAACTTAATGACATCCCATCAAGTAAATCTTTCAAAAGCCTGATATGGGTTGGTCTGACATGATGCATAGGCCACATTTATCCTGATATTAAAAAACACATTATCACAATCCCAAAACTGAACCACAAAAGCGAAAACGCACACTCAGTTTTGATAAATAAAAGTGCAGTTGTACCATATCACAGTTTCATTATGATTTCTCTCTCTTCAAGTCAAGGAACTCAAAGTGTTTTATTCTCTCTGTGTAACATCTCCTTCTAAGCTCTTCCTTTTGGTTCGTGAAACTTCCTAAGCACAAAAGGCAATCACTACCTTTCAAAGGGTACCCTGTCAGAAGATACGCTTCTCAGCAGGGTGCTGCTGTCCCTCTGAGGCAGAACAGAGCTGATCTTTTACCTTTTGTTTTCACCTTCCCAAGCAGGCTTTGGTGTACTTTGACAGAGGCTAATCCCCAGAGGGGCCCAGCTCAGCAGCACACTGTCTGCAGATAGTAAAATTGTGTGTCTCCAAGAATCACCAGGAACCAACCCTCTAGGCACAGACACTTGAGCAGCAGACTCCCAGCCAACGTTCTCCAACTCATTTCTGGAAAGGCTAGGCTTGGGACAGCTGGGAAGTTGCATCTCAAGGCACTTAAGTTAATTCTTCCTTCTGAAAGCACCAGTTAGGAGGCTTTCTAGCACCAGTTTGTATGAAAAGTCTGAGACATGAAAGCTCATTTCTCATCATCTCGTTCCTGACCTGAAGTTGAATTATAAATGGTAAACTCAAGGTGAAAGGCTCCAAATCCCATTACACATTCCCTCAGCCATCTAGCATGCAACTGCCCCAAGATGCAATTCTTTTTAATTTTGTAATACTTACGATAATATCAGTCACCAAAGCTATTTTGTTTCTACCCTGAAGCACAATGGCACAGTTTTTGCAAATTTCAGCTAAATCACAAAAATCCAAATTGAATGAGTAAGCTTTTGCCAGGCTTATTTCTGCCAACTTACCAGAAGTCACTTCAGTAACATATTATCTGCATAATCCAATTCCCTTATATGTCTTTTATCTTTTGTCTGTCCTAGTGCCAGCAGTAAGCATGCATCTGTAAATTATTAGTACTTGGATAACACAAAATGCAGGAGAAGAGATGGAAAAATATTGCTTCTGACTGAGAAATTACACAACACTGAGAGGAGTAACACATAGGAGTATGCAGAGAATAATTTCCTCTGAATTCTTTACTCATACATAAATAAAAATTCTAAAGGGCCCAAGTCACCATGAGCAAAGAAAATCTCCAGACAGTAGTCAGGAACAACTCTACAGATGACAATGTGAAAGATAGATCTTACTGCAGGCCAGAAAGTGTACCTAGTGCAGTTAGGGAAAGATGTCCAGTGACAGTCATGGCTGTATTAAGTTGCTTGCAGAGGGGGAAATTTGCTGGGATACAACTAACAAGGTCACCGCTTTTGAAGTGGGAACTTCAGAGCAAATGGGTACCCTAAAAAGGGTCCTTTTCTTACCCAGAATTTGACAAGGAAGAAGGCATTAGCTGGGCCCCTTTCAAAGAGCTCCTTCAGGCCCCCTTTTTTCTCAGGGAACTTGTCATAGATCTGCCGGATATCCACTGCCTCGAGGTAGGGGTCATTGTAGCTGGGGCTTGACTGCCCAATGTGCACAAACAGGTGTTTGTTATACTGCAAGAAGAGGAAAGACATGGAATTGGGAACTTGTTCAGTACCATTCAGTACATACTAAACATTCATTGTTCTTCACAGAAGACTGCTGGAAGTCAATGAAGATTTGACAGTATTTTCTAAAAGCACAAAAGAAATTAACAGAGGTATCTCCGCTAATACCAGCTCATGCTGTTCTTTCCTTCCTATCAATACATCTGAAACATTATCACTGTTTTTTTATTTCCAATACTCACTCCTAAACCGTTGCCTCATGCTGCTGCTATACAGTCTGAAATAACCTGAGCTACAGTGTTACCTGTGACAGGTCACTCAGTCAAACATCAATGCTCCCGTCCTATCAAGAGCCTGAAATTCCACAGCAAGGTACCCACCAAATAATTTTACCTTTTCTGGACTTTCGTATCTCAGCCCATCACCAAAGTGTATCTCAAGATGCAGTATGACAAGTTGTAGTGGAACAGGCAAACCTTAGCACTTGATTTTATAGGCGGCACTGTGAAAACCCATTGATGCTAATTCATCCCAGTTGCCCCCCAATTTAAGTTCCCAGAACACCAGAATAATAAGTGGCTTTATGTGATCTTATTATCATCTGATTTTGGGTTCTGTATTGGAGTCTATCTTACAAGGCTGAACAGAGCAACTAGAATAGCCTGGCAGGGCCTTATGAGCTCAGTGCCTTGAGCTCTGGTGTGTGAACATCCCTGACCCTGGAAAGGGAGGCCAGAAGCACATTGCACAGAGCTGGCTCTATCGTCATCTATCCTCTAAGAGAAGGATTTGTGCTGTTTCCCAAGGATGGCTTTCTATTCTTTGAAGAGCAGTGAAGCACATATTTCCATACACACAGAGTAATGTAACATATCCATGATAAACAGGAGCTATCTGAAGACCAAAAATCAATGAGGGGTAGAAGTCAGGTGTATTTCTTACTGTGTCTTGGTCTTGTTGTTGTTCCAAGAAAGCAGAGAATTCTAACATCCAAAGTTTGGAGCTAGCAACCCTTCGTCCTTGCCAAGCTGGTGCTGATGGGGAAGGCGAGAGGCCGGCAGGAGACTCAAACCCTAAGCACACAGGATTTAAATAACAAAATTTAGAAAGAGAAAAGTTGGTAATAGCTTTCCAGTAGAGTACCTGCTGTCAAAGCTGACTTGTTACATTTTCTTATCACTTCATTCATCATGCAAAAATACCATTCACAAGGTCTTCAGTCTACCTGTGCTCTAAATGGCTTTAGTCTGCTAAGCCAGCACTATCAGAGTAGGTAATGATGTAAAAGAATCTACCTGGTTTTGACACCAGAGAAAACACGCTCAGCAATTTTAAGATGACCTAGATTGAGCCCTAAAGGAGCAGTGAAGTAAACTATTTAGTATCAGAATGAAGCATCACTATTAACCTCTCAAAACAGGGAAGCTGAGAGGGAAAAGACATTTGTTATTACACTTAATGAGAAATTAGGAAGGCAATCATTCTGTGATGGAGAAAAACATTCTAGAACAAGAAGCATGGCAGAAGGGCAGCACAGATATGTAAACTTTTATTTTCTTCTGAGCCAGGAGGGGAAAAAAACACCAACACAACCAACATAAAATGGGGGAAAAAATTTTGTTAAATAAAGCAACATTAAAAAGATTCAGCTCTCTCAGCAAAAGGATGGAAATGGGTAATAAGAGGAAATCATATAAAAATTAAATTTTGGCTCACTGTAATGTTTCAATAGGTATTTTTTTTTTTTACTTTTCAAACTTTTTAAAGTGTTGGCTGTTTTTGAATTTAGATTATAATTTCAAAGGTACTGCATTTCCTTACCTACCTGGTAATGGAAGCGGAGGCTGTACAGCGTAAGGTTGTTGAGAAAAAGGTTTCACACTACAGAAGTACAAAAAAAGAGGTGGTTAATTAAAAAACCAAACAAAACCAAATATTTTTGACCAGCCATTTCCACAGATTAGATCAAGTATTTCACCTGAGGGAGAAAGTGGCATAAGTGACTTCTGGAAATTATCTTTCTGTGTAGGCAAAAGAAGGTCATGGGGAAAGACTCAAAAAACAATAAGGAGCCAGGACTGGACTAATCAATATTTCCTTGCAGGTGTTCAGCAGTGTCCCCCTCCAGATTTGTTTTCCAGAGATCCTTTTATCAGCCTCCTAATACACCAGTGTCCATTTATTAATCCTTTCCTTTCAACTGCAAATAGTTTTAAATTTATGCAGGTGGATATAGGTCTGGACTGAATGCCTCTCAGACTTTTAGGCCCACATTTAGAGACACTCAACACCCACAACTGAAACTAGCTTTCAAGACAGCTCAACTCCATTTTTTTTACACTACTGCAAGAAAAATGAAGATCTGGAGACAACATCTGACAGCAGGGTGGCAGATACTTCAGCCTCTGAAAAGAACCTCTCACACTGATGCTTCCACATTCATTTTATAGTTAAGGTATAAAACACATCTTTTGTTTCTCCTAGGATAGCTTCCATTCTTTTATTAGACATTTTCCCCACAAGATATTTTTTTTAGTATCTGTTTCCTGATCTGCTCCACAAACATTAGCAATAGCATCACAACAGAGCAGGAACACATAGCTTGGGTGAAGAATATACACCCAGCTTCTTGTCCTTAAATTTGGCTTAAATTGCTCCTGGTAGGTTATGTGATAAAAAGTGTGCCTCCAGACAAACAAAGGAGCACAGGGAAACAACAGCAGGCAAAGCAACCTGAATTACACTCTGACACAACTACATTCGGGGCCATTGCCAGTGTAGTGAATCATCAGCCCATCAAAAGCTCATCTCCAGCTGTGAAACCTGCCCAGTTAGCCAGCTGGGGAGTCTCACAAACCAGTCACCTTGTAAACTGGGTGGGGTTACTGTCTAAATGGTACAGGACACCTTAGGAACGCAAGGCAAGAGCGTTTTGGGATTGCACAAGATGTGTTATGAGGATATTTAGGGAGAACGTGCCAATAAAAGGTGCCAGTTGTCTGTACATGCCTTACACCTTGTCAGTGTAGTCTTTACTATCTTCTTACTAAATTCTAATCATTTTCCTTCATGAGAAGCTCTCAGTTATGTGTGACTTGTTTGTGGAATGGCAGCAGCAAGTGAGGGTGTGATCACTAGTGATTATGAAACCAAACTAGACAGCAAGTAGATAGCTTGGGAGTCATCTCTGTGTGTCTCTGCAGGTAATGATGCTTTCAGAGGCACCAAGGCATTCAGGCCAAATGACAT
>JAWWTY010000001.1:29301605-29338477 GCA_035222235.1 Margarornis squamiger
GTAGGTCGACTGAAAGACGAGTCTGTGTGAATGACTGTGGGAGGCAAATCAGAGAAAGTGAAGATCCAGCTATTAGGGGACTGTGTGTCTAAGCCCAGCTACTGGAGAGATTCACAGTGTGTGTTTGTGGACGTGTGTTTGTGTGCATGAGTGAGAAGCCTGCCCCAGCAAATGGTGTGGGTCTGTGGCCTCAGGGGCTCACCTGCCTGGGTGCCAGCACACAGGGACACATGGGATCCCAGGGCAGCTGTTGCATGGCTCCACGGAGCATGTTCATTTCCCACTAACACACCTTCATCCTCAGCAACCAGATGGTACAGGATGAGAGTAGGTGCTGCATTTGTGGGAGTGCTGAGTGTTGTCTGTGCTGTTCTGAGTGGCCAGACACATGTACAGGTGTTTGTGTGTGCAGTGTGTGTGCACACACCTGCATGTACCTACAGGGAATACATGCTCAGCCTGTGCTGGTTGAATGTGGGAGCAGGGAGCGACAATACCCTCACTTCTAGCAGGCTCCTACATTCAGCAGCTCTCTAAAATAACCCCATTTTAGGCTGCCTGAGTCATGGGGCATATTAAGGCATGTAACCCATGTTGAAGATACGATATAAAGACATAGGGTTTTATCTGTTTAAGATTCTCTCATGACTCTCAGTTTGTCTTCAACACTGGGCCTTAAGTCTCAGATCCACAGTCAAGGCATCTGCCTTACTACATTATCTTAGCATTTCATAGATCTTGTAATAGTTAATGATCTTCCTCAGTCAGCAGAGAAAGCACCAAAAGCATCTGCTTTGGATGCTTACATGAAGGAATACTTACTCTTGGGAAGATCCAGCTTGGCCTGTCAAAGCTCCTTGCCAAAACTGCAAAATAACAACATACAGACAAAAGTCACCACTCTTAGGACAGAAATGAAAACGAAGGCTTGCTCCTTTCTGAGGAAACAAACTGCAAGCTCACAGACTTTTAAAGATGTGACTGAGTTTTATTTCTTCTCTCTACATTCCTGGTTTCATTCTTATGAAGGTACTGACTCATCTTTGTTTTCTTTCTACACACTATTACTGCTGACGTGCAAGAAACTGATAGCAAACTCTAATGTTAAATAGTATATATGTACCTTGTGCCTCCATCTCCAAAGCTTTAATGATACTTGCTCTCTTGAAAGGACCATTTTCCCTAGGAGAGCTGGGAAATATTTTGGCAGAAATCAACGCTCAGCAAAAGATCATTAGGCCCAAATCACAGTTTAGGGGATGCTGACAGGACTTCCCCATTAAAGATTTTACGTAAGGGCCATCCATTTGTGATCTAAGCACTCAAGATTAGCTTGAGAGTTATAATTTTGAGAAAGGGTCAGAATGGTCTAAACTGTTTGAATTCAATGAGATCCTGTACTAAGAAAGAGATACAAATGCCTAAAAAAAATTCAGGCAGATGAAAAACCAAAGGAACTGATTGTTCTCTCACTTGTATCATTAAAAAACATACATAGTGAAACTACTGTTTTACATCAGTGTGAGCAAAGAACCAGACCCAAACAGTTGAAGCCATATGACAGATTTATTCTAGAAAGATAACATCTTTTGGCCCATTCTGTCTGATGTTCTCAGGGTTTTCCTGAGCAGGCCCCAACACCCTTTCAAATACTCAAATGTCTCTAGCCAAACTCCACCAAGACACTGATTTACTCACCCCAGAAACAGCAGGGTAGGCTGGTCGTGGGAGACCAGGCAAGGCCATTTTACTATGGAAGGCAGTTGCAGAGATAATCTGGGCAGATGACATTGTAGCCATACTCTGCATGGCTTTATCTTTAGCTGCCTGATCCTATGGGCAAGAACAGAAACAAAAAAATTAAGATTATTATAATGATTAACAAGTTGCCTGCTCTAATGGTGTATAACCAGGATTCTCATCAGCTTCTTTGTAGGGACCAAACCAAGCATCTCTGAAAACCTGGGCAGCAAATTCACCAGTAACTGTCCTAAGAGCACTTCAAATCATGGAAGTCTTTCACTCATTACTATAGCTTCAGATGATTAAGCATCCTTTCTAAAATGCTAAGGACTGCTAAGTATTTATCCATTCCATAGTTTTCAGTCACATAGCTGAAAAGTTTTGTTGTGGAAAGTACAACCTGAGTTAAGCCTTGTGTTTTAATAATTGGTGAGAATACTCAACAGGAAAGACTCATTATTAAAAAAAAAAAATAAAATCTCTCTAAAGTCAAGCTCACAAATTCAGATTTTCATCACCACTGCAAAAAAGACTACCTTAATTTGGGACTGCATTAGTACCAGGTAGAATTGCTAATTTTATTCCCATCTCCAGAGACACTTGAAACCTTAATAATCTCCAGGGCACACATGCAAGGACATTTCTTTTTTATTTTAACAGGACTGTGGATTTACACACATTTTTACAGGCAATGACAGTGCAACAACTAGTGAGTCTGAGGTATGCATAAAACAAATGGCATTCTTTATTTCTTCTTCCAAGGAATAAATAGACAAACAGAAACACTTCCCTGCATTCTGCCTTTCCTCCCACATCATCTACAATTAATCTTCATCCTTCAAACACTCCACATTTATCTGTGACATTGCAATTACAATGGCAATGGCACAGAAGAAGTCATAGCATGTAGAAAATGCTGAAAGAGGTACACTCTTGCCACCTTTTTCAGGAATTCTCACTTCCCACTTGCATACATTGAACTGCAATAAGTTCTCACCCTTGAGTCTCCATTCTCTCTTAGTCCTCCAATTTATCTGAAGTTTTCTAAAATTTAAAGTCCAGGGGTTCTAAAGTGTCAAACACAAAAAATCATGTGGAGGAGGCATAAAAAACCCTCAAGAGTAAATGCTAGTATTCAAGTGGAATGATCAGTAGGAATAGGCAAAACTTATATACCTTCTTTTCTTTTTAGAGCATCTGTAACTCCTGTTAGTACTATTCAAGTGAACGAAAGGGAAACATTTTAGTTGCTAAGAAAGTTCCTAATATTCTCCAAAGCTATGGGAAAGTTTTTCGGATTCCAATTTAAATGATGTTTTAAGGAATAATTCAAAGATCACCCACATTTTTAAGGGAAAATGTTATTTTCTGGGTTTTTTCATCACGTAAATAAGGACCATTTCCCAGCTGCCATTGAAAAAAGGATTTTTTTCCCTTTCCTTACTTTCTCACTGGAAAAATTGTCTACAATGAGTTTATGGGGAAATTTACTTGTGCAGATGTTAAAGTTAAAAGGAAAAAATATTAAGAGAAAGTATTTTACCTCTTAACCCCTGTTGTGTTTTTCTGTTTTGTTCAAATGTCTGACAGACTGCAGGAAAGACCATGTGTTTTAAAAGGCATCTCCTCTCTGTTTCAGCTAACACTGTATTCATTTCACATGTTTCCAATACAAAAAACAAACTAAACCACCACCAAACAAAAAAACCAATAAAAACTTTTACCAAACGTTTGCAATGTTTGTATTTTCTTTTTGATGATAATAATACCACCACAATTTCCCACTTTTACCTTGAGTGCATGTGGAATCTATCAGCCACAGAGGGCATGGAAAACCTACTGACTTTTTGGAATATTTTTCTTCAAGCTTTACCCTATTTCCCATCTCCATCTATTATAGACACAGGGCACACTTAAAAAAAGACACGCGAATTCATGTGGAGATGGAAGTATTATAGTAATTGCACTGAAAAGTCACACATAGCTGCTCTGATCTCTAGGATAAAAATATGAAAACTTATACTCATTGTGGAAAGTGAACAGTGATAGAAGAACACACAGCTATCAGCAGGAACTTGGAAGAAGGGCAGCATCTTCTGCCCTTTCATTTCCTTGCTCTATGGAAATGACCAGCAAAAGCAAAGAAGTAAATGAGCCAAATCAGTGCTACCGACTTGCCTCTGCAGGCAGAAAGGAACAGTCTGGTGCTGGGGAAGGTTCACTGCAGGCAGCTGGGCAGAGCTCACAGCATGGCCTGGGTGGTGTAAAAGGACAACAGCCAATGGCTCCATGGAGCACCCTGAGACACCTTCGTTCCCTGAGAACAAAACCAGCCAGCTCCTGTGTGCTAAGTGGAAACAGGCTCGGCTGACTGGCTTTTCAATCATGCCAAATCCCGGAGCTGTGACATGCAAGGAGCAGAATCAAGGTTACAGATGTAAGCAGCAGTAAAGCTTTTAACACCCTAGGCAGTTGTTGTTTCCTACTTGCTCTAACTTGCCTCTGCAGCTGGCCTCCACCTGAACTGACCACTTAACAGCACCACAGGTTTCAAGCTTAGGCAGCCCTGCCTAGGTGTACTGAATTACATAGTTGTTATTTGTGGCTCCTTCTCTTTATCAGAGCAGCTGGAAACACAGCAGGCTAATAGCAGACATAACACAGTTTTCTAAAATGGGGCTGGGGATTCACGTGGTGGGGTTTCAGTCATGGCTGAGAGGTAATCACTACTTGCAATAGAGTTGCATGCACTTCAGCACTGGCCAAGACTGAGTGCCAACAATTCACTCATCCATTTCCACTGGTGCCCAGCTTCTACTGGTGTCCAGGGAGGAATTGCCCAGAGAGCCAAGAGGAAGCACATGCTAACAGCCATCCACTCAGCAGTCGGGGCTGGAATGGGCTGTCAAGATCATTGACACCTGAAGCATGGAAAATCAGGGAAGCAAACACTCTTCCTTCCAGATTACTTATTGCCATACTGAACAGAAAAGTCTGCATTCACGTTCCTTCTCTGGCTCTTCTAGTGAAACATAACAAGGCCCAGACATCTTCCTGCTCAGCAAGACCTTTCTGCATAGCTCACATTCTAACAGGGGACATTCTCTTGTGCAATTGTCACACACACACTTGACCTTCTCAATATTTCTGGCAATTCTGTCTGAGCACATAAACCATCTCCCTGCATCAAATCCAAGTGTAAATAAATGTCAAGAGGTATCAGTTCATTAGCGAGATCTCAGAGCTTTTTCTATAAAAAGGAAAACATATTTTCTCAGGCAAGTAGTCAACCATTTTCTTTCTCATTAGTCAAGGCCTCTTCAAATCAGGTCTGAATTAATCAAGGGGCCAAGTCTATCCAGCTGGCACCATTTTACCTGAGAAGACGCCAGCTGGCTTTATTGCTTCCTCTCAATGGACAGCTCCACAGCATTACCTCTGGTAGAGGCAGAACTGGCAATGCAGGAACTACGAGGCTAACTTTTCCCAAGGCCACCACAACAGCAAGGGCTGATTACTGATCAGCATTTGTAACAATGAACCCCTTCTGCTCAGGTAAGCACTCTGCATACTCCTAAGTCAAAGGGTCTTTCATGACAACAGCATAAACCAGAAGTAGAAATAAGACACGTGAAATTTAAAATGTTATTGTTTCTTTATTCTTTAAATAGAATTGCTACAGACGTCACAGAGCTTCAAGAATAATGAATGTTTGCACAACACTTCCTGGGAAGTACCTTTTCCTCTCCAGCTTACTACAGTTCAGTGGCTAATCTCATGCTTTTCGAAGGGAATGTCTGACTTGGGGGGGCTTGTGTGACATGTTAAAGGATACCCATCATACCTTGAGCTTGGCTTGGATCTCTCTAGCTTTCCGCCTTGCCAGGACCTGGATGTGACTAGATACCTGCATTGAAAGACAAAATCCATCTTCATTCCAGAGGAATACTTGGTAGCTTCTTGCAGAAGTAAACATACTTAGGGCACCTTGTGCAATATGGAAATATTTAGGGTTGGGGAAGGGGCTGTTGAGGGTAGCAATGAACTGCTTTTCTGAACATAACTTAAGTGCCAGGAAATGGAGTGGAGGGCCAGTAAAGATGGGCCATTTAAGGCCTTTTCCAGTTCAAATGTCTTTATCAAGCCAGAGACCTCTAAAAATAAAGAACCCATCCATAAATCTAGGGACTGGGAGTTCTGATCTCTTTGTTTCCCAATCTTGGCCTCCTCTTGGGAGAAGAGAAACCTCTGCTGTTATATAATAACTCTTATAACTTCTCCATATCTAATGTGGGCTGAAACACAGGATAGAATAATTTAGGTTAAAAGGAACTTCTGAATGTCAGCAACCAACCCCATACTCAAAGCAGGTCAATGTTGCTAATTGCTTTGTCCAGCATAGCCTGGACTATCATTCCCAAATCAGAAAGATTCCTCTTTTTCATCTTGTGTGCCAAGTATTTTCAAAATCACCATTGCTGTCTGTCTGCCTGGGCTGAACAAAGAATCTTCGAGTAGAGAACCACTGATATTCACTGAAACATTCACTAGTAGACCAAGGAAATAAAATCACACACTGTTTAACAGTGGAAAAACTTGTGGGTCACTATGTGATTGGGAGACAGGAGCATTATAATCCAAATGTAAAACGCCTGAACTGACTCTTCCTGCCACTCTTATTAACCAATTCAGCACAACCTCTTTCCAACAAAGCCAGAAACTAATAACAAGTGAACAATGAGGGGTTTGCTCCCATTAGTCCTCATAATCTCTAGTGGTCCAAAGAAACTAATTGTTACTACACTTACCTGTTTCCTTGTGCGTGTTTTCCCTGTTCTCAGCTTAATATAGCGGGCAATCAACTCATTTCGGCCTGAAATAGAGAAAAAATGCAAATACAAGTTTAGAAAGCTATGACCCCAGTGAAAAAGATAGATAATCCCATTGTGTATCTATAGAGATCAGCAGCGGGAGGATTCTCTGTCACACTATTTTCTTTCTTAGAAATCAACTCATTAGTTCTTGTGGCAGAAGTTCGAGTTTTAGGACCGGTCTCCCATAACATCCCGATAGGCAAACTGACAAAGCATGGACTAGATAATTGGACAAGGGGGTGGACTGAAAATTAGCTGAAGATGGGGTTCTGGTTGACAGTGAGCTGACAATGAGCCAGCAATGCACCCTTTATGGCAAAACCCAGTCTGCATCAGGAAGATTGTTACCAACAGGTCAAGGGAATTGGTCCTTCATCTCTGCTCAGCACTGTTGCAGCAACACCTGGAATGCTGTGTACACTTCTGGTCCCCTCAGCATGAGAAAGATGTGGATGCATTGGAGCGAGTACAGCAAAAATTATTCAGAGACTGGAGCATCTTTCATGAGGAGAATCTGAGAGAACTGGGTCTGTTCAGCCTGGAGAAGACTCAGGGACAGTTTTTAACCACTGTATGTAAATACCTGGGATGGGAGGCAATGAAGGAAAGAAGGGAACCACCTTCCTCTTAATAGTGCCCAGCAACAGGAAAAGAAACAAATAACACAGACTAACACACACAAAATTCTGGCTAAAAACAAGGAAAAAAATAAAATAAAAATAAAATAAAAAAAATTTAAAAAATCCCAAACTTTTTTACTATAAGGGTGGTTAAACACTGGCAGAGGCTGCCCAGAAAGGTTGCAGAGTCTCCATCCTAGGATAGCCTGCTGGACACAAACCTGGGCAGCCTGCTGTAGCTGACACTGATTGAGCAGTAGAGCAAGCC
The DNA here is from genome assembly GCA_035222235.1 of Margarornis squamiger. NCBI lineage: Eukaryota > Metazoa > Chordata > Aves > Passeriformes > Furnariidae > Margarornis > Margarornis squamiger. The sequence goes on from JAWWTY010000001.1 coordinate 29,309,111, forward strand.
TAGGCCACCTGAAGAGATCCCTTCCAACCAAAACAACACTGTCATTCTGTGCATCTAAGTACAAGAAAATATACAACAATGGGGGAGTACATGGAAACAGTTACACAGAATTTATCAGAGCAACATGATACAGTGAATTTCAAGACTCTTTGCAGGCAGACCATCCAGGATCCATACACTGGCTCCCATGTATCAGATCTAGGCAGTCCCACAGGTTTTATTCTCTTCCTGAAGATGGAGGAAAAAAGAGCAGAAACTGAAAGGCAGCATCTACATATCTGAATTCTAGGCTGGTTCAAGGCAGAAAATATGACGGAAAGAGCAGACTCTGCAAAATAATACATTTATAGTGACCACATTAGTAGCAATAGAGTACACCTCAATAAAAAGATGGGAGTGGGAACTACAAGGCTGTGAGACATCTTTATATGGCTGCAAGTGTTTGCAGAATGAAGCAGGAATAAAGTAGGAAGCAAAGCCACAGCTCTTGTGGAGTATTTTTATAACAAAATTATAAAACTCCAGTGTTGTCTATGGAAAGTTGATGGGTTGAATGGAGTAGTTATACATTAGGACATCACAGGCAGCAAAAAGCAAGCCGTGAAATAAGATCAAATATTTATGCCAGTAGTTCAATATTCCATGGAAAAGGTGCCACTTGTTTTTATTTTAAACTATTATTTCGCTCAACCCTGAAAAAAATTATGCAAGGAAAGACTCTATGCTGAAATTGACCACTCAACCCTTTAGTGAAGGGCTGGCAAAACTCCTAATTCCATCTGTCTGAAACAGAAGAATGCAAATGTCCATGACTGCATTTAAGCCATGTTCCTGAGACATAACCAAGGCACACATACGGATGGGAAAGCATTTTACATTTACAGATCTTAATCTTTTCCTAATGGTGTCATTACAGCAGCTCTCCTTATTCCCCTGGGAGAAGAAACAGGTCCGTAGCTGAGAAATCAGCTCCAGCTCCTCTATACACAAATTAGGAACTGTTTCTGTGCCAGAAACACAATGCCCAGCATGTAACCACTGACCTCTTCAGTTCCCACAGTTTCAGCATTAGCATGGTGACATGTCCAGGAGAGTTTGATGGGAGCAGATGCTGTTATCCTATCTTCCACCTGGCTGCTCTTCCAACCCATGTACCCATTTTTACAAAGCCAAGACCAATTACTAGCAACACATATCCACACCACCTTCCTCTATGCCAACAATAATATTTATGGCTTTTCAAAGGCTCTGTCTGTTAGACAGGGATCCAAGTTGAAAGATAAGAGACAACTGAAGTGATTCTTCTCACACAGACGCTGATATATATGAAATTTCAGAAGGACAGTTTGACACACATCAGAAGTGGGAAATGTGCAGAACCAAACAAGGTGCTCAAACCTTATTATCTACATAGAAACAAGAAGGAGAATTTTTGTACACACAGAGGACCTTTTGAGGGGCAAGGGGAATGAGCTGGTGAAGAAATGAAAAACTAGCCTGTGGAAGAAGTGGATATGGAGAATTTCAGGCAAAATTTTAAAGGGAGTGTATCAGGCTATGCTGAAAATTTTAATATATGGGAACTCTCCAGACACTGGCTCAGTTATGGATCATTCTTGCAAAACTAATTTCAGTTGATTCTTAACCAGATATAGTAAGTGTTATGGAGCAAATTTAGCTTTGTTGTGTTTCCATGAAAGTAAAAAAATCATACAGACAGAGCAGTCTGACAGAGGACTACTCTGCTTCAGCTACACAGGGCTGAGAGTAAACTGTGTGAGAGGATGCCATGAACAGCTCTATGCAAATCAGTCAATTCCAGCCACTCCCAAACTGGATGAAAATGACAATTAATCCATTAGAACTACTCAGAGAAGCACAAGCTACCTTCCGTCAAATAAATTTTTGAAAGGGCAAGAGCCAGTAGGGACATGAGGCACACAAGGAGACACAAAAGGAACCACAAAAGCAGACATGAGGATGCATAGAAGGAGAGATCTAAGACATACAAAAAGACAAATCTGGAGAAAAGGAGACATGTGGTAGGGGACATTGCTGGGGATGTGGCTGGAAAAGTACTCTTGGAATGTGGTGCTCCATGACAGAAGTACACTTTGAGGCAACTGCCAGAGCAGAGACAGCCCTGAAAGGACTGCAGCCCCTCGAAAACCCATGTAGAGGAGAAGCCAGAAAAAAGGAGCACCAGAGGGGAAATAGAACAAAATAAAACAAAAAAAGCCCCCCAAACAAACAAAAAAACCTCACAACAAAACAAAAAAGAAGGGCAGGAACTGGCATAAAGAACCTCTACACAGTGATGTCAACCTCCTGCATCACCCAGCACCTCATCAAAAGATTTAAGAGGGACTAAATGTTAAGAGAGAACAAAACAAGGGAAACCGAGTAGGAAGCAGGGAGGAGAAACAATAAACTAGTCAAGCCTGGGAAAGTGGGAGGTGTTTCCATAAACGTGTATTTAACTGTTTGTCTTTGACAACATCAGCAAAAATTGCAAAGTTCTCTCAGGCCACGTATTTCATTGGAAAAGCCTAGTGGGGGGGGAAACTGTTGTATAAATTGCAGATATTAGATGCCAGTACAGAAATTCTCTAGAAAGAAACTCTTCACAGAAAGCATTTAATTGTAGATCATCAAAATTTCTAGTTTTGGAATTCATTTCCCATTTGTTACCACTTCTCATAGAGTCTTCATCTTCCAGAAATGTGTCCTCAGTCAGAGAACAACAGAAAATTAGCAGGTTATATTAAGCTAATAAAGGTACTGGTAGCACGCACACACACACACACACACTCCCCCACACCCTCAAACTAATAAACAAACAGATCAGTCTACAAAGACATTCATCACAGGGATTACTAAATATAGAACTATGCAAATTGCTAAGCCAAATAAACTGCAGCAAGACTGCATTAAATTACCATGAATCAAAAACTGCAAGAAAAGCAAGTCCTAACTGTCTTTTGTCTTTCTTATCAGTAGTTAGATGTAAGCAGGTATTATGTAGCTGGAAGTCTGTAGGCTCACAGCCTCTGGAAAGCACTTTCTTTGTTTCACAACCCTGGCTGCAGGGTCAGCAAAGACTAGCACTCCTCACTTGGCTGGAACAGGCAGAGCTGTCATAAACCGTCAGATGGTTCATTTTTTAGAGCCATGTAAAGTGTCCCTCGGTAATCTGATCATATGTTGTGTTCTTAGAATAACTCCCGCTGAGGTCCTGCTGAGGTCTGCCACGGTCACCAGAACCTGCCAACAGTTGTGACTCCTCTGCTGAAACCTCGCATTGGGTTTCACGGAGCTCTAGCCAACATACCAACTGCAGCACAGCACCTTTATCCTCCCTGTAGCCTTCCCCTTGGAAGCATGGCATGAAAAAAAAAAAAGTAGTAAAGAGATACTCTCTTATGTTCTTTACCTCCTACTCTTAACAGATAAATTTCCAAGGGCATCAGTTTGGCTCCCATTTTGTCTTACACTAAATTGCAAGATTTTGCATTCAGTAGTTAACCAGAAAGGAGTTGCTAAGAGAAGTGCATAAAGAGGCTTGTTAATTCTTCATTCTACACCTGTGCACTCTTCAGTACAGCAGCAGACAAGCGTCTTTCTGTAAGGAAGGGGGATCATCAAGGGAATTCCCATCAGCACAGAAAGCATTTCCCACTCCTACCTCAAAGCTTCACGCTGGCTTTCTATTGGTAAAGGTACATTAATTTTTCTGCCTGTTGTAAACAGTATATCTTTAAGACTTATACTTCCTCACATACCTGTTGCCAAAGAAAGTAGAAGAAACAAAAGCCTCTCTTCTGTGATGGGTAAGAGCAATGAACTCGGTGATTTCTGCCAAATCCTTTCAGTGGGAAACTGCATGAAAGTGTCTGTTTCTTGGCAGAGACTGTATCTTCTCTGTACCCAAAGCACACATATGCAACTATCTGCAAGTAGTTCCCTAAGAGAACTACAGAGGCAACCAACCAGCTGTATCCAGCGAAAGGGTCATCAAAGTGAGGTCAAGAAAGTCATCTCAACCATCATTTCAAGCTCTTTGTGCCACTTGATACCTCCTGGGTAGTTAACTATTGGTTACAATCAACATGAGCATAATGAACTGCCCGCATCAGACAAATAAAACCAGACAAAAGAGGGGAGGTAAGGACACCTCATCTGTCCACCAAATGTCAATGTTTCTCTGTGCATACAAAGCAAAACTAACTGCCGACCAACTCTTACCAGAAAGACACTTAAAACAAAAGAACTGTGGGGTTGCAGGTGCATATGGGGCTATCTGGTCTGCCCCATCCATAATTCCCTGCACAGCCTTACTTCCTATCACTCATTCCGCTGCTTCCTCCTCCCAGCTATGCTAAATGCCTTCCTGGACATCAGTTGATCCAGAAATAGGGCTAGATGTGTCAGAAACCACAGTTTTGTCTTTCTGATGGCTAATCCCATCTTTTCCTCGAGATGCACAGACACTCAACTCTTACTGATATAATCTAGTTTTAATCCTGCCTTCATTAGACTTTTCCTTCATCACAAACCAATGCTTCCTACCAAAGCCTCAGTGAGAATATTTTGCTCAGGATTAACCTTCCACAAGAAGACTCTCTGAGCTTACACAGTCCCTACAATAAGGGGATTTTGAGATAGACAATGAAAGAAAGATGAGTCAGTACTTCTGAAAAGTATCAACAGTCAGATCTGTGAAAACACAATATTGAAGTGATCAGCATCATCGCATTTTCAGCTCTTCCTCAACACACCTGTTTTCATCATGTGACCTCCTTCCTATTCTGAAACTACAAAGCTGAAGCTTTGTTTGCTGGGCAGAATGTGCCAGTCAAGCACCTCACATGGGGAAGTATCAGTGGGGTGATTAGTTTGTCTGAGGTCATAAAACTCGGCTGTCTCATTTTACAAGTAGTCTAAACACCACAAGCCTCTCTCGTGTAAGTGTAAAAGGCCTTTTGCTGAAAAGGTTGGTGTTAGCTCCTGTCCCTTTCCACTGTATTAACTACACCCACAGCCAGAAACACAAGAAATGTCACCACCATTTAGAAAACGCTGTTTCTTGATGCATCACACAAGGGTGTGTGTTTAAGGGATAGTAATTACAGACACCGCAGGTTTGGGGAAGCACCTAGTGGTTCCCAACAACGAGTGGAGATAAAATGAAAAGTCAGTCACCGCAGGTGTAGTTGTAGCAACAAAGTTTTCATCAGCAAAACAATCTGAAGAGGTTTCCCTCTTTAGCTGGTCATTCCTCCTCCATCAAATTCTGTGTGCAGCTGTACCAACTAAATTGATGGAAGGAGAGAGGGGGCAGGGGGAAAAAACTGACATGCACCACTCTAAATACTAATAAATAAAAAATAAGCCTTGCCACCCCTATTTGAGTTTTCTTGTTGGTTTAGTTTGGGTTTTCCCCATCAGCCTATTTTTAATTGGATTGGTGAACTAGTTCATTTTGTGGTCACATCTACCACGGCATTGGCACAGCAGAGAGAAAAGAGAAAAAGAATCAGTGCAGAACTTCTTAAACCAGTTTTGCCACCAGAGAAACTGTAGCCTGGAACTGTACTCCACCTAACCCTCACACTCATACAGGCTGGTAAGAAAATGGGCAAGGCACTTCCTGTGCTTGCATCATTTGTCTAAAGGCTAAAGAGCGTTAAAGTGCCTTCTAATTACTGCCCCAAAGGCACGTGGAGTTATTCCTTGTAAAGATGAGTTTTAACTAAGCTACAACAATGTATGCAGGCAGCAATCGTTCCCCATCAGCCTCATGGGAAGCTCCGGGCTATGCAGCTCTTCACCACACCTCAGTCTTTAATAGTGCTTTTCAGTGCATAAATTGAATGTCCTCATCAGCTGTGTTTTCCCACATTATCGCCTCAGGCCATAGAAGTGTAAGTTAATCCACCCAATAAGTACTCCTCCATATACACATTAAGGGCCGCAAAAAAAACAGAGCTGGGACTTGTTCTGGTGCTTCCCAAAGTTAAGACTGATGACAACCTTACTAAAAACGTTTAGATTCAATTTGGCTGGGAAATCCCACAATCATACCAAAGCAGCTGCATATAGTAATATGAGTCCTTCATATGCTAGAGTGTATCCGATTACACCTGAAAGAACCAATAACAATCCTACATGGAAGGACACGTCTAACTAACAGCTTTCAGTCTCTTGGAACACCTGAGAATGACAACCCTACACAGGCACAAAGAAATTTCACTCACTCACACGCAGGTGCAGAGAAACACACTGCTGAAGGCAGCACTGAAACCACTGTTTAACTAAAACAACATTCCCAGTTCCCATCAGTCCAAGTTCTACATTACAGACCTGGACATCTGCTAAATTCTTCCTTAGATCAATAAACCTTTGCTCCAGTAACTTCCAATAGCCGAAGAGCATCTGAAAGCAACTCCCAAGGGCGCTTTGGTAAAGCCTCCAAGGACAGCAAAAACTTCTCCATCTCTCCTCCCGGTTTTGTGGTCAGCTGCCTTTGTCAGTACCAATAGTACAGAGTTTCTTGCAGATTTCTGCACCAAGCGCTAATTTTATGCATGTGCCCAGATGACAGGCTGACCAAGTACTCAAAGCTTCAGCTGTGACAGAAATTGGAGCTAAAAGGGGTGTCTGTGTGATCTGTGCAGCTACTTGCTGCAGGACTAACACAGACCATGCAGTTCTCAAGGCATCTGGTCTGGTCTGGCTTATTCCTGTGAGGAGTCATGACGGCTTAACACATAAAACTACACCACAACCCAGTCCCAGCCAAACGACTGAACATTATGCAGCAGCTTCAAGGAGAGCAAAAGAACCCAGAGATTTTTGGGTTCTTGCTTTACGTGAATAAATGAATACTGATTTTTTCAAGTAGAATGGCTGTTACCACACAGGTTCAGTTTCTGCCATCATAATTTAGAGTACAGACATCGCCCATGATTACTTTAAACACTAAGTTACAGATTCAGGTTAAACAAATGGCTAGACACTCCTGCATAAAGCAGTTGCCTTTTCCCCTCCCTCTCTCTCACCAGACTGTTCAGCTCTCTAATCTGGCAGAAATCTGTTCAGCTCATTTTGCCAACATAGTTTTCTATCAGTTTAGCAAGCTAAAATGGATCCACAAGGAGTCTGCTAGAAATTGAAGTCACCCTAAAGAGAGGGAGCAAAAAACTGGGAGCAGAGCAGGGGAGCAAGGAAACAGGAGTGGCAACGCTCTCTTTTTTCCTGCAGTGAACTGTTAGGCCATCTCATCATTTCTGAAGGAAATACACTCTTGGTCTCAATATAGAACAGTTTTACACCATCCCAACATTAGCAAGAATAGTTGTTAAAGATGACATACTCTGTAACGGGTGAAAAGAGAATGTGGACAGAAAAGCCTAGCAGAAACACAGACTTCATAATTGAATGGCTACCCAGGAACTGCTCTGAATAATACCTGGATTCTGCCAAGCTCATGAAATTCCCTTACAGTGGCTTGTGATATTCCCCTTTTCTGCCCTGCTTTCTTCCCGCCCCTAACAGTGGTGCAGTTCTGTTCCACATTCTTTCAACATCTCTTCCCTGACTGGGTTTAAAATGTAAGTCTGATAGATAGCTGGGCAACCATGATGCAGGCAATGGATCAGGAAAGCAGAAACAAGAGGATGACAGAACTATTTAAGCTGCAGATATACCTAAAAATGCATATAGATCCAGAAGGAAATTTGCAAATATCTAGGTGCTTTTATCTACCTTCTCAATGAAAACTGCCGTATCCAAAATTGTCAAATCACCTTCCTCCAACCTTAGCCAAAAAGGATCAGACCAGACATGAACAGCTTAAGTAGAGCTAGCTTTGCCTCTGGGCCCAGAAGCAAATGAGATCACCTTTGAAGGTCCCTCCCAGCACCATTTTTCTATGATTCTACAACTAAAGATGATGATGCAGTGTTTATATGCAGGAACGCTCATAATCCCCAGTCAAGGTTGAAGGCAACATTGTGCTAAATGCCACACATGCACGTGTGTTTCCCTGTCGTACTTGTCACGCTTAGAAACAGGCCTGTCTACAGCACTTGCAGTCAACAACTTGGAGCATTACTATTGGGTTACCTCATCAAGCATTGGTTACACGCCTTGCACTCCAGCCCACAGACCCCAGTCTGAGCTCCTGGAAAGGCATTTGCGATTATTGTACAAATCACACTAAAGAGGAAAGAAGAGTGATAACATCTAGAGACATTTTACATGAAAATAGTGTTATTTCCTCTTTGAGAAGCCAGAGACAGAGCAAAACTCTGCCTGTGCATGTGCATGGAGTGAGACAGACTTTGAAGAAGCACCCAGATAGGTCACAAGTTCAAGGTGACAGCAATGAGGAACAGCTGCTGGCTATGCACCCTTCAGCAGCAGGTGTACCCAGGCCCCAGAGGTTTAAGTCAGCTCTGCCAGTGACCAACAGATTTACAAGACCATCTGTCTGGGCACAAACTGCACACAGCCTTCCCAGTTTTGCTGCCCAGATCTTCACCACACACAGACAATACAGGGTTTGTTATGGACTAGCTAATGAGCAACTGTTTAAACCAATAGACAGTCCTAGTTCTTCTGTGCTCATTATCTGGATCCTACACGAATGAGAATACTGCTTCTTCTTTCAGCTGTAGTGTTGTCTTTTTTCTGAACAAGCAGCTTTCCTTCACTTTGGGGCACCCCTTACAGAACTAGAACCTGGAAAGCTCATGTTGTCTCATACTGGCTTTGCTTAAGAAATGCCTTTGAAAGAGACTTTAAAAGAGAGCTCATACAATAGGTTTTGCTTACATGCACTGTGTAAGAAAGCTCCTTTTTTTCCTGTGCCAGGTCACCACACAATCTGCATATTGAAACTTATCAGCTCCCTCTATGCATATGCACACCCTTTCTTGAGAAGTATGATCACCCTTCTCTATCCAAAGCTTGACTTGGCTAAACAACAGAAGACAAATTCTGAGAAACCACTCCTAGTATTTACCCAGAAGTCTGCTCCTTCTGTTTCAGACCTAAGAAAGGGCTTCTGTGTCAATAATCACATTTAGTCTCACAAACATATTCATGTCACAAAAACACAGATAGTATGAATCACAGTACTAACAATTTAGAAAAAAACTGCTGATATTTACACTGTAAAGCCACCTAATGCTCACTGTTCTCTTGTTTCCTGTGTAAAACCATAGCACTTCCAATCTGGCTTCCATTTTTCATTCATATAAAACACAGATACACATGTGCACACACCCCCCACTCCTTGGGACTGTTTTTGCAAATGTCTGATATAATTTTTAAAAGTCCCCAACAACAGCATTTACATTCTACCTCCTTAGAGATCCCTGAGCACTGAGCACCATGCTGTCATGAAGCCTTTGCTGATATCCATCCTATATTCCTTCTTTCTCCCCCATTAATCCTAGTCATGCTCACATGTTCCACATAAAATCCCTCTCCCTCCTAAATGTTAACACCCTTCAAATATTTTTAGACTGTTATTATGTGTCCCCCCACCCTCCACCTTTCAGTCATCGCTTAGCCAAGCTATGTATATTTAGCTACTTTAATCTTTCCTCCTAAATCAGTCCCTTCAACTCCAGAGCTCAATGTTAAGTCTGGTATGCTTGTTGCTTTTCTCAGAACTCACTCCATGTTTTTGAGATCTTTCTGGTAACATGTTTGCAAAAAAACCTGTCCAGAAGAGAGCTTTACATGCACTTCTTTTAAAGGCAGAAAAAAACCAAGTCACTGGACATTATTAATTTTCACTTGCCATGTCTGATTTTGTTTCCAAATTTTTAATTCAATCTAAATTTTTAAATGTTAATAAACATTTGTCATATTTAAGAGCAGATTAGCAATTGGTAATATTTGAACCCAATTGGGCAAGAATGCAGTGGGGTTTAAAATGTTAAAGAACACCAAGGCTTTTAAACTAAACTTTTCAGAAAACAACTGGAAATGTGCAAAGCTATCCAGAAAAACACCAGAAGCAAAACAAGGGAAAAAGATTACAGTCTCTCAGTTACAAGGCAGGTGAGTGGATAAACCTACAAAACGTAAAGCTGACTTACTAAATTAGACTTCAATTAAACTGGATGTGTTATCTACAAAGCAAAAAAAATCAGACCAAATGCCTTTCTGATGGTATTCCAATACCAATAAACTCCATCTTGGAGAATTATCAAACATTTGAAATTTAAAAATTAAAAAGTCAGAGGAAGAGCCAAAAGGGTAATGCAATGTTGCTAATGAAGGAAGTTACCTGAACATCACAAAAACTCTGTGGCTACAGAGAAATGCAGAAAGAAAAAAGTAGTACTAAATGGCACACTTGGTTTCAAGCCTGACAGATAAATATGGGACTACAAAGATGCAAAAAAATCAAAAGGTACAGGAAAAAGTATGCGCCCTTTATTGAAACAACAGAATGAAGCTCACAAAAAGAGTAGCCACAGTAATTTTGATAAAATGTAGTGCACGATAAAATCATTACTTTATGTTCACTACTAAGCATATTAAGGAAAGATGCCACAGTCAGTGCTATTAACTCTAATAATTGTAACAGCAAGCAGATTCCTGGTTGTTTGGCCTTACAAGTGGCAAATTTCTCAATATTCAGGAAATGCTTGGAATTCATGTGAAAATATTTCTTTTTATGTTTGCATGGAGAAAACATCAGTTAAACTGACATACAGTTTAACAGAAAGAACCCTAAACTCAGCTTACAAAGGAGATAAAATGAAAAACATTACAAACTCCAGCAGAAGTTTAACCCACTGCAAATGTCTCCAGAAATCTGGCTTCATCTAATCAACAGCAAAGAACTGGAACCATACAAAAGCAAAACTGAAAGATGACTGAGTGAAACAAAACCTTGTTATTGGGCAGCTCTGAAAACATCAGACCTACGACCAGAGGGAAGGGCAAAGTCTGCGTCCTGACCAGTTTTCCACAACTTCAAGTTTGGTCTGTCTTCTAGTGTTTAAAATAGGAAATCAATTTTTTTTTAACCAAAACTGTGGGATAAAGTGCTGTTCTACAGTTCACAAGGGCACAATAATGAAAGCAATAGAAACTTCAGAAGCATCTCTCTGAGGGATATCACAGCTGAAATACAAATTTTGCAATTACCTGGACCATACAGTTCAGTGCCAACTGAGCACCTTCTCAGCATGCTCCAATTGCTCTGACTGAAACACCATGAGGTGAGATGCTAAACTACAATATAGAAGAAAGCATTTGTACACTGACACCTTGAAGGCTTTCATAGTTTGAATAGTCACTATGCTTCTCCCTTCCCTCAAGGAGAAATGTTTATGAACTGGACAGGTGGTATATGTTTTATGCTTCTTCAGGTTTATGTGTTTGCTTTTCAGTTCTACTTTTAATGACTCTTTGAGATTAGGGAAAACATGAAATGATAACCTATCCCCTTGAGATAAAGGCATTATCCTGCAAATTTACCTAGTCATTTCAGAATAGAGGTGGGAGGGATCACCTGTGACTTGGCAGCTTTTGACATCAATCTGACCTGTTATCCCATCTTAATTATGCTGCAACCTCAAGTCTTTGTGGTCCACTGCATGCTCCAGGTTTTAACTAGTAACATGGTTGACTACCCGTCTTCTATCACTCAGCCTCTGAGCTTTGGACATCTTTAAGTATTTCCTATCAGCAACTCACAAACAGATGGCACCAGCCTGGGAGATGGATGACTGCTCCCAGCTGTCTGCCCCTCCCTGCTCAGCACAGAAATGGCTGAGCTGTTTGTAAAGCAGCTGCTAAACTACTGAACAGAACAGCAATCTAACACAACAAACAGCCACCAATTCTAGTCCTCTTACAAAAGGTGCTCCAAGACAGGTGTTGGTGCTGCAGAAAGGAACACTGGACAGCTAAGGCAGAAGATCGTTTATTCCAAGCTCTTGCTTTCTCTCTCAAGGCCGCAGCAGTGTTTTGTCAAAATAAGTATCACTTTGCAAGGTACTATCTTTTATTTCTCTGTCCTTAGTAGCGTTGGGAGACCTGATGTATTTGGGACCTCCACGCAAACCTCACAAAGATACTAAGCTTTTTCCCTCTCCTTTCTCTAGGTCAGCACAGAATTTGGTGCTAGGTATTTCACATAAATATTAAATATATTATTTCTCCCATGGAAAAAACACACTTGGGAAATGTAAGCAACAGACTTGTAATACCCCTGTACTATTCAAGTGGGCAACGCATGAAAAAAAACCTGCTCTGCAAGACCTTAGTGGTACCAGAAGGCATGAGATCATTAAGTGCCCCAGACTCACTGCTCCTAATGTCAACACAATGATTAGGAGAAAGGACAGCATTCCATATCAGGCAAGACAGCTGCTTGTGCTTTAAGCAGGTGGTAGCAAAGACTGTTGGAGAGGACAGTGAGGGCTTGCACCTGGAGCTGTGCTGTGCTATGAGCTTATTCAGTCAGGATGTTGCCTGCATGCAGTAATGGAAAACGTCTAGGATGGAAAGAGATAATGAAAGAAAAGGCAGTAAAGGCATCGAGACACAGATCATCAATGTACAGAGCAGAGCTTGGCTGACTTTCAGGTGAAGAAGGACTCATGTCCACTCAGAAACCAGCAGAGTGTCCTCTGAAGAGCTGTAAACAAGACGACTTTGAAGAGTCATGGAAACAGGAACATGAAGTCCATGCATAGGCTGAAACACCCCTTTCTGTGCAATTTTAAAGGTATTTAAGCAAAGCAGTGCAAGTTCTTCATATTGGCTCCCTGCATTTTACCTAGTTCAAAATATTTTCTGGTAAAAGCTACTAATTTTAAACTGGCAACAGGTTGCCTTGCAACAGGTGAGAAGTATATAAATTGCATCTTGTCCAAAAAAGTAGTATCACACGAGTCCCTCCTTAGTAGGAAAAAGTGAAATTATCCCAGTTTTGTCAAGGGAAAGGGGCATATACAGTTCTCTGTAACACCTCACCCCTTGGTTCAGTCACAGGGCAGCTGAACAACCATCCCTTCAGAGGCAGGGCCAGCTCCACACCAAGCTTGTTCTGTTCCACCAGCCAGCTTGTAAGTAGTGAAGATGAAATCAGGGACTATATTTATTCTCCCCGCCCGGTCATATCTTTCTATAGATCCCAGGCTGGGCCCCGCTTCCTTGGACTGGATCCTGGAGACTAGTAAGCAAAGGAGGGCATAAATCATTGCCTCGGGTTCTGTCAGAAGCACACTGAACCGACCATCCATACTAGGAACAGGTGCACTGAAGGCAAGCAGGGACACTGTCCCATTTGGAGTAGTGGGGGAGGGCTTGCAGAAAAGCTGTTCATTTCTTCTCCCAGAGCCTACCCGAAACTTTTCACCTTCTGCAGCTCACCAGTCCAGTCAGCCTGATGTGTTCCACTAAAAGCCAGTCTGTGCTACGCGCCACTGGTTTCTGTAGCCCATTGTACTTCGCTTTTGCTCTCGTTAATTTCGTGTGGTTCATTTCACTCTCTGCTCTGACACATTCACTGCAAAGCTGAAATATCCCAGGGACGGTGCAGAATGTTTAGTAAATTAATACAGTCTTAAAACACAACTGTAATTTTTCACCAGTAATTTTAAAAGCCACCCATCATGAAGAATTGTGCAGACATAGAGCAACAAGGACTATATCGCTAATTTATGCTTAAAAAGCATGGGGTGGACTCTCAAGTCCCATTTTAGTTTGAGTAACATTTTAAGCAAGTATTGATCCCGAAAGAAGCAGCCTTACCCTCACCTCAAACACGGCTGCTCATTTCCACTCTCATCATCCTGGCACCAACACAAGCAGCTGGGCAGAATCCAAATTAAGGTTCACTTTTTTCCCCCCTTTCTGGCTATGTTAGGTTTAAACGAGATCACTTCCCTGGTTAATTCCATAGCACAACCACAAAAACGTTTGTGCCAGCCCAGAGCAGGCTTTGATGTCTGCCTGAGAACACTGACACTTGCTCAGCCTCACGGTGATCAGCCTTACCCAACATATATTATTGCTCTTTCCAATGATGTGCGTACCCAGTAAAACCATCCATTATAGATAAAGCCGTGTAAACAAGGCCCCACCCATGCCCCACAGTCAGAGCTATGTGTTCCCTTGCTCAGGGAACAATGGCCTGATGGGTTGACAGAAACCTGCAGAATGACTTGTGAAGTGCTCCATATGAAGCTTCGGGGCATGCATGGAGCATCCCATGATGGGGCCGGCAAAGACATGCAGATTTCAAAGCAGGGGGGGGAAAAAAAGCAAGCACTGACTGGGTAGGAAGAGGGCTGCCTTCCATAGGATCCTTGCTACTGCTTTGAGACCTGGGACTTTTAACCAAATACTGGGCACTCAGCCTTTGCTTTGCTTTTTAGTCACAGAAACATCAGGTGTCTTCTTTCAATGCTGAGCTACAGAATCCAGATCGGAGCAGCTCTTCGTGGACAAAAATCAAGAGAGAAATTGTAACTGTGGAAAGGGTAAAAAATCCAATTCAAAAACATGTGTACCACCTATAAAGTTGAATTCTGCTACAGCTGCAAGCCAGTGCTTCTCTGCATTCAGGGCTGGGTATGTAGCTAGCTAGATGAAAAGAACCCACGGGTGAAAGATCTGTGCCAGGGCAGACTACAACAAAAGGGGAGTAGACAGAGAGGTCTGCTTCCTACCCTTCTTAAGGTCTGAAAAGTGTGGCTACTTAACAAACCGTGGGTGTTTGCACACCAGCAGAGCCATTCAGGGGTTCAGGAGATGAACTTCTCCCCTGCAGCACCAGAGATGAAGACCTTTATCTGTTCTTACCTCCAACAAGAACAGCGGAGACACAAGCGAGAGATACCATAAAAAATAGACTTAGCACGTAATGAAGCCATGAGACTATATATATCTACAGATTAGTTCAGTAGTATGCCTTGATCTGGGATCTACCTTATTGATAGTCGCCTGAAAAAGACACCTGTAACTTTCTGACATGTGAATGTTAAAATCTTCACCAACTTTCCTAAATACAACTTGAAGCAACCAACTGCATCACCTTTGGGAACACCTGAGAGAAGAGAATTCGTTCAGAACATCACTTGGTACGAGACAAGTGGGTCACACAGGGCAGGCTGCCTGGAGTGCTGTGATGTGCCCTTTCTTTCTCCTTACCATACATCTTGCCTTCGTCGGACAAGATGATCTTCCGCCGACCACATGGTGGGTAGATGGCTAGCGCTTCCTGGAAGCTCTGCTCGATGTCTGGACTCCACACCCCCTCGGCATCATTGTCAATGGGTTTGTCCAAGGCCTCGCTGCCCCCTGAGTCGTTGCTCCCCTCAGGGGAGGTGGGAGAACTCCACTCGTTGGAGGTAATGGTGCCAGCTAGAAACTCCAAGGTGCCACGCGGAGAAGCAGACTCAGGACCTGTAATGACAAGCACGTCCCGCATCAGTCAGAAATCTTCCTCTCTGGGAAAATGTGGAGATACTCAAGGAAAAAAAAAAAAAGTTAAAAAACCTCAGTGAAGGAGGGATTTAACTTCAAGTTTACCTTAGTCAGTAACTCAGCCATGTGCTTGATTTCTATTTATGTTGGGATGAAAACCTTTTCTACAAATCCTCCTGACAAAACAGGCTGCTCCAGCTGTCTTTGGCTCATTAACTCTGTCACTTCCCAGCTCTCCTCAGGCTGTCTTCTTGTCTGCGTCTTCACCTCCCTATTTCTTTCTCCCTCTGCTGTTATTATTCATGTGACTGTTATTTAACTTTCTGAAGCTCAAGTACAGGGATCCAGTCGGTGTGACAGACTATACAAAATAAAGTAGTGATGAATTATCTAGTCATCACCGAGCACTGGGGTTGAAATTTTGTTAGATACTGTTTCACCGGATCAGAGTAGCCGGTGTCATTTCTAACACTGACATTTCTTCTCAAGGATCATCTGCGCTTTTAAAAAGCCATTCCTAGAGCCAGACAGTTTAATGCAATGTCTCCCAAATCTCAGCACCGTATCCTGGAGGGAGGAGAAGGCACCATGAGTAAAGGGCTAACAGCACTACGTTGCAGGTCAAAAACCTAGGTGCTCAGCCTGTTGCTACTGCTCATCTTCAGATCGACCTTGGGCAAACTCCTTCAGTTTCCTCTGCCTCTCTGCCCCCTTATCCTTTACCAGTCCCAGGCTATTAGATTTGCCACTGGGCAGGAGCAGAAATTAGTTTCTCATTGAACCTAAGCAGGCAGCTGCTAGCTCTTGAACACTACAATAAATTACAGTCCACTTACAAATGCCTACGGTAGAGGCTGAAGCCATTGAGTGGAGCTGATGAAACACTCATTGAGAAAGACTTCAGACCACACAGACACTTCCAGTCAACCATACCAGAGACAAATGGCTTTTAAAGACACAGATCATTCCTCTTCCTTAATCCCAAAGCTGTTCGTTTACCATTTTAATAGTTTTGTTATCTGAGCTACAAAGAATGTTCACAAGTTAGCATTTGAGAACCTAGCCAGAGTTCAAAACTTCCCTGTGTATCACCGCATTGAGCTGGGTAGCAAGAAAATCAGAATAAGGATTTTTTTTGTGAGAGCAACAGAATCAAACCTGTACTCAACAAGAGAGTAAGGAGTGAGCCCTGACAAGCCAAGTCGCTAGCTCAGAAATATCACAGTGAAAATGTAAAGGGGGACTCGGGAGAAAATGGGCCATGGTCTGTGTCAAAAACTAACTAGAAAAAAAATGCAGCTGTGCCATGCCCTAGCTGATGAAGAGGAAAAGCAGGTCCATTTATTACACTTCAGAAGTTCAAAAAGTCAAGGCTCACAGCTCCAGAAACTTTTCTGAAATCAACCTTTTTTAAAGTCTTTCTTTGGTCTCTTTCCTTTTCAGATTTTTTGTTTATAAAAATCTTCTCCAAGATCATAATGACAAGACTGGGGTTTTTTTTAATAAAAACTGAAATTCTTTATTAACATTTCAAGAGCTTAAGTTGTAAAAAGATTTGACAATGCTGGATCTCAGGAGGTTTTTCTGCTCCTTGATGACTTTATACAGCAGCAGATACATATGTTATGTCTCCGTAAGCCACCAAAAGGTAAGGAGACAAGTAAGACAACGCTGGACCTTGGAGTAATTTCTAGTCACACAGTACTGTGCAGCATTTAACAAGTGCTTCACAAAGTCATTTAGAAAACCCAGTACATAACTGATTTCCTGTTAGAATGTTTGCAATACTGTCCATCCATCCATTTCAGACCCTGTATTAGATTATTTCAGTGTTTTTGATCCATGGTATACATTTTCAGAGCTCTAAAGAACATGGTAAAAAAGAATAAGATGGGGGGAGGGAGCAGAAAAGAGCAACCCACGCTTGGCCTTTACCAACAGGATAGACATCCCAAGCACACTGTGAATGGCACCAAAACAGGAAATGTGACTGTGAGAGACCCTCAAATGAAGGGGAACAGTTGCTTCCCTCACCAAGAATCTCTCACCAGCACACCACCTTTCACTGACACATGCTAATAAAACATTACACGGGTATTCAAGAGATTGTCCTGCTGGAGAATCAGTGTAGAGGAGTAAGCTTTCCACAGGGAGGCTGACAGAGAAACAGAAGCTATCTGTTCCAAATATTCTTTTGAAATTTCCCCAAGCATCCCTAGCCCCTGGAGGCTGTCAAGACCCCCCAGTAGTTAACGCACATTAAAATCTCCACAATCCCAAGGCACAGACTAGTTTTAACTCAGGCTGAACGACTGAGAAACAGAATGATTGGGAAAGGAACCTGAGGTGTGACATCAGGTGTATTCATCGTACCACCTGTGCTGGGAGCTGCAAGTCTCACAGCAGCCAGCAGGCTCCTCTCCAAGTGAAAACATGCTCTGCCTGCTCAGCTGTATGACCCCCATAGTCATGGTCACTGGAAGCTACTCCTCTGCTGTCAAACCAAATCCCTAGCAATGCACACAAGCAGACAAAGTCATCTAGGGAATGAAGGACCATCATGACCATAAAAAGCACCTACTTTGAATCCAGTTATTTTCATCTCCTTAATGTCCATGCTGACACAGATGAATATCCAGCAGATGATTTCACCATGGCACACTCCTCAGTTGAAACTAAGTAAATATATCTGAAGCATAATTCTCCTCCTCCTGCCACATTCACACCCCAGGAGTCGCTGCCTGATCATTTCATGTTTTACAAGGCTCTGCATCAGCACTAAGTGCTTTTGGTGACAAAGGAAACTCTGGGTCCTTACTGTTCCAAGCTCCAGAATAACTAAAGAAATTCCAGAGATTGAAATGGCCATGAAAATCCTTATTACTCTATGCCTTTAGATCAGTAAGATGCCAATGACTTGAAGGGCCTGCAGAGTTTGCTTAAATAATGTCACTTAACTAGCAAGCTCCATGTGCAGTCCCAAGCAGTACTCTGCACCCAGAGGCAATAAACAGTAATTCAGGGAGTCCTGGTTGGGTGCCATCTGGTCTGTGGGTCTCTGCTTTTACTGAACACTTCAGGCCTTCTCTTTCCTGCACCATTGATCTGAACTCACTGGTGGCCAAGGTGGCCGCTTACTAAACTGAGAAAAGCAAACTAAAAAATCCGGGGGGCCAAACCCTGGTGAATGGCTTTGTTAGTATGGTAAATTGAAAAACTGGCAGTGGAATCACTTCCCATAGGATAAGCAACCTGATGAAAAACAGAGCATTTTTCAGAAACAGGAGCATGTTGAATGTCTTATGTGTTAGAAAGGTGTGAATAATATTCATTAGTAAATACTTTAAAAATACAAATGTTTCAGTTAGCATCCAATCAATGGTAACCATATGCATACAGCTTGGTTACTTTAATGGTGATTTGTATTACTGAGCGTTCTAGTACTGCTAAATATTTTAGTATTTGTAGGTTTTTTTAGCCTGTGGAAGAGTTTGTAATCACAAAGCTTTCTTCTGATGTGGAGGGAATTTGATTCTGAAAGCACTAAACAGACATCCCAGACATGCTCAGACAATTCCTTCCCCATCTGAATTCCCTTGACAGGCACAGCTTTTGGGATCAGAGGAGTCAGAGGATGTCGTCCCATTCTCATAACAGCAAGTTTTGCCAGAGGTCACAGGGCTTGGTGTTCGTTCTCTTCAGATTCCCTCAGTTAAAACTTATGCCCCATTCCTCAGCTCTTGTGTTCCTGCAATTGTAACTTACAGTTTTTCTTATTCTGATTTCACTCTTACTCAGAGAAGATCAACAATCTTTTTTTGTGGGGTCAAGTCATGGGTTCCCTCCCAGCATCAAAGACACAAGGCCCCTCAGAGCACATCCACCTCCTCACCACTGTATCTCTATTTCCTTCTTAATGTTTCCCTCTGTCAATTTGCTGTTTCTTATTCTCTCTTGTTCCCTGTTCTTCTTCCTGCCATGGCCCATCTCTTTAACGAGTCACTCACAAAGCCAGGTTTTTGGGTCTGAGGAAAGCACAACCATGGAGAAAGCACAAAAATCTTTCAGCTCCAGCAGCTTTGGTTTAAGTGTTCCAATTCTGGTAGTTTCAACCCTGTCTTTCCTTTCACACATGGTATCTCATTGAGATTCAGAGATCCTGCAGGGCTAGACAGCTGCCAAGAGCCCTTCAGCAAGGTCTCATTGACAAGGAGCACATCTTTAACAGACTCCACAGTCCGACACATCTGCTTTCTAATATTAATCCCTCAGTCATTACTGTTGGTAACAGCTCCCTCTTAAGTGTTTGTGGCAGCTGCTCAACACAAAATCGTACTTTCCTGAGGATCCGAAAAATTGCGGCCAGCTGTCTCCAGTTGTTCGCTTTTCTTAAGAGCTGTTCTGTCCAAAAGACTCCCCCCACTCCATGGCCACCCCCTTTCCCTGTTAGAATTGATCACAACACACTAACCAGAGACGCCCCTATTCACTCACCCATCCCCGGCAGGAACGCTTGCCAGCACAGCCGTGTGGAGTCTGACAGTGCGGTTCCACTCCTGCTCCTGAGCTGGCTACGCTCTGAGAAAGTCACTGTGTTTGCTAAGAACACCCCTTCATCCTTGGAGTCGTTCCATGGAACTGCAAGCTGTGGGAGCAGGGACTGCTTCCCCTTACAGGTATCCCCTGGTGTCATTGTAATGCAAACAAAACCAAACAATTCCGGTACTTACTACCTTGGTAACACGAGCCAAATATCCCTACTACAGAGGATGTGAACCATAACATTTTCACATCTGATCAGCAGTCAAATTGAGAATTAAACAAAACAAAACAAACAAACAAAAAAAAACAAAAAAACAAAACAAAACAAAACAAAAAAAAAAACAAACACCAAAACACCAAAAAAACAAACCAATGAAACAAAACAAAAAACAAAACCAAGCAAAACCAACCAAAAAAACCCAAACAACAACAACAACAAAAAAACACACAAAAAAAACCAGTTCACTCAGAACAGATGATTTCCTGCTGCTCAAACGATGGAGTAGCTTATAACAGTAAGAAAATCTGGAAACAGGAACAACCAGTCAATTACTTCTATGCAGGACAGCTAACAAATGAACTTACACAATGCAGTTGTACAAGGAGATTTGGGTTTAGGAAAAAAACCGATTTGGAATACTAAGAAACCTATTGCGCAAGGCACAAGACGGCAGATAGCATTCAGACTTACCAGAGGAAGAAGGCTGGGAAATTCTATGGAACACTACAATAATAGCTTAGTTCCTCTGAAAGAGAAGAATGAGTGCAATCAGTAGATGAGTAGCGCCAAGACGGTTCGACTCAAAGACTGCAGGAAAAACATAGTGGAAAGGGAAAAGGTGGGAAAGCAGCTATTCTATGATAACTAAGATCTGTTAAAGCTGGCAGGCAAAAGGGGACAAAAACCATGGATGTGTTTACAGAGAAAAATAAAGATGCAACTGTAGCAAGACCAATTAGCACTGAGCTGTATCTAGGAAGGTAATAGCACTTTTGTAACACCAGACAGCAAACAGTTCCTCAGGCTCCTTAGGAGCTGCACTGCCACCATTAAACCAGCCTGGAGCCAGAGTCACTCAGTTCCAGCAGAAGATCTAGCGACAGTGCAGATGGGTGGGTGCAGTTCACTGAGCCTTTTGAGGGGGCTTGGCTCAAGCATTCTATGACATCTTAGCCAAGAGGTGAGCCTGGCTATAATCTCACTTTTTGCCCCGGGCCTCCTGCAATCCTGAGCAATGCTAGCTATTCCCTGCTAATAGCCCTATCCACCCAGGGCATCAGAGTAATGCTGCATAATCCAATGAATAAAACCAGCTAAGGTAAGTGTTACTTGCTGTAGGTGAAGCAAAAGCTACAAACTGGCAGCAGTGCCAGGCAAACTGAGATCTTCCTCTATGT
Source organism: Margarornis squamiger (assembly GCA_035222235.1). Classification (NCBI taxonomy): domain Eukaryota; kingdom Metazoa; phylum Chordata; class Aves; order Passeriformes; family Furnariidae; genus Margarornis; species Margarornis squamiger. The sequence continues at coordinate 29,330,519 of JAWWTY010000001.1, forward strand.
ATTGGGCAAGGTAATATACTCATTACATCTACAGGCTGCGTGGTGAGGTTTTTGTCTCGGTCTCACCACTGAACAAGACTGGTTTACAAAGGACCAAGCACTAGTCTCAGATCATATCCAGCCTGAGGTTGGGCTCCTGCTGAATGCTTGTCACGCTGCCTAACCCAGAATCAAGCTTGGTTTGTCTGCTACACTGAAACTGCCTGGAGCAGCTGCTGTTCAAAAGGCACCTGACTTCCCGAGCAAAGCAAAACAACTCCTAAATTATTGCAGTAGCTAGCTCTGGCTGAAACAGAGAGAGGATGTAGTGTCCAGCAGAGAGATATAAATCAAAGCAAGGAGAGAGGAGAACTTCTATCAGTGCAGCCCTGGATAATGCAGTCAAACAGGATGTGATGAGATAAGGCTGTGTGTGTGGCCTTGCACACCATCCAATCAGTTACATTTGCGATAAAGGAAACAGAGCACAGAGCCTTGCTGCCCTAAGGAGGGGAGCTAAAAACCCCACAACCCAACAACAAAACCCAAAGGCTGATTCTGATCCCACTAGTCTAGGGCTGGCCAACTTGGGGATCGAACCTGGTTGACAGACAACTCATGCACAGCTCCCATGTACAGGTCACATCATAAGGCCACCAGCCTCGGACTGACAAAATGACTACTACATGATTTATGTCTCAGCTGGGAGAGAAAAATGAGCCAGCAAGGGCAGCAGAGATTGACACTGCCAGGTTCTCCCGGGATTGAGCCACACAGTGGGCTGGCCCCAGCTCTCAAAGGAACAGTGGAATTCCTGGGGAGTCACTGTTATCTCCCATGCGGGAACTGTTCCCAGAGCTCCCATTCTCCCTGACTTTCCAAGACATGTGGCATGTGTTCCACAGCCTCCCAAACAGATGAAGGTTGTGGCAGGGTGAAAATGGTTAGTCACCCTCGTGCTGGCAGCAGTGGTCACCGGGAATCATTCTCCCATCAAGCACAGAGCGGGTTAGAAAGAAACAACCCAGGAGGAAGTCAGATAATTATGGTTTTTTTTCTATCACAGAATCGCTGGTAGTGTTGCTAACAAGTTAAAATTATAACTGTCCCTTTAAGTACAGACAAGTGTAGATACTGACTGATTAAAATTACTTGGGTCTTACCAAACCAAGCTTGAGACAGAAATAAACTAAGCTGAGCATTTTCACAAAGAGTATTATTCACTAAATTATTAGAGGATAGGGAACCTTTAACAGCAATCTGAAAAAAAAAAAAAAATCTTGCCTCTACACCCACCAAAACTCAGTTGTCCTGAAAATCTCACCATTAGGTTCAAAAGCCCTCATTTTACTCATGGAAAAAAAAATGATAAAAAGGCATAAGTGAGCCACCCAATGCCAAAATCAGAGTGGGGTTAAAATCTAGACAAGAACTTCAAGACAGGAAAAGGTTAACTTAAAAAGCGATGCGCAATTGCAAGTGGTGTAACTTCAGAGGGGCTCATGTTTAACACTGTCTGGAAATAGAGCATCTTTTGAGTATTTGCTGCCAAGTAACACTAAATTGAAACTCATAATGCCCATTTTATGATAGCCAAATCAAATCCTTATTTCCTAATCCTGCCTCCTGTTCATGACATCTTTCAATCTCTTATCTAGGACTCAAAGGTAGATGTTCCAGAAAAACCTCAGAACTGTAACATACTTAGTTTCCCATGACACTAATGGCAGGATTGCACATGAACTCAGACAGGAGTCAGATGTTTGCAAATCTCATCCAAAGCAATGAAAATGTTTAGCTCTAAAAGTAAAGTCAGTGTCCAAGTAAAGAAATAGCTCAACCTGGGCTAAGAGACTTATAAAAGAATAGACAGAGACAGTGACCACACAACCCATGAATGAAGTCAGATTTCCACTTCTGCAGTGCTTGCAGTGGTCTCTTTTGTGGGAATGACCTGTCCATCCAGGGTTAAGCCCTCTACTAAAGCCTCAAGACAAATGCAAACCACAAACAGGCAGAGCAGGTATATAAAATGGAAGCAATGCTTAGTGCTCTCTTGACTTTTCCTCCTTCAGTCAACCAATTACGTGTGCTTTGATTTTAGTAGCAGTCAGACATGAGCTCAAAGGAGTTTGAAACTTGTGATAAGACAATGTCTAAGTAAATACCTAAGAACAACCATGATGAAACATCTTCACTATGAATGAACCCTACTCAAGGCTACCAACAAAGCTGCACTCTCTTGGGGCATTCAGTCACCACCACAGCTCAGTTTTGGAGTACACGCTCCATCTGGAACATGCAGAAGGTGAACATTCACAGCTTACACCTATGATAGTCCCTTCTTACAGCTGACACCAGGGAAAGTCAAACAGATTTGGTTTTCTGTAAAAGAGTCTGAAACTTTACAAACACAGACTTTTTAGCCATTTTAACCAGATTCCTGTTCTCCTATTAGTTTGATACATGGGACAGTAAAGCTGTCTTTAACTCAGACTAGTGTAATTTTGAGTTCAGAACTCTTTCCTCTCTCTAAATGTGACATAAACACACTGTCATTTCCAACCCGTTGAACACAGAGTGATTTCAGAGAGAGCAAATGAAAATAAAGAGAATCTGTAATTACAAGCACCAGCCCTCAAGGAACTACTAGTAAGAAAATAAAAATAAAAAAAAATAAAAAAGAAATAAATGTCAAAAATTGAAAAATAGTTAAACTTGTCCCCAGATATTACAGGAAAGCATGAACCTTCTAAATTATCTCTTTGCCCTTCCAGACCCTTCTCCCCAGGAAGGTCAACAGGTTATATACCTTCTGCTGGATTAATCTACAGGAGAACAGGGGCAGCTAGCCAAGAAAAACCAGATTCTTAAAGGGACACAGCCAACAACAGACTCTATTCCAGTTTTTTAAGCATGTTCTTACAAATAAAACCTGTGACCAAAAGCAGGGGGAAAAGACACTGCTTCTCTGTTTTCCAGTTAGCATACTGGGTGGATAGGAACAGAGATTTACATTGTTTCCCCTGCACAGTCATTTTCTTCTGACTACATAGACCCCTCACAAACAAATGGGGGCAGAAAAATAAAAAGGATTTTATTAATTTATTTTTATAAAGATAATTCAAAGAGCAGTGAGTGTGCTTGGAGATAATCTTCTTATACAAACATCTCTTTTGAATCTCTTTTTTTTCCTTTTTTTTTCTTTTTTTTTTCTTTTTTTCCCCTAAGCTGACAAGATTTTCAGACCAAAAGACCAGTCTAAATCCTGCTAATCTGGTACCAATGAGCTTTGTTTTGAGGACCTGCTGCGGAGATGTATGATCAGGTAAAGTGAACTTAAGACACATCAGCAAATCCTCCCTTTCCATTTCAGCACACACATGCTCTGTGCTCTCCTGACATTTCCTCCTTGAGTTAAAGCAGTCCTGGTTACAAGAGATTAGACTTTGCCTGGACATCTGTCATTAATGGTTACCATACTGTTAGGAAGGAGGCACTTTGAGGACTACACTGATTTATTTTCTCTTTGGCAATAGCAAAGCAGATGCTTCAAAATCTTGTACCCAGGCTCTGAAAGCCACTGGCACTCATGTCTCAGAAATACAGCAAAGTAAAACACCTACCCTTTGGCAATCACATTCTAACAAAGGTAAGAACAAGGTAATTATAAACCTACAACAGAACAGCAAAAACAGAGCCAGTGACTCAGCCAGTGGCACCAGGAACTGGAAAACCTGCCCCTCCCTAGCAGGAAAACGTTTAATTCATATGGTGTTAAAAACAAAGGGGAGTGACTGCATCATCTCCAGAAAAAGGAGGACCCGAGGGGCAGGAACAATAAAAACACAAACCCACTAAAAAAAAAAAAACACCACAAACCCAAGGACCCAAAATGCCACCTCCAAACCCTGAAGAACTCTTTCTAATCATGTAGCTTTGAATCTTGTAATGAGCTGCACGCACGCAAACTCATGACTTTTTTTACCAGGCCCTACAAAGGAACATGTTGGGTATTTATTTAACATGGTGGTTGGCAGAAGTTGGAGAGAGAAGATCATCCATTACTGCAAATCTTAACAAACTCAATTGTTCTTCAAAGGAAGATAGAATTGCCATGAAAGTAGAGAAAGAAAAGAATACGGTACAAGATATACTAAGTTTAGATTTAGAATAGTATTTGTAATTCCTTAAGGAAATCATAGCTTAAAATTACTTCAAATTGGCTTTGGAGAGTATTGCTCACATTATTAGAAAATTAACTAACTGTGTCAAAAATAAGAATAATTATATATATGATATATAATATAGATATGATGTATAATAATATACAAATGGAACCAACAGGTACAGGGGGCACCTACTGGGTTTCTGCAGTGATCTTGGCTAGTCCAGTTGTCTTTGACATCTTAACTAGACATCTAAGACTGAATAAAGGTAATGTTAGTGAAACTTGCATGATACAGAAAGAAGTTTACAAACAGCAGTGGGTAGAAAAAACTCAGAAGGGTGTTAGTGTAAAAACAGATGAAAGAAGCAAGGGAAACAAATAAGACTAGGTGGGAAGAAAATGAAGAAATAACAATGAAAAAACCCCAGAGATAAAATCAAGGAAAAAGCCCTGCCAGAAGAAGGAGCTAAAGTCATGCAAGAGCTGTCTGCAAAGCAAATGATTCTGCAAAATGACCAATGTGACTTTAATCTGCCTGGGTTCAGATATCACTTCAGGCAACAAAGGGAGATGAATCACCTCCAACTCATGGAATAACTCATTCTGCAAAAGGAACACGGATAAACAGAAGAAAGTGAAGAGTATTTTTAAAAAAATCATTAGGACTAGAATAATCGACATTGAAAAATATTAAAATTTTAGCCTCAGTAGTAGCTTTAATATCTTAGAAGATGCAAATGCAGAGACAGAGAATAAGCAATCATTTCAGAGAAATAGACAGCAAGGCAAAAACTGTCCCAATAGAGTAAGAAAACTTTTCTGATGTTTAAGTACATTAGGTGATGAAAAAGTTACCCAAAAAAATTTTACACAGAATTTGAGGGGATGGAAATAAAACTTAACAAATGAACAAAAGACAAGCCTGAGCTAAAGGGAAAGCACAACAGATCTTTAAAGAAAGAAGGTAACTTTGAATTTTCACTTTCTTAAGATGCAGTTGTGGCCAGTAAAAAAAAAAAAAATTAATTTCACTATCACAGGAGCTACTGTAGACATGGTCCAAGGAACTACTTAAGGTGGGGAAAACTGAAATGTTGCTAAGAAAATATCCCCATTCTTCCTCCACTGCTCACCCCTATCTACAGACACTATAGCACATGACCATAGGATTAACTTGACTGGAGAACAGATGTGGCTGAAAACTTAACTTGCTAAAAGAGAGTGTTACTTTTCATCTGGATCAGCCCCCCAGCCCGAGTCAGTGAACAGCAGTGCCAGTGTCCATGCCAGCAACAAAGCACAGAGGTGTGACAAGTCAGGAAAAGGACAATTTGAGGCTGTGTAGACAGGTTCTGTCCACAGCAGTGCCAGCCTCAGGTCTTTGAAGACCCACCCCTTGGGTTATGCTGGGACAGAACCAAGAGCTGAAAGATACAATCAGAAAAGGGCACATAATACTAAGGAAGGAAAGCTGTGAATGAGCATAACGTCACTCCAAACAGAGATGAAAGCAGCATCTCTTGGAAACTGTACTTTTCAGTAACCCTCTCAAAACTCTACTTACTGTGTTCAAATTCTGGGAAACAAACTGCTGAGTAAGAAAGCCAACAGGAACTGTGATTTTACGTTAGCCACAAGCAAGACTGTGTGCTATAAAGCCCTTTTTCTCTTTAAACCTTGGCAATACTATTTTCATACCATTTTCCCACAGATGTTCTATAATACACCAACACTAAAACACTTACCACAATAATAACCTAAAATACTTCAAAGTCTTCCATAGAATTAATTTAAAAACCCAAAAGGTGTAACAGGAACCAAGACAGCAGAGGAATTCCTAGCACCCATCCTCATGCACACTTATTTGCTTCCCAGATCACCTCCAAGAGGATACAAACAATGAGCTGATAGTCCAGTTTAGAGATGGATAGACTTTTGTTGCATGCTTGAGTTTGAGGGAGCCATCCACAGTGGGATTTAGTAAAACCCCAAAAAGTGACTGCACCCACTGGCTGGCTGCCCTTCCCTCTGCCTACCCAAGTTCCAGAGAAAACCAGAGTTCCTCAGCATCCAGCAGCCCCTCTGTATTCACTACAGGACGATCCAGGCTCTTCTGCCGTGAGAAAGAAACCCATCAAAACCGAAAGGCTTTAATTGCATAGGTAATAACACAGCAGCTTCAACCCAGCCCTAGCCCTTGCTATACACCCACTCTGCTTTCCCCCTTGTTCTGTTCCTCTCGCTCCTCCCCGTTACTCTCTGCCCTGTCCTACTGCCCACTTCCTTCTGCAGGAGAACAATAAAACCTCTTACATCTACACAGACAGATGGACAGACAGGTGAACGAATGCTCCGCTCACTTTGCACACAGACGCGGCAATCGGGTCTTGGGGAAGCTGATCCGTTCCCAGTAATAGGAAAGAAGGAAAAAAAAAAACAAACAACAACCCCTTAAATCCCTCTCCCACCCAGCACCCCGAGTCTGAAAAATATTTTCGCTGTTTATTTGTAGAGGAGTCACAGAACTCAACTCTTAAGGTCAGAAAGTAACATGAGTGTAACTTCAGGTAAAGCAAAACCAAAATTGCTAATTAGTTGTGGTTGGTTCTGGGTGTTTGTTTGGTTTTGTTGTTTCTGTTTTTTGGGGTTTTTTTAACTTATCTATGTCCATTCACTATAAAATACTTCATAAAAGTCCTTAAACATGTTGAGTTACATTCTTCCCTCTTCTGCAAAAAAGCCCCATCTTTAGCGTCCCATGGAAGAAATTGTTTAAACAGAATTATCTACATAAGATAAAAGATGACTTGGGAAAGCTTTTTGGCTTAGTTTGTTTTTTTAAAACCCTTTCCGACGGTATGCCACTAAAACTGAACTCTTAACTTCAGAATAACCGAACTGGGAAGAACATTATTCCCTCATCTTTTGGTAAATACTCTGCAACAACCCACATGCCTTCTCGCGGATAGGCTTCCTCATGAATTTTTTGTTTGGTTTTCCCCAAAAACATCTTCCGTAATTTACATTAAAATTTATTACAGAAAGTACTGCTCCGCCTCTCCATCCTCCACAAGCACATCTCTACGAATGGTACAGAACACAGAAACCTTTCCCCCCCGCCACCCCCATTAGCGCTGCAGTTTTTCCGCCGATGCGACAAGAGCCCGAGCGAGTTCCCGAAGTGCCAGCGCCCGGCAGCCCTTTCCCGACGGGAGAAGCCGCCGGAGCCTCCATTGAGGATGTTCCCATCGCTTCCTTTGTACGGCTGTGCCTCCTCTGCCGCACACGAGCGGCTCCGCACCCTCCCTTCCAGCCTGCCTCCCGCAGGCACCCGCGGCCAAGCGGCGTGTTCTGACCTGAGCGAGGCAACAGCGGCTGCCGCTCCGCAGGGGCAGCGGGGACCGGCTTCAAATCCTCCTTCAGCTCCAGGACTTTCTGCCAAAAGAGCGCTGAGCGCTGTTAGTGCGCGCCTGCCCCTCGCTCCCGCCCGATCCCCACCCCCGAGCCCGCAGGGGTGGGAGCGGGGGCTGGGACAGGGGGAGCGGGCGGGTCAGCCTCCCGTTCGGCATCGCCGCCGCCGAGCCGGAGAGAAAGGGAAAGAAGGGAAAAAAAAAAAAAAAAAAGGAAAAAGTTGGCTTGGAGCGGCTCCGGGGTGGGCCCTCGGGGCTCCCCCTTCCCCGGTCCCGCGGCGGCGGGGAGAGGCGAACAATGCCGGGCCGGGCGGGCGGCCGGGAGGGGATGGGATGGGATGGGATGGGATGGGATGGGATGGGATGGGATGGGGATGGGGATGGGGATGGGAGCGGGGG
>JAWWTY010000001.1:29338577-29454057 GCA_035222235.1 Margarornis squamiger
GGGGGGGGGGGGGGGGGGGGGGGGGGGGGGGGGGGGGGGGGGGGGGGGGGTGGGGCGGGGGGGGGCGGCCGGGCCGGCGGGAGCGCAGGCACAAAGCGCACACTCACCTGAGGAGCGCGGAGCCGGCGGGACGGCGGGGGTGGGGGGGGGCGGCCGGGCAGGAGGTTGGGAGGAAAAGGGAGGGTTTTTATTTCCCCTGGAGTTTGAAAGGAGGAAGTGAGGAATGCGAGGAATGAGAGTTGGTATGAAATGAACGCGGCCGAGGGAGGGAGCGAGGGAGGGAGGGGACTGCCGGCGAGCGCAGGGGCTGGGACGGGGCTGGGAGGGGACTGTCGGGGGGCGGGGGGCAGCGGGAGAAGCGGCGAGGCGGGGCTGGGAACAAAACCCATCGCGGCCGGGCGGTCCCCGGCCGGGGGCCGTGTGTGACCGGAGCGGGGGGAACGCGGGCAATGGCCGGAAGAGGGGCCCGCGGGGGCGGGGGAAGGAAACTCCGGGAGCGGGGGAAGGGGCCGCACGGGAGCGCCGGGAGCGGGCGGGATGCCGCCGTCGGGAATAGAGAGCGGACGCGGCGCCTTGGCTGCGGGAGAAGTTGGGATCGGCCGGCCGCAGCAGCGGGGAGATCCCTGGGAACGCCGCCGCTTTCCCGGTGCTGTCCCAGGGGCGGGACACGGCGCTCCTGAGCGTTCCCTGCGAGCCCGTCCCGGCAGCGCTGCCTTCGAAGCCGCTCATCCAGGGGCGTGCCGTGATTTCCATCCAGCGGGAGAAACCCAGCCCGCGGAGGGTTTGGCCGCAGAGTGTCCCAGGCGGAGGACTAGTCCCCGAGCAGCAGCACAGGGATGTCCCCCCGGTGTGGGTTTTCTCGGTCTCACGACGGAGCTGCGCTTTTCCGACTCGTTCATACGGGAGCGCCGCGCTAGCAAATGCTGATAGCAGGCTGAGAGCTGCGCTAGGGTTGGAAACCCACATTCCCCCAAAACAAAAGCAGCAGCAAACCGCAAAGTTTAGTAAATATAACTACATCCCAATAGCGGCTCCGGGAGTGCAGCTCCGTCAGCAAAATAAACTTTTTCATGGCTCTAGCAGGTAACTTTTTCACAGATGCCCCGTGTGCCTGTGAAGAATTGGCTTTCTTTAAAACTTCAGAATATTGAACAAATTGATTAAGAAAAGCAGGTCTGAAAATAGGTCCTAAACGTGTCCTAAGGGCTCAGAAAGCACATGGCAAAACGCATCAATTTCATAAAAATAAGATTTTCTGATACAACTGCGGGAATTAAGGGTATATACAATATAAATAAGACGTTAAAAAACTCAATGAAATGGTTTTGCGAGTTTTTGTTACATAAAGCCCTGTAATGATTTCATTTAGCCACTTTTTCTACTAAGCCCTATTTAAAAACATGTAGTTTAATAAAAAAATACGTATGAAAGGTAGATCACTTCTCATCACATATATTGTGTGAATTCTAGGCCAGGTCTCATAATTATGTGACTAACATATTGTTTTGCTCCCATTTCCTTGCCAAATCAACATAGCTCAAAGAGAAGGAATTGAAACCTATTCCTTCCTGTGAATCATCACACAGATTGTTTGCAGGACCCCAGTCAATTGCAGATGGAAACTCACTCAGGAGAACACAAGCTTTTTAGTGGAGGGTTGTTTTTGTTTTTCTTTTTCTTTACTGGAGGTAATGTGGAAATATATTATTCCACTTAGAACAGAAAGCAGAGCAAGTTGGGCAAACTTACCAGACTTAATTCCCCAAGTCTACCCATATTCTATCTGAATAATTTTGTTATGCCACTTATAAAATAAAGCCTTTCTTCACAGTAAATTAGTATCCCTTTCCCTTTAATAAATAAAGGGCTCAAATTAAGCATTTAAAAAAAAATTAGTCCTTTTCTTCGCAATTTTCAGCTGTTTTGTTGCAGACAGTGCAATGGTGTGCCTTGTTTGGAAATGTTAATTGAATGAAAGTAAATGATCACAAATTCCAGCCTCTGGTATACATCTACTCATTTATGTATTCTCTGAATTAAATGTTAAATTACCAGAGCAGGTTAAGGTTACCTTAGCCTTTACCTTAATGCATTCTGGTGAAATTAGTTTGCTTCTGGTTTTTTTCCTCTCATTTTGGGACAAAAGAAGGGACTTCCAGCTTCCAGTGAGAAAATAATAATTCCATACAGAACATGTTAAGGGATGGAATGAGAAGACAGAAACTCTGTAGACTGTACAGTTCAAGAGACACAAGAGTTAACAGTGGTACAGGGTCTCTGCCTTCTTTCCTGGCAGGGTTTTCAATTCTTGACACTTCATGTGGTACCCAGCTGTTTTCCCTGTCAGGAAGGAAGCCCTTACACCAGCATTGCTTTTCTACTCTTCTTCATAACTTTATACTGGGCCAAATCTCTTGGCCCCAGGATAACTTAAGGGTCGTTTCTTAGTTCTGAACTAGATCCAAGTTGCAGTTATGTACAACAGTTTGACACTGTGGCAGAGAAGACGAGATTCCTGACTCTGCCAAAGAAGGAATCTGTCCATAGTTCCGTTTCCCAAGACCACACACGTGCTCTCGGCTCAACTTGTAAATCACAGGGAAGGTTTTGCTTGTCTTCTGTACCAGGAACAGGAAACCTAATTCGATGTCAACTGAGAGATTTACAGAGCTGTTAATACCAGCAAGTGGAGTAGCACAGTGAAATATAATAATTATGCCAACAATAACAAAACCCCATCCTACTGCTACCAAATTCAGCAACAGAACTTCAATGAGAGTCAGACTTACCTCTAAAAGAACAAGAAATTGTTCCCTGTCTTTTTATGTTTCTGAGCCAAAGAGCCTATAGCAACCTAGGAGCTGTTTCCATCCACTAGGCCTGCCTTTAGGATTCATATTTAACAGTTTAATAAATTTCCTTCTTTAAGATCTCTCTGGGATTCTAAGAATGTTGCATTTGCATGTATGCAACTAATATTACTGTTCTAAGAACAAATGCCCAGTAGTATTTCCTGCTTAGTTTCTCTTCCAACTAAGACTATTTTGGCTCAAATGAAAATCATGTGAAAAAGAGAGGTGCATGAAGAATAGGGCTTACACACTGAAAGCTGCGTCAGTTTCTGATTATCAGATCCACCATATCTCCACTTACTGAGGTTTATCAATCTCAGTAGAAATAGGAATAACCACTTGGACTTGATGCTCCTCTTACCCTTGTATTACTTCAGTTCTCATTTCAGAAAAAATCTTATTGTACTTCCACACTTGAATGGGTTCAGATGGAATGTAGGAAAATGCATTAAGAACCACCTCAACTGCCCTAACTGGACACTGGGAGAAACATTATGGGGCAGAGAAGTGGAACTAGCTTAAAGAGAGAATCAAATGGAAATAAAGAACTATAGGGGAAGACCTGATAATGGGGATAAGGGGGAAAGTATTAGAGAGACTAACCCTATATTTATTCCCAGACTTTAAACTGTATGGAAAAAAAAACCCAACACCACAAAGAAAGAGAACTGAGAATTACAAAGGAAAACAGGCAGGAAGAAGATATTCAAGAAGATGAGAAGAAATTCAGGTAGTACCTCATACAGAAGGAACAAAGAACACCCACAAGTGACAATAAAATCCTAAAAGAAAACAAAAACCAAAAAACCAACAAACAAAAAAACCCCCACAAAATAACCAACTCATTAAGGATTTTTCAATATATAAATTAGTTTATTTTCATTTAGATATAAAAATTATAAATACAATTAATGTAAAACCGTATCTGATAAAGAGCACTGAATCAGTTCATCTGTCTGTATAATTTGACTGAGAGGCCCTGACAGGATCATTTGATGTCAACAAATAGCTTGAAGTGCCATTCATGACAAGCCTAATTGAGTAAAAGGATGCTACTGTGGCCTTCTGAGCACACAGAAAGTCATCTTGAATTGGAAACTAGCATTCTATCTTCACGTCATCACAAAACATAAGGCAGTTTCTTTCACACATTCCTAATCAGAAAAATAATCAGACAGGTAACACAAACTGACTTCATTTTTCTGGATGGGTAGTGGGAGTGCAGACCATTAGCCAAGACCTCAGAAGAGCACAGCCAGAAAGCACTGCCAGGTCTCATCCCCAGCCTGATGAGCAGGAAGTACACAAAGGCACAAAAGAGATCCATCACAATTCAAGTTCTCTTCAGTGACTGCTTTTCTGATGAGATCATCTCAAGACAATGGCTCACCAGCTAATGCAGAAGGATCATATGAGAGATACCTGAGATGGACTTCTCAGCATCAATTCATAATTGACAGTTAAATACAGAGTTTACACATGATTATCATAACTTTTTTTTCTGGCAATATCAGAAAATGTCTCCACAAAATTTTGTTAATTTGAAAGAGCAATACACTGCAAAGACTCCAGAGACCAAAAGCAATATATCTGCTCTTTGCAGCTAGAAACAGTTAATCTGCTGACAAGGACAATACCCAAAGCTAGAGAACAACTAATTCTTGTCTCAGTAGAGGGACAGTCTTTTCTAGGAACATCATGAATACGTGTAATGGCCATGAAACAGGCAAGACAGGAACTGTTCTCTGCTTCAGTACACAGCAGGTGTGTACACTACGAGGCCTCCATGTCACACTGTGCAGCAATCCACTCTGATGAGTTAAGGCCATATGAATCAAGAAGTGTTCTATGCTGTGTCTTACAGTCTCCATACTGTACATCCAGCATTAAAAATGGAACACTCGAAGGACACGTTGCAAAGCCTCATGACACAATTGCTCTAAACTTCCTGATGCCTTTGAAAATACCTGTAATCTCTTTTTGAGGTAACTCTTTCTTATAGTCAGGTTAAAATTATTTATATAAAATCTACTTTAATATGTCATGACTTCAGATAATCTCACATTAAAAAAATTAAATTGGTCACAAACCTATTCCTAGAAACGTAGCAAATTTTATGAACAATGGACAACTTAATCACAACACTGCTTTTCAGGAATAGTACCATATATTGTTACAATACTACCTTCTGTCAAATTCAGTCAGATTCTAGCATCTACTCAGTCTCATTTTAACAGAAGCAGCAATGAATACAATATCACCATCTGAAAAGAGTGTTTGAGATTTGATTGTTCTTTATTTGGTAAAAAGACTGTCAACTGATAAGGAGCAATTAGAATACTGAAAGGGAAATGGACTACCAGCCTTAACAGAGAATCCTCTCACAGAGTAAAAGTGTTGTATTAGAGCCAATGTTTTATTCTAGGTGTTCTTTTTTGCTGAATTCATCTGATCAGAAACTCATGAGTAACATGATATCCCACACTTTGTGGAAGTTTCAAGGTATATGAACACTTAGCCATTATTTTTCTATCCTAGCTGCAAGCAGTTCCAATTAGTGGGCTTAGCCCACTCTCTTGCAGCATCTGTAAACAAAGATTGTGAAAGCAGAATCAACATAAATGACAAAATTGTCACCTATATTTCTTTTTCTTCCACAATGCATATAGAGACTGCACCCAAGATGGTCTACTGTCAACACCCACATTGCTCTGAGGGCTGGAATTTAGTTTCTAATAAACCTGTAGAAGTTTGTCCTCCATTTCCCTTCCAATATGCTCTTCACTACTACATCTGGAACTCTTACAAGATGCAAGCATGGGAGTGAGTTCCATGTTTAAAGTCTGTTTTCTCTCATTCACAGACCAATTTACTATCAAAGCTGGAGAGTCCAATAGCAAAGGCCTGAAGAGCACAGAGGGGATAATTATAGTCCAGGGTGAACACATCTTCTGCTACACGGCCAAACTGCATCACAATGTAGTCAGCTGGGGAGAAAAGAAAGATTCAGAGATGAACAACTTCATAGTAAAGTGAAAAGAAAAAAAACCCAAAACCAAACAAAAAAACCCAAACCCCTGAAACCCCAGAAAAAGCTTCACAAACCAAAATACCCAACCACAAACAAATACCTACACATCTGGCAGTCCCAAATACATGTGGTTGGTATTTCCATCCTTTCCCACCAGAGTGGCCTTGAAATCTGTTCTCTAGAGTTAGTGCTGTTCTAGAGATTACTTTTCTTCTCAGATCCAAAGCTGAAACCACTCTTTTGCTAGGCTGAAAGTGCTGTATCAATATTTTTTCTTCCCTTCAGGAAGTTTGCATTCGCTCCATCTTTTGCTACAGCAATGGAGAGCAGTGTCTGCACCCACCCCAGAAAAAAGGGAGGCCTTATATAATTTTCTTGACAGCTCAGATGTCCCCCATAATCCTGAACTAAATTCCTTCCCCCAGTCTCCCTTCTCAGGAAGGGTGTCCTATTCCTCCCAACCCTCATAAAATTAATTGGACTCTCCATGCTCAAGTAAGTCCCACACACTCTCCATCACTCTTACGGTCATTGTCATGGACAATCTGGAAGTTCTTCACTGAGGCCTGAGTGACTCTCCCATGGAAGTTCAAAACATAGGATTGAGTATCATCATTCCAGACTGGAGCCTTGTTGTGCAACTCAATGAGGTTCTCTAAATTTTTGTTTTGCCATTTTGACAGCAGACCCTCATGTTCCTGTTCAGAAGAAAGAAATGTATTTATCAGATTTGGAATTGCTCTGCTTTTGAGTATTGCCTCTCTGGTGTGTGCACTCTGTCACTTGAAGGCGATTCCCTGTTTAATGAAACACAGTGATGACACTTAAACTCAGTCCTACTGAAAATTTCCTGCAAGAACGTGGAATATACTTTCAGAGATTCCCAATCCAAGCATTCCTTTCCTCAATAAACTGCCACTGTATTTCCACTCAAAAAAATAGAAAAGAGAATGAGAGAGAAGGAAGTGTCTGTGTGTACAGGAAAGGGAGCAATTCACAGACCACAGATGACTGCCATCCTGTTGGCAGGAATCCTTTCTGAGTCTCACAAGCTTTCTCTAATCCTGTTGCATCCAGCTTCCATTTCTAACATTATAAACTTCAAAATAAAAGAAAATTATCTACAACTAACTGCATAGTGCCAGGCCCTTAGGTGACTCAGTACAGAGTGCAAAAGCTGTAAGGATAAATGTCATCCTATTTGGTCTAACAAGTGATGCACAGTATGAAAAACAGAGAGAAAGATAAAAAAAAAAAAAAAAAACGCAAAAAAAAAAAAGCAAAAAGGAAGTAAACCAGTGCATTAAATCTGACAAATGATGAATTACAAAGAGGTTCAAATTGTAATGAAATGTGACACATGATTTAATTTTCCAAGTTCAGCAACAAATAAATTCAAACTGAAATAATATATCCCAAGGAAAAGAATCCGAGCTGAAGTTATTAACAGGAAAAAATGCTCAGAAAATAACCTGTTGTGTAGATGTGAGTGATACAGCTATAGTACCTGCTTTAGTATTGTATACAGATATGATAATGGATTTTTGAGTATAACCTAAATGAAACTTACTGTTTAGCTACTTCATATCTTTGATTTTATCTTGATTTATTTTTTAAAGATGCAAAAATAACTTTGAGTATTGGCACCAACAAAGTGCAGTTTTACTCCTTTGAAGTGGGAGCAGTATTTCTTAATTAGTGGCATCACACTACAGAGAAGAAAGGATAAAAAACAGAGTCAAACCTCTACACTGAAAGGTTTGCCAACTTTTCAGAACAGCTTTGTGTTTCAGCCTTTGCACTAGTTATAGGGGCCAGGGCTAGTTTATCACTATGGGGGTATAACCAAAACTGTGTCTTCTATACCTTCTATGTAATTTCTGATGAACTCTTAATAATGGATTGTTTGCAGCAGCTGCCATGGGCACACCTGACCCCAGGCTACAAGCTGGGTGTTAAAGAACCCTGTGAGACAGGGGAGTGTTCCTGTCTTCACATCAGTGACTCAGCCATGATAACTCCCCTTGGGGGAGGCATTAGCACCTTCACACTCAGCCTGAGAGGTCATGTCTGCAGATGGGCCGATATCCCGTGACTCACAGAGTTAAATCACCCATTGTGAAACTCCTTGCCCTGGAGGAGGCACTGGGCATTCCCACCTGAACCTGAGCATATATAATCTTCAGGTTTGCGGACTTCTGGTACCACTCGTTGGATCCAGAGGAGGATCAGAACCTCAACAGGACTGTGACTGCCACTTTCGACAAAACTGTGACCATCATCCTCACCAACAGGTTTTCCTTTCCTTTTACTTTGCACCAGGTGGGACCACGTGGCACTCAGCACAGGGGCTAATGAACACCATTCTGTTTGTGCCCCAGAGTGTCAGGTTATACATCTGAGTTTTGTGGGTTAAAACCACTTTTTTCTCTGTGTCATTGTATTTATTGTAATCTTTTCAGTAAATTGCAACTCTGATTTATAATCTCTCTTGAGCTGGATTCATTTCTCCCACCGGTTTACCTTTAAACTAGCACAGCCTTGTCCACTGTCAGTATGCTTGTCTGACAGCAAAACAGTTGGGAAAATAGGGGAAAAAAATAAACGCAGGGCAATAGAATCATTACTGTACTCACAGGGGAGATGGAAATACCAACGGAAAGCCAATGAATAAGTGACCACTTGCAGACACAATTTTCCTGCCCATTTGCAAAATTAAATCTTTTTTCCAGGCACTCATGACTCTGAATTTACATTCTTGAAAGATTTTTTTTCTCAGACCTCAAGAAATACATTCTTGTCCTACTCACATCTACTCATAACACGGCTGCAAAAACCATTTTCTAGCCTAAAACATTGGCCATGTCTGTTCTCTCTGCCTTCTGGTCTTCTATCACATTGAGCATAAAATCCACATTGAGGGAACCGAATGTTTTTCATCATACACCTTAATATATCTTCAGATACAGTTCTGTAAACTTTTAGCTATAATACCCTGCATGTGTATGAGAAATACTCTCTAAATAGTTATAACGACTCCATCCTTCTTCTCATCTCTCTTTCTTCTTAAAGAATCCTCCTTTTCTGTGACTCCTAGAAAGAGGCTGACAGTATTCTGATGAAAAACGTACTTACTCTCTTGCTACTTCACCAGCATACCACCTTATCTGTTACCTATCTGTTGCAATCATATCCTGGCTGAGAATGAAAGCCCCTGGAAGAAGCAAGCATGTCCTCTGTTCATCCAGCTCTCAGGGTAACAGGGTCCAACCATGAGGACGGCTCATAGGTGCAATGGCAACAACATACAGATACGTAAATAATATTCAGGCTGACTAAAGGATACGTAAGGATAGAAACATTATTCAGAAGGACACAGATTAAGTAAAAGGCAGGCATTAATTAATCAACACATTCAGGCTACACTGTATTTACTCTCCACTAGACTTGCTAAACCTGTGGGTACTAACAACCTTGCTCTAAACCCTGATTGTCAGTAACACCCAGACATCCAAAGGAAAATTGTAACCTCTTCCTCAAATCTGAAACATGACCAAACTCTATAACTCACATTTCGTGGACGGATTGCAATTCGCTTATGATTCATATTCATTCCTGGAATGATCACAGACATTTTTCTGGGACCCTTGAATCCTAAGATATTGGTTTCCTGAAAGACATGGAAAGACATTATTTTCAGTAAACAAGATATTCCATCTAAAATAAGGAAAGACAGCAAAACTGAATTTGTGTCCACATTTGTACCAGTTTATAGAGTTTTGCTGACTACAACTGTAGTAGCAATTATTAACTTCAGCTGTGTTTAATCACTGAGAACTGCTTTCTCTCACATTTAGAGAACAGTGTTGTAAGACATATATGGTATTATCTAATTTAGAGAGATCTGTTATCCCACTGAAACATAACA
This sequence comes from Margarornis squamiger, assembly GCA_035222235.1. NCBI lineage: Eukaryota > Metazoa > Chordata > Aves > Passeriformes > Furnariidae > Margarornis > Margarornis squamiger. The sequence goes on from JAWWTY010000001.1 coordinate 29,348,389, forward strand.
AAATTAGACAAGTGCAATTTCCAGGCGTAAGTTTTTGCATCTGAGGCAATAATATGCTGAAATCATGCTAGTGAACAAGCATCAAGTATGATAAAAGGCAAATATGTTTGACCTGAGCCTACGTTATCTGTATGTCACCAGTTTAAAACATTCCTGAACAATAAACTACATTCTTCTTCTGTGCTGTTATTTAAGAGAATATCCACAACTTTCTCTCAAATTATGCTATTTTGTAAATAACTAAGAACAGACACAGGAAGGGAAGCATTCAGCGTATATCCAGGCTTGAACCTTAAGTCAAGCAGATTTTTCCAGAGTACTGGAGGAGACTTCTCCAAGTGGATTGAGTACAAAAACCAAAGGAAAAAAAGTCCTGGTATTCTCAAATCATACATTTAGTAATGTCAGCCAAAATCCAGTAGTCCATTTAAAGTGTTCAGTAACAATGTCAGTGCTAACCTTTAAAATTCCCAAAGATCAATTAAAAAGCCAAAGTGTTTTAGAAGTACTGAATTGATTGATAGAAGTGATAGAGCTTCTACGACCATTAGTGCATTTTGCAGACACAAAGGTCTTTGGAGTTGCAACCTCTACTATTTCACTATGGAAAATCTAGGGGCACATACAAGAACGAGGGTATAGACTTGGTTTATATATAAACTTTACAAACTTCTTACAGGTAAGTTCAAAATTTTGAAAAGTTGACTGTATTAACTGCTCTAGTAGGCTAATGCATCTTTAGATTTCTGCTGCCATACCTGTAAGAAAGAAAAAATCCTTCCACTTGAGAGCCATCATTTTGTAAAGAAACTCAAACTTTACTCAAACTGTAGGACTGGAACATGAAACAATGTGACATGAGAACCCTCACGTAATTCCAATGTCCTCAAGCGTCTATGCACTCTGAAGCCTTGCCTGATTTGATTCACAAGAGAAGAAAATATCTCTAGGACAGAACTAATGAATCATAATTTCCCTAGAACTACATCCTTACAAACAACAAGCTGCTACAGAAGTAGTAACAGCTCCCTCCTATCTCCCAAAATGCCTTTGGTTCTACAAAAAATAGTGCTACTTCACAGGGTTCTCCCAGTTCCTTCTCACTGTCTGCCAGATACCAGCTGGGCAAGAGGCAGTCCATGCTGTGGCTGGCTCCACGTAAATCGTATGTTGACTGGCCACACACTGACCAATAGGCCAGGTAAGAAGGTCACCAGGACGTTAGTTTGGGTCTTTCTCCCTCCCAGAAGATTTCCGGCATTGATTTTTTTTGTTTCTTTCATTAAATGTGTAAGAACTTATCTTGGAGGCCTCTGCCCTTTGTTGTATCTGGTTGAAATTAGTTACTTGGTTCCAAAGTTAAGTGGGGGAGGCTGACAGAAAGCACGATTTTGTAAGCCCTATTTCCTCTAACTACGCACAAAGAAGAAAGGGGCAAAAAGGGAGAGGCAGTACTTACGTAACAAATAGCTGCAAGCTCCTGTCTCATATGAGCCTTTTCCACTAGACTTTGTGCCTTGATTGGGTTAACTCCATGGTCATAGACTGTAAATTTAGTCCCCATGAGGTTTGACCTAATGTCAGGTTACGGAAAAACAGAGAAAGAGAGGCATCAGTGGAAAGTTTTGTCCTCTTCTGAAGTTATCAGTATGCACTGTGAAAACGCGTATCTCGTGCCATCTGAATCTTCCTACTGCCAGCTCATTAAGGAGCTTCCATGCAGTGCCACGGTGAACTCAGCCTGTAACCTATCCTGGAAAAGCATCTAGACAGAATTTCTTCTCTGAATTGCCACAGTGAACGGTAATACTGAAAAAGGCTGCCAACTCAAGTGAATACAGGTTACGTTCAGCAGAACAAGGTGAGTTCATTATCTCTCAACTGATACCAGAATGCCAGTCATAATCACAACTCAAAATGAAAATCATATCTTGCCTGTCTATAGTTTTCATCTGTGATTCTTACCTGAGTTTTCCAATGAAACTTTCCCCTTTCCGGGACAAATCAGTTGGGTCAACTGATATGAGGTAATTGGATGTTTTGCTCTTCTTTCTTTTTCTCCCCGCAAGAAGGAATGTCTGGAAATACAAAACTTTGATCAAGACCGGTGCTTTGTAAGAATGCAGAGGCATTGCTATCCAAACTGTCATCTCTCCATTTCTCACATGCAGTCCTCTTTTTGTTCTGTGCCGATATTACTGTATCGACAATCTTGATCTCTTCCAAAGTGCACACTTTGAAATCCTATTCCTCCAGTCAGCTCACTTGGCAGTCTAAATTTAATGCAATTGTCCATTCTAGTCTTCCCTGGTCTTTTTTCAACATTTACCATTTTTATACTTTTTTAATTTCATTTTTCATTGTATTATGGGTTTTAAACCTGCTAATTCCCTCCTTACTGCCTTATCCAAATATAAGCTGTCCTCAAATGCATGATGGCTTTCCTCAGCTACTAGCTTCTTACCAGAAGCTCTCCCTTGCACCAAAAATAAACTGTGGTAGGAGTACAACAGCCAAGATAATGTGTGCTGCTTCCAGTACCTTTCTGTTGTCATCCCTTTCCAGATGCATGTAGTAAGTAGGGAAGAGGCCCCGGTCCATTCCCTTCTTATCTCTAGTGATTCGACACTTGACACTAACACCTCGGGGTGCAGGGCGTAATGCAAAATCCTCCAAGTTCTCTACTTCTCCCAGCTGTGCATCTGCCTGAGGGGATGGACTACAGGAAGCACCTGTTTCCTGTGGGAAGAAGCATCATATTAGAAAATTAATATCCGACTAAAGACTCTGGTATTCCCCATGAAAATAAAGGTTTCTTGAAACACAAGATATCATATCCAGAAGATACTGGGGAAAGGAAGGCTAAACAAGACATCACCTGTGTTTCTCTGAAGAGAGCGGCTGAAGACTTTTACTCTGAGGAAAGACTAACCCTCCAAGAGGAATGGAGAAAAAGTACCCATTAACCAGACAATTTCTAGGAAGCAGAAGATAGGATCATATGCTATAAATATTCTAAGCAAAGAGACACTCTATGTGAAATAAGGCAGTATGATAAAGCTGTATTGATGGATGCTGCAGTAAGACAGGCTGGAATCTCTGTGACTGAAGTGAGTGCTGAAATTATGTTGGTTCAGAACAGTAGCAGAAATGGAGTAAGCTGCTAGTGGAATCATATCAACTAAATGTTAGAAAAGCCTTAGAACAATGTGTACAGTTAGTATGCAGGTTATGGTCACCAAAGGAACTGGAATTCTAACGAAAATCTGGTATAGGTCTTTAAACTATTTTTTTCTTAGACATAGGTGAATCTTGCGAATTGTAGCATCCAAGAGATTCTCCCTTTATATGGCCTTGGAAATAAAGTTGCAGTTTTATCCCTGTTCCCAGCTACAGCCAGTAGGAAGCCTGAGTCAATAGCACAGACACATGCACACAGACCTGAAATTCACCAGTGGCTCTCACCTCTTCCCACCTCCAGCATCCCCACCCTGAATCTCCGGCAGTTTGCACCCATAGCCCAGTCTCCCAAGTATGTGGCACCTAGGCCATTTGTATTACTCCTTCCCTAGTGTAACACAACATACACACAGTCACCTCATAAATATACTCACAGAGATGTTTTGAATAGTAGCGTAGACTTTTAAGGGTGTCCAGCATCCAAGCCCAAACCCCACGGCCTTTATCTGGTACGAGCTAGCTCAGACCCTGGGTCTACCTGATGCTGGTCTCTTCCAACTCACTGGCTAGTACACCACGTAATTTGTCAACATATGTATGTACGTATCTCACGCACACAAACACACAGGAGGACACACTCGCACAAGAAGTAGTTAGAAATGCAATCTGTTAAGACAGTGGAACACCCTGTCATAATCAGGCACAAGACTTGGGCAGACAAGCACACAGCTGTTTACATGCATCTGATGCCTTTTACAACCTTTAATACATGTTTTCCCATGCTTATTATTCCCTAATTCACCTTGACACCTGTGTTTCTTCTCTTCAATTCCTTTCCTTAAACATCCCATAACAAGTTGGTCCAATCCCAGCATTCTCTGTTCCATCCAAAAATTCTGTTCCCCCTTGCATCCCACAATAAATGCTATAATCCTTCAGGAAACGATCCCTCATAAATTTGCATGGCATTTCAGAGCTTCTCTGAGTCATTTTGGTGGGTTTTGCACCAGAGACAATGGCCCAATCTGTCTCCTTTGAGGGTCATAGCGCTCCCATTTTCACTGATTAGAGCAGCACTTGGGATCCTCCACCCACCATTGTTCCTTTGATCACTGCTAGGTCTTTGTGTTTAACTCAATAACCCTTCAGTCAGACAGCCTGACAATCACGACCTTACTCTGCCTTCAGGGATTAATATGCTGGCAACTGTAATTGCAACTACTGTATTTTAACTCAGTGCTCAAGGGGTTAGTACTAAAACCAAGCACAGGCCCAGCGCTTACTAGAAATGGATTTCAAGACACTTACTGCAAATGATTTCTCACTGGATGCAGAACTAGGCCTCTCAGATTCAGGGTGTGGTGAATGAGATGCTGGTCTCTTACCAGCTTCTTCTTCTTCTTCTGTGTCCTCCTCATCAAAATTCAAACTGCCTGAAATTCCTGTCAAAATGCAAGATCAAGCATGTAATCTCTGAAAGAAGGTGTCGTGAGTTCATGGCATCACTAATTTATATATTACTGTTGAATAGCTACTCACTCTTTCAATTAAATTTATGTTGTTTCAACTGTTGGTTTTCTTCACGTGCTATATTGCTTCCTGAGCCTTGTAATTCAAACCCGTAATGACATTTTGCAGCTGTCACTGTGATTAAGCAGCTGTCAGGCTTTTATTAATATGTATTTTACATGATATTACATGATGTAACATACTGCTTAGTATACATTGTCATTGAATTGATTTTGCCTATTTTCACGCAAAGAAGTCCACCATGTCTTAGGAACAACTGGAAAAAAAAGTAAATCCAGATGAATATGCTGATGTCTATCCTGTAAACTGGACTCCACGAAGTTTACATCCTCTACCATTTCCCCTTAAGTCTTATACACACTTGAATGGGACACATTAATTTTTCAGTAAGAGCCCCTCCTTTTCTTACATCAGTACCAATATCACTCAGGTCTCATGAATACTACTAATGACTTGATTTTTAAAATGGAAGCATAGTCTGAGTAGTTCCAGGACTTACTAATTTAATCTTAAAATAAGAACAGTTACGTAGAGAAGACTGTGGGTATATAACTAAAATAACTCTGGATAAAGAGCTTCTGCACATATCAGTGGTGTTTCCTTCCACTTGGAACTGCATAATTTTATTCTTTGATTCCATTATTTAATTTGACTGTAGAATGGAAAAGCACATAAAGCATTACAGAAAATGAACACAGTCAGCCTGCTAAACTGAATTATTTTCTGAGACACCATGTTATAACAGTGCTCCAACATGGCACTGCATAGACAGGGCACTGCTGGAAGTCTCAGATAAAAGAGAAAAATCTAGTCTTAACAACCTGTCAGTAAACTTCCCAAAGGACGTTTGGGAAGAGGAAAGGCGTTAACCCTAGTACTCCAGCCAATTTCAAAATTCACTGTTTATATTCCACCTCCACTAATTTCCCCTGAAGTTACTGGATATTCTCTCCTGCTTCCTCTCCTAATTCTTGTGTAATGTTCCTGTCCATAGGTAAGCAGCTGTGGCATCTGACAACTGGATGGGAGTACTTCTATATATGGTAGTTCCTCAATTCATAAAGTGTATTGGAAACATACTGGGAGACAAAAAGCATTCTGCAAAACAAAAGCAAGCTGTATACTGTATTAAACACTGGCCAATATTTTGCTGCAAAGTGCTTAGGCTGCATGCAGCAAAAAAAGGTTTCCTATAGTACTGGCAGCAACTTAAGATACTTGGCAGACAGAGCTTGACACTCCACTAGGGAACTACTCAATGGGATATAACTGTTGAATATAAAACTCTAAACCCATTGATTGTGACAGCCTCTGACTCAGAAAAAAAACACCTTTCCTGTTAACGTCAAAGAATTAAGTTACAGCATTTACTGGCTATAGATGGTTCTACCGTTGTGAAATTACTCAAACATCTTACCCAGATATAACACATCTGAAATAAAAATACCCCAAATTTTAGCAAAATGTGAAACATAGCATTTTGTTAGCAACTTCCTCCGAAAGTCCAGAAATCACACAGCACATTGATAAACTCTTAAAATATAAATGGTATGTTCCAATTCATATCTCAGGAAGGAACTACAGTACTGCACTTCCACATGTAGAATCTCCTAGCTGTGCATTTAAAAGAGATATCCAAGAGACACGTCTCACGATTCCTCATATTTTTTAGGTTTCTTAATGCTACTAGAAAACATTATAAAAGTAGAAGAGCCCTGAAAAAGACATTTGCCCATTATTAACTCTTACCTCGTTTCTGTAATATTTCTTGCAGATCTGGCTTGCCTGCTGTGTCTGTTAGAGCCTCTCCATCATTTTCCTTCTCTGTGTTTTCTTCTGTTCCAGTAGATCCAGCAGAGAGAGTTTGGAGCTTGGTCTCCAAATCTTGCACTTCTGATTTCAGGAAAGCAGCTGGTCCATCAATACCTGCAGGCCAAAAGGAAACAGAATTCTAAAATCTATTTTTTACAGCTAAGAGCACATCTCAGGATAGTGGCTCTTTTCATCTTCCCTTGCTCAAGCACCCCTTTAAAGTACTGAAGTATATTTGTTCAATTTTTGTCAGAAGACTTGGGAGGAGTCAGGCCTCTGGTACAGACTGCTTATTACTTTAAACATACCAAGCATCAGTTTCTTCCTATATAGTGATTGTATCTACTTTTTTAATGACAGATTAAAAAATTAAAATAAGTTGTATTTATCATGTGCATTGACATCCTTCAATTTATTTACAGGCAACTACTCTACTTTGTTTTCCTTCATGTTCTTTGCTCCAGTGCCAGTAAGTGAGTGCTCTATAGTGAACATCACAAGTCAATTTGACAAAAATATTTACAGCCATAGGCAAAAAAACCTGCAAATGGATGCCCTCTATCTTCTTGTTAGAAAAGAAATTTCCATGTCTGAGCATGCAACAGAGCTGTGCACGGCACATCATGACTGGTGGAGACATCTTGATGTCAGGGTCTGGCATAATACTTAATATGCGTTTGTGTAGCACACAATATGTAAGTTCCAGCTTTGGATTTCTTACTTTCCTACTGTTTTCGTTTTGAAAACTTCACTGCTTTTTCTGGTGACACCTTTACTGCTGTTATCACTCTTTACAGGATTTGTTTGCATGAAAGAAGCCTCAGAACTATGAAGCTGGTGAGTGAGCAGTTGGTTTCTGTTTCAGTATTACTGAAGATTCCTACCTTAGAAGTTAGATCAATTTTTTCTCTCACTCTCTTTTTGATCTGAAAGTGTCATTTAACAGAGCTTTCTTATACCTGATTTTAAACACAAAAGTGCTACCATCCACATTGCCACTTTCCTCCCCACTCTATGATCCTGAAAGACATCTGGAGAATGAGAAAAACATTCAAGAGAGGATAACATAGCTCCAAATGTGATCTTCAAACCAGGTAATACTGGTTTATTTGGGTTTTTAAAATTCTACTCTGCGTATTAATTTGCTATTACTATAATGCTTGTATTATAACATCTTGCAATAGCATGCATCTCAAAGCCTTACAATGTTTCCTGTTACTTTTTTGATAGGCTGATGGGATCCTGGCTCTCATAAACAATTTCCTGACACTTCCATTGGAGTGTAAAGATTTCACTGCTATTGTTTTTTGCTACCTGTGACAAAGGAGTCTTAAGGCTCTCAATACTGCATTTCTTTCCACTCCTAAAAGAACGCTCACTATTTTACTGTAATTTTTTTACTGTTTTGAGACCAGCAAGTTATTGCCTTTGGCCCTTATACCACTTCGTGCTTGTGACTGTGTGGACCACTATAGCTTGTTTGTCATGCTGCAGTAGTCTCACTGAAGCCCACAGAAAAAAATAGATGACGTAAAAGCCATCAGGAACCTAATTCAGTATTCATAACACTGAATGTAATCTTGAGATGGAATATGCCATGAAACCATAAGGAAAAGTACAAGCAGTCACAACTGAATTTTCTTTTCTTTGTCCGAGAGCTTCAGAAGATTTTCGTACTTTGGATTTGTATCTCCCTACCTTTATAGAAGTTCCTAGCCCATTTCTACAGTTCCTGTAGACTAACACAAGGTAGAGATTACTCACATGAAGATTTCCAGCTGTCACAAAAATTCAAGGCGAGGTTTTCATTTGATTTTGCAGTTTAGTATTGCTCAACCATACTGTTCTACAATTCTACTTTTGTGCATAGAAAGGTATGTAATCAGTCTTATTTATCACTTGACCACTTCCACAGCAATGCAGGTGCCCATCTGTGACATATAATGCATGTACAGGCACTCTGAGGAACTTTGTTGCAATCAGGTTGATTACTTACCATGTAAAATAACATCACTGTGGACAGGGGTAGGAGTTTCTACTAAAGGAGTCTGTTCCTCACACCCTTTGGGCTTTGACCTACGCAGCTTTGCCTCAGGATTTGGCTGTACCATCAGTGGATCAAGACGTTTCTTCCTCTGCTTCTTCTCTAGAAGAGCTCTCTGTGGAATAAAGAAAAGCATGAAATAGAGAAGAGTAACCACATCCAGAGAGGCAGAAACCATATCTCAGCCATTGGCAATAACATGTCACTGATCAGAATGTCAAATAAACCTGAAATATTCTTCTAATCTCTTTAAAAAATCCTAGACACAGATAGCACTGTGTCTTTGGAGTGAGATAATGCCTTTGATTCTCCACGAGGGGTTGACAGGTGACATGGACAGCTGCTTATTTTCTGATCTATCCTGAGAGCACCAGTAGACAATGTTAAATCCTTTCATCCATTCTAAACTGCAGCAATCCTTAATACAAATAGACAAATTCAGCAGTCATTTATAATCCAATATGAAATAGTCAGGACTTGCAAAGGAAAAGGTTTTTGTCTCAAAAGTTGTCATCTTACAGGGAGAACTTAATGCAAGTAGTTCCCAGAAACCACTGTTGAGAGATAAGACTTAGAGGGGGCAAATAAATACATAAAGAACACTAATTAAAACAGGAATGATCCACTAAAAGGAAAATTAATCTACCTTGCAAAACGTTTCCATGTAAGTCAGGACTGAAAGTAAAGAATGGCAAATCCACATATTATAATAAAAATTAGTTTTTCAAGATACGTATACATTTGATATTTATAATTTCCTACTAAACAAGAATAGAAACAATTTCTAGACTTAAATAAAGGCAAATGGGGACACTGCACCATTTTAAAGACAGACATGCTTAATCCTTAAAAACTTCAGCGAGGCATGAAGAAGGAAAAATCATATTTTAATATTCTGCACCATTACGCAAACAATGTGCAAGCTCCTTACTGTACATGCAGTTTATCCACGGCTGCATCTTAGGTACTGAACACCTCTGGAAGTTGTTTTTCATGACAGAAACCATTTTTCCATCAAATTATTTGGAGTATCAATGGACCCATGAGACAAACAGTACAATTCAATCCACTTGAGACACAGACATATTTGGAGCCCTTTCCTCTCCCATTACTCTTTTTCTCTTGTTGGTTCGTCCCTCTCCTATTAGGCTTTTTATCTCAGCTGAGATTAGTTTCTCAGGCAACCTCTCCCTGAGGAATTCCAACACAACTCAACCCTTAGCTCTTTATTATTTCTGCTTTTTTCACTCATTTAAAATAAATCCCAAACCAACCACCCCCAAAAACAAAATTAAAAAACTTCCAGAAAACAAGCAACACCCAAAACCCAAACAAAACCAACAACACAAAACCCCCAAACCTACCAAACAAACAAATAAAAACAACAAACAAACTCAGACAAATTTACTTTTTGGTTTAAACTCAGAATCACACTTTGAAGACTGGACTGCAATACAGGTGGTGTTTGCTATTGGAGAATTATTTGTGAGGATTGAACTGCAGAGCAAAAATTACATAGAATTCCAAAGAGATTATCACATTGGTCTAGAAGAAAAATAAACAGTAGAAGTCAATTTCTTAGAAACTGCTAAATATGTATATGTTCCCTAGAAAGACAGTCAGACCTTCCAGAAGAATTTACACTGGTTTGTGTTGTTTATTTTTTAAATTAATGCTGAGGAAAAGTAAAAACAGGAATCAAAACATTATACTCAGAATAAGGATTGGAGAAGAATTTTTGGCAAAGCTTCTCTACTTGACAGACAGGCAAGAAAAAACTCAACAAAACAGACACACCCTAAAGGCAGTCAGAAAATACACAGCTACTTCTAGAATGCAAAATTGAATTTGGGATCAACATAGGATATAATAACTTAAAAAGAGTTATTTAATGAATTATTCTTTTACATAAGCTTTTTAAAACATTTCACTGGTCACGAGTCTAAAGTTTTATTATTATTATTATTATTGTACATTGTGTTTCTTCACAGAGTTTCTAGGGCTCACCAATCCAACAGGATCAGTTTATATTAAAACATATAGTTTACTGCTGGTAGATGTGCCCAACCTTCTTCTTGCATGAATTTCAGAATAATTAAAGTGGCAAAACCTGATAGTAAATTTATTTATTTTAAAAAGGCTTCTCTCTAATATGCTAATTGAGATGGGAAAAGTATCTGGAAGTCCACTGACAGAACAGTAAATAGTAGTTCATTTTCTCTCCATACGGTGGCAGCCTGCTCTTTAATACAGTGTATTCTCGGCCTTATTCCACTAAGGCAGCAGAAAAAAGGAAACCGTATTTTGTTTCAATTTCTCCACTAACTAGCCTTTTCCTCCAGCTGTGTGTAACAGCAAAAATTCATATAATATTACAACATAAAATTTAGATAGTTCATGAACAGGACACTAGAACACAGATACAGATTATCGTGATTTGTTCAGGATTTTGTGAACTTCAGGCATTAAATACTTTCAGAAACATTTTCTTTGCACAACAGAAAACAGTAACATGAGAATATGGGCAAATTAAAGGATCACAAACCACCAACTCCTGTTCTTAGGAGTTTCCAACATATGAAGAATTCCAATGAATATATCCTAGCAGACTAGTAAGGCAACTAGTTTAGTATTCTTTCTGCAACTGTGATGATGGAAAGATGGTATACAGGAAGGTTTCAACCACTCCACCCTCAAAAGTGCAATACTGTACTACTTACTATTTGGCACAGTCCTAACCTTAGTATGACATACACGATGGATCCTAGCTCAGAAACATCCTCTTCACTCTTCCAGCTCTTCCTTAGTTCATCCTGGGGCAGCAGTGGCAACACTAATGACGGTGGCATTAATGAAACTTTGTGCCAAGACTAATGCACCCCACGAGGTGCATTCAGGAATATGTCAGGCTTCATGCTCTCCAGGCACAAGGAGATGGCAGCATTGCACTTGGAACTGCAGGCACCTCAAAAGACATGAAAACCTTCTACTAATGAGAGAGTAAGTGCTTCCTGAGCAACCACACGCTCTTGCCTTGAGTCCAGGAGAAAAAAGCATCCTGGCAGGCAGAGCTGGCCCACAGATGGAACTTCATGTCATGAACTATTATAAATAATACTTTACTGCAATTATAGGATTTCCAAACCCATTATGAAGATGGATCACAGGTATATGTCTCTGCTGTGGCAAATACTTATTCCAGATTCTCTGTATGACCAGTGGTACTATACATGATCCTGTTGGATTAAAACCTTTTACATTTATTTTATCTGAATTCCTATAAATGTTTACAACAAATTAATCAAGCAGGGCATCAGCTACAACCACCAATGAGCCCATCATATCCGGTAGTGATCTACTGACCTCTGCCTCTTCAGAAAGTATAGTACTATTCATGTACAAGTAGACTTTAAAAGTAATATTCAAACCCAATTACAAAATCATAAATTAGAGACTTAGCATTTCTCAACAAATCTCATTTGCAAGGGGCAGAGACGTTGTTAAAACATATTTTAGTAACATTTTCTACCTGTTGGTTTTCAGATGATTGCAATCTCAATCAAATCCAGGAAAGATGGAAAAAAAATTGCAAAAGGGAATGAATTATTTAATCTGACCTCTTCAAGACTCAAAAGACAGCTGCTCTGAGGGAATTCCACCCAGCCTAGCAGCATCCCCATGGCAAGGTCTGACACTAAGCCTACATTGATCACAGTGCCTAGCACCGGGAGACAGTGATTACTACCCAAGACCACAGTCCTAGAACAGACACTGAGGTTCATCACCACGCAGTCAGACCATCCTTAGTGTTGTAACATCTTACCAAGTGGCATTTGTTTCTAAGTGCTCTTTTACTGATTACTTGAAATAATGCTTTCTGTTTTTTAATAAATTTTTGTTTGTTTTTAAGCATTACTTGATAGTCTACAGGTAAAGGACTACCCTAGCTTCCCTAATTATGACTAAGGGCAAATTTTACCCCTTGACTCTGAAGTGTTTTAAATAAGAGCCCATATAGACACAGATAAAGTTGGTAATAAATTCACTGTCTGAAGTCAAAGCTAAACATGACTCGGACTACAAATAAAGAACAAATTCTGGTAAAGAGGATTATTATCCACTGCAACAGTTCCCTGAAGACTGTAGTGTCTGGATTTAAAGACCCTCAGCTGAAAAAACGCCTTTCTAAAACTGTACTTTAATTTGAACAAGATGAATTTAATGTAAGACAGTGATTTGTGCCCCATATGAAATAGCCAGCTAGAGAATCCTAATCATCTTACATCTCCTAATCTATTTATAAGCATTTGAAATTTCACAGAGGAAGAATATCAGGGATGGATACTTTATTGCTTTGAAGAATACGGTGACGTAAGCATCCAGCAAACAGCACTTCAGAGACCAAGACCTATAACCTAACATTTCACCCATGTAAACATTTTGGCTGTAAATATTTTCTCTGTAGAAAACAAAAAAAGGTTAAAAGGTTAAAAGGTGCTGTAAATCTTTCTCAACAGAAGTATTAAGGAGATCTTTCTGTAAGTGAGGGAAACTTTTCTTTTTACTTTAATGCTTAAAATCGTTAATTTCCTGCAGCCTTCCTATCTTTTGATTCATTCCTGCACTCTGGCAACTCAATCCCAATGAAATGAGAGAATATATGAAAAATAAATGTATCAAACACATCAAATCTACAAGCCATGGCAAGGTTGACTTAAACTAAAGAAAACCATGAAAATTTTTAAAGAAAAATGTTAGCAATGACTTCTTTAGACCAAACATTTTTAGCACTTCACCACCATTTCTGAAGTCACTAGATGGTTGGTTGTTTTCCTACACTTATTTTTCCCAGCTTCAGTACTATCATTTACCTGATTCTGTAGTTTCAGCTGTCGTAGTTTCATGCTTTCATCCTCAAAGATGCTGTGAACGGGAGAGAAACAATTAATTAATTATTGCTAATAAACAGTTTCCATTACAAGAGCACATGATATCTCAGACTATAATTACACCATCAAAACTTAAAAACAGCTGTAAGATATTACTTCTATCCCACAAGACCAAGATATAAGGCATTAAAAATAAAACATACTTGATATTCTGACAAAATTGGACAAAAACTCTAGTTACATCTCCATAGTAAACTGTTCCGAAAAACATTCTGTAAGCACCAAAGGCTTCATTACTGGTGGACAGATAATGACCCACTGTCATGGGTGCTACAAACTCCCGCTTGAATTTTCCCCATTACCACCGTGGAAAGGGGAGGGAAGGGTTCACTGCCGAGTGCAGTATCCCCTGAGGGGATACCCTGCGACCAAGCCAAACAAAAGGGTAGCTCGTAGCCTCTTAAATACCAACCTAATGGCTTGGAGAAGCACTGAAGGGAGAGGTCTGAATTTGGTGGGGGAAGACCGTGTGTGTTTTTTTTTCTGGTCACTTCACTTTTCCCTGGCTTGGGAAGCGGTCGGAGAGATGTTTCCCCACACTCGTTTTCCGCCGGTGCCCCCGGCCACTGGTTCCATGTGCTCGGGTGCCCAGCCGCCGCCTTGCTGGACGGTGAGAGATCCTTGGGCTGCCACGGGAAAGGCGCCGGCCCGTCCCTGCGGGCGCCATTCCCACGCGAGCTTTGGAACGGGAATCGCTCCCCCGGGACCGACAGCTCCCCTGCTGCTGTTCGTGGCTGTAACTGCATCGAGGGAGAAAGGGAGGCTTCGGCCTCGGAGAGTTTCGATTGCTTGTTCTGTTTCTTTTTGTTCTGTATGCTTCTAGTAAAGAACTGTTATCCTCTTTTCTATATTTTTTGCCTAAAGCCTCTTAATTTCAAAGGTTGTGGTGGCTCGAGGAGAGGGAAGTCTTCTTTCTATTCCAGAAAAATTCCTCACTTTCCTTGACAGTCATGTTGTGGGGTTTTTTTTAAACTGAGACACTCACTATTGAGGTGGGGCTATGAGACAATTTAAACCTGAAGGCTTAACACAGTTCAAACCGATACAGTAAAGTCCCTGCTCCTTCATAAGACACCCACTTTTAAATTAACTCAGTTTTGTCTTGGAGTAAACCTACATAATTTTCTCTTCCTATCAGACTTCCCAGAACTACTACTAGTACCTGAAAGAATCTGTATTCGCAACATCTGATATTAATTCAGAGATATAAAAAATTATTACTTCATTGTTTTGTTGCTTTATAGATAACTTTCATAAGAACTATAGTTTTTCATTCTAAGTTGAGTTTCATACAGACTTCTCATTTTCTTTTGTACAATAATGGATTACTACATATAGTGCAATTCAGAGCAGCTAACTACAAACAGGAAATATTAATTGACAATTAAGCACATATTCTGCCTACCACAGTTGTGCACTTTCCCCCAACAAAGCTTTGACAAAGACCTCTCTGAAAGTGAGAAAGCATCAGGAAGAAGATACTTAATGTGGAAAATGGATGAACATTATATATTTTATTAATAGCACACAGAAAAGAAGGGCAAGCCAAAATTTCAGTTTAAACAGGAAATTCTGTCTGGTTTAGGTATCCATAAATGTCCAATGATGTGAAGTCACAAGCTGGCATACAGTGCTGAATATAACCCTAACAAGGAAACCAGAGAGATGGAGAGAGACAGGGAGAGAGAAGGGTTGGGGTTTCTGTAAAACACATGCTGTGGAAATTGGATTACAGCACACAGAGCTAAGGAGAGAAGAGAGGCCTCTGCATCCCTTTAACCCTTAGTAAACCCACATTTGATTCAACTTCCAGGCAAACAGATGACAGATTAGAGGTCCTTAGAGACAGACTATCCCAGACAACACAGGCCCGGCTCTGGAAGGTTGAAATATGCAGAAAAAGAGTTTTGTATACACACATCATATATAACAACTTACGTACTCTAAAATTCATACTAATTGTCAAACTAATTGTATTTTAAAGCAAGTTACGACTGCCATTATTTGGTTTTTTGTTTGGGTTTTTTTTTTTTTACTTTGCAGTTTTTCTTATTTCTATGCTTTTTTTATTTTCTAATGCATTTGAAGTATCATCACACAACAGGTCAAGGACCTTGAAAACATGTTTCTGAAAACTGATGTTAGTCCTCACATCAACGTGCAATACATAGTGTTTTGGATTTAAAGGCAATGGAGGGCCTGGAAAAAATAGTGACTTTCTTGAAGAGGGATGGAGAGCTATTGCACATCTTCAAAGCAACAGTCACAGTAATACAGTTGACTTCACTTGAAAACAGTCACAATTTAAGAAAGGAACAAGCAGAAGCTACTGAGAAGAGCAAGATAAACAATAGTTGTTGCATGAAACTTCAGCATAAAACATGACATACATATTTATAGCATAGGTGATGCAGAATGCCATCTTTAGCAAAGTCTGAAAAATGACTGAAAGCTGCACTTAAAATGTTAATGGAAAAAAAAAAAAAACCACAATAAAACCCAAGAGGGAATATTCCTTTGCTTCTCATATACCTACTGATTTAAGAAATAGATTTCATTTGTTAAGTGCAATCAAGAGTTTGTTATAAAACAATCTGTGTATCTCTGATCAACAGTAGCTTTACAGACACATTCTTATGGACACAAAAGTGTCCTGTGTAGATACAAGCCGCTACTTGCGGGTTTGTTGCATTTGCTAATGGAAAATGCGTGCCCAAGCAATTTGAGTCTATCCTTCAGAAAAGAAATACAAACTACTACTTTAGGAAATAAGTTCCTAGGTTTTCCTTTTTACCTGGAAGATGACAAAGTCCTGAAACGTTAGAACTCACATCTTGCAGAATTCCTCAGTGAAAATTATTTACTTCATATGTCAAATTATTTTCTACCCAGACTGGAATAAAGTAACATAATATAACAGGAGCGTAATGCAGACTGCACTCACCTCTGGCCACTCAACTGACACTCAAGCATGGTTGAAATACATAAAGATCCTAATAGGTCACAGAGCTTGATAAAGCAAAAAGATTGCAAGAGTGTTCTCTTTTACATTTTACTGTTAAACACAGACCAAAATTGCCTCATAGCAGGCAACAAAGTGAAAGCAGCCATCAATCCCTCCCACTTTGAAGTGCAAGGATTCATACAAGGAGCAAAAATTAGAAACAAAGGCATGAGTAATGTGGCACTATGAATAGCTGCTAAAAACCCAACAACTTTACAGTATTTTTATTTACTCGTCCTGCAACCTTTCCTCCAGCGCTTGGTCATCATGAAAATGTAACATAATAACCAGACAAAAAAGAGTTTCCCACACTTCAAACGTTTTCCTACCCAACACAGCACAGTTGGTGGTATTACAAACTTTAACAGGAAAAGGCTGTTCAAGAGTCACTCCTGCAACTCACTGCTAAGGAATGCAAGTAGTGTGCTAATCCAGCTGCAGGCTTCAAACAGGAATGCTCCTTCAGCTGAGCTGACAACACAGATCAGTGTCTTTGGATATGCTCACGTAAAACCACTGTGATCTTTGCTTTTCTGTTTGAAGGGTTCACATGCAATAAGAATTAAATATCCAGCAAGAACAGGAAAAACAAGCAACAATTCCATAGCTATAACACAGTTCAAACCAGGGAAAAACTGCATAACCACTGAGCCATTGCCCACTTACTTTTGATAAATGAGAACTAGAAATATTCAAGTAGCCTGTCATGATTTTCCTCTTCCCAAACACTGCATCACAGCAGACTCCAAGAGACCCTGCCCACCCGATTCCACTGCTACATTTGTCAGAAACCACCAGCAATCCTACTAAAGCTCTGTGACAGGTAATGGACACATTCCACAGAGAAAGGAAGAATGACTCAGAATGTAACGTACAAGAAAAGACTAATGATAATCCAGGACAAAGAATAAAAATGAGAGTGAGAAAGCAACTCTTTAACAAAAGCACTCAATTGAGAGGATACAACAGCATGTCTGAATGTGGGAGAAGACAGCAAAATATAAGAGGGTTCACAGATCCATTTTCAGATTTGACATAGACCAACACAAAGCAAAACATTTTATTTTTAACTGATACCATCTCAAATTCCTACTGAAATCAGAATCAGCCTGGTTTCCCTTTCAGAAACAGAGATTGAAGTGTTGCAATATGAATATGCAAAAAAATAATTACAAAAGTGTTTATTTGGTCTTTCCTAGACATTTTCAGAATATCAAAAAACCACAATGAATCAGTAACTCACAAATTATTTAACAGATATTCATATATAGAATTAAGGCTTTCTTTTTACATAGTTTATATTTTACTTTCTGTCCAAAAGGCGTACTACATCTATTGACAGTTTTTTCAGAATGGACGCACTGTTTTTCAATAACACTGCAATTTTGGCATTACAAGCTGTGGAAAGGCAGAGTTAACACTCTTGTTTTCATTGCAACTTTTCTGTGTGTCTGAACACGTTATACTTTAAAAAAAAATAGTTATGTTCTGAACACTTGGCAGTAATTATCACTGAATCAGCCAAATACAAACTCACAATATAATGCAACTCTGAGAACAAGGAAAAACCCTGATATTGAGGCAGGAAAATGTAGAAAACAGAGCAAGAAAGCAATCCACCAGCTTGTAAATTGTCTTTCCATTCTGTCCAAGGTCCACACAAAAGAAGGTTTCTGAACAACTAAGAGAGTCCAGCAGAAAGCTGAACAAATTGACCAAGGACTAATTTTTTCAAAAGAAAATCAATACACTCCACTGTATTCCATGGATTTGAGGCCACAAATGACTACTGATGAGAGAGAAGACAACAAAATCCAATCATCCATAACTGAAGCTAAACAAATTCAGACTGCAAATATTTTTTTTATTTCCCACTGTGACTAATTAACCATTAGGATAACTCATGGAGCTGTGGATTTTCAAGAGAAAATGAGGAGTTTCAATCAAGACTGATATAACTATGTTAAAAATTGCTCTCACAGAGTAAGGCTACAGTTTACCTCAAATTTCAGGTGTGGCTATCCCACGGAATAGGAGAGCTAAGATTCTTCTTTTAAGTTATATCAATTAAGTCCCCTTTATACACTGACTGCTGAAGCTATAAGGAGGTCAAAAAAGCAAACAACTGCCTTTATAATGGACTAGTTTTGGAAGGAATTGACTGGTTGCAGCTGTGAATGAGAAGCAAGAAGCAAATAAAGTAAGAAAAGCCAAAGGAAAGAGCAGCCTGTAGAGAAAATGTTCCGCATGACTGAGAACTCTTTGGAAAGACAGATTTGAAATATGTTAAACAAAGGAAAACACTGTCATCTCTTCTTGCATTCAACAAAATGTACATTCCTCATATGCCCACTAAAGAAATACTATACTCAGATTTTCCTCATAAACAAGCAATGCAACAAGGCCTTCCAGATTTAAGTTTCTCAGATAGCTAAATCTATTCTGAAAAGGTTTTATAAATAGAGTTACAACCTCTTTTAAGAGAAAGGTCAGACAAGCTGATAGAAACAGACCCCACCCCAAACTTAGAAGAAAATCCAATGCAAGAAAAGTAAAGATAGCTTGTTTTGCTTTTTAATCATTCTAAGCATCTTTAGAGCCTATATTAGCACTGTATATGCACTGAATTCTTGCTGAGGGAAATTAATGAATTATTACCTATTTGTGCACAGCTCTATGGAAGGTATTAAAGATTCAGATAGTCTGTTGTTTGGCAGAGAAATTCAGGGAAAATGTCCAGCAGAAATTTCCAGCTCATTTTAAAGTGAACTAGATTTTGAGTTTACTGTGCCTTGTTACAAACAAGATTGCTATTTTTATATGTCTGATGCATAAATCCTTTTAACAAACACAATCTTTTTATCTAAATGGGAATATGAATCTATACAGTAATAACCAAAATTCTTAAATTTTAAGTTGTTTCTATTGCTATACTTCTTTGCCTACTCCAAGGCACAACAACACCATTTTCATCCACAATTTCCCAATATGTTCCATTTCTCACTTTATAGAGTAATGCTTCAACCAGGAGTCTTACAAAGACCATGTAGCTCCTTTTTCCTCTGCAGGACAGTTTATTAATGGGGTAGCAGCAGTTATGTCTCTGAGCGATACTCCCAGAACTTAAGAATCAGGGAACGAGAAGAATGTGGCTTATGGCACACATCTTTGTGCACTACACGTTATTTTTAGCTGTAGAAGTACAAGTAAAAGCAGCTTCAGTAAGAGATGTGGAGTCAGCTGGTGTGAAAGTGTTTTCACTCTTAACCCTCAAGAAGTCTTTCCTGGGGATTGCTGTCCTCACGTGAACTACGGTTATGAAGGAAAACAGAAGCTGTAGAAAAGAGATCAGTTGAAGAAGGATTCTTATATTTTAAAATATATTGAGATACATTCCAAACAAAAATTGCAATACTGTCTCTGGAAATGTTTGAGGAGCAAAATTTATCTGTAATGCACCTTCCAATCCACAAAAAGGAGGAGTCCCATTGACACAACTGTAATTGCACATCTCTGGGAAAATGCATAACATTGCATCCGTAAGAGAGAGGATTATCAAATTTTTCTTCCTTTCCCAAGGCAGAAGAGTGAGGGCTTTTTTTGGCAAACACTAGATATGCTTTCCTTCATGATTAACTAGGAGTAAGTCTTCCAAGGTAAATGGATCTGCTGCAAATCAGCCATAAAATGCCACACCTATTTCTAAGTGATACAGCTAAGGTTGCATCAGCATTTCCCTTATAAATTATTTTCAAGCAGTTGATATTTCAAGAAGAGCAAGTTATAGTCTCTGTCTGCCTTTTTTACATAAAGAATCCTTTCCCAGTGAAATTAGTTTTACTTTTGACTTCTCCCTGCCCCAAGAAACATGCAGAGATTACTAATGCCAATAGCTGATTCGAAAAAGGTTTCACAAAATTTGTTTGGAAGCTTTACGCTAACTAAACATATTATGAGAACAAGAACACAACAAGAGTTAACACTTAATTTTGGAAGCAATTCTGAATAAGTCAATAAATTGTGGTGAATAAAGACTGCCTTAGATATGCTTTAATACAGAAGTCATGCCCCATATGATAGAGATCAAGTACGACTTACCACAGAATATTTGAAAAGAAATATAAAATTAATAAGAACAATAAATTATGTCAGACCAGTGTGGATGGAGGGAGCATCTAGAGACAAACACTGAGATCTGTATGTCCTACTTAACTTCAAAATACACCTGAATCATCTAGGCACTACATGTTCCTGCCAATAACTTGCACCAATATCTGAACAATTTAAAACTTACTAAAAAAGATCTAAAAGAAAAAAAAAAAGGCAAGTTAGTTTTGTAAGACTTCTGCTTCTACTTACCTCCAGGTTCAAGAATTGACCTTTGATGTGAAATTATCAGGTACTTTTCCGTAAAGTCACATGAACCAGAAGTATGACAAAACCATCCAAATCAAAACAGCCACTACCCCTCCACCCCTCAAAAAAACCCAACCCCAAAAAGGTCAGAGCTCTGATGAACAAATACAAAGAATATATATATAATTTATATCTATCTACCTAGAGATATCTGTCTATTTATACAAACAGATATGTTTTGCCTTTATTGTGGCAAAACAGCTGCCCCAACAACACACAGCAATAGGCAACCTGTGCTAAAGAAAGGCATTCAAGAAAAAACTAATCGAAACACGTGCTACAAAAGTTCTTTTGTTATAAAATATGAACAGGTTAATTATTTTTGTTGGCTAAACCCAAGAAAGTAGTGAATTTAATCCAAACCTATCCTTGCAGCACCATGTTCTTCGTAGTTGCATCTATTTGGGGGTGACTGTTCACATACTAAATGCAACCAGGTAAATAATGATGCAGTCGAGCACTGACTGACCACAGCTAAGTCAACACAGAAAAGAGGATTCGCCACTACAGGAGACATAAACTTCTTTTCTTTACAGTACTTGTTCCAGTGATTTTATGAGGTAAAACGAAACTGTGCAGGCAAGGTAAAATGACCAAAGATCACACCTGCCTTGGATTTCAAAATGCTACCTGTGGAAGCACAAAACCCCAGTATAAAATTACCATCTCAGAAATGCAATAGGATATACTCTGGACTATCACATACCTACATAAACACATCATGAAAGGGGAAGAACTAACTTTCAGGTGGACTAAAGAGGAATATGCTAGTAAAGTAACAAAACATTGAGAAATGAAGGATCCATAGGAGAAAAGTTGAATTATGTTTAAACAAGGAATAAAGCATATGCTGTTTGATGAGATTCCTTTTAGGGAAATGGATTGGTATTGTCTTGATGGACAAGTTGACCACGAACCAGCAATACACCCTCAAGGCAAAGGTGGCCAATAGCATCCTGGGCTGCATTAGGAAAAGCATTGCCACCAGGTGGAGGAAGGTGACACTACCTCTCTGCTCAGCACTGGTGAAGCCACAGGAGGTGCTGTGTTGAGCTCTAGGCTCCTTGGCCCAAGGTCCATCAAGGGGCCACAAGGGTGATTAAGGGACTAGTGTATCTTTTACATGGGGTGAGGCTGAGAGAACTGGACCTAGAGAAGTGAAAACTCAGGAGGCAACTTAGCCATGCATATGAATACTGGATGGAAGGATATAAAGGAAATAAAGCAGTAGTGCCTACTGACAGGGCAAGAGGTGATGGACACAAACTAAGCCACATGAAAGTCTATCCAAAAGCAAGAAAAACTTATTACTGAGAGAGTGGTCAAACACTGGAACAGGTTGCTCATGAAGGTTGTGGGGTCTCCATCTTCAAAGATATTGAAAATCCAACTGGACACCATCCTGTGCAACCTGCTCCAGTTCACACTTCTTAAGCAGTGGGATTGTTCCAGATGATCTCAAGCAGCCCCTTCCAACCTCCATGATTCTGTGATTCTGTCTGAGTTCTAGAGATCATGAGATAAATGGAGATAGTTTAGATCATGAGTCTGAGAGTACAAACTAGAAGACAATGAAGAATACAGGCTATCACAAGAAAATAAAACAGGAAGAAAAGCATCATGAACAAGTTACATTCTAAGCTCAGAACTATTTTGTCTGTATTGCTTAGCTATTCAAAAGCTTGACTCTTCAAGTACCAAAGATCAGCTCCTCCTACTAGGAACAAGGGAACCAAGCAATGAAAACAAACAGCATTCCCCAGACAGAAGCTAGTAGATCTTCTATTTAGACTATAAAGAAAGTGCAAACAAAAGCCTGTGTAATTCTCTACTATACTATACCATACTGGGAGAACAGAAAGGAGATTCTTGTTTCCCTTATCCAAAGTCTCAAATAATTTGTTTCTCCAAACCTAAAGTGAAAGGAGTATTCTCTTCCTGGAATGAAGGCAAAGAGAAGCCAGAAATCCACACAAGCCATTAATGCCATCACCGATGCTGAGAGAGCAGCACAGAGGGAGACATCCATAAGAATGTTCACATAAATATATCTTTAAGTGTGTGGCCAAACAGGGGGTTTCAACCGGCATTTTATTACAAGACTTTCAAGAAAAGGAAGACAAGGAACTTCCTGCCAGGCACATTCCTTCAAGAGTTCACAGATGGTGACTCCTTGAGTAAGGACTTTTCAGCTCCTAACCACCCCTACAAACACAGAGCACTGTGCTTCCAAAATCATGTTTATTCAGGTGAACTTAATAAAATTTAGTTTTTCCTAAAGAAAAGAAAGAGACATTTATTCCACAAGCAGAACACCAGCTTTCTATTTAATGTCCTCTCAACTATGTGCTCCAAATCCCCATGGTCATTTCACTACAGATCAACAGGGGCTTAGAATTCTGACTCCTGATCTTCTGTTTGTAAATTCTTAAACTTTGACTGTCACTTTTGTTGATGATGTATCTCACTACAATGTGAAACCAGTGAAATGCAGAGCAGTCACTATTCTCTCCTAGTAACAAAGTCAGCAGTCAAATAGCACACGATATGCCTAACCCAGACCAGGTAACAAAACTCAGAGGTCCCAGAAAGTAAGTGCATCACACTTCACACCACAAACTGCACTTGTTTTATAGTCTTTCAAACGAAAAACAGGCAAAGAACATGACATTTTCTGAACTGATACTCTAGAACTGATTGTGAACTTATATTCCCAGTCCAGTATTTTTCATATTTTTAAAAGACTGAAAGGGGAAGCCATTAAAGAGGTAAAAACAGGAAAATCTAATTTCTATCCCAAACTGGGTGACTCAGCAAGACACCATTGCTAGATTTAGGTTCTTCTTCTTATTACCTCAGATTTCACATAGGAATGCAAAGATGGAAAGGAGTGTAAAAGTGACCACAAATTTCTGTAACAACAACACAGGCAATTATGAGTTCAAATGAATTAAATACATGTTTTAAAGAACACTAGAAGTAAGGGTAAACATTCTTGGAGTAGTCTAAGACAACATCTTGAGGCATATCAGCAAATCTACTTAGAAGAGAATTCATCCCATGACCCAATTACAATACAATCAGCAATTTCATTCTAGAGATCACTCAACTGCACTTCAGTGACAAAACAAGTCTGGAGCTATCCCAGTGCAAGTCTGGTTGCAGAAAGGTTTTCACACATACAAAGTCATAATAACATTAAATCAGGGCACTTGTCCCTCCTGCAGATGCCACACCAATAAGTGTTTAAAAAAGCAGGAGAAAAGAAAAATAATGGTTCTCTTTAAAAAAATGGGTCATCAGTAACCTAAAATCTAAGTGATAAGAGACAGGAGAAAAACTTACTAGAAACTGAAGAGACAATTGAAAGGTCCAACTTTAAGACACCTCTTTGCAATTGTATTTACTATGTGAATTTTAAATTGTATTTGGAAATTTTAGTCACACCTTGTTGCTGTTGCTATGTTTTCTCTCTCTCTCAACACTGCTGTCTGCATCCTAGGAAGTGAGATGATTCCTGTTTCGCTCACATGAACAGCAGCAGCATCAAATTGCAAAAGGTTTTCTGTTCTGTTGAATCTGTACTCTGAGCAGTATACATAAACCACATTTATAAAATATTTACAGATTTATCTCACTTTGGACACTTTTTTGATTATAATGTTTAGAGTTGAAAAGGGGAACGGAAACAGGATATTAAGCCAATTCTTTTATCTAAGGATAAGATTTGCAGAATTACAAAACAACACTTGGTAATTTCAAGCAGCTCACTGGTGGCCAAAGAAAAATACCCAAGGACTAGCAGAGATGCTGAGAGGCCTTTAAAAGCCATTTTAAACTACTCTGTCTTCTCTGGATTACAAGTATAGCGAAAATAATTGGCTGAGTATTCTGTCTTTTTTTTCTCAGAATTATAATCATGGTGTATCTATAGAAAACACTCAAGCCCAGCAGCCATTGAGATTCCTGACAATCTCAACTACACTAAGGTTTTTCAAATATGGTTAGGGCTTTCAGCTGGACACCAATATTACTTTTGAAATAGTTTTGAGCCTTTGTCAGTCTGTGGGCTGTAGAAATTGAGCTTATTGACAACAGGCTCTTTTTCTTCATTAATTTTTGAAGACACTGAGGAAGCATCCCAGAGTTCCAGAGTTCACCAACTGAAAGCCACCACCTCATGTATGTCTAGACCCCAAGGAAGCATGCAAATGATGGCAGGACTGCTGTAGCTGACATCCAGTTTTGTAGTCTCTGTAGACTTGGCCAGGATTTTTGCACCCTGAAAATTATGTTCCTTATACACGACATCTGCAGGTCAGAGGTTGAAGCACATTGGAAACGCAGCACGTGGGAAGCTTTCAGTATTCCTATAAGCAGTGTCATTAGTGTGCTAAAAGGTGAAATCCACTGTTCTCCCAGATTCTAAAATACATAATACCTTAACAACCAAAATATCCTTCTCAATATTTTAAAAGCTTACAATGACTTAGAATTACTTTTGTCTGAATGTTTCTACTGTATTCAACATTACTAATCTCATGTTAAGTCTCAAAATGGACTTTTCCAAATGAAGAGAGAAGGTATAGCACTTATCAAAACTATGAAATAGCACTATCAATCTCATAATTTCTTAAAGCATTAAGGTAGTTGTGCCATGTCTACCTGAAAGTCAATCAAATTTCAAAATAAAGTGAACTTGAGTAATTTCAGCTGCAGCCACCTCAAATGGAAGACAGGTTAACACAATGTTAGAGCTTCAGTAGACAGTCTGTTTCAGAGATAGCTTAAATCCAAGATCTCTGCTATTTATCCATCATAACGTATCCCACAGCAGATTTACAAAACTGTATGCATTTATTTTCGACTTGTACCCTTCCCCTCTATCTACCAGAAATAAAATACTTTCGATATCTTTTATATAGAGATTTTGTATTTACATATTGTTCAATAGTAAAGGTATTCCATGTGGGGGGGTGGGGGAAGGGGAAGGCAAAAAAAAATGCTGCAAATTAGTTCTCATGTACAGCCTTTTGAAGCTTTCCATGTAATATCTTCATTGTATGATCTGTCATTATGTATCACATCTACTTTTTCTATAAGACCCAGTTTTGGAAAACTGACAATTATTTTACCAAACAGGAGTTCTAGTAACTAAATTAGTGATTTAGGGATAATTTCACTATTTTTATATCAGAAAAAGAAGATCCTTCCTAAAGTTAGATTTCTGTATTCCTGCAATTCATTACAATGCCAATGAATATTCTAAGTTCATTCAGACCCCTAAACATAACAAGCCTTAAGGATCTATTTTAAAACTGTGCACTTTTATTTAAGTTTATGTATTCTTGTTCTGTTACCTTAATCATGGAGAAAGCTAAAAAATGGATAGTTTGTTTAATCAGCTGGGGTGGGAGGGAAGCAGCTGTCACATGAACTGCAATTATTGCTAGGCTATTTCTGTGGTGCACCCATAAAAGTACACAAAACAAATTTCTTAGCAGAAAGAAATCATGCCAGTGGAATTGTTATCAGAAAAGCAGCATTATTTCCTGTAGCTTCAGTTCTGCCAAACTTAAACATCTAATATCTATGCAAGAAAATTTACATGCATCTGGTCATCAGGTTTTCAAACACTGTTTCCAGAACTGGTACACAACTCTCAGCCTTTAAAGTCTGCAAAAAGAACTAATTTTCTACCATTTCATAGCATATTTGGTGGACCCATGCAGTCACAGGACCTTTTCTAACTCTTTTGCTATTTTTCACCCTCAATTAAAATTACAAAATGTAATAATGTATGCATTAAATACTGTTTCTCTTCTACACTGTGTTCATTATAATTAAACTACTAGAAGTTTAGGTTCCTCTCTCTCCTTCCTTTACTTTTCCATATCCAAACATCAGAGGCACAAGAGATGGGTTTTCCTATGTGTTTCCTTTTTTTTTTTTTCAATCACACTAATTTTGTCAAAACCCATTTTCACTGTCTGCCTCTAAGCTCACATTTAATTTCAAATCATTTCAGTTTTGAGTTACTCAAGTGCCACAGGCACGAAACCTTCCCAAAAATCTCTTCTCCGCAGTTCACAGCTGCTTTTCCTATTACATCAACCAAATTCCTTCCAGTTATTCCTCTTTTTTCCCCTTGCAAAGGCACAAAGGTTATGTCACCACCAGAGCTCCATGAGGACCAGAATGGCTCGATGCCACCTCCAAAACGCTTCACAGAAACCGAGATGCCACAAAGCCAGTTTAATCTACAATTATTTACAAGGTGCACGGCAGACAGGAGTGAAGAGCGAAGCACACAGAACACAACAACACACACACACCAGCAGCGCGGCGCCCGTGGGTGTTACCGGCGCAGCGCCGACCCGCGTGGCCGCCGCCCTGCGGCTCCGGCCGCTCGCTGCTGCTGCAGCCGTGCGAGGCAGAGGCCACCCCAGCCCCGATCCCGGTCCCGGTGGTTTCGGTGCCGCTCGCCCCTCACCTGTGTCGGGCGGGACCCCCCGCTCCGCCCGCTCCCTCCATCGCGGCCCCGCCGTTGCTATGCGCCCCCGCCCGCCGCTGCCCTTAGCAACGGCGCGCGGCACTGACGCGCGCCGCCATTGGCGGGCGCCGCGAGCACGCCGCCCGCCGATTGGCCGCGGCGCCGCGCACGCGCGGAAGAGCCACGGCCGGCCGCGTCCCGCCGCAGTCGGGGGAGCCGCCCCGGCCCGGAGCGGTCCCTGCGGACCCCTCCCCACAGACCCCTTCCCCGGGGCAGGGACGGGCTCCCCAGGCAGACCCGGCCCAGCAGATCCCCATCGCCAAGGCGCTTCCCCTGCCCGCCCGCCCCGGCCAGCCGCACACGGGGCCCTGAGTGAAATCGTGTCCCCTCTGCAGCCCCCGCAGTGACATCGTGTGCTCGGCCGTGTCCTCCTCTCCCGCCGGGTCAGGCGCTGGGCTGTCTCTTGGAGAGCCAGAGGTTTGCCTGCACCAGGATGTCGGCAGCGCTCAGCTTCCCTTGCTCCCGCAGGTGCTTCATTAGGCGAGGCCGCCGTCTCCAGGTGACCTTTAGGCCATACTCGTGCTCGGGAGTGTCTGTGACCAGCACTGCTGCCGACTCCCCTCTCCCACAGGCATCCGTACACAATGCCAGCTCTTCCTCTGCATGACAGGCATTACTACCTTGCAACACAGTGTTGCTGCATCTCCTGTTCCTTAGGGAAGGCACCTGTGGAGCTTCTGCATCTGTTAGACTAAAGACTTCTTGCTCCACGGGCTGGGGAGCAGGGTCTCTACAGTCCTCTGGACCCTTCGCTTGGATGTTGGAGTTTGCTGCTGTCCCTTTCTTGGGCTGGGTGTGAAGGCACTGTGTGTCCTTCCTTGAGGGATTTGGATGATGCAAGGGGTGGCCTGCATGTCCTTCTGGAGTCTCAAAAGTTAAAGGAGGAAATTTGCAAGCGCTAGCTCTTCGACAAGCTCCTCCTGCATGAAGTGAACTGTGGTTGGCTTCATGATTCTGGGGCTTTTGAGGACCACGATGCCTCTTCTGGCATGCTTTCAACACCACTGACTCAGTTGTTTCAAATTGTGGGCACACCTGTAAGAAAGGTCATAATAATAAGATAGAAATCCAACCACTTTCTCCTGCATCTACTTCCTCACCTGTCCCTTTTTCAGTGTGTTCACTAAGTGAGTAATCTGGTCAGCTGCAAAGCAAGTGAGTCACTAAGAAAGCTGCTATGCAGGAGATAGCTCATGAACATCACATTTTACCATTCTTCTCTGAAAAGTCTTTGGCGTGCAAGTGAGCTGTTCTCTGGCAACTTAGAAAGAGGTCAAGATTTGGGTTTTAAAGGAAACCTAACTAGAGTCTACTCCTGTAATCCCCACACACTTAAAACAGTTCAAAAATGGATCCTTTTTCTTTCTGTGTCTTAGCATAACTCCAAATAGATTCAGTGAACTAAATCTTCAGTTGCCCTGAACAGGTAGAGGTTGAACTGAGAGAGCAATACAAAATGATTAAAGGGTGCCCACTTAGCTCAGTCTTCTTAGATTATGTTAATACAGCATTCACAATTTCCTCCCAAAACATCTTTGCTTCAAAACACAGTTAATCACAAAACATCTTTGCTTCAAAACACAGCAATTACCTGAAATCCAGTTATATAATCAGCTTTCTATAGGAAGTGGTCCAAACTTAACAATCCACATTTCTTTGAAAGATTCTGGACTCTTACTCAAACCCTGGAAATCGTTTTTTAACAGTGTTCTTTATCTTCCTGATTATCAACAAGAAGAGTCAGATTCTGTTTCAAAGTGCAATTTGTTTTTCCCCATGAGACACCAAACTGTGATCTTGCTATAGTAACTACAACCTCCTTCAGCATTCCTAAGTTGCTACATAATAACTCCTCAAAAAACTAAGTGCAAGTTTAATTAAGGATAGCAATTGTCCACTGTGCAACTGAACTGCTTTAATGCAAAGCCTTTGTGCAGCAAAAGAGAAGTGATTCCATGATAATTGTATCCTGACATATGCTTAACACAAGCCAGTCACTGACTTTGAGGATATGACTTCCTGGCTTCAGAGAACGTGTAGGGTAGGTTTTACCAGTGCAGGAGCCTAGCAGCTGAGAAGGTATGAAAAAATTAGATAGGACCAAGAAGAGAAGAGCAGAAAATCATTTGTCACTCAAAAAAGTTGAGAGACACTCTGCAGAGGATGCCTTCAGAAGTTACAAACCTACCACATTTTTCAAATTGAAAAATATCTAACAGTTTCAGCACTGGTAGCTTCCAACAAATTTTAAAATGCCTGCATGTTTGGAATCAAAGAGCTACCAGCGTGGATATTTCTATCTCTTTCAAACAAAAAGAATCCTTATTCACAGCAGTTATTTTACTTGATATTTCAGAAGCCACAGAGCTAACTGCCTCAAGCATATACAAAAAAAAAATAAAATAATGTCAGAAAGGAAAAGATTGAACATGTTCTTCTTCAAGGTTAAGGCATCAAAAAAATAACTCCAGGTCACCAGGAACAAAGGAATGTGTCATGCAGGTTTGAAACACGCTTCCTGAGTTTGCCTTGTGAAGAGCAGAGTGAAACAGCAATAATGCTTAAACAGAGCTCCCCTAGGTGATGACTACTGTTATACAGGAACAGCCTGTCATTGCAGCATCTGTTTGCTTTAAAATAACCCAACCTTTCATTACATGATAAAG
The DNA here is from genome assembly GCA_035222235.1 of Margarornis squamiger. Taxonomy (NCBI): domain Eukaryota; kingdom Metazoa; phylum Chordata; class Aves; order Passeriformes; family Furnariidae; genus Margarornis; species Margarornis squamiger. The sequence continues at coordinate 29,378,543 of JAWWTY010000001.1, forward strand.
GAGTATCTTAGGATGCTGCAAACAGTCAGAAGATTGATATGGAGAGAAATTGTTCAAAAGACGTAGAATGGAAAAGATGGCAGGTTAGGACAAATAATCCTAAAGTGAAAACCTATGTTCTCTAAATGTAGCAGTGTCACATTTAAACAAAGCACCTAGTACTTTAACATGTAACATTTAGAGTTCAGCAGTTATTTCAAGCAGAAAGCCAATAATAAAATTCCTCTTAGTGTTTATTATGTGCAGGGTTTTCAGTTGCCATAGAAAATAGCAACTTTCTGATGAGAATTATATTTTTCTAGAAATAGTCATATTAATCGGTACTCAGAGTTTTACACTCTCAAGTAACCAAGACCTTAGTGGTTGTTGTTAGACTGTGAAGTAACTCATAAGCACTTACTTATGTTTTAGACTGCTACAGTAAAATCAGGTCTGGGCTACTAATTTTCAGTAACCAGAGCAGAGAACTTTCTGTTGAGACATACCAGAAAAACTTGAGAACGGTTGCTGTGGGATGCAGGGGGAAGGATAATCTATACCAACCCAGGCAGCAGAGGTGTTCCTGTCTACAGGTTTTGTAGGCACACGTCTGGGATTCTGGGCCAAAGGCAGAGGAGTTTCATAGCAATGGATGGGTCCCGCCTGCGGCCTCTCAAGGAACACCAGCTCTGCCTTCCTGGCCTTGTGGGTGCACTTCTTCTTTGGAGGCATCAAAAGGTATGGTAAAACCACTTAGAAACCTCATGATGCTTGTTGGAACCAGCTGGAGAAAGAGGGAAGCACCCTGAGGAGACGCTAAAGTGCTCTCAAATCTGTAGAAGACAAATAAATGGGTTTGAAGACAGACTTGTTTGGAAACCTCAGATCTAGTTTTTAACAAAAGCAAAACACTTATGCAACAGTAGAGCATATAAGTCTGTAGGCAGACTTTTCCCTACCAGTAGTTTTTGAACCTTCTGTCGATTTTCAGGTAGATCTGGAAAGGCACAGCAGGAATCGAAGCAGCTGACTTACTAATCCAGCTGTATCAAGCCAGCTATTAAAAAAAATCAGAAAAACTTGTTTTCTTTTTTCAATTTAATCTGGTTTGTAACGCCAACAAGATAGGGCCAAGGTAACCAGAAGTCTTTCCATTTTTAGCTGCTAACTGCCTTTTTAATTTCAGGAATTTTAAAGTTTGTAGTCTTTTTTCGATTTTTTTTTTTTGGTTGGTTGGTTTTTGTTGTTTTGGGGTTTTTTAACAGAACAGACTTGTATTTTCTCTTGTATTCTAAATTGTTGCATGCTTGTATTTTTTACCTAATTAATAATTTGAATTGAAGAAACATGGAATATAATTTTTCATTGAAAAACATATCACAGAATCAATTTGGTTGGAAAAGGCCTCTGAGATCATCGAGTCCAGCCACCAAGACCAAACACCACCATGTCAACCAGACCGTGCACTCGGTGCCACATCCAATCTTTCCTTAAACACCTTCAGTGACAGTGGCTCCACCACCTCCCTGGGCAGCCCATTCCAATATCTAATCAACTTTTCTGTGAAGAAGTTTTTCCTAATGTCCAACCTAAACCTCCCCTGCACAGTTTAAGACTATGTCCTCTTGTCCTGTTACTTGTTACCTGGGAGAGGAGACCAACCCCCACCTGGCTACAACCTCCTTTCAGGTAACTGTGGGGTGTGATGAGTTCACCCCGAGCCTCCTCTTCTCCAAGACAAACAACCCCCGCTCCCTCAGCTGCTCCGCTTAACTGCTGTGCTCCAGACCCTTCACCAGCCTCGCTGCCCTTCTCTGGACCTGCTCTACCACCTCAGTGTCCTTCCTGCACTGAGGGGCCCAGAACTGGACACGGTAATTGAGGTGTGGCCTCACCAGTGCCGAGGACAGAGGGGCACTCCCTGCCCTGGTCCTGCTGGCCACACTATCTATTTTGGCACAGACCAGGATGCCTCTGGCCTTCCTGGCCCCCTGGGCACACTGCAGGCTCTGGTTCAGCCGGCCCGGATCGCCACAGGGCAGCTCAGAACAGGAACCCCAGGAAGAATATTTCAGGAGAAATGCTTACGAACGCAACAGCCTGACAGCTTACCCGGGGCGCAGCCTCCTCTCGGGGCGTCCTGCGGGCGCCGCAGCCCGGTAGGGCCGGGGCACGCGTTAAACGGCGGGACCCCGCGGCCCTTCCCGGGGCAGCGCACACAGCAGGGCTCCCGGGCACCGCCGGGCGGCTCGGCTGGGGGACTGGTCCGGGCTGGGGCGGCTCTCCCGGGGCGGGGCGGGAGGAGGGGTAGGGATCGAGATCGGGATCGGGATCGGGATCGGGATCGGGATCGGGATCGGGATCGGGATCGGGATGGGGTCGGGGTCCCGGTCCGAGTCCCGGTCCCGCGGGCACAGCCGTATTACCCGCCGCTGCCTCCCATTGGCCCGCGCTGCCGAAGCTCCGCCCGCGCCACCTCCCATTGGTCTACGCTGCCAAAGTCCCGCCCCCCTCCGCCTTCCATTGGCCGTCGCCTCGCCACCCCGCCCCCGCCGCCGCTTACTGGCCCAGGCGCGCACGTGACCGGGCCGGGGCCGCGCCGGGCGCCAAATTCAAACCGGGGCCGCCCCGGCAGCGCCGCCGTCCCCGTCACCGTCCTCACTGCCGGCACTGCCTTCACTGCCCGCCCTCGGCCCGGCCCGGCCCGGCCCCTCCGGAGCTGGTGAGTCGCCACCTCCGCTCGGGCCCCGCCAGCGGCTCCTCGCAAGGGTCGCCAACCCCCGCGGGCCGCGCTGAGAACGTAGGGCGTCCGGGAGAGGGAAGCGCCGAGGCCAGGCCAGACCCGGGGCCTGCAGGGCCCGGCCGGGCCGGGGGCCGTGGCGGGGAGGGAGGGAGGGAGGGAGGGCCCTGTCTGGGCAGCGGAGTGTCTCCGGGGGTGGGCACACCGCAGAGAGCCACGCGTGTGCGGGGGGCGTGGGGCGGTCCGGCAGCCAGGGGTGCTCTGCCCTGCGGCTGCGGCGGGCGCACACACAGAGACACGCACAGAGACACAGACACGCACACACAGACGCACACACACAGACACACCGACAGCATGAACCATCAACGACGAGGACCGTTTTATTAACCGAAGGCTTCTCTTTTATACTTATTCTTATCTGTCCATGCTTACATATGTCACGCTCTATTAGCTAAGCGCTTCTTTCCACGAGTCTTAGACCACCTTCTGATAGGTAGCTCACATTTCTCCTCATGCTGGTAAAGCTCAAAAACATATCTTGTTTTCTTCAGTTGTTTTTCTTCTTTCCGCTACTTTCCTGTGCCACTGCAAGGCCATAGACTTGTTTTTCTTCACTTTCCCATGCTCACAGCTGCATCCTTCCCAGGCCAAAGGTGTCTTCAGCCCAAAAGTCTCCAACACTGCCCACTGCTCTGCGCTCTGTCAGCACACGGAGCATCTTCTCCTTTAGTTGCTGGCCCAGTCCAAACTAGCCACGTAAAAAGCCTCTTTTTTTCTTATTTATTTTATTATTTGTTTTTTCTATTCTGCTGGGCATCCCTAATGATAACGTGAAGTACAGTTTGTGTGGTTTTGTTCTGTTGTAGCTTGTTGAAAGGCACAGGTTCCGCTGAGTTCTTGATGGCATTACAAGCAGTATTCTTGCTGCATCTTACCCTGGAAGGAGTACCTATGAATTTTATTTCCTCTGCTTCCTGATTTATAGTCTAAATCACCTGTTGTCCAAAAGTTTGACATTTAAATTGTATGCTGCCCAATGATGAATTTGTCTGATTCTTGACTAGTCTACAGAAGGAATGACCAGAGCATTTACTTTACATTTATTTTAAAGTACCTAACTTCTGTTCCATTTATTTTGTGCCTTTGTAGTGTTTGTGATAATCTCTTCTTCCCAGATCTTAAACCATCTGTGAATTCCCTCTTCATTCAGGTTGTGTAATCTGCTGTTTATAGCAATCAGCCATAAGAGTTAGGACTGCTATTTCTATGTTCTACTTTCTCTCCACTCCTGCTTGCTGGCTGATGCTGGTGAAGTCATATTATAGCCAAGTCTTTCTGTAAAGCACATATACATATTTTCCTCATTATTATGTACTCTGTGATGCAAATTGTCTACCCTGCAAATATATCTCCTGTCCTCTTTGCACGAGGTGTGGGTAAAGGAGGTACAGTATGATTTTTCAGTAGCCTTGTCAGCCTTATTAAACACTTCCAATTTTATTTTCCTTTTGTGTTTTTGGCTTTGTATCAACTGCTGAGAATGTGTGCTCTGTGGGAGGCCTGTGATGATTTGTTGTGCTCTTTATGTTGTATCTTTTGTTTTGCAGGATTTGTTCCTCTCCCTTTCAATGGAGAGTGACAGTATAGATCAATAATGAGGACCAGCCCTCGCAGGCCCTTAATTCTCAAAAGGCGGAAACCGACCCTCCCACAGAAGGATGAATCCAGCACTTCGACAAGAGATGAGAACAGAGGTCAGGATAAAAAGACTCCTAAGCAGGAGCACAGCCAGGATGACCAACACAACAGACAACCCAGAGACAAAAGGGACTGTGGCCTCCAGAAATTCCCAGCAGGAATAAAGATAATTGACCATCCTACCATGCCCAACACACAAGTGGTGGCCATCCCTGCAAATGCTGATATCCAGAGCATTATAGAGGCATTGACAGCAAAAGGAAAAGAATGTGGCAACAATGGACCTAACAAGTTCATTCTCATTAGCAGTGGGGGCACGTCCCGTTCAACAGGTCCAGCACCATTGCAGCATCTCCCATCAGAGAAGAAAGCCAGTGCAGCAGTCAAGGCTGCAGATGGTCAAGAAAGAGAGAAGAATGTTACACAGGCACCTGGTCTTGCAGGCAGAACAGCACTCTGGCATTCAGGAGTTGATTCTGCAGTCGGACAGGAACAGGAGAGCAACAGTATGTAGTTTTTTTGGGTTTGAGTTTTTTTCTGTCCTAACAGACAAAGATATGTAAAGTGGGCCTGTGAGTTTAGTGCTTGGGTCTTGGTATGCAGTAATAAATAATATTTTATTAACTAAAAAATAGTTATAGATCTGACTCTAATAATCTACATAGCATAGGTAGTGAAATCTGAAGGATTGTAGTGCATATATTTTTGGTGGAAGACATCTGAACTTCTGACTTGGGACTTGTGCTACATATTTCAGTTGGTCTGTCATCACCATCCTTGGGCTTTGTTTACTAAATTCATCCTTTAGCTAAAGATATTCTTAAAGCACTAGATCAACGTTGTCCTGTTTTGATTGAGAGTAATAGTCTGGTTTCAGTGTTTGTTTCTAAGCCTGCAGCTCTTTTCAGAAACTGGGCAACTTCACATGAAATCATGAATTCAAGATTAATTCCTTCCATTGTAATGCGATCTTTTAGAAGTCTGACTTCCTTTTGACAGTTGAGATGAAGGGTTCAAAGGGTTACTTGTAAGTAAACAGAGCTATAATGAAAGAAAGGCTGTGGATGTAGTCTACCTGGAGTTCAGTAAAACCTTTGATACTGTCTCCCACAGCATTCTTCTGGAGAAGCTGGAAGCCCATGGCTTGGACAGGTGCACTGTTCACTGAGTTAAAAACTGTCTGGATGGCTGGGCCCAGAGGGTGCTGGTGAATGGTGCTACATCCAGCTGGTGGCTGGTCACTAGTGGGGTTCCCCAGGGATCAGTGTTGGGCCCAGTCCTGTTTAATATCTGTATCAGTGATCTGGATGAGGGGATCGAGGGCACCTTCAGTAAGTTCACAGATGACACTAAGCTGGGCAGGAGTGTTGATCTGCTGGAGGGCAGGAAGGCTCTACAGAGGGATCTGGACAGACTTGATTGATGGGGTGCTGGAGTGTGTCCAGAGAAGGGCAACAAAACTGGTGAAGAGTCTAGAGAATAAGTCCTATTAGGAGCACTTGAGGGAACTGGGGTTGTTCAGCCTGGAGAAGAGGAGGCTCAGGGAAGACCTTATCACTCCCTACAACTACCTGAAAGGAGAGTGTAGCCAGGTGGGTGTTGGCCTCTTCTCCCAGGCAACCAGTGACAGGACAAGAAGGGATAGTCTCAAGCTGTGCCCGGGGAGGTTCAGTTTGGACATCATGAAGAATTCCTTCTCTAAAAGGGAAATCAAGCATTGGAATGGGCTCCCCAGGGAAGTGGTAGAGTCACCATCCCTGGAGGTGTTCGAGAAATAACTGGATGCAGCACTTAGTGCCATGGTCTAGCTGCCAGGGTGGTGTTTGTTCAAAGGAAGGACTTGGTGATCTTGGAGGTATTTTTTAATCTAAATGACTCTGTGATTCTGTAATATTGGTTTATTATCCCAATAGGCAGTGGCGAGACAATGAGCTCTGTGTTGGACAATAGTCTCACTAACATCCAGTGGCTGGGGAAAATGAGATCTGATGGGCTAAATCCCTCTTCTGTGAAGCCAGACACGGAGAAAGAGAACCAGATGCCTCTGCAGGAAAGAATCAAGGTAAGTAGGACAAGACAAGAGCATGTGCTAAAATTTTTGATAAGGAAGTAATCTATGTGGATCAGAAGACTTGCAAGAATTAGACATGACTATCTCTATGTAACCTGAGTGTGGCCTTTACTGATTTGAATAGCAGAACCTGGAGGATCCAGGGATGTTCCATGGGCATTCTTGTCAAATTTATTGCTCCTTCTGTCTCTCAGACTGAAGAAGAAGCTGCTGCCGCTGTTCCTACTGCTGCTTCCTCCTTGTCATGGCAGGATTCAGTGTCAGAACGACCTCCTTACTCCTACATGGCCATGATCCAGTTTGCCATCAACAGCACTGAGAAGAAGCGAATGACTCTGAAGGACATCTATACCTGGATTGAGGATCATTTCCCTTACTTTAAACATATAGCTAAGCCAGGTTGGAAGGTAACAAGCAGGCCCTCAAGTTGCTGTGGGCCACAGGGTTATGTTATAAGCCTTCTGGATCAAAATGAAAAGTTGTTCCCCAGCCTGCAGAGCAAGATGGAAATTCATTTAAGCATCCCACCCCAAATACCCTCTCATTCCAGATGTTCACTATTCCACTTCTTGTATCCCTTGTCTCATTCCACTTGGGCAAGATGGTGTGTTTGATCCCTGGAGTAAGAATAGGGATATCACAAGTAAATAGAATAAGAGACTGATGACAAGGTTTGCTGGGTATGCTGTGAATATGAAGGTTCGGTGTTGTCCACACTTTGGAATGTAGTCCCTTTGCAATCCCTCTGCTAGGGCAGTCATGTTTGAGGTAGGCCCTGCTGTGCTGATAACAAAATTACTGTTTTTCAACCTCTCCTCACTCCTTTCTCCCCAGAACTCCATTCGGCACAACCTGTCCCTTCATGATATGTTTGTCCGTGAGACATCCGCTAATGGTAAAATCTCATTCTGGACTATTCACCCTGATGCAAATCGTTGCCTAACATTGGATCAGGTATTTAAGGTGAGTTGCCTCATACAAAAAAAATAGGAGAGATTATCCAGTTTCTAAATGCCACAGTAGCCAGATGCTTATTTTAACTGTAAAGTTAAGCTGCTTTGACGTAAACCTTTTTGTAGAAGCTGTATACAGTCACTTTTTTTGACAAATAGACAAGCTCTGCATTTGAAAGAAAAGGTGCTGTGGCTGTGCTTTTGACCTGGAGCTTCTGTGGGATGTGTTCATTCTTCAGGTGCTGTATCAAATGTAATAGCCAGCTTGTTCAACTTCTTTCCATGGGCCTGATTTAAATTCCTAAGGAGAAGCTTTTCACTGAAGCCAACCAGGTGTTCCTACGCTGTTTGATAAGTTAGCCATAGGATGGAATTGTCCTATCCCAACTAGGTGTTTTAGGAAGTGTCATTTTGAGGGGGAAATAGAGCTTGTGAGTCTGGTACAGGTGTATTTAGCCTCCTTTGTATTTTCTTCTGGGAGGGTAGATTGACTTTTGTTCGCTCAGATTGTACAAGTTTAAAATATCTCATTTGTCCCCCTCTTTGGTTGATGATGTCATTTTAATTTTTTTCCCTCTCAATGCCTTCTGCCACCAGCCGCTGGACTTGGGGTCACCAACATCGCCTGAGTGCTCTGAATCAGTAAGAATTACCCTCTGGGTTGGGGCTTGATCTTCCATTCTCTTCTTGCCAGTCACTGAAGGAAAAGACAAGAGGCTTGGGGAGGGGGACTGGGTCACCATTGTATCCATAGAGCTCTGTGCACACCCTTTCTGGGGAAAGGGGTCAAGCCAAAGCTCAGCTGCCTTCAGATGATATGCTCTCTCTCTAGCTGGTAGAGCCGTACAGCTCTGAGCAACTTGGAAGTCTACTGCTGAAGTAGGCTGCAATGGACACCAATAGGCTTCAGAGAACCAGCCCAAACAGATTTCTGGCAAAATGATCGTCTCCATGGCAGGAGTCCCAACCTGTTCTGGGGCTCAGATCCAGAGAGAATAGGGTTTCTCTGTGCTGCCTTTTCCTTTTGGAACCCAGCTGCATTGTGACTGTCAGAAGGATGAACCTGTTTGCTGTCGCTTTTTCATTCAGCAGTTTTAGCAGTGATGGATTTGCAAACACCTGGTGTTTTCTGTCACAACTACAACCCTGGCCTTCTTTCCATCTGCTCAGAATTCTGATTCTTCTGTTGCTTCTACTATTCCATTTGAACATCTACGTGGTCTATGGTTTGTAGAGAGATCCAATATACAATAAAGCCATCCTACTCACTGTTCCTCAGACACTGAGGACTCCAAAACCAGGTCACTTCTTCAGTAGAGGCTGCAGCTCGAGCAGATCTGTCATGTCATGTCTTTTTCCACACAGCCTTGGGTTGGCAACTGGCTTTGGGATGGCATGGCTGCAAAACAGCAAGTGGCAGACACCTAGAGCTGGCATAAGTGCTGGGTGCTAACAGCTGCTCTCTCTGCATTAGCACAGCCCAGACTTCTGGTTTCACAGTTCTGAGTGAAGCAGAAGAATAAATGTGGTTTCTTCTCTTTTAATCTCTTTCTTTTCTCCTTCTCCTCTTACTTATTTCACAATTACTGCAGCAGCAAAAGAGTCGTCTTCCAGATCCCCTGAAGAACGTGGGAAGCAAAACTGAACCACAGAATTCACGTAAGTATCTACATCAGCCTGGGCCAAAGGAAATCAATTCAATAAAGCTGGGGTAGTCTCCCAGATTCCTTTAGGAATGGAAGTTGAATCTGTTATCCAGGTTTCCCAACCTTTATGCTCCCTACTCTCAGGTTTGAAATTGAAGGCACTATTGCTGTGTCTGAGAGAGGATGTGATGCAGAGATGATGAGGATTTGATATTCAAATGGAGTGAGAGCTCCAACTTGAGGGCTAGGATCATTATGAAGGACTATTTTCTTCTTCATGAGGCCTTCTGGCTAGATATTTGTATCTTCAAAATTAGCAGAGAAGGCAGGTGAGCCTATCTGATGGAATGTTTATTGTGGGGTGTTTAGAAGGACTTTCAGTTAGATGCCGGGGTTTCAAGAGGTAATAGTAAAGAACAAGCGTGAGTCCATTCTTTTCCCTTCTAGGCCGAAAGATGAAGCCTTTGCTTCCTCGTGTCAACTCCTACCTGGTTCCGATCCAGTTTCCTTTGAGTCAGCCTCTTGTGTTGCAGCCTTCTATGAAGGTTCCTCTATCCATGGCACAGGGGGCATCCCTGAACAGCTCAGAGATTTTGCAGAGCAATAAGCGTGTACGCATTGCTCCAAAGGTTGGTTTCTTCCTTTTTTTTTTTGAGAGGGTTTCTCTGTGGCTTTCTGTTTCTAATTATGTGGGGGTTTTTGGGTGTTTTTTTGTTTTGGGTTATTTTGTTTGGTTTTGGTTTTTTTTTAGGGGGGTTGTTGTGGGTGGGGAGAGTGATTGTAGTTTTGGGGTTTTCTTTGTTTCTTTGGATTTTTGAGGGGATTTTTTGGTTTTGGTTTTTTCCTGTATCTCTTACCTTCAATGGACCTGTTCATATGGTTCCTTTGTGCATCTAGGTACTCTAAAACTCCCAAGTTCATAATAAGGAACTAAACAATGATAATCTTTGCTATCCTTTACTGTTTCTAAGCTGACTATTACCTTCTAGTTTGTTTGCTATAAGGGTGTATCTATAATTCACTAGAGGAAGGGGCCTATGGATTGGTCAAGACAATTTTCTCTACTGCTTGGATGCAAAGAAAGAACAATGGGAGAAATGTCTTTGCTCTGATCCTAAAACATTCATATTTTTGATAGTTCTAGACACAAGTAACATAAAGAATTTCTTCTGAAAGAGTATTTATTTTAGGTAGTTTCTTCCCAGAAGTTTTCCGTATCTGCCACTTGCTAATACTCTGAAGTTCCTGGTTATTCTGGGCTCAAGAAAAACAGCTATTAAACAGGTTTTTCTCTTGGCATCTCACTGACTACTCTTGTCTGCTTAGGCATTGTAAAGCTTTAGCTTCTTCATTCTAACCATAATCCTATTTTCCTTTGTGTGCCTGCTGCTTTATGTTCTCTCCTGCTATGAATTATCTTTCTCCTGTGCTCTTTTTCTTTTGATAGCCCCCTTTATTTCATTTCCTTTTCCTTGGTTTCTGGAAAAGTTGTCCTCGTTCATTTTGTTATTCACATACAGGCAGTGTAAAAAGAAATCAAAGGGGTTACATTTTTCCCAGAAATATTGAGCTCTCTTTCTGCTTGTACTCTTAGAAGTTCCTTATAGCAGAAGTGCTCTGAAGAGTATGACTTTGTCACTTAGTTAAAATCCTTCCCATGTGATCTGTAGGCTTCTTCCTATCAACTTTACTGAGATCAGTCTCTGTCTGTTACAGCTACTGTTTTCTAAAGATCCTCCTCTTATCTGATCTGCTGACCTGAAGTGCCAATCTTTCTTTTATTCTTTCCACTATTATTTGGATTTTGGGTGGGTTAGATGCCTTTTTACTGACTGCAGGTCACTTGTGTTTCTTTGTAGATGTCACTGTCTACAGAAGAGTCATCGTCTTTACCCACGGCTGCTATCAAGGAAGAGAGTCAGTGTGATGAAGGCTTATTTTCCCCAACCCATTCCCTAAAGGAGAACAGCTCCCAGCCTGGTGAGGAATTGGCTTCTCTCCCTGAGGATGTCTGTATAAAGGAGGAAGAGGGCTCTCAACTGGATGACTGGTTGTCCCCGTTTGCCTCAACCATAACAGTAAAGGAAGAGCCAGGCTTGTTCCTCCCAGACTCTTCCACAAAGGAGAGGAAACAATTCACCACACTGAAGTCCCCACCTAAGGCTGTTTCTGACTCATTAGTTATAAAGAGGCGGGAAAGGCGGGAAATGGGCAGATCCAGAAGGAAACAACGCCTCGCACTGCCTTGCTCAGAAGAGCCTGTCCTTGTTTTGCCAGAAAGCAACAGCTTTGACCCTTTCCGTTTAGGGGCAGACCATTCCTTCCAGCTGGAAAGCCAGCCTCTTGAAAATGCATCACAGCTCAGCTGCTCACAGGGAGAAGAGGGAGCCTTTAAAACACCAGTCAAGGAGCTGTTCAGCAAATTGCCGGTTTCTTCCACTCCCAGTAAAGTTTCAGCCACTACGACCCCCTCACTAGAGAGCCTTGACACCTGGAAGTCTGCTTCCTTAGCCAAGGGAAGTCATGAGCTGGACTTCAGTCCAGTGAAAACCCTTCAGTTGCCATTCACACCCCTCCAGGACAACCAGGACTTGTTGACCTTTAACAGCACGCCCCTTAAAAACCCGCTCTTTGATTCTCCTCAGGAACTGCTCAATACAGAATCCAGTGACATGGTTCATGCTCCCCTCACGAGCTCTCCAGCGTTTGTTCGTGAGTCTGCTAAGCAATCATCTGTCGAACTGGCAGCCTCTGGCTTTACTGAAAACCGGTCACTCATGGAGGGCCTTATCCTGGACACCATGAATGACAGCCTGAGCAAAATCCTTCTAGATATCAGCTTTCCTGGTCTTGAGGATGAAAATTTAGGTACAGACATTAGTTGGTCTCAGCTGATACCTGAATTGAAGTAAACTGGCCTGAGGACTTAATTTGGCTTGCTCTGGTGATACAGAAAGCACTCTTCTGAGATCCATTCATGTAGTCTAAGACAACTGCTTTTGACTAATTCCCACGTCCATGGGAAGAGAGGGCATTACTGACTCCTGCTAAGCGGGGAGACAGGCCCATCAGCTGCTATGAGCTTCCTTTATAAGATGCTACAGACTTTGTGGGGAGCAAGGTAGAATTTCTCTGACTTTGTGCTAGAGATAAGAATCCCTGGAGAGAGGTTATCAAGAGAAATCTAGGTAGGCTCTGAATGGCATTTGCTACTCAAGCTATCAGAGGAAAAAGAACGCTTTCAGTGTGTTCTCAGGAAAGAGCTTGGGAGCCTCATCCTAGCTCTGTCCTAATTTTCCTTTACTTTGTTCCCCTACTATCTTTTGTCTAGTTTGAATGGCTGTAAATACTGTATATTCCTTAAATTAGCCCTTAATTATAACAATAATTTTATTATTGTAGGGTTATGGGACTATTTGGGCTGGTAAGGAGTTGACCTAGAATGTTGTCCATATGTTCCCCACCTCCTGTATTCTATACTAGATAAAAATCATTTTTTTATCTTCTTTGACTTCAGAATCAGATTGGTCTAGGTTGTACTGAAGGTTGCTGGGGCAAAGATTTAAAAAATCCCCTCTATGTGACCCAAGTCAAACTAAAACAGGTTGTTATCTGGATTGCAGTATAAAATCTTGGTTTGGCTTCCTCTGCCCAGGCTGGAACAGAGAAGAGCTCTGATCAAGTCATCTAGCTCTTCTGATTTCAGAGTCTTATGTACCTAGAGAATTAGATAGAGACACTGTTGCAGTAAAATGGACCTCTCTTGAATGGTTAAAGCTCCTCTCATTACAGTCATCAGTTGAAATTGTAAAAAAGAACCTACAAAGCAAATGCTGATATTTCCAGTAAAAAGTGACCTCTGGAAACACAAGGTATGTATTACTTGTTGCAACAGAGCAACTCCTTCCAGTTCTCTAGAACTTATGTCAAAGGAGGAAACGGCCTTGGAAAAGATCTGATGCTTCTGATTACAAACAAATGGTGACTCCTGTATCTACATACTCAATAAATCTTCTGTGGGAACACAGCTGAGTAGTATCTGTACCCCTCTTAGCAGTGTGTATGGGTTGGGCCATGACATGAGCAACCAATTTTTGCATCTCTCATGTGTGTGTGTTTTGTGATCACTGAGTCAGTGATCATGTTCAGTATTCTTCAGACACTGTTGACCAAAACATGTTAGATTTGGTTGCTCAACCCCTCGCTTTATACAATAGACTTTCTCCTGCCATTTGTGGGTGAATCCTGACTTGATAAGTCAGAACTTAGTCTAAAACGTCACACCACCACCACCACCACCAGACTAGTTTCTCTATCTTGTAAATGCAAAACAGATCTCAATCTAAACTCTATTTCTACCTTTCCCTATAGAGATAAAACCAGTTTTAGATGTGTGTGGTTTTCAGAACTGCAGTTCTCTTGTGTGCTTGTTAAGAGGTTATTTGCCCTCAGACGATGTTTCAAGAGCTTTGGTTTAATGGTGGTTATTTCAACTTTTCTGTGGTTATGAGGAAGAGGCTTGGTTTGTAGCATGCTTTCTGCTAGCACATCTTCCACAGCTGTCAACACCCAGCTTTCTCAAGGCATTCTATCACACTTCTCACTCCTGAGAGGATGCGTTCACACAACTGGCATCTGAGAGCCCACTAAATAAGGATGATGTCTCTAGCAAATAATTAAATGTTCTTGTCCTTGGTGTCAGTTCCAGGCTGGTGATCCCCTGCTATCCCTGTCAGCTGAGATGCTTTGATAGCCACCTTCCATTATGTTTTGAACATAGTGCCAAAGTTTAGTTTCCCCTCCTGTTAAGTATTCCAGCAGGAGCAATGCTAGAGGGCAGTTCTATGGAAAAGGTGTGGGGAACAACAGAAAAAATTCCATAAGCAATTCTACCTCCTACTCCCACAAAAGATCTCTCAGTGTTTTGGCCAACCTAGTTTGAAGACTGTTGGTGAAGATTTAATTACAAAATATTTATTTCTCTGTGTTTGCCTGATCTTCTCTCTGCATCTTTTCCTTAAAGAAAGGTATTTATCACCTGTCCTGCAGGCTCAGTGTTTGGATTATAGTGTAGAGGTGTGATCTTGTAAGACAGTGGACGCCTCTATCCACCCTCTTTTAATAAGAGCAGAGCCATACTTCGTGTCTTCTCTTGAACCTGTTGCAGCTCAAGAGCAGGTAGGCACAGTTCTTCACACCCTTTGCATGGCAGTTCCCAGGTATTCTCTGAGTAACATGCAGGAGCATCCAAGACTGTCCTGGAGTTCTGATAACAGAGAAGGCTATTTAACACCTTCTAGCCAGTATTAAGATTCAATTTTTAAGAGACCTGGGACACACAGGCAGCCAGCGAGCGCTGTGGATGCTCAGCTCCTCTGAAAATTTTCTCTAACTGGCAGGAAGTGTGACGGATGTAAAGGGGAAGGTAATTCCCCTTCATTGGTTCAGTGGGGTTCCTCCTACTATGTTTTGTCAGCTGAAAAGGACTGAATGCCCTCTGACAGAAGGTGAGCAAGGATGATTGTCACCTTTTTCCTTTTGCAGCTTGACTCGGGGAGGGAGAACTCGATCTCTTCCCCATATGGAAGAGAAGACATCCTCTTTTACAATGCAGCAGTCTTTTTGTGACAGTGTCAGGCCTTCATTTCTACCAGAGGGCAGAATAGCTCTAAAGAAAGGTGTAAATGTATTTTTTAGTAAAATAACTGACTTCTTTAAAATGCACTGTGGACTCAGAGAGCAAAATGACAGGCTTGAAAAATGTGAGCTGGGTCCTGAACAGAAATAGCCTCCCTCCTCTTTTTCCGGCAGAGGTGAGCTACAACTGGATAAGAAGATATTCAGGGCATAACAAAGCATTAGCTGCCTGAAATTAAACATAAAACATCCTGCTTCACTAGTCATCTCAGACTGTTTTTTTGCTTTGAAACAAGCAGACTTTTAGAATGTAAAGGCCATGAATCTGAACTGCTGATGCAGATCAAATGTCACATTTGTCCTTGAGTTGCAGCTACGACTTTCCTTGGAAAAATAAAGATCATAAATACCATGATACACTGTTTACAGGCAAGGCAGGCAAAAGATTATGTAAAGCAGATTCTATTCTACACCTCATGATCTGTGGGAAGTCGTTATATAGAGCACACTGATGAACTGTTTGCATAGAAGATATATTATCAGAATTATTTATCTTCATTTGCTTCCATTTATTTTATTTTATTTATGCACCCAGTTTGCAAACAGAAACATTGATTTAGGAGTATTTATATGAGCCTTGTGGTCTAATCTGTCTGAAATTATCAAGACGCATTTTCCACTTTAAGCTTAACTTTACAAAAGCTTCTGTTTGGAGCCGTTAAAGTTTTGCCTGCTGTCGTGGTAGTCATAAAGTTTTGGACAATTAACAGTGTTTGATATATTTAGCATCTAATCCAATCCCTCCAGGAGGGGAAGAAAGGTCAGGAATGCAGCAGAATTGAAACCATGAAGTGCATTGCTTGGAAGAACATGTAGGATTACTGAAGATGCCTTCAGCAACAATATGGCTTTCCAAGTATTTCCAAGTAATGATGTCAATGACACAGAATGGTCTGATCTGGAGCTCCAATCTGTAGCTAACTACCTCTTGACAGTCTGCACTCTGCAAGCATGCCCATGGGATTGGCAGGCCGCAGTGATAAGAGCTGTTTTGCCATTTCCCATGGCTGAATCTCAGTTTTTATTTGTTTGTTGTTTTTATTAAAATCTTGGAGTCAGAAGATCATGAGATAATAGCAGTTGTCACTCAAATCATGCCAAGGTCTAGCCATCAAGAATGTAACAAACAGCTGGTGCATATACAAATGCCTCCTAAAGGCTAGGAAACCAAACAAAACCAGTATTTATAATAAAAAATAAAATTGCATTGTTGAAGCATCAAATCCTTGAGGTGATAATGCATCCCTCTGTCTTCCTGTCACTGTAAGTGTATTGTGTACACAAAGCTGCTTCTGTACTAGAAATACTACTGTGATGGTGATTCCATCATAAAATCCTAATTGCCTGAGCAGAAAATATCCATACTGAATTTCAGCCTCAGGCAGAGAGATGGGCAGAGAAGGGGCAGGAAACACAGAGAAGACAATTCAAACAACCCAATTGCTTCTATAAATGAGAGCAGAAGAATGTTTTGCTCAGATTAAAAAAACCTTTTATAGCAAATTGTTTCTTGAAAAGACCTAGGGCCTCCCTGCTTTGGAAGGATTTTGTCAGGGTGTCCTTGGCTTTGATGTTTCCTTTTTTACAAGCTGAATGAAAATTTTCCAATTTTTGTCTGTTATAACCATTCTTTCAAAAATTTCTTTCACATCCTTAGCCTAGTCACAGCTGGCAACTAAAATCTGAGAAGAGATTTATTCAGTACAGAGTGTGCTCCAGCACAGACTTCCTGGAGTGTATGGAGATTTCTCTCTGAACTTGCTCTTCACAACTGCTAGCAGCTGAGCATAGCAACACGAGCTTTCTTGTGTCCTAGGGACTTCTACTGGGCTTTTGGGAGTAAATGATGCAAAGAAAGACCTTGGTGAGAAGATGTTCCAAGAGTCAAAGAGAGTGAGGATTCAGAAGACAGAGAATCATAAAGTCGTAGAATCATCTAGGTTGGAAAAGACCTTTAAGACCATCAAGACAACCATTAACCTGACACTGCCAAGCTCACCACTAAACCACCTCCCTAAGTGCCTACAATCTACACATCTTTTAAATATCTCCATGGATGGTGACTCAACCACTTCCCAAGGAAGTCTTTTTCCAATGCTTGATAACACTTTCAGTGAAGAAATTTTTCTTAATATCCATTTTAAACCTCACCTAGCACAACTTGAGGCTGTTTGAGAGAATAAATAACAGAAGAAGGTTGGATAAGGACCACCACAGTCATAGATTCTACAGTCCTCAGGTGTAAGGCTGGGGCAAAACAGACAGGTACCACAGAACAAGCATGAAAGATGTGAAATACTTATTTCGGGTCTTGGGTTTGATTGGTTTACAAGGGATGAGCCCAGTGCCTTGTATATACCAGCAAGGAGAAAACACAGTGTGGAAAAGGTGCTGGTTCACTAAGCAGGACTGAGGTTTTGTTCCTGAAGAACCATCCACAACCGCAGCATGACTAAAGATTTAGTCAACAAGCACTGAAGCTTGAATAACTGCATCTCTACATAAGAGTCTGCCTGACCAAGAGGACAAGAGGTGGGCTGCAACACCCTTTAGAGCAGCTGACTCCCCCTAGAACAGTGTGTCTGAGTAGCCCTGCTACAGCAGAACTGCTCCAGTCACAGTGCAGCAAACAGGGATGTGCTACACACATAAATATACAGGCCTTCAAGTGTGTATGCTGACAAATACACCTGCTCAAGTGATTATAGTTAATTTTAGCAAGTTATACTGCTGACTGATCAAGAATTTGACTGATATCAGTTGCGTTAAAATACAAAATAAGCCATTTACAAACAAACATGACAGGAAACATCTCAGTACACCTGGCAATTGCTGAGAGGAAAGTTTTCCACAGTGTGTGATGGTGGACTCTAAAAGTAAAATCTGACCCCAAAGGCAATGAGACTGGAGGCAAAGACAGCCAACAGAGATTCCTACATTCCAAGTATTACACCTGGGCTTTGTGGCTTTGTTTTGAGCAAGTCAAAATCTGCTCTGATTCTATAGCTATCTGTGCACAGGCAAAAAGTGTATAGGTGGTTGTAATTTTTCTTTGCTGCTGTCATTTTATAAGAAAAAAATAAGGTTTTGACAGAATCCCATGGAGAGCTACTCAAAGCCATTTGTCAGGACTTTAGTAATAGGCCCATATATATATACATACCAAATAAAGCTTTCCAAAGCAACTCCAACTGTGCTGGGTTTTACTGTTTGAGTATTCAGCTTTGAGGACATCTTCTGAAAGGAGGTTTAATGGTGTAAAATTTTCATTATTCTCTTTATGGCATTATGTAGAGACTTATAAAAAAATTGTTTGTGTTAAGGACAAGTGCATTCTGAGCCTCAAGCTAAGTGGATAATGGACGTACTGTTCTCCCTACGGATAAGAAGTGAAAGGACAGTGAAATGAAAGCAACTACCTAGAGACACATACAGGAGAAGTCTTTGAGACTGCACGTTTCCAAGTACTGTGCTATTGGCCTTAAATACACAACTACCCTTCACTTCAGACTCTTGCACACTTTTATTGGTAAGCATATTACTACCAGAAATTAGTCTCTGCTTTGAACCTCTACCTGAGCACAGAGAAGCTCTAGCATGAGTAAGACTGTTGCTATTTCTATGTGCATTAGCACTCTGAAATGGATATTCTTTCCCCTTGTGAAAACAAAGCCAACATCTCCTAGTGTAATTCATGAAGCTGTGTAATGGAAGGGGGAATTTTGTATCTCCTGCTGCATGATCAGCAACTGTTCTGTGGCGATGCTAACTATTCTAACCAAACAGAAAGGCCCTTTTTTTAAAGCAGTTTAACTCATGCAAGGAAATCAATACAGACAGGATGCAAATCATTACAAGCAGTATTTTTACAGCAGAGGGATTTCATAATGGACAACGTTGTTCTAAGTTTGGTACGGTGTAACCATAACTCTGCCCAGATGGCAGATGACTACAGAGGCTTTACCCTAAACCACCTAATTAAGGAAACTATTTTACTTTCTGGCTGACCTTACTGGCAGGACACACTTTGCTATCCAGCGGCCAAGCTAAATGTTATGTACATCTGAGATGACATTTATCTCAGGAAACTTGCCAAACATATTCAAATTCACTGATACAAATATTGCAATTTATTACTTATTATTTCTAGAATAGGAAGACATTTTATTATACAAATAGACAAACTGGAGGGAATTCAAAGCAGAGAAAGCTTTTTCTTTTTTTCAAAGAGGGATGGAGAGAGAGAAGCATGCATGATTTGCCTGAGTAAGGTTTGTCCTCTCATCACTCCTCTGCACCATCTGTGCATCCACAGACTGTGCACAGGCTGTGACAATGAAAGAGAAAGAGCAGAAAGTCGCCTCATTGTGATCCTGCACTGGGCCACCACAAGGAATCTCCTGGCCTCGACATAGTTGCTACACCCAGGGGCACTTTTACACCCACTTGAAGCTTGCACTGCCAAACTAAGACAGTGCATTGGAAACTGGTATATTGTAGAAACAACCTCTGGGCTGGATACATTTTGTGGGGGCTATTGTTGAGCTCTGTAACAGCCTGACTTGTCACAAAAGAAATGTAAAGCTCTTTATCTACAATCCCCCCTTGCAACTGCACTGTGCCAGCTCTCAGGAGGACAAAATAATGGTTTCCAAACTGTTGAAAGAGAAAAATTCAAAGTGGAAGAAAAATCTAGAAGAAAGAAACAACCATTAGAAGTTGCAAAAGTAGCATGAGAATATTATAGAGGGGAATGATTTAATCAATTCATTAAAAAAAAATAAAAAAGTAGTAAAAAGGTAAAGCTTCCCAGAAGTGAGATACAAGAAAAATGTCTGGTGAAAGAACCTCAGTCTATGAAATTTAAAGTCAAACCAATGAAAGCCCTTAACAAAGCAGCTCCTAAAAAAACTGGGATACTCAGTAAAAGAATGGTCTCACTTTCTTTAATCCGCAAGTTGCTGATCGTGCAGCAAAGGAGTCCATTTCTCCCCTTCACTACTCCTGGTACTATTCATGAACTTCTTCCAGCAAAGGAATAGCTGGCTGGAATATTGATCCTCTCTTCCTTCTTGGCTGGGCAAACTGGCTACAGGGAAATCCTGCTCTTCAGTGCTTTTCCCTAGAAAGAAGGGCACTACTTCTTCAGTGTTTCTGACATGGAGGTGGTCAGGATCAGGGACCAGGATCCATAAACATGGATACTGTGCTGTAGCTTTGTGGTTAGAAACTGGAACCTTTTGCCCCAGAGCTGTAACAGCTTGAGCTAGAAGGCCAAGCTGCTAGCTGGAGCAGGGAGAAGGGCTTTTAATTTCTGTGAAGGCAGAGTGGTTCTTCTATTGTCTGAACAGCACTGTTACACATCCAGTAGGGATTTCTGTATGAAGGGTGCAGAACAGTGAGGTATAATGGGCTATGATTATTGTCTATGACTGGATCAAGAAAGGAAAATAACTTATCAGAGTTTATGGGACTGTATCAATATTTTCATCTGAATAAGTTTCATTTTTCTAACACAGACCCTCGGTGAATCATATACTATTTTTCAGGGCCTACAAAAGATGACTGGGAAAGGTATAAGTGGTGAAAAAATCCTTAAATTTGCTGCACTGTGATCTGATTTTCCAGTAGAAAACCTTAAAGAGTGTCCATTCTGGAAAACAAAACAAAACAAAAACCAGAAAACATCTAACCTACTTAATAAATGAGTTCTGTTTAAGAAGAACAGGATGGAAAAACTAATAGCTGAATAGGAAAAAAACAGTGACCTAGAACCTAGCATGCCTCAGAAGGGAAAAGGTAGTGACTTCATAAAAATGCTAGGTTTTTTTGCCAGACCTAGGAACTAACACATCACAGGATAGAAAGAGTTAAGTGACCTGCTTTTAAAAGCAGAAGGCATGAAGGACATGAGAAAGCTTTAAACAAGATTCAAAGATTTCTCCCCTTTGGGTCAAAAAGAGAGAAATATCTTGTGAGTTAGGGACCAGGATTACCTGATGAGACCCTAAAGCAGAACTTCTCAGTGCTCCCTCCTCTTCATGCCCACATGCACATCCACAGTGGGAGGTGATCTTGTCAGAAATTGTGTAGCTCTGTCCATAGGTTTCAAGGCGAGATCTGTAGGTGATCTGCCCCCAAAATGTTCTGTTCTACTTTACAGTCTTAAGGTCTGTTCTCAGGTTTTGAGAAAACTGGCTCTGCCATTGCTACAAGCAGAAGCAGACCTGCCTTGTCATGGCTGGCCTGCTGAGATATTCACAATCAGAAGGAGGGGAAACGCCTCTTGTCCCTGTCTTGTCCCTCTGAGAATAGAAGTGCTCTGGTTTATGTGGTTAGTTAAAGGACTTGATAACAAGACTCAATGAGGACACAAGAGGTCAAAAGTGTGTATAAATCAGGAATCATAACAACCTAGAGGCAAGAAAACAAGACTGTGGGAACACAGCTTCCCTGGGAATATCCATTATTTAAATTCACTTCTTAATTTGACTTGCAAATAGACAAGAACAGTTGAAAACACCTCTGCTGAGCTTTTTGTGGAACTCTGCCTGCATTATGGTTTTGAAGTCTGGCCTTGGAGTGTAAAGCATTTGGAACGCAGTTCTACACCCATTCCTGCCAAATCTAGTGCTGTGGAAATTTGGTGCTGTGGAAATCATACTACCTTGAGTAAAGCAGCCAGCATATTTGGAACAAAAAGGTCAATCTCTCCACATTTTAGAATTACTCTAAAAGCAAGCCAGCCTCCTTTCTCACATTTGAGGAGCAAAGAACCCAAGACAAGTGCTAACACTGTAATGATCAGCAGGGAGTAAAAGATATGCACCATGGTTTCCTTTGCACTGAGGACAACCTCTTGGTAGTTTCTATAACCACAGTGAGGTCTCACAGTGCACTGACTGGACTTACTTTTGCATCTTTGTATTGGATTTGCTTCCTAATATTTCAAACTCACTGCTATATTTTTTATATAGTATAGAATCTGGAACACAGAGATAGTTGGTAGCAGTGACATTAGAATGGTACATACTATCAAGCCGGAAAACAAAACAAAGGGAGCAACAGAAGTTCTTTTGTGGTAACTTTCAGTGAGTTGCTGCTATTCCCTCTATCTTGACATGAAAGCTGTTTCACCCCTTGCTGGCTTTCATGGAAAGGTAGTGCTGTCCTCAGCTTCACAGCTGAGTAAAATTTGCTTTCTTCCTCTGTACATGAAGTCAGACCCGGTGCTTAATGGGGCAGTGAAAAGGAATCAAAATAAAGCAGCTTCAGTTCAAGCTGAAATTTACTGTCTTAAGCAGGACAATATGGAGGTGGAAAGTTGAAAAAGTGAGCTCTGCCATGTCCTCCTTGCCATGAGTGGAGGGATGTCTGCACTGGTCCAGACATCCCAGACTGCGAGAAGTGTCAGAATTCTCTTAGTGCAAACAGGGAGTCAAGTCCACTGCTATTGACAAGCCAATGATTTTGGGCTTCTGCAACATCAGAGGGGATTGCTCTAGATGGAGAAGGGTGAAAACGAGGACAGAGTCAGGCCCAATGCATTTGCCCTGGCTGGAATCAGAAACCAGACCTTCAGCATTTCGTTAAAGCTACACAGAAAAATCCTTCAGTGCAGCCTGTTCCCAACACACGGCACTCCCTGCAGAAAGGAGACTGGGCATGCCTGCCAGGAGCCTTGAGGAGGATGCTCTTTCCCATTTACCAAGGCACTGCATCATCTCCTAGGCTGAACCGAGTTGCTGCCAGTATTTACAGATACACCGAGATGCGCCAAAGCCCCTTGGCAGAGCCGCCGGACCGCACACGCTGCCGCCGGGAGATTTAGGGTGTCCCCATCGTGTCGGGGACAGGGAATTCAGGAATACACGCCCGGGCACACGCGCGGGTGCGTGCGCGCAGCCCGGGGAGGTAAGTCCAGCCCCCGACAGCGGGTCATCCATCCTTCTGCTGCTGGATTTTTCCAGCCGGAGCATCTTGCCGGCTCTGCCGTGATTTATGGAAATCGGTTTCTGACGCGGGGCTTCCTCTGTTACGACAGGGACCCACGGACTGGAGGAGGCAGAGCTGCAGTCAGGGCAGGAGAAGTGAGGGAGAGGAAGAGGCGGGGAGCGAGAACACGGGGGAGTGAAGAGGACAGAGGGAGAAACAGTCACGGAGGCACTTCAGAGCTGGGTGAGTTATAACTAAGAGAGCAGGAGGAAAGTCAGAGAAAGGAAGAGAAGGAGAGCTGTGGTGAAGGGGAAGGGAAAGGAGATCAGAGACTGAGTCAGCCTCCAGAGGGCAAACACCAGGAGACGAGTTCAGGGAACACCCTAGCATACCAAGAAGGACCTGTTCTGTCTGAATCTTCACCATGAGCACAAGGAAGAGCTGCCCCCTGCCACTGGGGCAAGGAGACCAGGAGGAAAAGCAGAGTGAGGGTTCTCCTGACCTGGAGCGACAGGAGTGTGAGATGGAGCTGAGGAACAAAGCTATTCTGCAACAGAAGAGGCGGCTTAAACAGGCCACCCAGTTTGTGCACAAGGACTCTGCTGATCTGCTGCCCCTGGACGGCTTGACAAGGCTTGGCACCTCCAAGGATCTGGTGAGTCCAGTGGGACCCCATTTGGGAGGGAGCCCTCCTAATAGCTTTCATCCCAGGTGGGAACTGCTGTAAGGCTTTGAGAAAGGGTCATGGGTTCAGCAAAGATGAAACTTCAGGATCATCTAGGAACAGGTCAGCGTGGAGGGAAAGAATGAATCACTCATTTTCATGCTCTCATGCATCCCCCTAGGAACCAAACTCCTTGCAGGGGCAGGGGCAGGCAGACATGGACTGGAAGGACTCCCCAGGATCCAAGTTTCCACTCACCCAGTACCTGTATATGTTCAGGTGACATGTATATTTCCATGTGGGACATCTCTGAACCCCCCCATGTATTCCTGCATGATCCAGCTCAAATGCAGACTGCTTCCTGGACTCAGCAGGGAGGGAAGCACAATTCATGAAACTCTGAGAGGCTTATGTTTGACCTTGTCACCTTTTTGAATTATTCTCTCTCCCCCCACTCTCTGCATTTGTGGAGGGGCAAACACAGGGCAGGACCACTAACCAGGCACACAGGCAGAGGCAGTGCCTGGCACTTGTGGATGATACCTTTGGGGAAGAGGCACAGGAGCTAGGCCTATGGGAATCTCCTTGTGGAGCAGTAAGCATCAGGGAGGGAGATCTGTTCCAGGAGCCTGGGCAGTCTGTGGTCTGGAAGGACTTCCCCCAGGCTGGAAGCAGTTTCCCCAGGGGATCTCTTGCTGGCTCAACTGCACACACATTCCCTTGCTCTGGCAGTTTTGCTGTCCAACTTCTCCTCTCTGCTGTGGAGTTTAACTGCTCAAAGATGTGAAGGTCTAAACCATTTTCCCAAAAGAGGGCCTGGGTCTAGTTGTGATGGGGATACAACTACTTATTCAATCTGTTCCTGTGGGTGTCATAAAAGATCTTGCCCCTCCTTGCAGTCTGTGCTTCCTTCTGTATCCTCAGATAATCACAACACCAGAGATGCTCATGTGTGTATGGGATGGGCAGGGTCCCCAGCACTGGGCCTGAAGGGGAGCTATCCTCCTTGCTGAACCCTTCGGTGCAGTGGCTCTGCCCTGGGCAGCTGAGTGGTCAGTGCCACATCCCCGTGCTGGCACACCCTCCTGCCTCCCACCACCCTCCCCACAGCTGCCTCAGCAGCTGCCGAGCATCCCTGGCTCAGCAGGGTGAAGGGTGGCTCCTCAAAGTCACCCTGAGCTGTCACCTCATGTTCTGCTGGCCCTTCACAGCTGCACACACACAGCTGTGGGCAGGGACTGGTCTTGAGTGTCCCTCTGGCCCCGCACACTGTCACTGCTGAGATATGAGGGGTGCGTCACATAAGTGTTGCCTTAGCGAGGAACAGGGACTGTCCTCCCTGCAGGGACAGAGGTCTGGCCACACTGGAGCCCAGAGGGCTCCGCTCAGGCTGGCAGCACAGGCAGGCACTGACACCCAGGGCCTGCGGCACTGCAGCCCAAACATCCCCTCAGGAGGGCATGGCCTGCCCCTGGACAGATTTTGGCAGGGCATGGGGGGAGCCACTTTTGAGTCTTTTAATGCATGTTTGTTGACCCCAGCCACAAAGGCAGAGAGAAACATGTTTATCTTCTCTGCTTTGGAATTGACTCCTGTCACACCATGCCCCAAAGTGACAACTGGCACCCTGAAACCACAAATGTTGCTTGGTCAAGACAGTCCTTGTCTGAATCACTTGCCATGAGCAGCTCTCCTGGTTGAATTAACCATTCTAAGCAGAAGTCCTTGTGTGCAGACAGCATTCAGTCACTGCAAAACACTGCATGCTTCATGTTTGGTCCACAACACAATAGCTGAAATATTTTTACCATGGAGCTAGGGAACAGTGAATAAAGCATGACAACCTTTCTGACATGGAGATACTGTTCTGGCATTGGAGGGCACGAAACAAAGTGTGGACCCTGTGCGAAGTTTGCATGGGATCCATGTGATAGCTCCATTTTTGCTTTACCTTGGAGCAAGAAGAGAACCAGGCCTTAGATTTCCAAGAGCAATTCAACAGTTCCTGCAACTTGATGGGACACTGTGATATTGCTGTGATGTTTTGGGGACTGCAAGTTAAAGTCCAAAATATGCTTTTGCCTGTTTTTCCAGGCTTTTCTCCTACCCTATAAAAACCCCATCTATGTTTCCTAAATTGATGTAGATTCCTCCTGAAGGACAGGCATACAAAAAAAGAATGTACTAAAAACAAAGCAGCAGTAGGAAGTGCTGGAGAGTTTGATTTTGGAGAGAGAGCAAAACACCCCAGAGTCCTACAGCACTTACACTGGGAGGAGAGTTTAATTGATTCCCCAAAACAGGTCTCCACTGACAGTGCCAGAGACTCCAGCTGTGGCCATCCCAGAAGTCCTAAAATTAGAGCAAGGCCCCATGTAATTTAAAAATAAATATGTGCTTTCTTTTGCAGGCACAGGCTGTTACTTTTTTGCCACTCCTCTCTATGTATTCTGTGTGTGCATTCAGCTTATGCAATGCATCCAGCAGTGCCTGGGATTTGATGGACCCATCATGTCTCCAAAAATGAGTAATTATACATTTCTGTGGAGACCTCATGTTTCCAGCTTTGTAACAACAAGCATGATTTATTTTTTCCTAATAGCAAAACAAGTAAGTAGCTACATGAGCTACATATTCTGAAAGTACCAAGACGGTCTGAAGAGCTGGCTTCTTGCCTCCTAAAAATCAAATTCCCCAGCTCATATAGTGTCACTAATCATAGCAAGGCCTTGAGATTTCACACCGGAGAGCCTGAACCTTCCCTAAATTGCACTGGGAACCTGCTTTGATCTTTCTAAAGTATGTCTCCTTTTCAGCTGCTGGCCACAACACCCTCAGATTCTCCCTCACCATCCTCTAAATCTAATAGTTACTGACCAGTCCAAGAGAGACAACAGTCTCCACTTTTCCATCTTGCTGGTGAGAGAGAAGATAGGGAGGGCCCCAGGAGTCTGGTTTTGATCAGATGCCTCCACAATCCCAAAGCTCAGCTAATCCCCATCAGCACTTGGCCTCTTCCCAGCCTCAGTGACAAGAAGGGGACAGAGGTGGCAGCTGCAAAGGCCCTGCTCTTTTTGTGGGAAAGGTTGCAGGGAGAGGGAAAGGTCCTTTGCATGCTAGATTGTGCGAGATAGGAGGGAGGACGGGAATTTGGAGACCTGCTGTTTATTCCCTGCCCTTTTCCCATGGCCCAGATGTTAGCTGGCAGCCAAACTGGCACGATGCTCAGAGTATTTAGGGAGTTAAGTCCAATGGCCAGCTGTGCTGTGGGCCAGCACAGTAGGCTGGGAAAAGACCAAGAACAGAGGGATATTTTTACCTCACTTTTCAACTGCTGCAGTGTCTTTCAAGCAGCATGTGAATGATCTGACGCTCACCCCTTGAGTGACAAGGAAACAGAGGCCTGAGGGAATTGGGATCTTCCAAAGGGCAATGCTGAATGTGACCAAAAAGCCAGTAACAGCTGTCCTGCTCCAACCACTGGGCATATCTGACAAGCCAGGTTGCTTCAAGCGGCAATTTACAGACTTCCCCAGCCTCAGCCCTCTGACCAAGCATGAAGCTAGTCCAAAGCACACATGCCCTGTGGGGTTAATACAGCCCAGCTCATTGGCAGGTCTGGTGTAATTCACGTGTTTGGTCTGCACATTGACAAGATCCTACATCAAGCTGCTGCACCATCTGGGATTTAATTTATCTTTTTATTTATTTATTTTTTTTTTTAGATAGATAAAAGCAACAGTTTATGTTGTAGCACATTTACCCTTTTAGATTCTTTGCTGTTCTTCACTTAGGCAGTTGTTATTGAGAATGCCATGGTCAGGTCTGAGCAGCTCCTGTGATGGAGAAGGGCCATGGGGCCAAGCACATGGAGAATAGACAAAGCTACCTGCAAAGCCTGTTTCATTGGTGTTGCCTATTGTTGATTCAATAATTGTGCAGGGACTGGAGATACCGCATCAATATTGGCCAAAGCCTGATGGGGGGGGAGCAAAGACAGACTCTAAAGAACATTTAAAGCTAGTTTCAGTTTCCTCTCCAGGGGAGGCTTTCTGGTTTGTGACAAATAATTGGTTGTACACCTAAAATTTCTAGAGTCCTGCCTTCTTTCCCACAGGTACACATCACACACATGCTGCACTCTCTGTCCCCTCCCACATGAGAAGGTGTGAATGTGCCTGGTTGGATGTCAGCACACACCTACCAAGTAGTGTATGGCAGTACCTGAACAGGTGTGACACTGCTGAGTGCATGTTTATGTGTGGGAAGAGCATGTATCCGGCATATGCTTCTCCTCCACTAATTGAATCCCAGAGACCTGCCTGTTACAGACATCCCAACACCTTAACATCACCTTAGTGGCTACAGAAAAAGTCGTGGGATTTAAAGAAAGCTTTTTGGGATAAGCCTGCCTTTCATCAGAATGATCAGTTGGGTCAAGCATTTGCAACCTGCTTCCCTGAGCTAGTAAATGTCCTTGTCCTTAGCTCCATACTTAGCTGGGATTTCTCTTTCTTTGTGATGGAGACAGCAGCCACATAGTGTGGTCCAGCGGCGCCTCTTGGAAGGCAATCTGAACAAGCTGCGGGGAGAGACCAGGGTGCAATCTGCATGGGTTCAATCTCCGCTGGCAAAAGACCAGGATGAAAAGATGGAAAAGGGAGAGGACAGGAGAAAAGAGACTTCACCCCTGCTAATACAGTGCCAGGTAAGGCAACAACACGGTGCTGCTGATTTCACAGTGATTGTGAAAGCTCAGAGTCCAGCTGCCCCCTTCCCAAGGGCCATGCTGAGTTATAAATTGCAGAGCCAGCTGCAGCCAGAGAGAGCAGATTTCATGCATGGGCTCTCTTAGAGTATGGATTCAGGTCTTCCAAAAGCCAGAGGAAAGCCTTTCTGCTACATGCATTCTTGTTGTTCATATTTGAGGATGAATTACCTTAATCATATCTCCTTCCTTTGAAGGCCAGCTTTCCCATGGTATGAAGTATTTCATAATTGCATACAGAAACAAGAAATGTCTCCTTATCACTTGAAGACAGGTGCCCATAGTTAATTTACCCTTACTGGATCCGGTCTGGTCTGATTCTCTCGGGTGTCAAAGGACAGAGATGAGACTCACTAAGATAAAGACCTGATACAGGATGAATATAAAATACATTTTAAACCTGTTTTTAGCTCAGTTACTTGTCCTGAAGAACATCTCCCATGTTAGAGTGTAAAGGCTACACTTCCAAGAAAAAACACATATACCTTTTAAAATTCAGTTGGCCAAATAAATTATAATATGAACACAGCCTGGCAGCAAGTTTCTGAAAGATACCAAGCAAAGCCACTGTCTGGTTTGTTTTGCAGCCTTTACTGTTGCAGTCAGGCATTGCTTACCCTTGGTTTTAGACCACAATGTAGCTTGGTTAACATAACTGTACTTGGGAACAGACTAGTAGGATAAATGGCTTTCAGTGTAATTTCTCCAAATACCTGAAGCTTGTTTTTTGAGCAAAGAAAGGTGTTTCTTTTTCTTTGATCACCACTCCTTATTGTTCTGCAGGAGGAAATTCGGTGATAAAGCATAGGTTTTTATGCCAAGCATGTATATTGAGCAAGGGCAGGCATGTGCAGGTATCGCATCCCAGGGGCAGTAGCAAAGTCAGCGGCAGGGTCCACTAGTCTTTCCCTTTTGTGTTTCTAATGAAATGAACCCTGGCTGTCACACACATATTTTCCCTCACGGAGGAAAGTTAATGAACATCACAGTCAAGGAAATAGGTCTAACACTCCCTGAATTCTGCACAGGCATTTCTCTCTTTTTCTGCCTTTTTTAGGAGCCAGTCACTGTTTGTCACATTTAATCTTCTTACACTGAAGCAAGGAAGGTCTCCTCCCCTTCTTTTTAGTCTTGCTGCTTTTGATGTTCTCCTTTGTGAACTTCAAAAAGCCTCTCCTATCAGTAACAGATCTGTGGCACGAAATAGGACTCAGGCTGCCAGTTCATTTTAACCAGAGAGGTGAGCTGGTACCTTTTGGAGAACTGCTTGATTATGGTGCAGTTTTTATTAGAAATGGAACACGACCCCAGTGAAGTGTTTTTTCCCTGTCAGCACCTCCTGAGAAAAGATAGTCTACCGGCATAAAGCTGCCATTTTCATGCAGACAAATATGCTGAAAATTTCAAAGTGGTAACAAATGCATCAACTGACTTGTAACTGAACTTGCCTAGGGAATAAGCCTGAATATATATGTAGACTTCAGTGCTATGGGGAGATCCAGGCAGTAAGTGTTTTCACTCTAACAGGTTATAGTTGCCCTGTGCCTTGTGAAGTCTCCGAGATCACAGACAGAACCAGTCTGTAAGAGCTGTACTGCAGAGTGACTCACCCTTCTATTTACTTGATGGGTTGCCCACATGATATTTTAGCAGAATTGCCCCTTTTTGTGACAGTTTTTGCAAAACACTTTGAAAAGCTTATCATGACTTGTAGCTGCATCATAAAATCAAGCTGTTATTTTTCTCTTGTTGCGCTTGTCTCTTGTTAACTTGGAAATAGGTGCTGAAAGATTCCACTGCTGTCCAAGGCCACTTTTCCTCTATGTCAAAGCAACCTGGGATTGATCAACCTTTTGTTTGTTAAAGCAGCTTCTTGACTTTGGAACTGACATTATTTCAGAACACACAGCTCTTCATAAATGGTGATCCTTACAGATTCCCCTTCCCCTCTTTCTTGGAAATCCTAATTGACATTTAGACAAAGACTAATGGTGACTGGTTAGTAACAAACTGAAAATTCTGTAACAGAGATAAGAGTGGGTAATGTGATGAAATGTCCTCTTAGTCCAAGAAGGCTTTCTGTGCTCATCAGCTGCTTGTGTACTCCTTACCACATCTGCATTGTATTTGTGGTCTGCTGGACTGAGGCTCTTGGCGAGTTGTCTGTGCAAATGGTTAGTGGTGTAATTGGAGTGTGGTTAACTTTTGTGAGGCTGCTGGATCTGATAACTGTGCCAGGCTGTTTACACTGAATGAGATTAAATGTTGTTTTCTACAGAATAATCACCACCCTGTTATATCCTAGCAAGTTTCTAACTTGCAACTTTCCCAGCCTGCTCTGAAGCAAAACTCAAAAATCTGCCTAGTGATACAGTTTGGGCTTATTATAACAAAAACAGCTCATGCATCTCAGGTCTGCCTGCTCCCAAAGTGATTCCTTAGCAACTGCTATCCATGCTCTGGATCTTCTGTTTCTGAGAAGATGACACAATGCTTTTCCTGCAGCTGGGCAATGAACAGTTGGCTTCTGTGAGGCATGGGGACAGTTAACTCTTTCCCAGTAGAATCCATGCCTGTTATTGTTTCAACTGGACAATGTTGGCAGGTTGCAGTCTGGGCAAATGTGGTAGCATGCCTGACCTGAGACTCATGGCTAACATACCCACTTAGGCAGTGAGGAGGCACAGGGAAGCCTCTTCTGTACAACACAGTAGATAGGATGAGGATGCAGACATTTAGCACTGTGCTTTATCTTGCCTCCCTGTTTAGTCTGGCCACAATCCTTGCAGGCAGGGATGAAATATCAGTGAGGACAAGACAGCACAAAGTTCTAAAATCAGAAGGGAGGCATTTTGTCATATAATCACAGAATGGTTTGGGCTGAAAGGGGCCCTATTGGTATAGTGTTTATTTGTAGCACTCCAGTATTTCTCACAGGAGGTGTTTTCTTTTTTCTCTTTATGACTACTCACAAATAGCTCATTTTTGAAAATGAAATCTTGGAAATACTGGATGTAGCTTTCTGTGATGATTAATAAACAGATTTAGTCAAGAAATCAGGAAATTGATACATTTTCCTTGGCCCTGCTGGTGCTGCACTGAGTCCCTCATAGCCATGCTGGTCTGCTTAAAGTGTTTAAGCATTTAAATTTGTCAGGCATGAGCATAAGGGTAGAGGAGCAGTGGGAGGTCTCTTGCAGCTTCTGAGTGGCTCATGGCACGGAGCACCATAGTGGATGGAAGAGAGGGAATCACAGGAAAAATACAAATGATGGGGCAGGGGAAAGAGCACCCCAAAAGGGAAACCTTGTGGCTGTGTTTTTCTGGGTGCTGGTGTATGACAGAGCCTTGAAGAACCAGGCCATCAAGAATGGGCACTATAGGTAGCTGAAAGACATATCTTGTAGATGGCAGTTACTCTGCCTTTTCCAGTTCCTTTAATAAGTCCCATTCCTCCTTTTTTTTATTTTTTATCCTTAACATAATTGTTATTGGTGTCCTTGATGACCCTATTTTTTCAGACCCCTAACATACGTAAGACCTGCTGTTACTTCATCATCTCTGGCCTGCCATTAAAGACCTCTGTTTAGAGGGGACGGAAAACACAGGGCATTCACATCTCCTTTTCCCTTCCAAGTGCAAAGAGGTGAAGAAGTGAAGTGAGCAAGGCACTGGGAATTATTCCAGTAAGATCATGCACAGGTGACTGGGGTGCAGGGCATCCAGTCTCTCCCTTTGCTAAGTGACACCAGCTGTGACTATTGTAGTTGCAATACCATGTCATATATCCTTGAAGAGCTATATAGGAACATAATCTAAGGCCTACACAAAACAGACACTTCTTGATTAGGTTGGATTCAGGAGTCACTTGAATCTGTCAGCTCATGTCAGGGTATTTGTCCTGAGTGCTCCTGTTTCAGGCTTCTCCCTCTGGAAGCTCTCCAGCTGAGAACATTGTTACCTGCAACTGGCGTTGTTACCTGCAATACCAGAAGAAACAGAGAGATGACAATGGCTGTAGCACATGCTTGCATTCCTTTAGAAGCTTTTGTCATATCAATTATGGCTCTGTTAAAAAAGTCCATGGGGGTTTTCTGAACAAATTCACTAATTATGTATCTATTGACTGGAACAATGCTAAGGTAAATAATATAAAAACAGATAAGAATCTGGGCAATCAAATACAAATGAAATAAGACAAATTCAAAAAGAAGTCTTTGACAGAGGTTGACAGAGCACTGGGGAGACCACGTTGTCTTGGATGCGTCCCCCGCCTTCTGACTACTGCCTAAAACACCACATCTTTGGCTGTGTTCTCAGAAAGTTGGAGGAGGAGGTATGCCCATTTTGAGCCCACAGTAATTATCTGTTGTTGTTTTTTCTAGTGCCAAGGTCAGGTATTGAAAGCAGCTGTTAACACTGGGTGTCTACCAAACCTCATCTCCAAGAACTGTTTAAACCAGCTGGGGTAAGTCTGCACAGTAGAAAAGGAGAGATGGCTAAAAGAAAACCAATGGCAAGAACCTAGGCACTCTTGATTCCCAGCCCCAATGATAATTACTAGCAGTTTTGCATGTGCACATGGCTGTTTAGGAGAAGCTGCAGAGGGTGGGATACAGGGCAAGGCATCAGGAGCACTGGCAAAGTTGTGTGCAGATCCCAGTTTGGGAGGCAGAGCTGTGTCATTCTGTCTCTGTGTACTGCAAGGCAAAGCTGCCCAGCTGATGGCTGGTGGTGAGGTTTTGCTTGTTGAATCTGCCTCCAGACATACTGTATGGAAGAGATTCCTCCTCTTGTAGACCTGTTCCCAATGAGACCAAGAACTGCCATCAGTGAGAAGTCCTGGTTTTCCTCCTCTTCCTCCATTCGAGGCAATAACACCTCTTGTGTCCCACAGGCTGGAAGAAATGTCTGTCATGGACTGTGGAGACCTCTCTCTTCCCATCCCCAGCGTTGTTGGCCGAGTAGAACATATGGAGTTGCAATTTGGCCAGGAGACAGTGCTGTGTTCAGCGCTGGTTGTAGGTGAGAGTGCCAGCCCTTCCTCTCCCCTATTTTTCCTGTGTCCCTCTTGCCCTGCCAAGGGCATTTAGAAGGACCTTTGGGAAAAGCATAACTTGGTGGGAGGTTGGTGATGCAGCCACCTCCACTGCTGGCCAGCATCATTATGTGCTGTGAATACCCTCAATCTAACCAAAGGCAAAGGGCATAGGAAGGGTACAGAGAAGACAGAAGACATTGAAAGTGGGGAGAAATTATGTGCTTTTTGGTCTTAACAAATGATGTGGAAAATTCTCATTTCCATTCTAAAATGGACCTTTCTCAAAATTATGCAGACAGTTTGATTAGCTCTCTGGTGCCCTATATTCTCCTACTGAATGGGCACTGGTATCTCTGGCTGGCTGGAAGTCATCAGAGAAGGCAACAGAGGGTACAGCTTATTCCCCAGAGCATTTCTCTGTGTACTCATCTGCCTCTGCTGCAGGGAGTGCCCTGAAAGAACCTGGTAGCCACAGAGTGCTGAGTCTCCCTCAGTGTCCTGAAGCAGGACCCTTTGAAGGAAGGAGCCATAGGAGACAAGGTCAAGTCAGCAGACACTGAGGCACACCCAGAAAACAGCAGAAAGGCTGCATGTTCTACATTCACATCAAGCTGTGCATATGCTGAAAACACTAGTTGCCTTTTTCCCCCTGTTCTTTATCCCTATTAATCTTCCAGCTCTACTCTCTTGCTTTTATCTGTTTCCTCATCTTTGATGAGTACTAATCATTTTCCCAAGGCCTCCCTTGCTCCCTCTTTTCATGTCCATTCTTTCCACATTCCTAGTCATCCAGAAAGAGCTTCCTCCTCTTACACACTCCAGATCACTCCTCTCTACTGGTTTTCCCTCTGCTTGTTCTTCCCCTACATAGGGAATCTGTATTAGTACCAGCACAGGGCAGTGTAGCCCAGTAGCACCCATCCATTTTACTGGGATGTGGAAATGGCTGCCTGCAAGGAGAATTGCTACTCCTGTGTCTTACATCTGACTATGCACACAGTGTTCTCGCTTATGTGGTTATAAATAAATTATAAACTACAGCCACTGCTTACAGGGCAAGCAAGCATTCAGGAGACATGGGAAATATTAGTGATATTACTGGCGGCTCCTGATTCCTGCAGGCTCCAGGACCTGCGGATTCCCCAGTTGCTACTCAAGTCCAGATGAGTGACTCTAAGGCTCAGGAGGTCACTCCCACCCAGTCCAATACATGTTCTTAGTGGCAGTTTGGACAGTAGCAAGGCTGAATGTATATTTCAGAGAGACAAATAGAGGAAGGACACAGACAAGGCCAGCCACACAGATCACCATATGCAGAGAAGTGCCTTTACCAGCAGGCCCATAAATACCAGCACAGGCAGCCCAGTCCTGGTCCTCCTCTTCAGCTGACCAGGACTGAAGTTCACTAGCAAAAGTTCATACATCCTTAGTCTCTAGATTCACAAGCACACTCATATTCACAGTCTTCAAAGAACAGCACAGCTTCGAGGTCTGTCATATCCATGTCTGGATCCAAGGCCCCTTACCTAGCCACTGACCCAGAAACTGAGTCTTTCCAGGTACAGGTTTCTTCCTACTCACTGGCTAGACCAGACTGAGGTTTGGGAGCAAATTGTGTGTACAAAGCCACAACCTCATAGGATCAAATTCACGGGGGAAATATAAACACACCCAAATCTTTCTAGTTAGTGGCATTTAGACCTCTCACATAATGTGCCTTGTCCTCTTCAGTTGCTGACATAAACCGAAGGCCCTTGTGACCCCAGTCAGAGCTGGTACCTAGAGCCCTCTTGCATGCTGAGCTCTCCAGTTGCTGGTACTGAGACTTCTAAGCTCTGTAACCTTCTCAGACCTTGCAGCATACATTGCAATCCCTCCAGTTGCTGGCACCCAGGTGCATAAGCTCTATGGCACCCAGACTCTCTTGCACACTGGTGTCTCTGCTGGCATCTGTGTGCTACATCCTCCTCTCCAGTTGCTGACACACACCTGCCAGCCCTATGGCCTGTAGTCCCTTCAGTTACTGGCACCTCCCTTGCCAGTGCCTCAAGTTAGTGACATCTAGAGCCACTTGCCCATTAACCCATGGCATCTTCTAAATTTGCTGACACTGAAGACTTGCACCAGTCAAATGTAGGATAGAGAAGTTACACAAAAGAAAAAATATTACTTAATAAAATTATCTAAGAAGAAAATTGGATAGATTGTGGCCATTAGGTTCAGGGTTTGTTCAGAGAGGTGAACTGACCAGCTGCCTGACTGCATGTGACTGCCCCCCTTATCCCCTCTCCCCTCCATTTTTCCATGCTTGCTCTTCCCTGATTCACGCTGCTGCTTGCCTTCTCCTGCCTTTGGTCCTTCCCTTACACAGCCCATGGTAAGTTTTATGGGATCCCACAAGCCCCTTCTGACATCTCATATTGTTTCAAACAATCCCACAACCCCCCTCAAATATCTCATAATAGTCAAGATAATCATGATTTCCTCCTCTTATCAGCTACAAAGTTAATTTTGACCATCTTCAGGACTGTGGCTAAATAGCACCTTTTTAATGGCTTATCAGTCAGTGCCAGAAAAGTGCTGATTTATTATTGTCATTGTTACTACCTGCTTCTTAATGTTTGCATGCTTAACTCATCACTTTCCTTGTTATTTGTTATCTACTTTACACTGAAGAGGCCACAGCCACATAACTTTATGAATCAGATGTTCTTATATTCCATGTCCTTTTACAGGAGAGACACACTTTCTTTAGAGAGGCAACATATAATCAGTCTCTTCTCTCTTCTCAGATGATGAGATGCTGGAGTTTTCCATTGGTCTCCAGACTCTGTGTTCTCTCAAGGTAAGGAACAGCTCCTTGCTTGTTGCAGGGCTCCTCTCAAGAAGTTCTCCAAGATCTGGTTGCTGTAAGCATCAGAAATACTTATGTCCAGGTCTCTCAGGGCAATGCCTGTCACACAGCTGCCTGACTGGATGCAGTATGGTCTGAGTCACTGATTCCTTTCCAGTCCTTCTTAAAGGTTTTAAGAAAGGAAATTCCCATTAGGATACTATAACATCTCCCATTCTTTGTATTCCTGACCATACAAGTTGCAAATAGGAAGAGGAAACTGAAGAGACAAGAAAAGGCAAGGCACACTGTCACAAATTAGATCTTTTGAAGGCAGTTGTGAACAAGCTCTGCTTTTGCTTTAAGCCAAATGAAACTGTATAATATCATTCAGTGTCCAACACTAGCTGGACATGAGTGGAACGAATCCTCTCTGCTGAGCCTGGTTCCTGGGTGGCTCAGAATACCGCTGCACAACCTGGCTCCTGCCTGTCAGGTATTTGTAGCCACATGTCAGACTCATAAAACATAAAAGGCATTGGGCTGAATGGCTGAATGATGTGAGGACTTCAGCTCAGAGGGAGTCATAGGAAGAAGGGAGGGGAATGAAGAGTTTGGAGAGGAAACCATTGAAGGAAACGGGAGCAAGAAGGCAGCATGTGGAACAGAGAGGGAAACTAAGGTCTTTCCTAAACCAAAGTGGTGTTACAGGTTTTCCCCAGTCACAGAAATGATGAGATTTGCCATCTGAAATATTCAGCAAGTAACTGGCTCTCCCCTTCTTTAGTGTTGCATCGACTTGGAGGAAGGAGTCCTGAGATTTAAAGCATTGAGTCAAGAGCTGCCTTTTCTACATGCCTCTGAAGAGCCTGGTCAGTGACTGGCTGTGTTCCTCATGTCTGGGGCTGAGGAGACTTGCTGCCATGGAAGAGAGAGGAGGGTGAGGCTCGCATGCCCCTAACCTTGCTGAGTTCTAGGCTGAGGCCTTCCCTGGGGAGTGAGAAAAAGGCAAGTGAGTGCTGGAAGCTGTTGTTGCTGGGAGTGCCTCAACTCCAGAGATGTCCCTCCTTTCAGTGGACCCTCTCGCTTGTCCCGATGTGCCAAGTGGGCATTTTATTCTTGTTTTTCTATTTGTCCCTAGTCACTCCAGTTTCTGTTTCTGTAGTAAATTTACCCTACCCTTTTAATGACAATACCCTCTGTTCATGAGACAAGAGTCTCTGTGAACAATCTCCAGTTGTTCTGTGGAGGAGGGTGTTTTCTCCAAAAACCTCCAAAGATTGCCATGAATGTTTCCACTCAATGTGAGTGGACACCACTCCTGCTTCTTTGTGGGAAGGGCTCTGTTCCTCTCACCTGCACTCTGGGAAGCTGGATTTTGTTACTTTTTCCTGGCTCAGAGAAGAACAGAAGTATTTTTTCTTGGGAAAACCCTGCAGCAAGAACACTTTTAGAGTTCTCAGTTCTAAGAAACCTTTGCAGAAATGCTGAGTGTAGATGCCTAAAGTACACGCAGGAGCTTGGACTTTGTCACTGCATCCTTGGGCACTAACGTATATTATATGAATGGCAATGCTTATCATCTCTTGGTGTTAATATGCAGTAACCAGACTTGCAGACCCTGTTCTGACCAGGCCTTTCCTCTCTGCACTCCAGCTGCTAGAGCTACATTCCTGTTACCTCTGCTGCTTCATCAGGATCCTATTGCTCAGTTTAAATGCTGCAATAAATTACAGCACTAAGTTTTCTGCTCTGTCACCTCCTTTCTTTCAACTGGAAATCCAGTGATTGAAGACAGGTATATCATCAGCCTAAAGTCCTGGCATCACACAGCTCATCAACCTTGCTACTGCATGAAATAACTAGACTTCCTTGCAGTATCTGCTCAGGTTAGAGAACAATGAACTCATCTGGGATGTCAGGGGCGATTATTATGTCACTTAATAATTGTCTGGGTTGTTTGAGTTTTGTTTGGTTTTTTTTTTTTTTAATTTCCATCCTAGAGTGTAGCTGCATTATAAATACATAGTCTATTCTTTACTAGCTCTAGGAAAGATGCACTAGATCAGGACTTGTTCTGTGCCTCATGACTACTGATTCACTCTCCAAACTCTGCACAATATACCTTTTCCCACCCCTAAAATGTCAT
Organism: Margarornis squamiger; assembly: GCA_035222235.1. NCBI lineage: Eukaryota > Metazoa > Chordata > Aves > Passeriformes > Furnariidae > Margarornis > Margarornis squamiger. Next base: position 29,416,717 of record JAWWTY010000001.1, read on the forward strand.
GACATCCCAATCTTGCCTATCTTCCCAGACTAAATGCTGCTTACTCTCTCCCTTTTTTATCAAACTGCACATTGTTTGTTGTGCTTCTCAAAGAAGTTGTGCATGCATTTTTGCTTTTTTTCTGTTAGTTCTTTCCTAAGTCAGGTGCTGTATGCTGTAGTTTAACACATGCTAAGGACAGCAGAGTACAGCCTGGCTGATATGATTTGGTATTCATTTACCAGTGTTAGTTGGTGTGACTGCATCTGCTCCTCCTACATGGAGCATCAGACTACTGACTTTTACTGTTAGTCATGATATCTTGCAGCTTCTCATCTGTTCCACAACTTCCTGGCCAGTGTTATACTTGTGCATCTGATTATTTCTGGCTGCATGAACTTCTTTCCATGAATCTCCTGAATGGCACCAACAGTTCTCTAGTTTATTCAGGAAACATGACTACTTGATGAGCCTGTCTTCCAAAGTACCAGTAATGCCTCCTGGATTTGTATCACTGGCATGGCTGACTGACTTCTGAAACGCAGGGGTCTTCATGACAGCTCAGACTTGTACTAAACCGTCATGTGTGTCAGCTGGATTCTATGTTGTACCTGGGTCAATTCTGCTGGAAAAGAATCTTGTTTGTGATAGATGAAACACCTGTTCCTATGTGCAACCACTAACCCAGTTTCCAACTCTCACTGACCTCTAAAAATGGCACGTGGAACAAGGGCAAATAATCTGTTAATTATCTGACAGATACCACATCCATTAAAATTATCAGTTAACTTCTTTGATCTTTAGAAAAAAAAATAAAAGGCAAACTCTAAACCATAATCCTAAAGCTCACTCTAGCCCTAACCCAAACACTAAACCCTAACAATGACCCTAAATTTAACCCATAAGGCTAAATGTAACACTAAATCTTAACCCTACACAACCCCTAAACCAAACTCTAACCCTAAAATTTAATGCTAATTCTAACCCCTAAACCAATCCATTACCCCCTATCTATAGAATTTAACACTAAACACAGCTGCCTAAATTTAACCCTGTAATCCTAACTCTAACCACATAACTCTAAACCCAAAATGTAAAGCTAATTGTAAAGACACTAACTATAAACCCCAATCCCAAAACCTAACCATAATCCCCAACACTAAACACTAATCACTAACCCTAACCCCAAACTGTATAACTAAAGCTGATCCCTAACCCCAACTGTATGCTTCCCTCCACAGTGCCCTGGGGTTTTTGCTGGGTTTTCCTTTGGTCTGCAAGGGGTGCTCCTTCCAGAGCATTCTGGGGCTTTTCCTGGGCTTTGCAAGGATCATATGGGGCCCTGCTTCCCTCTGGAGTGCTGTAGGGCTTTTGCTGGACTTTGCTGATGGCCAGGCAGGTCTCTGATGCTTTTCAAAGTGTCTGACAGCTTTTGCTGGGCTTTGCTGGTGTTCACAAGTGGCTGTCATGGGAAGGGGAGGGTTACCAATAGCTTTCAATCCTGGCCATTTTCTTGTGAGAGCCGTGCCTGGTGGGTCTCCATTTTGGAGATGGGCTCTGGCTAGGATGAGGGTGTAGGTGAGTAGGAGTCTTCAGATTGAAGCCAACAGGAATCTTGCCAATGATTTAAAGGGTGTTGGATGGGATTCTACAGAAAACTGGCATTACTTTGAGTTAACAGTTCTATTTTGACTACTGACTGTCACTTACAGCCCTGCAGATACTTGCACACTAGCTGCTGTCTGAATTCATTAGGTATTGCTCCTGCAAGTCTGTCTTGTGATAATGCTGCTTTTGCTCACATTTAGATTCTCCAGTCCTTGTGAAGCCTTTCTGTGATTCACATGCCTCATTTTTAAAATCACTAAGTTTAGGTTCCTCTGTGAATTAATGTGAAACAGCAGGTGAAAATCCCCAGCCCTATCTGTCCCCCTCTTCTCTGCATAATGAATCCTTCTTTGCATCCTCCTTTCCTTCCCCTCACCACTAAGTGACAAACTTGCTTATTTCAAAAGGAATTCTTCCCTTTTTAGATAATCCTTTTAACACTTTCCTGTACCCTGGTTGCCACTTCTAAGTCACAGAGAGGATGTTTCCAAGAAAGCACTAAATTAGCATGCGAGAGTTCTTTTCTCAGCTTTAAAATCAGCTCCAGGGCAGAAGACATAATTTTCACCTTCCTCCTGTCCATGTTAGTTGAGCATGCAGATCCATGCAGTAGAAGTCTCTTTCCCCCAGACACTGAGGAATCTGTTGCCAACAGTTATCTTGGAACATCTTTATCTCCCTGAGATGAGCTCAGTTGGTTAGAGCATGGTGCCAGTAATGCCAAGGTGGTGGGTTTGATCCCCGTATGGGCCATTCACTTAAGAGTTGAACTTGATGATCCTTGTAGGTCCCTTCCAACTCAATATTCTGTGATTCTGTGATCAAGCTTTGCTGCAGACAGAGCTTGCAGAAAAAGACACTTATATGACTGAGAACTGCAGGTGATAATGCCACAGCAGACACCTTGCTTCAACTCATTCCCTAAATCACAGTCTAATCCTGCAGTGTCAGTACCTGCTTTCGCCATTGACAGAACTTCTGGTTTCTATCTCCCAAAGTTCCTTGGTATTAAATGACATGCTGTTACTGACCTTTAACACATATATTCTAGCTCAAACTGGTGTTTTCTCCAAAGACAAGCATTTTTGTGTTGTTACATGGGAATCTCAGCTTCCACTGTGAAAGAAAGAAGTCTTGGCTTTAAAAAATGTGATTAAAAACCAGGACTTACAATATCTCAAAGAAGCCAACTCAACCCCGTCTACAAACATGGTAATTTTTAGAAGTCTTCCAGCACTGGGGAGCCCAGTAATTTTTGAGTGGATTGGCAAGGCTGAAGATTGTCTCAATTGTAGTTTCTTTTGGAAAGCCTGTTATACAGATAGAGTTCCCTACTCCCAATCCCAGTCATCTCTATTGCTTTTCGTGGACAAAAGGAATGAAGGAGCTATCTAAAGGTCTTTTCCACTGAAGATGAAAAAATATTAATACTTTTACACGGAAAGTAGAAACTCAGTATGAACTGCCAGCTCAGAGCAAGGCATAGGCACATCCTGTATGTGTCCAACACTGGCTTTCTCATGACGAGGCCCATCCCTTCAATATAAACAATGGAATGTTATTATTTGAGGGATAATCTGTTTGAACCGCCTTGGTGGTCAGCCTTTACTAGGGTTACTTTCCAATACAGTGGGCACAACAGTTGCAGAACACTCTGCAGGGAAACATCCATCAAAACAAATCTCTGCAACAGAGAATCAACTGTGATATATGTATGGCTGAACTGCCTGGGGATGGGGAGATGGACTTCTGAGGCCCCTTCCAAGGCCTATGTGCAAGAGGTAAATCTATCCCCACAACAGGCACTGTGCCAAAGCCATAATCAGGACCATTTTCAGGAGCTTGGGCTCACTTGGTTTTGAACAGAATGGGAGCTCCAGCCATCCATATTTCCAGAGACCTGCTCCTTCTTTCACTACCAGCAGGTGAGCTATGGAAATGAAGACCACTGAACCACATATGTATGTTTGCAGTAAACTCCTCCTTTCAAGACACTCCACTGGCAAACGCCAGCATACACCTGAAGAGTTAAAAAAATAACTAAATTCAGCAAAAAGAACATGAAAACGAGGGCAGGGATGGCCAGCAGGTTTATTATATCTCAGGAAAATAAGGCAACCCCCTTCCTTTATTTTCTTGCTAGTGAATTGACCATCACAACCAAAGCCATGAATCATTTATCTGCAAATACCCCCAGTGCCTAAGAATGCTGTCAGACTCCTCACTTGCTGTGTGCTGGCACTGGGACATACAAAGGTGTCTGGCAAATCCTGCCCTGTTGAAAAGCTTCCCAGCACCAGTGGGTACGCCAATCTGCTGCAGAGTAGGATACGGCAAACAACATTGTCTGCTGCGTGGGATGGAACCACTTCTAATTCCAACTCTGGCCTGTGTCGCCTGGCAAGGACAGACAAGAATTAGTTACAATGTAACTCAGTCCGAAGACAGAGCCTTAATTGGCCTCTCTCCTGAGAAAACATGGACTTCACAGGAAATTGTTGCCAATGGAAGTAGCCTGAAGCACTGACTTCAGGAAGTACTGGCTGTAGCCAGTCTATCTGGCACTTCGGAGTTCAGGGCAAGAAGAAAGAAGAAAAGCAATCTTTTGGACAAGGAACAGTACAGATGTTCAACTAATTCTTCTGTAGACACTTTTCACTCTTACGTGCAAAAGAGGCACAGGAGCAAAATGCATCTGCTAGTTATTATGTGCTGCATGCAATATAAAACTATCAGGGAAACCCTCAAAGGTTAGTATTTTCCCTCTCCAATAGTTTTTCAGAGCTGAAGAGTTTTGGGGAATGGATGTTTTTGTAGTGTCCATATCTTCTCACCTCTGCTTTTCACAGTGTACATTGCCTGGGCTTGCACAGCACACAGTAATGTTATCCTGAGGCCAACAAAAGAAGAGGGCTAGGGTGTACACGTGGCCCTGCCCAGCATTTACAGTGGTTTTGCCCCATTTTCTTTTAAAGATGGTTGTTAGAAAAAAAGTCATCTCTTCCTTGGTAACCCTTTCCCAATCTTTCTCAACAATTAACAGTCCAACAGTGGATCAGTTCGATCTTCCTTCCTTGGAAATCACTTGACCTGTACAGCAAAGTTTGTTTTGCATAAACAGTTTCAGCCATTTGTATGCCCCTTGCGCTTGTGTTGCTAATAAAGGTTTATATTTGGTGTTGCTAATAAAGGTTTATATTTGGCATGGACAGACAGCAATGAGTTGTTCTCTGTTATGAGTGTAGGCAATCCCGTTTCCCTGTTAGGCCCTGACTATTTGCCAGATGCCATGGTGTTTGCCTGCTGGGATAGGTGGCTGTACATCTCAGCATCATGAAAGCTGACAATTTGTTGAGGTTACAGTCTAGATCTAGTAAGCTTCAAGACAACTCCTTGCTTTAACCCATGAGTAGATGGTCCCTATAGTATGAGCTCAAGCCCTGCTGCTCTTAACACAACTGTTAATAAGCTCTATGATGACTTGCAAGCTTCTGCCTGAAGGGTTCCGTTTTACAGAAGCACTTAGTATGACAGGGGAACATTTAAAAATGCTTCTCAGTGAGATCATTAAAATGGAGAGAAACTTCCATTGCAGTTAGAGAATCAGAGGATACCGTGGCCTGAGAAGCAAGCCAGCTGATACAGAGCAGGTCATACCATTTTGCTACTCCACGCTTCAACTTTCACTGCTACCAAAGGCAGAGGACAGCATTTATCCTCTATAAAGCTTATATAAATCTACAGATGGAAACTGCAAAGAATAGCTAAAGCTTTTTATTATCCTGCTCTTCTACCACACAGGGCTACTCCAACAACAGTTATTTTGACCCAAGGGCAAGACACTCCCTTCCTCAATACAAAGTATTTTCTCCCAGTTATGGAGTATTGCACAGCCGGTGTCCAACTGCCTGCAAGATCTTTAAATGGCACCACTAGCTACAGATCACTGAATTCCATTTGCTCTGACTCAGGCTGCCATAAGAGTGAAGACACAGCTCCCTTCATTGCACATGTCCAGTGAAACACCACACAAGTGAGAGGAGATAACAGATGCTGACCAGCAGGTGAGCCTGCTGCCCCTACCCTAGTAAACTGAATTAGGCAAAAGGCAAGCAAGATAGGGAAAGGCACAACACCAGCAGCATGTGGGAAGGTTCGTGCCTGGGCCTTTACAAATGAGCAGCCTGCATGAGCCATGCCCTTCTCCAGACTCCTCATGCCAGCCAGTGGAACATCACCTCCAGTCCATCTCTTTCAGTTGTGTGGGACCCAGAACAGCATGGTAATCTCCACAACAAGAGGCAAGTGCGGCATTTCCATTGTTTATTGTAGAATGGCCAAGGTTTCACAGCACCACAGATGCATGGTTAAGTCAGATTCCTCTTACAGTCCACTTCACAGTTGCTTTGTTAAGTCACAGCCTTCTCTGGCATTACCCTACTTAAGAAGATGGAGACAAGCACTGCCCCTCAAGTACAGCTGGGGTTTGCTGGAGCTGTTATGTCTCCACACCTTATTAGTGAAAGTTGTGGTTCTTCTCACACTTGTCTCCAGCTCCTCAGAACAGGTGATTTGTAAGAAACTGCTTGCTAGAAGAGCAGAAGTAAAGCAAAGGCAATCAATGCACAGGTCTACTTCAACGCACACCTAAGTGTGAGAGAAGACCCTTGCCCACTCCCCAGCTCAATTCCTCCATCTGCAATTCCTGCATTGTAATCTTGTTAAGAACTCAGAAATAACCACTGAAGCCAGAATGCAGACTGAGCTCAGTTATTCTCTCCATCTATGCCCTCAGTGCTCCTTCACAGTGACCCATAAAGCACTTTACCTAGTAAAGAATATGGAAACTTGCAACAGAAGGCCAACAAGCAAGACTTTTGACTCTTTCCGTTTTGGTAGCTTACTCTGCTAACAGCAAATCAATCCACCACCTACACTCAAGCCTACAGTCAAAAACATCCCTCCAGAGCCTGTACACCCTTTCCTGTTTGGAAGTTTTGACAGAGATAGGAAAAGAATAGTCATCTTCATCAGATGCCTCATTCCAGCTGCAGAAGAGCCTGTGCTTGTAGTCAGACTCCACGTGAATTCTTACAAAGGATCCTGAATGACACTGCAGTGGGCAGAGGAATCCATTCCAGCAGGATCCTGACACTCTGAGGGGCTGCTCAGATGATATTTCTCAGGAAAATAGAGTGTTTTGTGAATCAGATTTTTGACAGCAGAAACATCATTTTTATCTGTGGAAAAGAAAGAAAAACAGCTGTTAGGGATTCTCAACAGGCAGTATGAAAGCCTCTTCCTCAAAAAATACCTGGAACTCTAGTTCCCAGCATATCACCTACCAGCAGTCCTCCCTTTCTTTCTTCCTGTACACCCTCCACCCTTTCTGCACTCACCTACACCCAGCTCCTGCAGGAGACTTTCAAACTCTGGGTCACCTTCCAGGATTTTCAACAGGTTGGTGGACTCCATTCTCTCCAGCTGCACATCCCAGTAGATGTAGATCTTCTGGCTGAAGCTGACATAAACCAGGCAGGGACTGTTGCTTCCTTCTTTGCATGCATAGAGGCCTGCAGAAAGCAGAAGTGTGGAGATCTGAGTACTTCCAAAAGGACAGAGAAAACAAACAGTTAATGCTTCATGATGAGGTACCAAAGCTGTTAGCAGAAAACAGCAATCACTTGGGCAGAGACATGGGTTTGGATATACAAAGTGGCTTTGAGACAATCCAAGGAAGCGTCTCTGAACTGCATGAAGCTTGGGGATTTGTAAGCTGCTTTTTGCAGGTCTGAGAGGGGACTGAGCAAAGCCAAGGCTCAGGTTGGTTCCATGGGGCTCCTCATATCCGCTTAAGAACAGCACAGAAGTGTTCAAATAAAAAAAAACAGTGCGAAAGACAAGAGACTCCTGTAGCACTCCCAAAAAGGACAGGACAAAAACCCCAAACCATCAAAGACAAACTGCAGCATCATCTCCTCTCAACTCCTACTTTTTCCAGATGCCATCAGAGGAAAGACTAGCTAGGCCTTCTGTACGCTAGACTGCAGTACACAGAGAGGAAAATTATTCCCCACTGCAGATAAAGGATTCCAGGTCTCCCAGATGGGAGTATTAGCTTTGAGGGCTGGCTTTGCAATCAGACTCCCCACCTGCACAGAACGCACTGACATTCTCGTCTGCTTGAAACCTGGCAACAGTCCGATTGTGGTCGATGATATATGTCTGACCATCCCATGCACAGGCAATCACCTCCTCATGCCCATTGCCCTGCAGGAAGCAGAAGACTGCATATTAGCACAGACATCACCTATTCCCAGGGTCAGTCAAGAATCTTTCTTGCTTGTTCAGAGAGAGAACACTAATGTTTGAACAAGAGGTCACTTTCGGACATTGTGTGCAGACATTTTGCACTTGCCTAGACATTTTGTGCTTTGAGATCATCTCTATTCTCTATGGCAATCCCTACACATTGTAAGAGCTCGTAGACAATCAGGGTATTAGCAGTGTGCAAAAGCATTCAACTTTGCCATAAGATTGAAGAGCAGCTGGGGGACAAACGCTTATGAATAGATCAATGGAAACTGGGCTCACCAGGTCTAACAGCTCAACTTCTTGCAGGTGGACAGACTGACATGACTGCAGAATGTACTGTCACAGTCAGAGCACTCTGTGTCATGCTGAGATAATCTCAGCCTGTTTCAGCTGAGTCATAGTCCCTCTGCCCTTCCCAAATTCATATATACAAAGACATGTTGAGTTTTTGCCTTCAACCCTCCCAGCCCTATTCAGATACTCACTGTAACATCCAGCTTTTCCAGAGCAAACAGCTGGTGATCAACCTGAACAGACCAGAGCAGCTTGTCTGCTCCTTCCATGAGTTTCAACGTCCCTGAAGGAAGAAAAAAAAAATACAGTCTTGAAAACATTAAAAGGCAGCAATATATTTGCTAATGCTGGCTCCCACACACTCCTTCAACATTCAGGGTTGCTGAGAGTTGCCTACTAATTGCATTGGCACAGCCTCTTGCCTGCTGCATCCATACTGGACACTTAACCCTACTTACCATTTTTCTATTATCCAGATATACTGTGACAGTACTGGGCAGGGGAGGCTGGCCATAAGAAAGTGAAACATAACCATGAGTCTATTCTCACAGTGCCCTCCATGCCTACGTAAAAAAGTATGTCAGCAGAAGGAGTCTTTGGGTCAAACTCTCTTGCCTGACCCAGGAAGGGTTTCTGATGTCCAGCTTCTCCTTCTTTCAAAGATGAAAAGCACTGAGCCCCTGGTTCCCTGCTTTGAATTAGTGACAGGCCTTGTCTACCACCAGGGCTTTCTTCCAGGACAGCGGTAGGACTTACCATCCAGAGTACAGAGGGCAAAGAGACCTGAGCCGCTATTCTCACTGGAGTCGCCTGTAAGTGCAAAAGAAAATTGCTGGAGTTGATGGCATTTTATAAGTGTTGTCACCTCTGTCTCCTGAAACAATAAAAAAGATCCAGAACAAGCTGATCCATCCTGCCTCCTTTTTGTTGCCCAGTTGTGTGCAGGACAGCACTGACAAATGTGACTAGTTAAATCTGAGGAGGAGACTCCCCTGACCACTGGGCTGCTTCAGCCCTTCAATAAATCTCTGCCTTGCTACCAGTCAGGAAAGACATGCAAGGTCAAGTTTTAAAAGTGATATCACACTTGGAGAGAGAAGACTGGAGCTGTATTCAACTAAAGCTGCATTTAATCCTTTCAATGACAAGGCAAGAGAGACACTGGCTGCCTGAGTTCTGCAGGAACCCAGGGTGCCTGGCAGTCAGGGGCAAGCAAGCAGAGCTGAAAGCAAATAGGCAGTTTCCCCAGAATAACTTAACAATTCAAGCCTACCTCCACTGCCCACAGACAGCTCCAAGCTACATCCCCCTGCACACTCTCGGGTTGCAAACTACCCCATTTCCACAGATCAGCTTAAAGCAAAGTCAGCTGGTTGAGTGCTCAATTGCCCTTTGCTGCTCATTCACCCATACAGGCTCTGATCCAAAAGATCTGCTGCATCCCCCTCACAAACTGGTCAGCATGGCACTCCTCAGCTGTTTCACTTACTGATGGTCCAGCATCAGTGGGCTTTTTTACAACCTTCTTTTCATCTCTTATTCTGTGTGCCTTCATTTTTCACAGACATCTCGCAATAAATGCAAGGCTTCGCATGCAGTGAAATAATTGATTTCACGCTCTGTTGACCATGTTGCTCACAGCAGCATCAGAGATGCTGAAAACATGACAAGCTTAGGAATCACAGAGGAAAGGTACTCTGAGGAAGGGGAAGGGGGTGGGGTGCAGTGGATTGCTCTTCTCCCTAAACTCTAATTATCTTGGACAGCCTAAGTCATTCTCGGGCAGCACTGCAGGAGGCAATACTTGGGCAGAAAATAAGAGAAAGTGATCTCCACTTGGAATTTTCTGCCTTCTATTACGCCCACACACTCCAAAGGGGAGTGAAAGCTACCTGCTCTCCACAGGTACCAAGAGAGGGTTCAGCAGGTGCACCAGGAACAGGTCAGAGCACAAAGTAGTCACACAAGGAAAGCAGTGGCAGTGTAAGAAAAGTTTGGACACAACAGCAGTGTGTCAGGGCTGAGAGAAGCCAGCAGCTGTGGAGAGTTTAGATACAACAGCTGAATAGAACACAGTGGAAGGGGACAGAGGACAGTGATAAAAATGAAATATGGAAGTGGCTCTGGAGAGGTTGGGACTGCATAGGAGAAGGAGGAAGAGCACATATCCGCCAGGTATCGAGATTCAAATGCTGAAAAGCAGTAACAAAGATGAGGCTGTGGGAAGGAAGAAATGCATTTAGGAAATAAGAAGAAGACATGAGCTGCAGTCATGCAAAAGCAAAAATCAAGGACATCTGTAGGAGCATGGCATGGCACCCATTCAGACTGACTAAATGCAGGTCAGTGGAGGCTGCAGAGAAACTGTTGTGCTAGGTGAAGAATAAGGGCTACCCAGGGAAGGACAAAGGCTATAAAAAGCTCCCATGCAAAAATCCAACTGTCTTTCTTTGGGAGCTGGCTGAGACAAGTCAAGATCCCTCTGTTCTTGCAGTTGCCTCCCACTGTTATTTTTCAACCACAGGAAATCTGATTTCATCTCGGACTGACATACTGAAAAACTGTCCCCTGAAAATCAGGGGCCACTGTTGGTCCAGAAACCCCAAGCTGCTAATCTCTCACCTCGGGCAATGCTACCAATTAGATGAGTGGAGACATTCTTGTTGTGAATCCGTCCAGATGTTTGGTGTAGAATAACATCTCGAACAGGGGCCTCACTAGGTAAAAAAGAGAAAGACATCAGGGAAAGGTTAGGGAACCACGGCTGGGTCTGTGCCAGAACAATCTCAAGAGCAGTGTAGTCCAAAGCTCTACAAATCCAGAGACACACAGAGTTTGTGAAGAGGTTAACCCTTTAAAGGTAAGGGCTAAGTAAAAGGATATGTGCCACTTCAAGGTGTGAAAGGAACTCATTAATGTTTAAAAATCCAAAATCAGAATGATTTTATGCATCGAAAAAAAACTGGAAAGAGCTCAGAATAAAAAGTAAAGCGTGTATTTCAACGAGGGAAAAAAAGAAAGACAATTTTTATTACTACTGCCACATAAACATGGCTGCTTTTCACTCAAAAGCATCTGCCCAGGGTTTAACAGGTTGGTGAGAGACCACGTCTGGGCCTGGCTTCTGGCTAGGAGGGTACCATTCCACTAAGGTCTCCAAGACATTAAGGAGACTTGCCTCGTTCCCCTTCTGCTGCAGTTTTTTCTCTGCCTTGAAGTCTTACAGAACACCACAGAAACACCCCAGTTCCCCACAAGGATCCTTCCAGCACCAAGACAATAACAAACACCTCACTACTCGTTCTGATTGCTCTGCTTGTGATTTATAGGACTGGTTGGCAGGGGGCTCATTAGGAAAGCCTCCAATTGCCTCACCTGGAAAGTGAACCCCAAGTGAACAAAGCTAAAGTCTCATTCTGGGGTTCAGACTAATTTGGCTGGGCCCAGCCTTTCAGTTGTCACCCTTTCCAACATTAGATAGGTCACTGCATTGCTCTGGAGATGAAGGTCACTCATTCCCCTGCCTTAGCTCCCAGTAACACTCCCCTCAGGGATCTCTTTTTGTCACTCTCCTTGCCCAATCTAAAAGAGAGGAAAGCAAGCAGTAGTATTCATCTTTGTGACAGATACAAAGAGTGTTCATGGAAGCTTGGGTGCAGGTGGGTTTAAGCGACGAGTTGCCAGCAGTACAGTGGGACACTGAAGAGAGGACAGTGACAGCACCCCCTGCCTCACAACAGCTGTGTGTTGGCACCCTCGTGTGATGGGCCTCCACAGCACCATCTCCTCTTGTACTCTCACAGGAACACTCCTCACCTGCCTGGGGCAGAGCCGTCCCTTCCTGCGGCTGAGTCCCGTTGCTCTGTGTCCCAGGTGCACAGCAGGATGGCATAGCCACAGCCTGGCTGTGACACCATCAGCTCCGGGGAGCCATCAGGGCCCGGGTTCACAGAGAGGCTGTCCACCTGTACTGGCAGAGACAAAACACAGAGTCAAGAATTGAGAACTTTAAACACCTCCAAAAGGTTTACAGTGCTCCTTGAACCTAAATCTGAATATGCCAAATCTTCTGACAGAGCTGAACAGGACCTGAACAAAATCAGGTAGAACCAAAATGTTGTAAAAAGTTGTTTCCCTACCAAAACCCACTTCAGAACAACACCAGTACTTCCACTAATGCTCTCTAGTTGGGCAAGAACAACTGCTTTCCAGACCAACCCAGCTGCTGTTCCACATGTACAGGTCAACCACTGGGCAAATCTCCTTTCAAGGCATCAGTGTGACAATTGTTCATAGGACTGAGATTTTGTGCTTCTTCCCTTGGAAGAGCCACCTATTGAAGACTGTATGACAAGTACTGCTCTGAACATCCTTTTTCCTTACCTGACCTTCTAGCAGCCATTTCTTCAACAGGAGCAGCTGTCCAGAGATGTGGTCTGAGTTCTCTGATGAGTCCTCCCACCGGAAGGCACGTACCACCCTGTCAGTGTAACCCACCACCAACTCACACTTTCCATCTCCATCTGCAGGGAACAGAATTGATGGACTCTCAGGCTTTCATAGTCCCAGGAGCCCTGACATTCAGAAAACACTGTGCTGGTTTCAATAGGTAGCGTCCCAGAGGATCCCAATCCTGTAACAAAAACTTGCACTTCAGAAAAATTCCTGAAGTTCTTGCTTCTTTCCTCCACAACTCGGCTGTGGTTTGTTACAGTGTCTATTTCAGCAAGATAATAATTTCCTTCTGCAAGTCCCCCACAGTTTCTCTCCCTCCTGCCTCCCACATAAACTCCCTCACCTGCATTCCCACACCAGCTTTGTGGCTTACCAATGTCATTGATCAGCATGACCTTGGTGTTGGCAGGAATGTGCTGTTTGAACACTGGCTTCTGCTCTTCTGCTGCTGACAACTCATGGTGACCTGAAGCATCTGGGTGTTTTGGAGAAGTGAGGTCAAAAAGATGAAACCAGCCTTCTGCACTCACGGCCACAACGAAATTCTGAGGGAAGAGAAAAACCTTTTGATTCTTCCTCTTTTAGAAACTGCAGAGAATGTCCCACAAGAGGGCAAGGGAAGATACAAGGGTAGATCCATCAAGATCAATGACTGCTACAGATGGAATAGGAGGGAGGTTTTTGGTCAGCACACAAACTCCTCAGGTACTGGAAGTGTTCAAACTTCTGGTTCATCTCTGTCAGACTGTGCTATCAAGCTGATGTGTGCATGTAATCCCCAAACAGTGTCTGGCTTTCTCAATGCTAACGTCAGCTCTGCTCCCCACTGGAGCAAACACGGCAACAGTATTTTGGGCATGGTGCCTAAACTGGGACCTTCAGACTCGCCAGTCCTGGCTTAATCCTCAGAAAAAAAATCCAACAAAAGAAGTCATATTAGAGCCAGCAGAATCTGCCTGGGAGTCCAGACTATTCTGTGTCTCAGTCTTGTTTAGATGACCTTAACTGCACACAGCCAAGTGGCAGAAGGGCCATGGCCCACAGCAGGCATCAGCACAAGCAGAGCAAAAGCCACTGAGCAAAAGGAGCAACCCTCAAACCACCAAAGCCTTGTGGTGATCACACAGAAGAACAGGGAAATCAATAGTACTCTCTGAATACAGAATGGATTTCCTTGCTCATTAAAACCTGCATATGGCTCACAGAAAGATACCAGTTACACGTAAACAGAATAGTTTAAAAACAGTAGTGTTAAAACTCTACCAGCAAGGCAGATCCTGGTGACAACTCACTTGCAATCTGTTCTCCTCCAACTCAGTACATGACACGACCCTAATATCCTAAGCAGCTCCCACATACCCTACAGACACAGCTGGGAAGAGTTTGGCTTCTCTCACCTTTCCTTTATTGCATACATCTCCAACACCAACACATGTGAGCTGCAAAAGAAAAGGCCATACATGAGAGACAGCAACCCAAACCAGCACTTTGGGATAAGCCTCTGCCCTACCCCTCCTCTCTCATAAAGCATCTCTTGAGTGCTGAACAACATTTTGAAGGACACGAAGAGCAGAGTCAAGGACAGAAACATATCTGTCACACAACTGGTCAGAGCCCTGGGCCAAAATCCACAGTGCAGGGTCAGGGTGGGACAGGAGCCCAGTTCCTATGTTTGTTCAGCTCATTACTTCCAGCCCATGGGGCCAACTGTGAGCAAAGGCAGGGTCTTGCACGAAAAGCAGCAGATCCAGTTCAGGCTGCTCATTCCTCTCTGGCCTACATATTCCTAGGCAATGGACAAGGATAGCTGACTGCACATACACCAAAAGGTCCAACCATTTAGAAATTTTGTCAAGAACTGACCATTCCTTGGCAAGATCGCACAGCCCAGGGTTTGCTGTCATCGTTCTTGTAAACGTAGAGTTTTCCATTGGTATCTCCCACCACTAGTTCATTCAGCTGTACAAGACAATTGGGTTAGTAGGAAGAAGTCCATAATTGCAGTAACATTTCCTCTACAACAATCATTTCAGAAGTCATCTAAAAAGCACTCAGTGGGAAGAAGCAGCAAAACACAACAAGAGTTCAAGAGACAGTCTTGAATCAATAGGGAGAGTCTGGGAAATATAAAAGCCCTAGTTTTACTCTTGCAGATAAAAGAGATGGACAATGTCTCCTTAGAGCAACATCCCATTATCTACTGCTTCAGAGTTGTGACACTATTTTAACATCCTGCTTTGCTAATCATCATCACCCCATCTTCCATCCTCCAACCCAAACTGACTTAAATCACTCAAGGAAGATGATGGCAATGAGGAAAACATAACCATCCAGAAAGAGGCTGCAAGAACACTTAACATAAGATTTACACTCAATGTTCAATCTCACTGATGAAGGGCCAAAGGTCTTTCAGAATGGGAATTATTTCTTCAAAGATGACTGCTAAAAATCACCAACCACCCTTGCTGACAAGCCTGCTCCCATCATCCCATCTCCTGCATCGTGCCTCTGTGTATTAAAATTGTGTGCATTTCATAACTCCCTGCACACCTTATCCCATATAACACGACTTCTCATGGAATCATCTACCTCATTGCTAGCCATGGCACTTTTCAGGGTAAGGCTGTAATAAAACTTGACTGTTGAGAAGAAACAGTTTGCATATACCTGGTTAAGCTAATCTCTTCCTAGTTACCGACAAATCAGCCACACCAAACCCAACCATTTGTGGGGGTTGATAGCACCATTCCCAATGCACATCCATCACAGAGGTTAAGGGGCACTGAGACTTGGCTTTGCCCTGCTTACAATCTGCTGAGCCCCAGCAAAGTGTTTCCCCACAACCCTAAGTCCCCCCGCCACGACAGCGGAGTGTCTGTCTCTGTTTGGGACCCAAAGCTGGATATACACTATCCCCTCTGGATATACACCATGCCCTCTGGATATACACCACCATCCCCTCTGGATATACACCATCCCCTCTGGACATACACCATCCCCTATGGATACACACCACCATCCCCTCTGGATATACACCATCCCCTCTGGATACACACCACCATCCCCTCTGGATACACACCACCATCCCCTCTGGATACACACCACCATCCTCTCTGGATACACACCACCATCCCCTCTGGATATACACCACCATCCCCTCTGGATACACACCATCCCCTCTGGATACACACCACCATCCCCTCTGGATACACACCACCATCCCCTCTGGATACACACCATCCCGGCCCCACCAGCCCGTCCCACGGCGCTGCGAGGAGCCCTGACCAGCCGCAGCCCAGAGCCACGGCAACATTCCCTTCCCAAGGCAGCTCCAGGGGGCGTTTGCCCCAAACCCTGCGCCTCCCACACCCCTCTGGGCCCTCTCGCTCCCGGCCCGCAGCCCCGCTTTGGCTGCCCAAGGCGGCGGCTGCTCCTGCCGCTCCTCCTCCCGCCGCGGCCCACACGGGGGGCTCCCCACACCGACACCCCGCACGGGTATCCACACGGATATCCACACGGGCACCCCACACCGACACCCCGCACGGATATCCACACGGATATCCACACGGACACCCCACACCGACACCCCACACGGGCTCCATCCCCACACGGGCACACCACACGGACACCCCACACCGACACCCCGGGGGGCTCCCCACAGGGGTACACCATACAAGCACCCCACAAGGACACCCCGGGGGGCTCCCCACACGGGCACCCCACACGGACACCCCGCACCACACCCCACACGGATATCCACACGGACACCCCGGGGGGCTCCCCACACGGGCTCCGTCCCCACACGGACACGCCGGGGGGCTCCCCACACGGGCACACCCTACAAGCAGCCCGCACGGACCCCCCCGAGGGGCCCGGCAGCGCCGCCGCGGCCCCCGCGCCCGGCCCCGCCCGCACCGCGTCGTTGTCGGCGTCCCCCAGGCAGATGGCGTGCGGGAAGAGGCTGCCGGCGAAGTCCAGCGCCACGCACTGCACATAGCTGACCGACCGCATCCCGCGGGGCCCGGCAGGGACCACGGGAGAGAACCACGGGAGAGAACCACGGGAATCACGGGAGAGATCCACGGGAAGGACGGGAGGGGATCACGGGAGCGCGGGGCGGAGCTCCCCGCCAGACTCATTTCCCCTTCCCCCGGACAGGGACGCTCCTGTTCCTCCAAAAACACCGCTCGGCATAAAGGATTTATAAACCGAGAGAGACAGATGCGTGTGGTTTACAAAGTCAGTATCGCAGTTGTTTATTGTAAGCATTTTTTTTTTTCTATAAGGACATACATAACGAATAGTTTATATTTGAAGTTTACATGCATGACCTCACTTATAAACACTAGTGTGCCACCTTCTGCTGGCAACTAGCTAAACCCACTTTTAAGGACAGCACGGAACATCCTTTCAGCCGCCTGAATAAAGCATGTTTAGTGTCCTTAGTAGATTTACATTCCTAAACATTTCACAGTTTGTTAGGTAGTAACAATGAGGGCAAAGTAGTACTTTCAACACTGCTCACACTTAACATATCCACCATCGACTAGAATTTTTCAGATGTGCTACAGAAACCATCTCACTTTTTGCTTTCAGAAACACGTAGAACTGTGGAGGGTTTTTGAAAACTGCTGTTCAACAATTTAGGACTTGGTGCTATGCTTACTTTAACAAGAGTTTCAGTCAGAGGCTGTTATTCCTAGTAATAACTATCAACAAATCAAGGTATTTACCTGCTGGAGAAAAAGTACTCTCGCTTGGCATTCCTGCCCCCCTTACCTCTTTTCTGTGTCTATTAAGCCCTTGTAACTCCAGTTGATACTCACACTGTGTTGTTTCCCACAGGTACTGGTCATGCTTTGGTACAAGTTTATCACATACACTGAGGTGTTGCTATCAAGTCAGAACTCACAAAAATCACCTGCGTTCCCTGGCAATGCTAAGATTTTATTAGGCAAACCGAATCAGCTTTTCTTTAAACATGACGACCTGCCAAGCACTCTATGCTGCCTCTCCTCCTATCCCAGCCCCAGCCCACCGAAGCTTAGGGCATTGCTACACCGTGCAGAGAGCAGTGCAGCTCACAGCTCCCTAAGCCAGAGCCAACCCAGCGGCAGGTGGTGAATTCATTATGTTGGGCCCAGGGGCAGGACATGTCAAGCAGCTCTTACCACTTAGGTGACAGTCCAGTTCTACAGCTGCCAGGCCCATGGTGTCCTGGCACTGCTGCAGGACAGGTACTGGCAACACCCCAGCCCGTAAGAACCCCATGAGTAAGCACTTACACAGTACTTCTCTCTCAGGAAAGGAGACTCAGAATTCAAACTAAGATTTCCAATGTAATTCATGTTAAAACAGGGATACTCTCTGCACTATACACACAATTCCAGCTCATTGCATGCCATGCAAATCTTTCCCACTGTAGGAAAAAAAAAAAATCCACTTTTTTAAAATCTGAGCAGAACAGATTATCTACCTTCCTTCTGCAGAGAAGGCAAAAAGTGCCCCTGCTGCTAGAGTGGTCTTAGAACAGGACACTGGAGATGCTGAGTTTAACACTACACGACAGGATAAACAGAACAGCTGAGTTTGAGTACTACTATGTTCCATGCCTGCAGACAAACAAAAAAACCCACCCCAACAAAAAGCCCCCACAAAACCCAAAAGCACTCCCACCCCCAAACAAGACACACAAACTGCAGAAAGAAGCAGAATACCAAGTAATAGCTTTCTTGTGAGATGGGGATAAGCAGACACTAGAATCACTCAGGAGTTCATAGTTCATTAGGATTTAGAAGTATTTGTAATATGCAAACCATTATCACTTACTTTCTCTTCAAAGCCAGTCACTTTCAGGTATAAATACTGGGGTTTTTTTTCCGCTGGTCCAGTTTTACAACGTGGTGGGCAAAGAAGAAGGTAGCAACATGAACAGATAGTAAGATCTATGCATAGGTTACAGACTTGCTTTTTGAATAGTTTTCAGCAACATATTTTGTCCTCTTGCAAATATATGGGTAAATATTTTATCAAATATTGTGGGAATTTTCTACGGTAATGAACAACAGAAAAATAAGACACCATGGCTATGTGGATGAGAACACAAAGGACAGTAAATTTTTTCAGTTCTGTGCAAATTCCAATAAAAACCCACGAAAAGTTCCATTTTCTTGAGTTTAATTGGAGCTTTATTACTTAAGCCATGACTTCAGTCTTCACCTTCAGCAATTTGCGAAGAGGAGGCATACAAGAAAGGTTACAATATTTAATGGAAGGGACTCCCTACTCAACAGGGGGAACAAGGGCAACACCAAGGCAGAAGAACTGGAGCGTAAATTTGTTCTTAAGTCTCATTTGAGGACTCCTGGAAAAAGCTGATTACTTCAAAGAAATCAAGGAAATAAATGTAGAAAGCAGAATGTGGGATTCAAGTAAGCTGGAACCAGAAAGAAACAAACACTGATGACAAAATGGGAACTACGACCTGTCAGCCTCAGCTCTGTGCCTGGGAAGATCATGGATCAGATCCTCCTAAGATGCTATGCTAAGGCACATGGAGAATGGGGAGGTGATTCAAGACAGCCAGCGTGGCTTCAGCAAGGACAAGTCCTGCCTGATAAACCTAGTCACCTTCTGTGATGGAGTGACTACATCAGTGGGCAAAGGAAGGGCTACGGATGTCATTTATCTGGATTTCTGTAAAGCCTTTGACAGTCCCCCACAACATCCTTCTCTCAGAATTGGAGAGAGATGGATTCAATGGGTGGACTGTTAGATGGGTAAAAAATTGGTTGGATGGTCACATCCAGAGGGTGGTGGTCAATGGCTCAGAGTCTCAATGGACATCAGTGACTACTGGTGTCCCTCAGGGGTTTGTATTGCGACCAATGTTAATTAGTATCTTCATTAATGACATAGATGAACAGATTGAGTGCATTCTCATCAAATTTACAGATGACACTAAGCCCAGTGATGCACTTGACACATGTGAGGGATGGGATGCCATCCAGAGGGACCTGGACAAGCTCAGGAAGTGGGCCCATGGGAAGCTCAGGAGGTTTAACAAGGCCGAGTACAAGTTGCTGCACCTGGGTTGCAGCAACCCCTGGTTTCAATACAGGCTGGGCATGAATAGATCGAGAGCAGCCCTGCCAAGAAGGACTTGGGGGTGCTGGTGGGTGAGAGGCTGGACGTGGGCCGGTGACGTGTGCTCACAGCCCATAAAGCCAATTGTGTCCTGGGCTACATCAAAAGCAGTGTGGGCAGCAGGTTGAGGGACGGGATTCTGCCCCTCTGCTCCAGTGAGACCCCACATGGAGCGCGGCATCCACCACTGAGGTCCTCAGCAAAGGAAGGACAACAACCTGGAATGAGTCCGGAGGAGGCCAAGATGATTAGAGGGATAGAGCACCTCTCCTTACAATAAAAGGCTGAAAGAATTGGGATTGTTCAGCTTGGAAAAGAGAAGGCTTCAGGGTGACCAAATTGTGGCCTTCCAGTACCTGAAGGGAGCCTACAAGAAACATGGAGAGAGACTATTTACAAGGGCAAGCAGTGACAGGACATGGGAGAATGGCTTCCAATTGAAAGAGAATAGATTTAGATTAGATATTAGGAAGGAATTTTTCACTTGGGGGTGGGACAGGTTGCCCAGAGACTCTGTGAATCACCCATCCCTGGAAACATTCAAGGCCAGGTTGGATGGGTCATCGAGCAACCTGGTCTAGTGAAAGCTGACCCTGCCCACAGTAGAGGGGCTGGAACTAAAATGATCATTGAGGTCCCTCCCAACTCAAGCCATTCTATGATTCTATGAAAAAGCAAATAAAGCAAGCAGAGTAAATCCAGACAGAACCCAAACAGTAACAGAGGCTGAATGAATAAATAAAGTCACTAGGATTAAACTGGATTTATGCTGCCACTCAGCTTCTTGAACAGCCACATAAAGCTGTAACTGACTGTGGCATGGTGGCTTCAGCCTCTGCTCCCTTGAAGCCACTATCCAACCAGGTAGAAAAATAAAGGTCTAATTCACTGGAAATTCATTTACAAAACTAATGGAATAGGGTTTGTTTTTATGCTTCTGCTTCAACTTCTGATTTATCTTCCACTCCATTCTGCTCATCTTTCATTTCTGCATCTTCAGTGTGGCTGGTCTGAAGAGTGGCAGCTGACTAAATGGAGAGACAAAGAAAATATATTAACATAATGAAATTATAAAACTGCTAGCACAAACATTGTTTGATTCTTATAACTAGGAAACCTAGTCTTCCCTGCAAGACTGAATTAATATATTGGGATCTTCAGCCAAGGGAAACCAAAAATTTCATTTCAATTTTCATGCATCTAAGAAACCAGATGCAGGTTAGAAGAGGTTGAGATATAACACTGGCATTAGGTGGTTATTATTCATAATGCCTGCACACACTTGCTACACAACACTTTCTTAGAAAAGTCCTTTAACTAAAACTCATTTACAAAGCTTCTACACAGAATTGCTTTTCTCCTGCTTCAATTTCAATGTGATTTATTTTTAGCCATTCCCATAGCCTACCCCCACCCCCAACCTGTAGGAGGCACACTTGGGCTCAGCATGTGAAGAAATATCTTTGTTGGACAACTTGTTTCATGAAGAGTGACTTTAACCCAACAACAGTGATTTGGATGTCTTCTGGAAGAGCTTGGCTGGAAGAAAATATGATCTGACAAGGTGGCTGCTCTAAAGCCCTCTCCTTGCTGCATCTTCCAGTCCACATAAAAAAGGTGTGGAAGGCAGAGAGCCATGTGGCAGGGGTCCAAGGTTAGTTTTTACAATAGGACATAACCAGCACATCCTGACCTTGCAATAATTTTCAAACATGGTAAAGGGAGGTAAAAATGTTTTGGCCTTCTCATCTCAAAAACTAGTGCAATGAAATTGCTATTCCACCTGTCAGCCTGGCACCTTGAACCATCTGTTTTATCATGATGATGGAGGAGAGCCAGACAAAAACAAGCGAAGTCTTAAGCATGAAATGTTAGGAGAGGTGAGTAGGAGGGGAAAAAGGGGCAGAATCCTTAAATGTTACATCAACTTGGCTGCAACAAGAAACCAGTTAAAAAAATCTTCCAGACACCAAATGTCAACCTTTCCTCCTTAAAAGCATTCTGTGAAGCACACAGAAGCCAAGTCTTCTCTCACAGAAGACCTTTTAGCTCGTAATACTGGACTTAAGATAAGGTGATAAATGTCCTGACCTTTAAAAATCCACTTTACGTATGTGAACTATTTGAATTCGTAAAATGAACTACTGATGCAAGAGTGGCTGTTGAAGTCAACAGACTGTAAGATATGCAGTGTTAGCAATTTCAGAACTATGGTCCAAGCTACCTTCTTAGCAATCAGAAGACATTCGGTAAACAAACCCTCTTCTTCAGAACTTTGAACTTTTATTACCACCACTAATGCTGGAGCTAAAGTAAAGCAAAATTCTAAATGTATTAACAGGAAAACAAGTTTTTCTTACAGGAAAATAACCTGAAGACTGACCTAGGGAGTAAGTGTCCTTTACAGTTTACAGTTCCATCAACCCTAGTTCATATAAAACCATATCAATTTAAGATAGGCCAGATGGCTCAGAGTAAAAAAAAAAACCAGTGCACACTTCCAAGATAATCTCACTTCTTGAGAAGAATTCACCAGGCCAGCGGCATCCTGGCTTGCATCAGAAGGACCAGTGCAGTGATTGTCCACCTGGACTGGGCCCTGCTGAGGATGCACCTCGAGTCCTGTGTCCAGTTTTGGGCCCCTCACTTCAAGAAAGACATTGAGCGGCTTGAAGCATGTCCAGAGAAGGGCAACATTGCTGGGGAAGGGTCTGGGGCACAAGTCTGATGAGGAGCAGCTGAGGGAACTGTAGGTGCTTAGCCTGGAGAAAAGGAGGCTCAACTACCTAAAAGGAGGTTGTAGCAGCAAGGTGTGGGTCAGACTTTCCTCCCAGGCAACTACTAACAGGACAAGATGAAATGGTCCCAAGTTGTGTTAGAGGAGCCTCAGATTGGATATTAGGAAGAATTCTTTCACAGAAAATTCAGGGCAGTGCTTGAGCCACCATCCCTGGAGTTATTTAGGTGCAGATGAGACTCTTGGTGATGTGGGTTAGTGGTAGACTTGGCAGTGTTAGGTTGTGATCTTTTATTTACATTTGGTTGGATTCCAACCTAAAGGATTTTACAACTTGAAGCTAATTCTAGCCCAAGCAGAGAGGAAAATTGGAACTAAGTGCCACATCTTTCCAGTATCCCAAACAGTCTGCAATGTAAAGGTTGTGAGTCTGCCTTTTGCCAAGAATATTACTCTACCAATTATCTGTCTTAGAGCTGAAGGGTACATTTTGGAAAGCACTTTTGTACTTTTAGAGGGTATAGCTTGTTTCAGCAATCCACTCTTTCTCTCTCAGCAGCATAACTTGCTGTGTCCCACACCTAGTTGGAGGAAGACAGATTCCCAGCAGCTGTGCTAGCTCAAAGGAACCTTCACAACAGAGCCTGACAGCTGGCAATTAAATCTTCTCATTTCAAAAGTGAAGATGCCTAAAAGTGAAATAACTCTAGTTTAGTTGCTGTATCTTTATCTTCCTGAGATTTTTCATTAAAGCCTACCAAAATTAAGATACTGCGTGGCTTTACGTCACTATGTCTAGAAGGAAAGAATACTTTATTCCAAGCTCCAGTAAGCAAGGACTGTTGAGATCAGGCTGCTTTAGCCAAAAAAAGAAGAGATGGCTGTGAAGCATTTCATGTAGGAAATTGTCAGCTGACAGTCTGAGGTGACTGAATTGTCAGGATACACTCATCTGAGGACACCAGGCCTCTGGGAAGACTCAGGGACACAGTTAACCACAGGCAATTGGCATATCAACATCTGACAATTTGTTATATTCTCTATGTGTATTCTGGAAAGGCAGACACAAAGATGTGTGAAAATAACCTCACAAAGTGAAAGCTTCTGCACTCCCCATGTTATACTGAAGAAATTTGAGTTTTATATAAAACCAGGATTTATCTTAAAAGTTACAGGTCTACCTAGACCTTCTGCAACCATCAGATTTAAGGAAGAGAAAGAAGGTTTTCTTAGGATATGTGATTTTCACCAGTAACTTGGAATGTTTCTTGCTAGCTGATACAACCTTGTTATAACCTGTATTCATGTACTGCCACTATTAACTGAACTAGTATTTAATGAAGTTCTAGTAAAAGTTTATTAGAAAAATCATCCATTCCTAGAATAATCAGTCTTCTGACACGTCATAATCAATCTGCAACATTTGAACTGGAGACCATCAACCACATCTTAATATCTCCACGAGAAGCAAGATGGTGCTCAGCACCATCTGTATGGCAGACATAAGGTCTCACTAGATGCGCCACCCAGCCACCAGACCAGGCTGTTCTTTAGAACAATTGGTTCAAGAGTATGTTCTTTTTAAGCTGGAACATTATCATATTTGTATCTCATCATGTCAATTGCTTTCTGATTAACACTGGTCTGTTGCAAATTTGGTTGAACTAAGTAAAAGCATTCTGTGCAGTGCTTGGTACTGCTAGCTTCTTGTTCAAACAAGATGGTCTAACAATTTTGACTCTTGGCTATTTCGAGTTCAACCCCCACTCCCCAAAGGAGTCTACTTGAATGTTCTCCTGCTATAATTATCTGTTCCAAGAAGTAAGCTAAATACCTAAACCACTTTTGCTTACCTAACACATGACACCACCTCTTGTAGTCTTCTGGAATAGTGTTACCTACCTTTAAGTCTTTGTCTGCAAGCCTTTGGAACATGTTGGCATACATCTTTTTCTCCTTCTCATGCTGCTCCCTTATTTTTTGCTGACAGGTTACCAGTTGCACCTTGGCAGCTTTGTTACTTGGGTAAAGTTGTATCACTTTCTGGAAGTCTCCTCGGGCCAGCTCAAAGTCATTGACAGCCAAATGGGCTTCTCCACGCCGGAAGAGGCCTTTTTCATTGTTGCTATCCAATTCGAGCGCCTGCATTAAAAAACAAAGCCAAACCACATACAACAATTATTTTTCTTTTATAAAGATTATATGCAGTCAAACAACCGGAGACCGCTAGGAACTGTACCTTCTGATATAGTCAGTCTTGTCAGGGCTTACTAATAAGGTGAGTGAAACACAGTAGAAGTTAGTACACAGAAGAATGAATATAGTAGGCTATTTGACAGAGAAACAGCAAGTCTAAGATTTAGTCTCAGCCCTAACCCAGCTCTTCGAAAGACATTTGCCAACATGACTACCTCCACCAAGTGTTTCTGATTTCTAAATACTTGAATATTCTCCATGGAGCAGTGAGTTAGAAAAATATGTTCAAAGGACAGTGATTATGAAAATAATCTGCTGGATATTTTTTCGTGTATTCAGTACTATCCAAATGCCAGCTGATAAGAAAGGCCCAACACCACATGGCCTGTTGTTCCCCACATTTCTAAAACAGAAGATAAACTGCACAAGCAGTCTGACAGTTTAAGAATAAATAAACCCTGACTACCTTGTTGCAGTTCTCCAAAGCCGGGGAGTATTCCTTTAGCTTGAGATGGCACATAGCTAGATTAAGGTGGGCAGCAAGCCTCAAGCTTTTGGCTTTTGATTCCTCCTCATCAGAGAGTCCCGATTCATGCTCCAGCCATGACACGATCTTCTTATACTGTAATGCTGCCCGTTTGTATTTTCCCTCCTGTAAACAGGGCAGTTCAATTACCACAAGCTCATCACAGTAACTTTTACATCCCTCTTGCCCCTTCTGCTTACCTTGAGCAATAGACCTGAAAAAAAACATTTGATCAGAAAATAACTTCTATCATCATAAACATACTATTTCTGAAAGCCATTCTCGCATAGGATCAGAAAATCTTTAGGAATACCTACAGCTCCCCAGTAAAGCTAGAGGTATATGCCAGCATTGATACTTCACTCTGAACTCCCACTTTATATCCCACCTCAACTTTTGATACAAAAAAAAAAAGGAAGATGGGGTGTTTTCAAAATGTGTTATGAAGATAATGGGAAATTTTTCCTTTGGCTGGTCAAATTCCTTGAAACAGCTTCTCCACACATCTCTACCTAAATGAATTGTTGTTCATTCACAGCACTATCCCACAGCAGAAACTTGAATACTGTAACCTTGCCACTATTCCATGTATGCCCCAAAGTTATCTGTACGCAGAGCAAACAGCTTTAACAGAGAACTTCCTGCAGTTAGTTCTTTGGATAATCCAACTGACTTTCTTTTTTTTTTTTAAGACAACTTCCCCTCCAATCCTCCCTGTAAAATCTTACAGAATACCATGAACACCACTCAGAAATGACAGAAGCTGTAGTCATCATTATCAGCTCATGACATGGACTAAGAAATGCTATTATTATTACTTGGGGACAGTAGCTTACCTTGAAGTACTGAGTGCCTCTCTCCTTCACAATGGAGCTTTGCTCCAGCTTCTCATCTGTGTTCATTTCCCAAGACTCCTTAGCCTACCCAAAGAGGAATAGTTCAAGTCAACTTCAATACAACAATACAACTTCTAGGGAAATCAAGTGGCTATGTTGCTTCCCACAGGGAGGCAGAGATAGGTTTGGCTTTGCAGAGCTTTGCACTGCTACTGGAAACCAGCCTAGAGCATGACAGACAGCAACAGACAGGGACACAGTGAGAATAAGGGTCATTTCGGCCAAGAGCTCCCAGCATGTCACCATCTCTGGCAACAGTGGCCTCCTTATTTCACATCACTAGTCAAGGATTCCACTGTCCTTGTTTAAGCTGCACTCGCACTTCTTCCCTGGTCCCCAGGATCTCTTTGGGGTTTTATCTTGTGTTCCTACCTTTTCAAAGCTTTTGAGTTTCACTTCATACTGCAGCTCTGCATCGGGAGGGATCTGAAATTTCTCATTCCCAGCACTTCCAAAACCATAGCTGTAAGATGGGGGTGGGGAGGGAGAAACATTAAGAAGAGAGTTCAGAGCTGTCCATCCAACCGTATTTTCTACATAGGAAGATGGAAACAAAAACCCCATGCAAATCCAGGATGCCCATACATCATTATTACAAGACAAAGACTTCAAGAGTTCTAGGTACAATTCTAAAATCAGCAAGCACAAGGTAGAAGAAAGCAAGAGAAACCTAGCACTGATTTTACTAATCTCTTACAGGTTCCTATTATTTTATTGGCTTTTTTAGCTTAAGTGAAGGAAAAGCAAGTTATCCCTCCAACAAAAAACCAAACCAACCAACTTTCATGTCCTATGCATCTTGCTTCATATTCACAGTCTGAAACTGAGTGTTTCCTTCAGAGCACCTGTATTTTAGTACTATTCTTAGAAAAGCAAAGACAATAAATACCAAGATCAAATGAACAGCTGTACACTTAACATACTGCTAATGAGCTAATAAACAGGAAATGCCTATAGAAAGGTTCTGTGAACTAACTACAGTAAGATGCATATTAGCAGGAAAACCCTCAAGATGACATTGCTTTGCTCTTATCAGGTTCAGTTCCAGTTTAAAAAACTTTATAAAAACTGAAATTAAAATTAGTGTTCGATGAAAACAATCTGTGCAACTCCACTTGTTTCAGATGTTTTCTCACTGTAAAGAGAAAATTCTGCTTATATCCAGAATTATACATGCACTGTTGTACAGTCAGTACTAACTAAGAAGGACCACAAAAATCTAAGTTATAGAGCATTAACATTTTTTTAAACGTTGACAGAGATCAACACTATAGAGATGGAAGTAAAACTTATTTCTTTTGCAGTGCTACTACTTCATTATGAAGTGGCAAGGTGATCTTAGTTCGGTATTTCTCATACATCAGTTTTTTGGGGATGACCCAAGTTTTTACCACAGCACTGAAAGAAGCTGAAAAGGATTATAACAAAACACTTAATTCTTGACAGATTCTTAGTATAGGCCCTTGAAGTATCAAAAGATCAGGAACAGCATACCTGGGTTTGAGATAGAACACGGATTCTTCCAATTTCTCCATTTTTTGAATTGCTTTCTCCAGACCATGAGGAAGATCAAAGTTTTCACCTTCTCCAATCTCAAACTGCAATTCCCGCTTGTCAAAAACACGATCTCCATATCGGCCTTCAAACTGGACTGGTAACAAGAAAAGAGCACAACGCTGATTAAAACCAGAAGATATCTACGTATGGTAAGGGGCAGGTAGCACAGGAGTACACAGGGAATTCTGTGTAGGTAGGTAGCACATACAGAGTGCCAAAGTCTCCTTTTTTAACAGCTATCCATGGTGGCTACTGGCACAAAAGAGAACTTCTGCTGTTAAATTCAATAACCCCTCTTTTGTCTGTTCATCTAAGAGTTTGTTTTTTTCCACTCCAACAACAGGTACTAGAACAATTCCCCTCTTGTTCTCCAGCAAACGGAAATACTTTATTAGACTCATCTACCTTTTGTGATCAGATAAGCACTTCAACAGATTCAGTATCGCTGGAGAACACAGTTGCTCCTGGAAAATGTAAACCTTGCTAGAAATAAGAGAATGAAATCTTACTCTACATTGTTAAGTTACTTGGTAAAGGAAAGAGCGGCCACGTATTCTCTCTCAGGGCAACGAGTTGAAGACTGTGAAAAAGGTTTGCCATCCCACATGGTAAACCCATTTACTATTTGTGTAACAACAAACTTACTCTCTACAAGTGCATCCTCGTTGGGCTTGGAGTAGCCCTCCCCTTTTTTACGGATTCTCCGGATGATACCACCATCTTCTTCATCAGTGAGGTCCTCCCCCTTGAACTCAAAAAGTTCTATCTGTGGAGAGAAGAAATACCTTCCATTTATTCTCATTACATCAATGCAGTAACTCACAGAATTTGTTCTCCATCAATCTTTGAAACTATAGTTATTCAGGAAGTCACCATCTTAGGCAATGTTCTGTAAGAGACAGCCAAGGCTCTGAAGATGACATTGGATGGAAACCAGTAGATACTGGATGAAAGCCTGAAGAATTTCGAATTTCAGATTATATACAGGCCTTTTCAGCTATTTTTCTCCACCAATCTTGGTCTCCCAATACTAAAAATTAGATCCTTTAAATGAAACAACTGTGAACCTGGCTTCTGAATAAAGCTTACATGAGCCACCCTGCTTAGGGTCTACTGAAAAAAAAAAAAAGATTATATTGGCTTCTTTAATACTTATTTTTGCTAATGTCTGCAGGCAGAAGTATGGATAGTTGGGTTTGGTTGAGGTTTGTCTTTTTTCTAATATGAAGGGAAAATGCCTTTTGAACACATTAAGCCAGAAAGAATTTACTATCATTTGCCACTCTGCAGGGCTACCACACTGATCAGCTGTGACACCCTCTTGCTCTACAGTCAAGTAGAATCACCAGTAGTGTCACTGCATCCATGTGCCGGGGAGGCTTTTCAGTAATACAAGGACAAAAGGAGCATGACAATAAAACACAGATGTAATCCTTATCCTTAATTCATGATTAGACCCTTAATTCCATCAATGGTCAAATTCAGAATAACTTTAAAGTGCTTGGAACGGAGCTTAAACTGATTTCAAATACTTGTCCTGCAACACTAAAACGAATTCAAGAATATATTTTCAAACTTCAGCCATTCCCTACCTGTTTTTATATCCTCCTGCTCCTGTGCCACAGGACAGTAGTTTCAAAATTTCTGTGCCATTCTCCCTTGCATGCCTGGACAGAGCCAGTGTACTCTTTTTACTTGTTATATTTTCCCTTTTAGTCTTGCTGTATCACTGTGTATTGTGAGATCATTTCAGAAAAAAAATATTTCCAGAGGAATGATAAAACAACAAAACCATGATCTAGCCCACTTTAATCTAATCTCACTGCTGCAAGAAATTGTTTAGCATTTTTAAGAGCTGTAGGAAATAGCTATCCAGTCTAAACCTTCACATGCCCTCCCAAGCCTCTAATGTAACAGAAACTCCCACAGTTTCATGTGGGAGTATCATGATGTGATGGAAAAGCAGTCCAGTCACAGAAGATACTTGTTGTTGCTGCTATTTTGTATCCTATGTTTGAGTAAAACAATAGTAAAAACAGCACAAAAGAGCAAGGCATTATAATCAGCATTGTTTAGACTACCTCATTAAAAAAAAAGTTCAGGGCTAATGCTATGAAGGTTCCTGACACTGGACTTAAGATACCTGGAAGTAAAAAGAATAGAGTATCCACTACAACAAAGAGTACTTCCACTTTTTATTTTGATGGACCACTAACAAATAATATGCTGGTCTTTCTCTTCAGACTGTCTGAGAAAAGTGAAATCATTCCTGAACATTCTACTGATGACCATGCAGGTGTGAGTGGGGGGGGGGGGGTGTGTCCCTTTTTTTTTCCCCAACCTGAACAACAGTATTCTAAGGAATAAGCTACCTATTTCTATTGCTCTGCAAAAACAATCCTGAGGAAGGAAAAACCCCCAAAACAACAAAACACCACCAGATCAAAAAAGCAAACCATAAGACACCCATTATTTCAAGTCATAAAGAATTGCTTATGTAATGACACAGATACAAAATCTTTTAATCTAAGTTTTAGAGAACATTTTTTAAGGTGATTTGTAGAAAATTTTGGTATGGTGTTAAGTACTTGCAGAGGACCCATGATGACCCCGTTTCAAATAATAAAAAAGAAACTTAGAAGCAAAAACTAAAAAATGGGATACTTAAGAGACTAAGTGCTTGAGAGTCAGAAACTACTTTTACCTAATAACACTTAGGAAAATTTTCTGGATCCAAGTTCCAACTCACACCTTCAATGAGGACACACCCAGCACTACTTATTTGTTGCAGCCAGTCAGCTCCAGGGTATTTTGTTACGGAAGCACAAAACCATCATAGAAAGAAAAAGCACCGAAGTTGCCTGCCTGCCTCTTCCTTCCTTTCTCCCCTTCTTTTAGCATTACTGCTTAGGAAGGCATTGGGGGATATCAAGGATCATAAATGAAACACCAGTTACCCAGAAAATGATGGAGAGGTCAGAGTGGCATCAGTAAAAAAAACCCAGTGGGAAGTGAATAACCTACTTCAGACAGACTCAGTAGCAGTCTGATGGAACAAATCCCATCTTGTTTTTATTCACATTTTTGTTTATCAAAACACTGGGTATTATCTCGTTGCAGGTCAATGAAAGCTTCTCTGCTTTGTACTGTCCATGCACATCCTGTGTACAAGTGCTAAGCCTTTAAGAATGCTCCACTGGGCTGCCAAGGTAGAAGGTCTTGAGCTTTTAGACTGCCTTTGAATCATCAGCTCAGTATTTTTATTCTCCCTTGTATCCTGGCCTGATTACACTTAGTATCACTTGCATATGTGTGAAGCACACACCATTCCAACATGTGTAGTTTGATCCAATATAAGTAAACCATGAGTAACTTCAGATTTATACATACCAAAGTGCTGTTTACAAACAGCTTTATTAGATACTGTTTTCAACAGCCAGCTACAGAAATAGCAGCATTAATTTTGAGGTACTCAAAATGATTAAGTTGTCATCCCTTAGTGGACACTACCTATACTAGCACTAATTTTTAAATCCTTCTCCATAAAATAACATCTTTAATCCTATTACTCACAAGTCCATGGGAAAAAAAAAATGCAATGTCAACATACTATCCAAATTTAATAAAAATACAATATCCAACTGTGTGAAGGACAGTGTCATTCTGGCTTGTATCAGAAATAGTGTGTCCAGCAGAACCAGGGGAATGATTGTCCACATGTATTGGGCACTGCTGAGGTCACTCCTCATGTACTGTGTCCAGTTTTGGGCCCCTCACAGCAGGAAAGACTTTGAGGCACTGGAGCATGTCCAGAGAAGGGCAACAGACCTGGCAAAGGGTTTAGAGAGGAAGTCCTATGAGGAACAGCTGAAGGAGCTGGGGGTCTTCAGCCTGGAGAAAAGGAGGCTCAGTAGGGACCTTCTTGCACTCTACACCTACCTGAAAGGAGGTTTGTAGTGAGCAGGGGTCACTCCCCTCTCCTAAGTAACACTTTGCAGGTCAAGAGGAAATGCTCTAAAGGTGCACCACAGATGGTTTAGATCGGGTATTTGCATTAGAACAGGGTGCCAAGGGAAGTGGTTAAATCACCTTCCCTGAAAGTATTTAGGTGTAGATGTGGCACCTGAGGACATGGCATTGTCAGACTTAAGATTGGACTCGATGGTCTTAAAGGTCTTTTCCAACCTAAACGATTCTATGTATAATTTACCCTTCTCATTTACACATGCTCATTGTTTCAAATAAAATCTAAACAGACTTTCAGTCTCTACTTCATGAACTATTTTTATCTTTCTCAGGTATTAGATAAAACATTCAATCTTATAGCAATCATCAGTTTTAAAACTTTCCTTATGTCCCCAACATAGGAGTCCATTCAGTCGATTAAGCATTTTAGAGCAAAGTAATTTTAAAAATCAGACTTAAAAAGAATCTTCCTTCTTTCAGGTAGAATTTATTTTAAAGTAATTGTTGGAAAATTGAACTGTTTCAACAGTATGAAAATAAATCCTCTCCAAGCACTGTTGAGATTGTCAGAACATGCTCCAGAAACAGCCTTAAGATCAGCCTCCATGGAAAAACCAAACATAAGTCTCAGCATTCTGAGCCACCATTCTCACTATTGAAATAAAACATAAAGAGACAGCTGTTGTTTCCACCCGTTTTGGGAAGGGGGGTGGGGAAATGATTTAAAAATCGGTAGGAAACAAGTTCTCTACTCTGCTGGTAAGGATAAGAGATATCAACGATGATAACTGGCTCCACTTCATTTTCCCAACTCCTTCAGAGTCTGTCACCAACAGTTTGCTCTCCCAACCTGCACTTTTCCTAGTCTGTAACTGTAACATTAAAACTGAACATTGGAAACCATTCAAGTATTTCAAAAACTCCAAAAAAAAAAAAAAAAAGGAACTTGAGCCATTGCAGATCAGTAGCAGCCAGACTGAAACTTTGCCCAAAAATTGACCATATTATATTTTCTTTAGAAAACCTAACAATCCTATTTTGAAAGGATATTGCATCACACATTTTATACTGTGAAATATGACTTTTGCTTGTTTTTCAAGTGTACAGTTTTAGTTTTAGTGACCATCTCTTACTTACCTCAAAAATCAGTGTAGCATTGGGAGGTATTTTTGGAGGGCTCCCAGCTGAGCCATAGGCATATTCTGGCTTGCATGTAATCCGACAGATTTCACCAATCTTCATAGTTGCCACAGCAATGTCCCATGCTTTGATCACCTCACCTATACGAGTAAAATGTCAATCAAACGACAGCAAGGCATACATGAAATGCATGATCAGCTGAAACTCAGCATCATCAGTTTTAGTAAACAAAAGCTAAGACGGCAGAAACACTGAAGGACTTTGCTCACTCTCCTCTATGTACATCAGTACATCTCCTCTATGTACAATTTTAAGCCTAATCAAATTCTGAAGTTTCCCAGGGACCCAAATTTGGCTGCATGTCTTCATTCTAGGTGTAGCAACTCTTTGCATAGAATCATAGAACAGGTCGGGTTGGAAGGGACCTGAAAGGTCATGTAGTACCAAGCCCTCTTCCAGGGGCAGGGACACTGTACTATAGAGAATACAAGTCCTCTGAAGACAGACACAGGCTGAAGTGCCTGGCACAGTCTCAAGTGCGAGGAAGTAACAATAAACTCTTCCGAGAGGAAGGTCTCGGGGTGAGAGATTGCCTGCTCGTGTTTTGAAAACAATTCAAACCAACAGCCTTTTCTCTCTGTACTTTATCAGTTGGCAAAGAGCAGCACTAGTGGTAACTAAAAGTTACAAACATTTGTAACAGAAAGGGGGAGGAAAGTGGAAATAGTATTCTTTCTGAGGCCAAAAAGGGAACAGAAGCTGTAACAAAATCATCACTCTTATTCAAGCTCTACTTGCTGCTCCTTTCAACTCGATCAAGCAACACTCTATCAGTCTTGTATTAATAGGTACACTTAATATCACATCAAACTTCTGTGAAAGGAGATATCCATTTTTTCAAAAGCAGCATGTAAGGAACTGCCAGGGAAAAATACAAGACTGAGTAATAAGATTTGCTGGAACAAGGATGCTTGGATTTTTACATTCAAAAAATGAAGGATTTTGATAATGAAGAAATGCACTGCTCAAAGACTCATATTTAGGTTAATTTGGGAACTTTGAGGAAAAGGGAGTATGTTTCATCATGCAGCAGCTGACAGCTGCCTCTGTGCACCCTGTCCCAGGATCTGCTCACAATTAAATACTCAAACTAGAGTTTGCCAAAAAAAACCCAAACCAAAACCCACAAACAAAATGCATATTCTGGCTATTTAACTACCCTTTGTCACTATGCCTCAGGGCAGATTTGCTCCCCTGCAGTGCTTTGTCTGAGGCCTGTAAATCCTTCATCAGACCTCTCAAAGGGCTACACAGTTTTCTCATTCAGAAAAATCTCGAAGACATTCTGACTGGGCCATTCTGAGAGAATGAACTCTGAAAACAAGTTTAAGCAGTAACTTCGAAAGGCAAGGAGGCACACATGCAAGGAAATCCCATCTCAACTATTACAGAAACTGATCAATACCAAACACAAGATAGTACCTTTCCCCAAGTCAAATGAAAATTTGTCTCTCCTGTCCAGACTGGAGTCAAATTTTGTGCCATCAAGAAGCCATCCTGTGTAATGGACAGTCACTTTATCACCTATCATCGGAGACTCTGTCCCACTGCCTTCTCTCTTGACAACCTGAGAAAAACATTAAGCAAACAACATTAAAATCATGGAAACTAAATCTGCCTATTGGACATTAATTTAATTTACTTAGATACACGCATTATCATCTTCAGTAGCTAAAGGATTTGCAGGTTTACTGGCAATGGATTGACTATTCCACCTGCAGATTAGCAGTGCTGCAAATGCAGAACCTCAAGATGGCTCTGCTGTGATACAAGAACTTAATTAGCAACAGTTGGCACCAGCTTACAGTTCTCTGCATCTATAGTTAGCCGTGTCACTTACCTTTCCTCAGTACGATTTTGAATGTTCGTGAAACTTAAACTGGTAAAGCATTAGGCAGGGCGTTTTTTGATTGATTCAAGTATTTGCCTCACAGCCTTTCCATCATTACACCAGAGAACAGTGTCTAGGCAAAGCATTTAAACAAGAAAACAAGGCGGTTCTTTCCATGCAAAGTCTATACTAACACGTAAACTGAGTTTACTTGAGTTAAACCAAGCAGTTTAACTAAGGTTAACAGAATCTCACCCCAGAGCAGGTTAGTTCTATCAGTCTACAGGGTAACACTTAAAAATTATTACAGTGCATCAATTTTGTCTCCCTGCAAATCTGACAGGGATTGCCAGTACCCCTATCTCACATACAGCTGCAAGGATCTGATCTTCTTCTCAAGAGGTTCCCCAGACTGACAAGCAAGACCGGTATCAACTAAACTTACATTATTCAAAAAGCAAGACCCGCCAATCTCTCAGTTGTTCATTTGAAATTGACATAAAAATAGAGAATAATAATGACACATCTCATGGGCAAGGAGGTGAAGCCTTGCCCAGAACAGGATTCCTGAAGTTCAGATTTTAATTTCCTCCAATACCGATTGAAACCATCTAGTTCCGAGCCAAAGTACTGAATTACTTCAGCTAGGCAAAAGGGGACCAACAGAGGACCTTATTTGCTTGCATCATGGAGGCCTGCAAAACACATTGTTCATACAAGATAAATGTTTATTCAAGGACACTTACTCAAACGTATGAATTGGATTGGCATCCCTCCTTTAATGAAAAGCTATGAGAGCATCACGCTTCTACACCAATTATGTTTTTCACTGAAGGAAGCAGACCCTTTGGAGTCTCCTTCACAAATTTCAACTTCTTGGAACCCACCACTGTCAGTCTCCTACTTTGCCTCCCACCATCCCTGCAACTGACTATACAGCTGAAATACCAGTACCCTCCATCCAAAGCCAAGGCAATGCTGACAGTTTGTCAGACTCTTAACAAGCTGAAAGCACCTCAATGGATGCATAAAACAAAGACAAAATCCACAAAAAAAACCCAGAAAAAAATACTACCTGCTGTTTCCTAAATACTCAGTGTGAAAAAGGATGCCTGACCTCACACAGCACACCACCCCTTTACCCTGCACCAACTCAGTGCCTCAGTGCTACAGAAGCTATTAGCATTACAGAACTAATCTATTGGTATCTCTCCAAAGGCAGGCAACAGCTCAAGCAATGACTCTCGAACAGAGATAAGGAAACAGAAACCTATGAAAAAAACCCATGAATCTGGTAATCAACCTAACCTACATAATGTTGAGATATGTATCTATGTAAAGTAGATCCAAACTAGTAATTTTAAGGCAGCCAGTCTGAAGTAACTTTGAAAAAACAACTGAATTTAATAGAAATTTACTAAACTTTTCCCAATGCCATACTCTTGTAGTGTCGTACCAAGGTATCCTATAGGAATGAGTATTTTGGTTTCATTACTTATACAATATTATTCTTTTGCATTTACTTCATTTGGAAGAGAGTCAAGTTTCACTTTTTTCATATTCTCAATATAGCAACCTTATTTTCTGTAAGACTTGCATCTCCCTTACAGATGGAGAATTAGGATTTTTCAGTTCATATAGTGGATTTCAAATAGTTTTGTTTCTAAACTTAAATACTTACACTAGAAATAGTACAAGCACATTCAACAATATCAGGTAAATCCTGTGGATAGTTTTCTGATACAAAGCTAATGAGCAAATAAACACACCCCTGGAATCAGTGCAATGATACCGGCACAATATTGGTGTAGGTTAGTTCAGAATTAGACCCTTGGTTTCAATGGGTGCATTCTGCATTCCAGAAATTAGTAACAAAATGAAGGCTGGACTTCATGACCTCTGCAGTATTTTGCTTATCAATCCATAATCCCTCTTTTTTTGTGGTTTTCACAACCTCAGTTCTTTTACTAGTTTTTTCTACTCCCCTCCTTAAAAAAAAAAATAATTAAAATTAAAAAAAAACCACAAAACAAAACCAACCAAAACACCTGCTGCTTCTCCATCATCAAAGCTGCATCTCCATCACCAAAACAGGCACTGCATGGATTAGGCAGACGGTCACTGCCTCCACCATGCTCAAGGAATCTGAGCTGTGGGAGACCCGCAGGCACCTTCTGGGCAGACGAGAACTCTGACCTGGCTGTTCTTCTATGTGCAAACCCCAAAAATTCTCACCAAAGCATGGGAAAGCAAAAGCATAGAGGCCAACATCTACGATTTGGTCCCTGATAACCCTCCTGAATGGGAGGCAGCGCCTCCATGACGAACCTAAAATTTAAAGCCAGAGGGCTCTAAAGGTTATAACCATAATTTTGCCTTCGCTGTGGCGCCACTTTCTTCTTCTGAACACCGTAACTCCGAAATTTTGCTGGGATTGAACAACGCTTCTGACGACCGCCAAAGGTTTTAAGCGGTGAGCGGGGAAGTTTCTAGAGATATGGAAATAGGCGACGTCTGGCAGAGGAAGTTCGCGCAACTCCCCCTCACGGTGTAAATTCTGCTGCCCTGATCGCCCGGCTTCACGGTTTGCAGAGGGGAGCGGCACCGAGGGGGCACCGGGGGGTGCCGGGGGAGG
>JAWWTY010000001.1:29454154-29499398 GCA_035222235.1 Margarornis squamiger
CACCGGGGTTGGGGGGGACACACCGAGGGGTGGGGGGGACACACCGAGGGGTGGGGGGGACACACCGAGGGGTGGGGGGGACACACCGAGGGGGGGATGCCGATCCCCGCCGGCGATCCGCGGAGCCGGGGACATGCACGGAGCCCACGTGCCCTGCCGGGGGCTCCATCTTTAATTCCCGGCCCCAAACACGTGCTGGCGGCGGGGGGCGGGCCCGGACCCCCAAAACGGGCCGCGCCCCCCCCCCCATCTCCCTCATCCCCGCCCCGCCGAAGCGGGGAGCGCGGCGGGAAAGCTCCCGGTTCCCGGGGAAGATGGGAGAAGGGAGCGGGAAGGAGCGGGAAGGGGCCGCGCCGTGGGAGCCGCGGGCAGGCGGGCAGCGCTGGCTCAGCCGGGGCTCCCACGGAGCCCTCCGCGCTCGCCACCGCCGCTGCTCGATCGCCCGGGGACCCCCCCGGCCCTCCGGCACACAGCCGGGCCCGGGCACAGCCCGCTGGCAGCCCAGGAGGGACACCCCCCCTTCTCCTCCTCCTCCTGCTGCTGCTGCAGCGGATGGGGATGGGGATGTGGAGCAGCCGCTGGTACCTTGAGGACGCCCTCATCCTGCTTGGGGGTGATGTCCGTGCCTTCCAGGGGAGCCCCGTCCGCTTTCATCTCCTCCGCCGTCATGCCGCCTGCCGCTGCCACCGCTGCGCTGTGGGAAGGGACGGGAAGGGCCTGCCGGGGCCGGGGCTGCGCCACACGCCTGAGTCCCTGTCTGCCTGCCTGCCTCCCTGCTGCTCTCGCCGCAGCGCCGGCCCCTGCTCGGCGGGGGGCAGGAGGAGGAGGAGGAGGAGGAGGAAGGGGAGGGGAGAGGGAGGGCCCGAGAAGTTTCTAGAGCGGCCGCGGGGCTGCCGCAAAGCGCCGGGCCGGGCCGGGCCGTGCCAGGGGCGGCGGGCGGGGAGGCCGCGGCCGGCGGGACCGGACCGGGCAGGGCAGGGCAGGGCAGGGCAAGGGCCTGGCCGTGTTACACACCCCGGGCGGCGGGGCCCAGGAGCAGGACAGCAGCAGGAGGAAGCGGAATGGATTGTTCACGGCAGGAGGGAGGGCGCGCTGTTGCGGGGCTGGAGCGCCCACCCCTCGCAGGTGGTGCAGGAGCGCCCGGCCCGGCCCCGGGCAGGAGCTGCTGTGCCCTGCCCTGGGTAAATTCTGCTGTAAGCTGCGCTTAGAGCCGAACTAATCCCGCTGCCCCACTCGGTGTTAGCATCCCCGTGCAGATGCGTGGGCTTGTGTTCCTTCCCCGCGGCCGTGGCCGGCCACAGGAGAGGGTGCGCATCACCTGAGGAGCCGCATGCTTGGAAACCATTTGTTTCCCAGCACCAGGGGAGGTGAGGGCATGCTTAGAGCACGGAGTGTAAGCTCTGTGGCTTGCCCATCTGTATCCATCCGGGTAGAGTTCAGCGCCGTTTTCCTCCTCAGCCCGCTGCTGGAATATTTGGGGATGCCTAAGTAAAAATGGGTAGTCCCATAGTGAGTATGAAGAACATGAGTGCAGGTGTGTAGGGATTAACAGACCTGTCTAATCCCAGTCTACTCAGCATCTGTACATGCCTCACAGGTGGAATGGTACTTTTGGTCAAATCACTTGCAGCATCCAGGGATGTAAAATCACACCAGAACCCCGTCCGTGGTCTTGAGCTTAAATAACTAAAGCAAGAGTGTTAAACAGATTCAACCTTTGACAGCGGCTGCCCTGTGCAGTTTTGCCCACCCCCTGCGTAGGGCGGCACTTTTCCCGGCTCTTCTTGAACTTTCCACCCTCTCTCTCCGCTTTCCCGCCGGGTGCTGAGTTCTGGGCGGGTGCTGTGGCACTGCATCCCCACCTGCCAACCTGCTGCAGGTGCTCCTCCGTGCTGCCGGCCCCAAAAAAGTGCCAGGGATGCTCATAAGCCATAGGGCACACGGTCCCCGAGCGGCGGAGGGATGGATGACCTCCTGCATCCCGTGCATCTTCAGCGTGATGCTTGAGCCTTCGGTAACAAAACAGGTTACTGAGGGTGAAAGGGAAAGAGGCTCGCAGGTGGCCGTGCAGCGTCTCAGAGTTGCTTTTCCAAACTGCATTGCCGTCTCACAGTGCAGACCTGTAAGTTCAGAAGGGACCCCTGGGAAAGGCTGCAGGAAGTTTGGCAGTGTGTGAGCTTGCTCTGTGAGTAAGGCTGCAGCACCTATCCTGATGCTGCAGACAACCTGGATTTGTTCTGTGCCAGTATAAGCTGTATCTGTGCACGGTGCACAACTACTCCAGCAGCCTTAGGTGGGCTCTCCTGATGCAGAAGGAACGTAGTAGCAATAGAGCCTAAATAAAGATGTAGTTACTTCAACAGGTGGGTGTAAACCATGAAACCTACAGGTTTCCCCTGAGGAAGATCATTCTTTTCAACCCCAAGCAAACATACACTATAGTGCACTTTCAAACTGAGTAAGTAGGGGGAAGGTGGAGAAGGAAACAATTGTGGTTTCTGTGTACATTTGGTCTAGAAGCTTCTAGGTGCTCTCAGTTTGCAATTTAACATGGATGAGTTATTTGATTACAGATTAGATCTGTAGGAGGTTGTGTGCATTGACTGTAGACCCTGATACACTGAGGAACACAGAGAGGAGCATCTAATCTGGTTCTGGTCCAGCAGGTCTAGCAGGTCTTGTTAGGGGAGGCACAGCAAAAACATAGGAGATGCTTCTTCATCTAACGAGATGGCACTGGATTTACATTCTCCAGTCAGCACTAACAGATGTTCTCTACACTCCCAGCTCTGACCTCTTCATCTAAATTTTCTAATAACAAACCAACTATAGTTGGTTTAAAAGAAGATTTTGCAGATCACCTGCCTTATGTTTGGCAAAGAAGTTCTTGTTTGGGACTGGTATTTTTAAAGCCACATGTTGTGCATGCCATAACCCAGCATTTAATAATTGCAGTACGTAGGAAATATGCCAAATTATCTACAACTGCTAAACATGCTAGAATCAAGTTTAGGAAAATGATAAATAGAAAGGAAAGGAGATCTTTCAGTGGAGATTCTTGCAGAAGTTATATATTTAATATTTTCAGCCCTCTCCCTGTTTTCAGAATAGCAGTGCAAGCCCTTACTAAGTAATTTTAGGCAAGTACTGCAAGCTATATCCCTTAGTAACTTTTCAAAGACTACTTAGATACTGGTTAAGGCCTTCCTTAAGGGCTGTATGCACAGTGCTTTATGGAAGAGGGGGCAGAGTTAGCAGCAAAAAGACAGTGAGTGTTTTAAGTGATGTCAAGGCCATAATGCTTTTGTTAGGGTATGGACAGACGAAAGGCAGGTCAGAGGAGTCTGCCCTGTCTTTTAAGCCTCTTTTAAGGCATGTGTATAGTACAGCATTGTAAAGCAGCCTCAAGTCAGGCCTGTTCTCAGAAAGTACATTGTAGAGACAATTTTGAAACTAAAGACAGTAACTACGCAGGATGGGGAGAACACAAAGGAAAGATTTCAGAACTTGATGGGTATGCTTAGGTGAAGTGAAAATGAAAATTCTGGCAATAGCTTTCAGGAAGAGTGAAAGACAAGTGAGATGATTGCCTAAAGCAGTAAAGAATAGCCCGGGCAGTAAGACATCCTGAAAAATATCTAATTGCAGCAAGAGTCTGGAACAGCCTCCCGAGACATGGAGCCAATCTAAAGCTGGTCAGCATCATGCTAGATTTATGAATAGACTTATATAAAGACTTGCTAGAGATAACAAGGTTTGGACATAAAACACAGTTATAGGGCAACACAGCTCAGCTGTAACTTTATTGACAGGTCCTGCACAGGCAAGGGCTTGAGGTGGCCTATAGCCTGTCCAGAAAGGATGACCTTTGCGTTGCTGTCAAAGGGTCAGCTTCCCAGGTGTGTCATGGCTCGAATCACTGTGCTGTGTAGGTTGACCAAAGCCCCACCATCACAGGCTGTGGCCTGGAAGTTCCCTTGCCCAGCTGTGTTCATCATGCTGGCACTGCGGACTCACTGGAACTGGGAAAAGGAGTGAGGAATGTATGTCTGTTCAAGCTCAAAGATGGCATTACGAGATAACAGCAAACAGAATAACCAAAAAAGGAATGACCCTGGCTATTCATTTGTGATTGGAACAGGAATTGAACCCAAGCTCATCATGAGGACTGGGTTCACGCTTGATTGGCTTGGAAGGGCTGAGCACAGGGTGTAAGAAAGAAATAAAGACAGAAGTCACACACTCAGTATTGACTTGGACTGGCCACCGGCTTGCAGATGGACTGACAGCCCAGCCATTGGCAGGAACATCCCTGACGCCAACTGGAAGGAAAGACAAGGTTGAACCCAGCGTGGCTTGAGTGTGATGGAGACATTCCTGGGGAAATTAATACCAAAAGGAGAGCTCACAGGACATGGGCAAGAGTGATAATTTGTGCACCCATGTTATTTGAAATAAGGCTTTAAGATATGGATCGATTGTAAATACCTACTTAGCTGCAGATATGGCTAACTAAGTAAACTTGCCAGGCTTTTTAACTTGGCATGGGTTTTTTCTGAGGGATTATTTGGTTAGTCTCAGAATCCAAAAGAAACCCAAGATGGTCCTGTGTCGGTGTGTCACACTTACACTAAGTTGGAAAGGAATATGATTTAAGAGATCAGGGATAGCTTGTAGTTACTTCTGCTTGTTGCTTTATGAAATTTAATAGGGGTAAGGAAGAAGGGATGCTCAGTATATGGAACTGTACTTTTTTTTGTTCAGTAAGTGGTGCTATCCTTGAAGTCCACAGTAAGGCACAAACCTTCATCAGTCTAACCCTACACCATTATTTTATATGACATGTCTGTGACAGGCTATTAAGAATGTCAGCTGCTGCCCACCACCTGAGTTATACCCTGCCTGTTCTTCATTCTCAGCTTTGCTGAGCTGTCCCACTATCCCTGCTTTCCCTCACTTCCAGACAGTATATAGAAAATCAAGTCCTGTGCCATCCTTTTGGTTTAGAAGGGATAAAGTTGTTGGTTTTCCTTATCCTTTACCACATCACTGCAGACCGTAGTAGATTGCAATGGCCCACATGCAAGGAGCATCAGACCTTTTTTCTGTTCCTTTTCAAATGAAAGTGGTGTTACACTCATCCACTGCTTTAAAACTGAGCAACATTTAAAGAGGAGTGATCTGAGCTGTTGTATAGCAGGCATGCAAATGAGACTCAGCCCTGCAGTGTCCGATTGGAAAAGGGCTCTGTATCTGCATTTCCCGGGGGTTTTTGAGCTGCTCTGCTCCTTGTTCACCAACAGATGTCAACATTCTTCTAAAACTACAGGCCGTAGGACTTGCAGTTAGGCAATGTTTCATTTTAAAAAATATATCTCCTAGTATGGTTATGATTTCTCCTCCTGTGCTTCTATACCTTACCTTCTATTTTTTAGTAATTTCATTTATGTAATATATGTACTGTCCTTTGTTGATCACAGATGTAGATTTTCAAACAGCAATTTTTTTCTATAGACATCTGTTCTGGTTCAGCGTATCCCTGTCTTTACTGATCATAGCTCACCAGCCTGCTTTCAGTTCACAGGAAGTTAATACAATTAATTTTAATTAAGATGTTATTTACCTTTCCAAATGCAAAATTATTTTAAAAAAACCTAGTCATGTTTAGTCAGCTACTTTAATTTTGTTCTTTCCTTGCCTTAAAAGCAGCCAAAATTACTGAACAAATGTATGTTTAGACATTCAGATTTTATATTTTTTTTGCATCCCCTTAGCCAGTGAGTCTACCCTAATGTGTGTATGTTAATACCACCTGAAAGGATGGGCAATTCATGGTTGTTTTTTCCTTAAAGCACAGCAATATTTTACTAGGCTTAGGAATTGTAATGTTTTGTAATCGATTGCTGTGAAGTGCCATATGAAAGCAACGCCAATAACAGTAATCACAGATGGCAATTGCCTGATTGATTCTGCTGTACTTTTACAAAAAAAGCTCTTTTGTAATAACTCTTAGGATTGTAATTGTTATAAATAAATAAATACAGTAATGTCCTTTGTTAATTGCTTTCTTGATCTAATTTTAGAGTTCTCATTAATTTGCAACCTAATCTACTTCTTTGGCTCTATTTCCATTAGATGTATTTAGATTTTGATTTTTTAGTTTTATTATGTAATACTGGAAAGGGGTTTTTTAATGTATGTTTTTTTCTATTTTTGTCTTTCCCATGCAAGCTTCACTGCTTGGCTGCCTCAGACTTCTCCATCTCTCTTCTCTGGCTGTATCAGGGAAAGTTTGGATTGGATGTTAGGGAATTATGTTTCACAGAGAGTGCTTGGTCAGGCACCAACCCTGTCAGAGTTCAAGGAGCATCTGAGCAACGCTCTTAGTCGTATTGTTTAATTTTAGGTAGCCCTGTGAGAAACAGGGAGTTGGACTTGATGATCCTTATGGGGCCCTTCCAAGTTGAGATATCCTGCGATTCTATGATCTGCACTAGGTGCCTTCTTTTGCCATAGTTTTGAGCAGTTCTTTAAGAATGGCTGTTGTCCAAGTTTTAGTGTTGTGTTATCTTTTGTGTGCAGTCAATTGCACCTGAATTAATTGCTTTATTTCACCACCTTTTTTGCACATTGCTCAATCTTAACATCTCATGGCTTACTGCTTTAGCTTAGCTGTCTTACCCTAGTGGTGACTTCAGGGTACTTACAGGCATTGAAAAGGGCAAAGAATGTTCAGTTCTGGGAGTTGTTGTGTCCAGCGTAACACAAGTTTGAGCACATTCACAAGTGGACCACCCTAGGAGTGCTGTATGTGTGGGAGGACATACTGGCCAAGACCAAGTTCCTGATCCTCCAGCAGTGCAGAGCCTGAGCACATTACAGCCCTAACATCAGCCCAGGTTCTCACTTGAGTGCTTTGACCAGCTGGAGAGCCCATTTAGTCTTGCAGTGGAGACACTGCCTTTCTTTACAACAATGTGCCATAGAACTTCGAAGTATTCTTGCAGTTTTTATCTATGTTAAATTTGTATTTGTGCTACACAGCACACAAGTCACAGAATCACAG
Organism: Margarornis squamiger; assembly: GCA_035222235.1. Classification (NCBI taxonomy): domain Eukaryota; kingdom Metazoa; phylum Chordata; class Aves; order Passeriformes; family Furnariidae; genus Margarornis; species Margarornis squamiger. Next base: position 29,461,221 of record JAWWTY010000001.1, read on the forward strand.
AATGTTTTGGATGTAAGGGACCTTCAGTGATCATCTAGTCCAACCCCATGTCATAATGCAGGGACACCTTCCATTAAACCAGGTTACTCAAAGCCCCATCCGACCTGACTTTGAACACTTTTACTGATGAGGCATCCACAGCCTCTCTGTGCAAGCTATTCTGGTGTCTCACTACTGTCACTGTAAAAAATTTCTTCAATATAGCCAATCTAAATCTATCTTCTTTCAGTTGATTATGGTGACCTACCCCTTGCTGATGATTAATATATATAATGAATATAGGTATTTTTGCCTTTTCAGCAAATGCCGAGTATCAGCATTCTTCTCCTTGCTCAGTTTGTGGATAAACTTGAAGAAGCAAGAGTCCCCCAATTCTTTACTGCTTACAGACTTTGCAGCATACTTGGTTTTTGGTTAGTGTGCAGAAGGCAGCTAGACCGTAAATCTGAAAGAGAGGGAAGACTGGAAAACCCATGGGTCCACCCTATTTAGGACGAACAGCCAAAACCCTAGGAATTGTGTGTCTCCCTCACTTAGGCTGCCTGCGTTCTTAACAGGTGATCCACCCCGCTGGCTATCATGTGTCTTTTGTCCTGTTCCTCAAAGGTGCTCCACAATTCCATACTTTTGACTCATGGAGATCCTTACAGGCTTTACAGGGACCTTAAATACTCACCCCAAAGTGACTGACCACTTGACACATAAACTCTCTTCTCTTATTCACCTTTAGAACTCTCCCAGGTCATCTGTCTTACAGATATTCTTCCTGAGTGGACCAAGGGGTATTCCTTCCTTTGTAACACATCTCTTTTGCCTATGTGTGATGGCTTCTGGACAGCAGATGATAGAATCTCAAGTCTGAATTTAAAGAAACCCAATTACCTTCCCATTGCATTTTTGTCCCTTTTCCAGAGACAGCAGAAAGGCTAGGAGAGAATTAGTCATCTGGTAGGATTTATAAATGTATGCTCCAATACCTACTCTCAATATTCTCAGCTCTGCAGGGAGTAGGAACTTTCTGGAGGTGAGAGGTGGAAGGGGCAGGAGTGAAGACAAGGGATCAAGAATCTCTCATGAGACATTGTCATAGAGAATTTGTACTTCCACGTTAAGAAGGAAGGCAGCTAGCAGCCAAGATCTTCCCCTTCCTTCTGTGTGTGCCCAGGTCCAGTAGTTGTTTCCTCCTGAGTGACATCAGAGACATACAGCTCAGTCTTTTGCAGCTTCTTTCAGTTCTTGTAGGCCATGTGTGTTCCCTGTCCCTGCTGTGTTCTCTCCCTTCTCTCTCTTGAAATAGATCATCTGTAGTTGTGTCTGCGCTAATTGGTTCTAGTTGGGTCTAATGAGTGCACTTCCTTCCTTCTCTCCACACTGAAATGCTTAATACAGTTGGAATGGAGAAACTGTGATTACATAGAAGTTGGGAGTTCTGTCATATGGTGACAATTGCTTTCAGTTAAGAGGGAGTTAAAATCCTTCTCAAGACAGCCACACCTTGTTCTGGATAAATGCCAGGGAGCAGCAGTCCTCCCAGGTCCACAGTCTAGGATGTTAGCTTTCAGATACTGTGAAAAGGAGAAAGGTGGAGGCCAAGGAGTTTGCTGAGTTTGCTTCAAACCTAGTCCTATAGGGTAATCCTCATGAAGAATACCTGAGGAACAATCCCAAGCACAAATACAGGCTGGGTGAAGAATTAATTGAGAGCAGCCCTGCCAAGAAGGACTTGAGCGTGTTGGTTGACAAGAAACTCAGCATGACCCGGCAATGTGCACTCACAGCCCGAAAGCCAAACATGTCCTGGGCTGCATCAAAAGCAGCATGACCAGCAGGTGGAGGGAGGGGATTCTGCCCCTTTTCTCCACTGTTGTGAGACCCCACCTGGAGTACTGCATCCAGCTCTGGGGTCCCTAATACAAGAAAGACATAGACTTGTTGAAACAAGCCCAGAGAAGGGCCACCAAGATGGTCAGAGAGCTGGAGCACCTGCCCTATGAAGACAGGCTGAGACAATTGGGGTTGTTCAGCCTGGAGAAGGGAAGGCCCCGAGATGATCTTAGAGCTCCTTCCAGTACCTGAAGGTGGCTACAAGAGAGCTGGGGGGCACTTTTTACAAGGGCATGGAGTGACAGGACAAAGGGGGATGGGTTTAAACTGAGAGAGGGCAGGCTTAGATTAGATATTAGGAAGAAGTTCTCTACTGAGAGGATGGTGAGGCACTGGCATGAGTTGCCCAGAGAAGCTGTGGATGCTCCAACCCTGGAAATGTTCAAAGCCAGGTTGGATGGGGCTTTGAGCACCTGATCTACTGGAGTGAACAGCTTGAAAGCATCACTCCTTACTAAGAAGAAATAGCCTCCCAGGTCTTGTTTTGACCCTTTTTTCCATTGTTTCATGGTTGGGGTGAGGATGTGAAACTTCAGAAACTCATTTTCCCCATTGTGTCTGGTCCCCTGAGCTGCATGGTCCAGCAGGAGGAGAGGGGATCAGGTGCCATCTTGTCTTTGTCTGAGAAAATGATGCCAGGCACTCTCTTTGGGAAGTGTTTTTGTTTAATTGGTGGTGAATGCCCTTTTGTGGAGAGTGCTCTCTCTTTTGTGCCCTCGTTGATTGATATTGTTGTAGTTACTGCAAGTTTTTCAGTCAAATTGTGATTCCAAGTTGTGGTCTCTACTAGTGTTTCCACTGCTGTCAGAAGTGGGCAGCTTGAGTGGGGTTAATTTTCCTGCTGGGTTTTTTAAATGAGCGCAGTGGGCAGTGTAGTTTTTATCCTATGTTAATCAACAACTTTGACTAATAAATCTTATTAAAAACAACAGGGGAGTCCTCTGATAGTTTGGGTGGAAAAACAGTGCTTCCAGGCATGTCCAGAGGATAAGAAGTGGGAATGATACTCTCATTCTTGATCAGGTTGCTGTTTCTAAGCACCCTGGGGCTTATGACAAATCCAAATCAAGGATGCAGCTTCCCCAGGTCTTTCCATTTTCCTGTGTTTGCGTGACAAGGATTTGCTTTCAGGGCAGCCAAATATGAAATGCATGTGAAGATCAGTGTTGGCACAGGATGCTTCCAGGGAAAGGGACACACCCCCTTGGAGCAGCTCCTTTCCTTGTCACGAGTGTGCTCCAAGTCACTCTTCTGAATCCTGAGTGACAGAAACTGGGTGGGACTGGGTTGTACTCCCTGCCTCAAAGCCTTCCTGTTTGCACAGTCACAGCTGCTCCAGCTCAACAGAAGACAAACTCAGGGAAAAGCCAAGCCAAACTTTCCAACTGAGAGAGCCTTAACAGAGCACGTGTCACTCACAGACCCCAAAGGGCTTGGCAATTGAGGTCAGTACCACTCTCCTTACTTTGTAGATGGGAAAACAGACGGAACAAAGCTACGGAAAAGGGAAATTATTTTCTTGAGATCACAATGCAGTTTGGATCAGGGAACTAGGGCATGAATCTCCTGTGCCCAGACCCACTCTCCTAGGTACTGTGTGACTTAAACTGACAGTTATTCCAGGGCAGCTGGCTGTCTCCATCATTTGTGCTGACCTCCTCCCTCACAGCACCTTTTAATTCTAAGCAAGGGCTTATAGTGCCTAAGTGGGGGTAGAAAAGTACAGCTTTGGAATAGCATGTTCCAGCAAGTGTGTGTAGCCCTGCACATATCCAATTAGGAGCTAAAATGTGAAATGCATGTTTGAATTATGCTGTGTTTTGTGTTGATATACTCTTTTCATTTTCTATCTGTTTCTGTGTGACCCACCTCTACCAAGAAAATTCCTAGTAGACTTCCTGGAACCTCTTGCGCTCTCCCTCTTCAAATAAATTGTTAATGGAAAAATGAATATCTTTATTTCCCTGTTTTCCTTCATGGTGCATAGCAGAATTTGTTGAAACAGTCATTGTCTTTGCCTCCATCATCTTGATATACTTGTCACTTCTATTTAAATGGTAAATACTGTGATAAAAAAGCCAAACAAGCAAACAAAGAAATTACCAAATCCCTAAAACAGTTGTGTCCACGAAGCTGACTCCTGTTTGTTTGGAGTTCCTGCTAGACAACAAAATTACTCCATAGGGTTGTTACAGATGTCCTTTATTGCTGAGCCATGCTGTAATGGATGTTGGTCTTCTCTCCACCAGGTAGGAGCTTCCTGAAGATGAAACCCTCTGCCACCTATGAGCTGTTAGTGGACGGTGTTGGGCCATGGGACTTCACTGGTGGTTTTGTTCCTTGTGAGCTGCTCCTTGTTGGGGAGGATGCCTACCCTGTGCTCCTGAGTGCTAAGAAGCAGGTTCTAATTGCTGTTTCACAGTATGGGAAGGGCCGGATGGTGGTTGTTTCCCATGAAGGAATCTTGAAGGACTGCAAGTTTTCCCAGTTCCTGAGAAACGCTGTGGAGTGGCTCAAGCCTTGCCCTGAGGCCCTGGTTGGGATTCATCCTCGGTTGGATTCCCTCCTCCCAGTGCTGCTCAGGGCTGGCACCAGAGCACAAGTTGGGGCAGAGCTCAGCCCTTCTCTGGGAGTGTACTGTATGCATGCCTATGACAGCTCGCAGGAAGAAGACCTGGTTGGCTTTGTGAAAGGGGGTGGAGGGCTGCTCATTGGAGGCCAAGCCTGGCACTGGGCTAGTCAACATGGCAAGGAGAAGGTGCTGTTTGAATTTCCTGGGAACCAGGTGACCAGCGTGGCGGGCGTGTACTTCACAGGAAACGCTGTGGAAAAAGGTGTCTTCAAAGTCGCCAAGAAAATTCCCAAGATCCCGTTAGTTGTCCCGTGAGTATCTGAATTGCTCTCTATTTAAACAACTGAACAGGTTGTGCAGGTGGATTGTTTCCAGATTTGCGAGGTGAGAGGTGAGGATGATGTTGGTTCTTTAATAGATGGGATGGAATGCAACTGTTGTCTTCCAGTTTAAAGGGGACCTTTCCACTCTTTGCAACTGGAAAGCTGAGCCAGGCTCAGGGAATCCATTCAGGGAGAAGAAAATGGCAGGAGCCATCTTTTAGAGCATTCTGCCTGATCAAGTGTACCTGGGTGCAATGCAGTGACAGGAGGAGGAACTCCTTTCCCTCTCCCCACACATGTACATTTGGGGCAATTTTCTCACAGCTGAACACCAGATTGGAGATGCACCAGGCCAGCCCTCTGGGCCAGGCTCTGGCTGACAGCTGCTAAACCTGTTTAGCCTGTTACTTGCAGGAATTCACCTTCTGCAGTGAGAGCCTGGGGCCAGCCCAGAGCTGAGGAGGCAGGCTGGGTGCCACCTCCTTCTCAGTGCTTACACAGGCTGAGGGCAGAAAATCTCAATGCTTATTGCAAGGTTTATTTGGAATTCAAGGCTGGCCATTTGAGTCCTGGAGCATCAGGTGTAAAAATCAGGGCTACTATGACTCTTGTCAGCCGACCAGGCACTGGAGTCCTGCACATTCTCTGCCATCTTCCTCCCCATGCCAGTGACTGTGCCAGGCTGTGCCTCCTGCCACTTTCTGCTGAGTTACACGAGGTGCAGCAGGTTCTCCGAGGAGGATGAGTGCTGCTGCACTTCTGCTGTGTGGCAGCTTCATTTCACTGTAGTGAAAGCCACAATTGCAATAAAACTCCCTGCAAGTCTTTCCTTCACAGCCTTTTTCTTCTGGATATATAGTAACTAAATTTCTAATATTTTCAAAGAATTTGATTTGGTACTTTCTGGATGCTCAGTTTATTTGCCAATAACGGTAGTAGAAATCTCATCCCCAGTGAGGTGCTTAGAATATAGCTAAATTTTTTTAAATAAAGTTTTTAATTAAAATTTGCTGGTTGATTCCTGTTCCCACCTGCTTTGCGCAGGCATGTTCCCACTGCTTTTTGCACAGTGCATGGAAGAGGTAGAGGGGTGGAGAATTCAGCAGAGAATACTTACATCACAATTAACAGGACTTTAAATGGTAACTAAGGATGAAATATACCTTGTTTAGGTTGCTTTTGTGGTGGTTTTCATTCAATCCAGAGCCACAGAGAAATTTAGATTTCTAATTTCCATGTAACACAACCGCTCTGAGCATGTGAGCCTTCCTGCCAGCTTTGCATGCAGAGAACCAGCCTGCAGTCTGAGGCAGGTGCTGTGGTGTATGCCAGGGCACATACTCCGTGTGACAAAGCATCTCAGTAAAGTAGTAACCAGAGGAGGGCTGCAGATTTAATTCCTGTGATATGAATATGCAGAAGGGCAGCATCATTTATTCTTACTGAGTTGGCTGCAATGGCCGTGTAACAACAAATACTTTTACAGGTGTTGGGGGAAAACTGTATTTGGCAGAATCAGGACAAAGTTTACACAAGGCAAATGAGAGTCATTCTGCATGTCTATCTCCACAGTGACATAAAGGAGTTATATGGAAATAGCAGAGATAAGAGGGTCTTGCACAGCCTAATCTCTTTATATTGTGGAGACCAACAATGTGAGGTAATGTGAGGTCTATGTATTAGGGCTCTAATTCAACTTCAAGTCACTCATTCTTTGTCTGTGTGTCTGCCTGTCCATCTAGCCCATCTGTCCTAGATGTCCTTTCTTCAGTTCTCAGCAAGGGCAGAGGCTGGGAAAAGGCACAGAGAAACCCTTTTTTTGGTCTTGCCTAATTGATAAAGACTAGGGTGGGGCAAATGGAGAAAGCTTCTGTTACTGGACATTTGCCACTTCCCACATCATTTGCAGTTTAAAAAACATGACAGGTCTGATTTTTGAGTTTCTGCAATATACTTTGATTTTTAACTGGCTCTTCAAAGTCAGAGATCTACAAATGTCCTTTTGACCTATTCTTTTTCTAAATGAGTACTGAGTTTCTTCGCGCTTGCAGCAAGTGTGGGTAAAGCCCTTCCCAAATCTTCATTCGTGAAGCCTAGCCATGATGATGATGATGATGATGATGATGATGATGACTGAGTTTCTTACAGATTTGTTTGGCTGTAAAAACTGAGGTGTTAAAAAGGAAAAAATGAGGTATTACTGGATTATTTTTAATTTTCTTTTTAATGAAAGAACTGACAACATGATGTACTAGGATGGGGGAGGAAGAAGAGGCAAGGATGGATGAAGTTGGCTTTTGAGCCAAGAGTGGGGGCTAACCTGTACCTGTCTTGGTTCTGCAGGCACGAGGCCAACCTCAGCCTTGATGCTGAGTTTCTTCTGCGTGGTGTGTCAGAGCTGGATTTGACGACGGGGGGCACACCCTCTGCCTTGCTGGTGCACGGTGTGCTCTCCTTCCCACTCTGCCTGGACAGCTCTCACCGCTGCCTCTTGGCTGCGGCCCGCTACGGCCGAGGCCGTGTTGTGGTGGCAACCCACGAGAGCCATCTGTTCTCCCCAAAGCTGGCCAGATTCCTGCTTAATGCTGTTAGTTGGCTGGATGCCGGGAGAAAGGGGCTGGTGGGCGTGGATCCCAGCCTGAAGAAGCTGTGTAGCCTCCTCTCTCAGGGAGGGGTGGCGTCGCAGGTGTCACAGCTGACAGGTGACCTCAGCGTGTACTGCTGCTCTTCTTACGGCAGCAAAGAGGCGGAAAGGATTCACGCTTTTGTGGCAGAGGGAGGGGGCCTCTTGGTGGGAGGCCAGGCCTGGTACTGGGCTTCCAAGAACTGTGGCAAAGCTGCTGTGGCAGAATATCCTGGCAACAAAATCCTGAACCGCTTTGGGCTGAGTATCCTGGAGCAGAGCATCCCGGCAGCCAAGTACCCCGCCGTGGGACCTGGGGAGCACTACCACTTCCGCAGGGCGCTCCTGCTCTTCAGCACACAGGTGCACCAGTGTGGGGAGCTCACGGGGCCCCTGAAGCACTGGCTGCCCCCGCTAGCACGAGACTGCGCTGCCTTTCTGCGCATCCCAGCCCACGACTGCCCGGCATACGCCTCGCTCCACCGCATCCTGACCAAAGTGCTCCAGAGAAGTGGGATCCCACAGGTCAGCAGGCACTGCCCTGTCAAGAACAACTCCAAAGAGGCAGTCCTTCTCCACATGGCAAACGAGCTGTCCCTCACCATGACAGACAGCGCAGCCCTGGTGCAGAAATCTGCTGCTGGGGTCTGTGCCCTTCCTGTCACTGTGGAAATTGATGGCACGAACCCAGGTGAGGAGTGTATCTCCCTTCCTCTTGAAGCATCCTGTTGCTGGGCTCAGTGTGGTGCCTGGCCTCAGCATGCATCTGTCTATGTATGTCTGAACATGGGCACAGATGTGCAATTTCAGTGTGGGCTTGAGAGGAGGCTGACCTCTGTGTGGTGGTAGACAGGCTCCTTTTGTGGCCAGCTCTGATTTTAGCACTCTGAAACACCCCATGAAAGTCCTGCTTCCTCACTGTTGGTGCACAGACACTTGGTGGAGAAGAACCGCCTAACAAGTGGTACCCCAGGGTACTTGCACAGCACAGTGGCTTTGTCAAGAAAGCTTCTTTGAGAAGCCTTGCACTCTACACTGGATGTTGCTCTTGCCATAGTTGTGCTGATACAGCCGTCTATGGAGCCATCCTACAAAGACAGAGAAATTAGAAACAAAGGGGTTTTTTGTTACCTAGATAATTTCAGCCTGACTTATAGCACAGTCTCACATCTTGTTGTATCAGCACAGTTAGTGGAGTGAAGATCTGGTTTTGGAGGTGAAAACAAGAGGCTGAAAGTATGGTGGGAGCTTCTTGGGCTAACACCACCACTGAAGCCAAGATATTTGGTAATTAGATCATGAATGATTTGTCTAAGCTTAGGCCTTGTATCTCTACAAGCTTGCTGGGATTCCTGCTCGCAACTGATATGTTTAAACTCCAGGTTAAATTCCACTATTAAGGTTTTATCACCCTGGACAGATTAATCTTGATTTTAATTTATTTTTTTTTTTAATTAGAATATGATTGAGACAGTTGCTTCTCAGCTGTTCTAATGAGGTAAAGGTGATTATTCTGGAGTAACAGTCTGAGTGCAAAGGCTATGCAAAGAGAAAAGTTGTGGAATAACTGTGCTCATTGGTTTTAGCACTAATGAGTCAGGACAAAAGGGGAAAATTGTTAGGGTTGGCTGAACTGAATGGATTGGCCCGAACACAGTATTTTATTTGACCAGAAATATTCAGAATTTGTGTCATTTCACATAAACAAAAAAGAAAGAAATGCAAGCAAACCCTGAACACCAGTTTTTAATTTTAAAACTGCCTTTGGTGCAAATTCAGCAAAACTGAAATGAACTGGTGAGACATTGTCATATAGTCTAATTTGCATTTTTCTATGGATTAGGTTTTGCTTGACAAAACTGGTCTTGCCTTCCTGGATGACAGGAAAGGTTGTAAGTTGGGTGTTTTATGACAGTCCAGTTCTTTTTAGGACTTTTGGTGTTTGTATTGAAACATGCCTAAGTAAGCTTTATGTCAGAACTGGGGAGTAGAATCTACCCAATCTGTACAGGAGAGATGAGTCAGTTTTGCACTGTGTATTGCAAGTGTTTCTATATATCTAGGCTGAGGAGACTTGCTTTTCCAAGGGAAGACTGTGTAGAAATATGCTGACTTGTAGTGGCATGGTGGGACATCCATCTTACTGTTACACCTAGCATAGAACCATCTCTTTAGGCCTTCTCATAACTTCAGTTGGCTAGACATGGAAATTCCTATGGGCTCCAGCTTGTGCTGGATTCCACAGTCAATAAGGAGAAATGTGGTGCTACTGTCCGTATGTTACTTGGGAAATATTTTATGGCCATTACAACTTCAACTATGTTTAATGCCACCATAGCTGGCACCTCTTATGAGGGCTTTAGTATGAGAGGATCTGAGTGGGGGAGGTGTTAGAGCTTTGGTTTCTTTTTTGTTGTTTATTATTTTTTAAACACACTAGTAAATGTATTTAACCTTGGCATTTCCAGAAGTTCAAATTTGTGTGGGCTTGCTTCCTAATGGTGCAATGTTCTTTTTCATGCTGCTACCCTATTGCTTTGAAACTATTTCTGACAGGTTGGGCAAAATGGGAGAGGGTTCTGTGAGTGTAAAGCAAGGGAAAAGAAAGGGATGGAAGATTTTTCTCCTGTTGCAACTTGAAATCTCCAAAATCTGTAATGGTCAGGACAAAGAAGTGCTTGGCTATTCAGGACTGTGTTCTCTTGCCTTTTAGGTAAGACAGCCTGGAGGAGCACAGGGCTCTACCTCCCTGAAGGACACACAGCAGTTATAACATGCCCTTGCCTAGTGGTTGGTGCTGGTCTGAAGGTAAGCTCTCTCTGGTTTGGCTTTTGTTTACACCTCTGTATTTGTCAGGTGAGCGCTCAAAAGTAGCACGAATGGTTTTCTCCTTAATGGTTTTTGCTCCCTTTCCAGTCCTTTCCTGCTGCTGCCACCCTGTGGCACTTCCAATGCTTTGTCATCATTTTTTCACCTTGTGTCCTCACTCTTTTCTTTTGCATTCCTCCTGGGTTTTTTTGTGCTGGAGGGATAACTGAGTGTGGCTGCTGCCTGAGGGCAGCTGTATTTTTGCTGTTATTGTGCAAAGAGAACTGGGCCCTTCTGTGCACCAAACTTGATTCCATCTCTCCAGATCTCTCATAAATTACTTCGACAGTGCTGTCACTACTGCTCATGTAGATGCATCCTGATCAGATACTTTGTTACTTGGGATCCTGTTGTCCACAAAATACGACACAGGTAAATGCTTACCTGCTTGAATATTTTTTGCAGTGACCTCCCTGCAGCTGAAATGTGAAGTTAACTCAGGTGATCTGTCTGATCCTGCAGCCACATGCTGCTTGTTTTCCTGTAAGGCGTCCAAGGAAGAGGCACAATAAAAGAAGTCAGCTGTGATCACATCTCTCCAGCTCCTATGTTACAGGATGTGACTCTGATGCTGGTGAAGGGTGGAGGAATGATCAGTGCAAGTACAGTGTAGCGAAAGATGTCACTGCAGGACCCTGACTTGCTGGTGAAGGATGCAGTTGAGCCAGTAATAATGGGAGTATAGCTGTAGGACTGTCTGAGACAGGGATAGCACTAAACTTCATCAGCTTTTTTCATTGTATTTATTGCTTCTGGACATCACAGGCTGAAAGCTGCAACTAGGCTGGAGTCAGAAAGCTGCTTCTGTGTGCATGCTCTGCAGGGACAGTGCTGCAGCAGAGAGCTCAGGGTGTTGAGGTCAGTCTGCCAGGTCACACCTGGACACATTTGACCAGCTGTTCCTACACTTCTGTTTGCCAGGTGCAGATTGGCTGTCACACGGATGACCTCTCCCATGCCAAAGAGCTGAAACGGGCACCAGTGGTAATACGCACCTGCGATGTTGCCTGCCAGCAGCAGTCCATTTCCTGCCTCTGGGGTGGCCTGATTTACATCATAGTGCCAGCAAGCAGTGTCCTGGGGAAAGTGCCCATCACAGTGGAAGGAGCAGTCAGAGCTCCTTTCTTCAGGCTTGGTAGGTTTGTTTATCTTGGTGCTTTTGTCCTTAGGGCTGCTGACAGATGCTGCTGCCCTGTGACTGAAAGTAAAGGTGGTCCTGTCTTAGAAATGCTTGGGTTTAAGAATATCCAGATTTATTTTCCATACTCTGTTGTCCTCTGGGATTCCCATTTTTTCACCCACTTCTAAAAACAGTAGAAAGGTGGGCCCCAGGAACTGTCAGCCTCAGTTCTGTGCCTGGGAAGATCGTGGAACAGATCCGAGATGCAAAGCTAAGGGACATGGAGAACAGGGAGGTGCTTTGGGACAGGCAGCACAGCTTCAGCAAGGGCAAGTCCTGTCTGACCGACCTCGTGGCCTTCTGTGATGGAGTGACCACATCAGTGGACAAGGAAAGGGATACAGATGTTATCTATCTGGACTTCTGGAAGGCCTTTGACATGATCTCCCACAATATCCTTCTCTCAAAATTGGAAAGACATGGACCTGTTTGAGTGGGTCTAGAGGAGAGCCATGAAGATTATTGGAGAGCTGGAGCTCCTCTCCTGTGAGGAAAGGCTGAGACACTTTGGATTGTTCAGCCTGGAGAAGAGAAGGCTCCTGGGAGACTTCATTGTGGCCTCTAAAGGGGGCCACAATAGCAAGGTCTGTTGCGATAGGACAAGAGGTAATGGTTTTAAACTAAAAGAGGACCAATTCAGACTACATAAAAGGAAGAAATTTTTTACAAGGAGAATGGTAAAACACTGAAACAGAGTTGTCCACAGAGGTGATGGATGCTCAATGCCTGGAAACTTTCAAGGTGAGATTGGAGAAGGCTCTGAGCAACCTGATCTAATTGAAGATGTCCCTGCTTAGAGTGAGGGAGTTTGACTAGATGACCTTTAAGGCCCCTTCCACCCAAACTATTCTACAATTTTATGAATCTATGTTTCCAGGTAAGTTGCTGAGTCACTCTGAGCCTGCTGTGTGGCTGGAGGTAGGTGAAAGAGCTTGCACAAAATGGGCAGAGTTTGTCCATACCAGAATTTCTGGGAGGTTGAGTTGTCATTTCTGATGGAAACCTTTGTGTTGGAGAGAGGCTGACTGATCTCTGCCACGACAAAACATGTCTTGTACTCTGCCTGCTTTACTGTGCCCCCATATGGCCATTTCTAGTCCCTACAATAACCCTCTGCTGAATTTCCTGTTTCCAGCAGTTTCTCTTCTCCTCCTGGATGCAATTTCTTCTTGCTCTTCTGTCAGACTAAACAGAACCATGGTTATGTGAAATATCAAATCTCTGCTGGAAAAGAAGAAATGAAACACTGGGGAAACTTGATGCTTCTTGTTCTCTGGTGGAAAACAGGGATCTGTTCTTGCCATGCTACTCTGTTATACACCAGTCCTTTTCTGTCTGTTTCCTATCCATTAAAGAGCCTGGGGAGACTTCCTAAGCACAGTATGAGGATCAGCTGTTTAACAGCCACCACCCCCAGTCATGCAACTACCACATACTGTTTTCCTTGAAAATTTCGTGACCATGATCTACTTCTCCAGGCTTGACCTCTGTGCGCGTGCTCAAAAGTCAGAGCTGCTCTTTAACCTATTTTGTGTGTTGTTGGTGTAGGGGAGACCTGTGAAAGCCAGTGGAAGGCCTGTATCCGGCACTACCCTGCTCCCTGGGCAGAACTGGCTATTGAGAATCTCATCCTGACAGTGCCCTCCGACAGCATCCGCCACATGGAGAACCCACGGCCGCTGCTGACCCTGTGGAATGAGATCATGGTGGCAATAAGCAAGTTGGCAGCCATACCAACAAAATTCCCAAGGCCAGAGAGGATTGTAACAGATGTCCAGATCTCATGTGGTAGGTACATTGCCATATGGTCTTCCCAAGGGCTAAGAGGCAAGTGGCCTCTAGCAGCAGTGTCTGTTCCTTCAAGGTTATTTTGCTAAAACCAGACAGGGAACATATGTGGGGTGTTAAATGACTATGACCCTTGCATAATTGTGAGCTACTCCATCAGGGTGGAAACATGGTAAGGCAGGGCTTGAAAAACATGTTGACCTTTTCAGATGACTCCCTGCTCTCAAAAATGGTGTTGCCTCCTCAGCTGTTCTTCTGTCTGGGTGTGTTAAGATGCAGAGCTGCTGACTGAAGTGACTTTAGCTCACATGCAGTTATTCATTCTCCCTCCTGAATGCACTGCAGGGCCAGTACAGCTGGGAGACAGTGACCCAATTTCTATTTTTTCTCTGCCTCAGCCACAGGATTGTTTTTAGGTGTTCAGTGACAATTTTTAAACCTCCATGTGCCTATTTGCTGCAGATGGGCCCCGCAAAGGTTACTGTGGGCAAAGCTTAGCCCAGAAAGATGTGCCTGAGAGGACAGCAATGGAGAGGCAGAACTGGTATCGCTGTCAAAGCCTATGAGTGTGTATTTTTGCAGCTGATGCTCCCCAACTCCAGCTTTTCCACTTGAGAACAGAGAACCTTTGATCTAGAGTCAAATTATATGCTAACTGTGAAACTTTGCAATAAAAAATTTGTTCAATTTTGTTTCAAAATACACTGGTTAAACTCATCATCCCACAAAGAGACAAGGGCTTGGCACGAACCCTGATGTCCTAACCCTTTGCTAAGCCACATGGAAAGAATTTGTGGCACATCTTGGGAGTGTTAAGTTCCACTATACTGAGCAAATGCCAAGTAAAAAGATCATAGTCCACAAACATAAAATTCTCTTCTGGTTTGAGTGGACTAAATGGTTTCACTTACATTTCTGGACCTGAACTTTTTGAGTACAAGTGGTTGCTAAATGCATGCATCCTTCTTGTTAAAAAAAAAAAAAAAAAAAAAAAAGAGGAAGCTCAAGATCCAATTTTCTGCAGGAAGGGGATTTCCATTCATGTTCTCCAACTTGGGTTGTCTGCAAACTTTATGTTCAAAGTCAGCTGTGTAGGCACCCTGTGTAATGAGTGTAAAGGACTGTTTATCCCCTGTTACAACAGGTGTTTGCATTTGTGGGCATGACTCTTATATGAAATTTTGGGAATCTTCAAGAAGTACCAGTTAGGGATGAAGACAAGAAGGAGACATAAGTGAAACCCTTTGCAGTTCTTCCTTTTGCAGATTCTTGCCTAGCAACATGGTGGGAAGTTGTTTATAGAACAGCTATCCTGCAAGGTTAAGAACAGGCTTAAGTATGACAAGCTTTGCAGGACAAACTTTGTTTTTCATGTGTCTCATCCACACCACTGACTACTGGAGTGCAGATCTGCAGTATCCACATTCTACATAGGAAGAGTCAAGGTCTGCCATGGTGCTGGATCACATGGTTGTATCAATGTCAACAGTATTCCATTTGTGAGTATTCTGGGTAATGGTCAGGCCTTTCTCCTCATTCTAAAATCTCAACCTCAGTCCAACCATGAGTGTACACTTATGCGTAAAAAGCAAAACAGCTGAAACTGTGCTTAACTGATAATCCTACTTTCACACTGCTTATTTGACTATTTGCTAGGGTGAAACAATGTATTTCCTTACCTTACAAAGAGAAAAATTGGTCATTCATGGTAATGCAGTGTGGTTTGTGAGATAAAGGAAAGGCACTAAGAAATGAAAAAAAAAAAAGTCATTTGTGTCTGAAGAGCACTGAGGTGAGCACTCAGTGATGTGTGTTGGTACCTGTCTTTCCTGCAGGCTGGATGCATGCTGGCTACCCCATCATGGGCCACCTAGATTCAGTGAAGGAGTTGTTAGACGTGAAGCATATGAAAACTACTGGTCTTTGGGGTCCTATCCATGAGCTGGGACACAATCAACAGCAGCAAGCATGGGAATTTCACCCTCATACCACAGAGGCCACATGCAACCTCTGGTCTGTCTATGTTCATGAGAAGGTGCTGGGGATTCCCAGGCATCAGGCCCATGAGGCCCTTAGGTCACAGTGTCGGAAGGAAAGGATAAAAGAGTATCTGAGGAAAGGCGCTCAACTAAAGGACTGGCAAATGTGGACTGCTCTGGAGACATACCTGCAGGTAACTGGGAAAAGTGTGTGTATTCTTAGTGCAGTCAGTGAAGCCTGTGTCCGAGAGATGTCTGCAGCCTGGTGACTGTAGCTGTCAAGCCTTGCAAGTGTTTGATTGCTATCTGGGTTCATTTTGGACTCAAAAAGCATCTGGGAAATACAGAGGCAGTGTGTTAAATGCTGATGTCGCCTGCAAACCTTCCTATGCCAGACTTGGGCTTAACAACTCAGGGAGATAGCTTAGTGCACTATACTAATCTCACTCCCTAGGAAAGAAACAGGAACTGCTGCTTGTTATATGGCATAGGGAAAGGATGACCAAACTTGGGCACAGTTCTTTAATCTACTGTAGATTTCCTATGGGACATTGGGCTAGTTGGTAAAAAAACCCTGGCATTGTAAAGTGTCTAGAAGAGCCAGACTTCAAGCAGTATCCAGGTGAGTTACGTGGCAAAGAGCAGGGTGTTCATATCAGCCAATGCACTGAGTGGAGCCAGTGTAGTCCATCACGTAGGAAGGGGATGGGTTCAGCTCTAAAGAGAGCTAAAAGATGAGACTCTAAAACATGAACCCTGTCCTAAATTGAAGTGCGTTCTCTGGGGAGGCATGCAAGAGAGATTTTCCCCTTTCCCTTAATCCTCTTAGCAACTAGTAGTCTAATGGAGAGAGCACTCAGCCTGATTTTAACTGGGAACTGTAAAGCAAATGTCCATTATGATGCCTTAAGCTACTGACTGTTGTGAGGGGGGTATCCCTCAGCCCCCTTGTCTGAGAGCTCTCACATCTTATATGAGCAACAGAATATTTAGATATCAATCCTGATTTTTCCACATCCCAGAGAAGCATCTAAGTCATCAAACTGAAGAGTAAACCTTTGTTTTTTCTGATGCAACAAATACCAAAATAATTACACAGAGTGAAACAGTTTTAACGGCGGAAATTTTCCCACAATACCTTACCTGTGTAGCCAGTGTGCCCCTGCCTCATCCACACTTACAGTCTCGGACCTCCCATCTCTTGCCTCATTGCTAACAGGACTGCTGAAATAAATGTGATGTGAAAGAACAATTAAAATTCTGCAACAGCAGCTTTTCTGGATGAATCCCTTTTGTTCTTATTCCTAGCCAAAGCATGCCCTGCTCACAATCTCTCCTTCCTGTTTTCTCAGTACTCCTTGTTCTCCTGTGCTCCTTCTTTCTAGGTATCCTCTCTGTCAGTGTCCTCTCTGTTGCTTTTTCACTGCACAAGAAGCTTTCCTCTCTGCAAAGTGGCAGCTTGTCATTGACTTTTCTGGCTGCTTCCAATGCATCTTTCATCCCTGTTTTGGGAGGCCAGTGTAATGGGAAGGTATTTTTCTGTACTCTGGTTATGCTCTGAAGCCTGCAAGTTCGATGCTTTCATCTAAATTTACATTCATTCCAAAAGACACTGCAGAAAACTATGGAATCTTCTATTGTTTGTAACACAGGTATAATGCCAGTGAAGTGATAACATAATTGTTTTTACACTATATTCTTCTCCATCAGTTGCAGGAAGGGTTTGGTTGGGACCCCTTCACCCACCTCTTCTCTGACTACCAGAAAATGTCCACCATCCCAAAAGACAACGCTTCTAAGATGAATTTGTGGGCACGGAAGTTTTCTCAGCAGGTGAATAGGAATTTGGCTCCATTTTTTACAGCCTGGGGATGGCCTATCAAGAAAGAGCTGTCTATGGAACTGTCCGCTTTACCCACCTGGGAGCAGGACCCTATGAGATCCTATAAACCATAAAGGAAAGTGATACCAAGCAAAACCTTGGCTGATAATAATAACCACTCAGAGACTTGTTTTAATCTTTGAGTAGAAGGTATTTGTTATTTACAGCACCAGGAATGAGGCGAATAGCTTCGCTAAAACTCGCTCACTTTGCAGAACAAAGCTTACATATTTATACACTATAACAAACAGGAAACTATGAATTGACAGCCCCTTCGCATCATTTTACACTTCTGATTACATCAGTCTTTCTGTTGGAGAATGTGCAGTAAAGAACTCTGGTGGTCTTTTCCGTTTCTTCCTCACTTCAGTGGTCTCACAAAGTAGTCTTCGTCAGTGTAAACTCTCGACTTTGTATCTCCACGCATGCCCTGTTCACTTGTTTTTCACTATTTTGCTACTTAGACAATTTCATTGGGCAAGGCATCCTGTTACTCACTTTTTGCTACATTCTGATTGGTTACAAAGATTCTATAGTGAATAGAGTTAGTGATATATGGATATCCTTTTCCTCTTATTTACGTGACCATAAGCACTTTTGCAGACATCCTGCTGTGTTAGACAATTCATAAATTCTAATATAGAAATGTCTTTCTTATATCAAGTATATAAATGGATTAATAATTCATATATTGTAATACATAAATGGCTTTCTTATATCAAAAACTATATAAGTCTTGATTCTCACAGCAGCTGTGGCCTATCTTTTTCTCCTTTCTTCTTTTTTCCCTTCTTCTTTCTAGTGATAGCTCACTCTATGTTTAGATTTACACTGTGTTCTTCAGCTTCTTGCTGCCAGTGGAGGCCAAACCCAACAGAAATTCAACTTGTCTGCAGATCAGCAACCATCTAAGCTGTCTTCTGAAGGGTTAAATAATCAAAGAGCTTTGTTCTGGGTTCTTCACCTCAGGAGGAATATAATTCTGAGTTGATTTACTTCCTACAGAACATTTCTTGAATGAAATTGAAGTTTTCAGGGTGGAGCAGTCACTGGAACAGTCTCAAGAACAATATCAAGAGAATATAGATTTTCAAAGCAAATAGTAACCTCCACAATGTTGTATTCTTCAGTTATAATCTCAGTGACATGAGATTTTCACTATTGCTTTTGTTCCCCTAAAATCCCTAATTTTTAATTCCCCTAATCATGCAGAAATTCCACACCTACTGTCACAAAAGTGACCTTGTAATGCTTATATACAGGTTATGTAATACATAGCTGATGCTGAAATGCTGGAGATTTCTTCCTACTGAATAGTTCCATTGTAAGTTGTAACTGTCACTCTTAACCACAGCCTACCAATAAGATATGTGCCAATGAAGATAGGAGGGTGGAAGCAAAGAGATGACTCAGTAGTAGTCAGTAATGGTTTAACTCATCAAAGGTTAAAATGCAGGCACTGACCTGACAGCATGAGGGAGGGGAGAGGAGGAAGACAACAGTTCATCAAGACAGCAAAAAAAGACCAGAATAGAAGTTACCCAAAGACTTGTTACAACAGCTTTTCATTTTTGTATTGGCTCAGATGTGGTTCTGATTTCCCAATGATTCATCAGCCTAATATTTTGCTTTGTCTTTCAAACTTTTTTCTATTATTATCCACTACTAGTTTGAGCTGATGTTCCAATAAAATAAATCCTAATCATAGTTTAACAGTGTTTTAGTACTGGTTTGGAGATTTGGAAAAAACTTACATGGTATAAACATTTAGACCTGACCCTGCCTACAGAAGTAGAATTCATCCCTAACAAGTTTATGAATGAAAAGTTTAGCTCATGTCCACTTAAAAAATGTACAAAATGTATCAAAGTATTATCAGATCTGTTATCAGATTGGTATATAAACTGAGAAGAGTTGGCCAGGTGCCACTGATCACTGCTCGGGGACAGGCTGGGCATTGGCCAGTGGGTAGTGAGGGACTGTGCTGTGCATCACTAAGGTTTCTTGGGTTTTATTCCTCTCTGTGTCTCTTTCTCTGCCTTTCATTGCAAATATTGTTGTTGTTATTATTATGTTACTGTCAGTTATTAAACTGTTCTTAACCCATGACTTTTACCTTTATTTTGATTCTCCTCCACATCCCATCCCATCCCCTGCCCCAAGGCAAGGCAGTGAGCAAGGTGCAGTGTGGTACTTAGTTGCCAGCTGGTGTCAAACCACAACACACAGAAAACATTGAATAATTTCTGTGAAATTGTAGTTCAAGCAGCAGTTACAGAACAATTCAGCATGCAGTCTGGGAAAACCCTACAACACACCTGAGGCCGACCTGAGCACGAGCTGAAGTGGAAAAAAAGTAAAATAGATTAGGAGGCTGCATTGATCTTACCAAAAATAAAACCAGAAGCAGGAGATTTTCCTGCTGTGATAAACTAAAAATGAGTGGGATCAGTGATGAGGTTTCCAGATTACATGTAGACTTACTGGCTTCATTTTTACAGTCAGTTTACTTTTAGTGGAAAGTTGATGTTGCTATATACTCCCTTTGCTATATACTCTCTGCTAGTAGAGAGCTGGAAGGCCAAAAAAGATTGGATGAGTCTTTCCTTTTATTATCAGTCTACAGGTGATATCACTAATGGGTGAAGCATCAGATTTGTCAAGATACTTGGAGAAACACACTGAGGCACAATACCTCTTCAAGGACAAATGTGAAATAACATATCAATGACTCTGTCAATTGTATTAACTACTTTTTTATAAGCTTTCTGGCTAGCAGCAAATTATTTCCAAATATGCCTTTTTCTTCTGGTTGTGGTAAAGAACTCAGTGGTACTGAAGGAGCTGCTGATATAATAGGCTCTACTAGTTTTGTTTCTCAGAATTCAGTTAGACTACTAGAGAAATTTGTGCTAATAGTATTAATTACTTCAGCCTTTGATTCTCTGACAGCAACTTTAGGAAGGAATCCACAAACTAGGAACAGATAAAGTGGGGTTCATCTGCCTCGGTTTGGTTCCCAAATATTAGCCATCTCAATGCAAGCTGCTCACTCAAGGCTCCCTTTAGGCAATTCATCCCCTAGGGGAGCACAGAGGATTTGCCTGCCTCTGAGGTAGGTTAGGTGAACCATCACCTCAGCATGGAAGAAAGGGAACTCTGCACTGCATATGGCAGTCACATATATGATTTTTTTGACCACTTTCCTCAGGTGTTCAGTGCTATGTGCACCCATCTTGGGCACTTGGAGAGTCCTCCCTCTCAGTCTTGCATGGTAAAATGGTGCTAATAGTAGGAAAGCTGAACGTGCATGAGAATGGGGAATAATGGTTGGAGAGGATGAATGACTGAAAGTGACACTTGAAAACATGCAATATTAGTTGGTTACTGCCAGAGCAGCACATAAGTTGAATTTCCATTGCAGAGCAATGGAGTACTAAGGGCCATGGGAGTTCTGTGGGAATAGGAGTGGGATAAAATAATTGCTGAGGGTTTTAGTACTTGACAGCCTAAGGGTACACAAGAATGAGAAGAAGGTGTTGCAGGTGCAGAGATTTTGGACAGTCAGATGAAACTGTGGAGAGCACAAGCTATGTGAGTAAACTGAAGTTTGAACCGGCCACTGTATTCCCCATATAAAGCTCTTCTGGAATACAGGAATAGCCCTTTTCTTTGGGGAAATATGGTTCCTTTTGTGCATTGTTTTATGAAACAAATAATTCTGCTTGAGTGCTTGGTATTGATTAGGGTTATGGCCTTACTAGATTGGCTGAGGCAAAATTGAATATGGTCCAACTCATGGTAAGGGTTCAACAATGTACCTCAAACCTACAGAGCTGGAGTGCTCTGTAGTGTACTGCTGGATCTTGAATGGGAAAATACAAGGCCAGGCACAGAATCAACCAGAAGCTGCTGCTGCTTCTGCAGAATGAAAAAAAAGTGTGTGTGGGACGTACTAAACTGGGATCAAGCTCCTAACTTTGAGAATTAGGCAAGTCCAAAAACAATCCCATGACCAGTTTGGGATTAATTAGTGTGTCTGAATGACCCATGCTTTGAAATAAATATACATATGTGACTGTGAAACAGAGGAAATTATCCCATTAAAACTAAAGTGTAGCCAAGGGATTAATCTTAAGCTACCTCGTAAAGAAGCATTTTCCACACACACACACCAAAGTTCTTTTTGAAACAAAGCTTCCTGAAATTCCCACAGCACCTACAACCTGCACAATGGATTAAACTGCTCAGTGGAGAAACAGTGGGGAAGTACAAAAGAACAGTCTCATTTGTGTTAATATTGTAGAAGAGAGGAAGGAACTTGGAGACCTCTGTCAATGGAGATGTGTATTTTAAACTGTGTTTTGAAGTGTCCCAGAGTGCTCACACAGAAGAGAAGGTCAAGGTTGTGTCAAATAGCAGCAGCTTTAGAGGGGAAGGAACATGGTTGTCAGTGGGCTGTGGAAGGGTACAAGGGTAAGTCAGGCACCTACCAAACTTCTGTGGTCTGAGGTTTATATATATAAAATATATACAATATATAAAATATAATATATATACCTCCATATACAGCCTGACAATGCTGTATATAGAGTATAAAAGACCTGGTGACAGGTGGCTTAAACCACAACAGATGATTTTGTATGCCAAAGTGAATTCCAACTTGAAGCACCCTCTTGCTGGTTTTTCCAATCTGAAGTGCATGGCTGTGTCTGCAAATCCAAGTCCAGAGATGGCCCAGAAGAATAGCCAGTCTACATTTTCCTGCTTCTACTTCTGCAGCTGACCTGGAGGTGAACATTTGATTTTGTTTCTCATTATAGTCAGAACTTTCCTTTCTTCCATTTCCCTTTCTTTGAAGTTCATCTTGTCCTTACTTAGACATGAATCACAAACAATTTCTTCCCAAGTTTATCCTATTATAAACCTCTTTTTACATTTCTCAAGTGATATTCTCACTTCTGTCCTAAAAAATGGCTGACCACTGCAGCTGTAATGAACAAACCTCTGACTTTCATCTGCTCTGTACCATGGCCATTTCATGTTGATCTCATACCTCTCCTCTGTGCCCTCCTCCATTCCCCTAGAGCAGGCAAAGGTCAAAAAAGAAAAATATCTATATTGCTGCTTTGAAGATTAAAGGAATAATCCCTGTATTGACGGAGAATAGGATGAGAAATAATAAGGTTGAATGCTGTCTATGTGAAGGAGACTATTTTCTGCCTCACCTTGCTGTCTTCTGCTATCATACTGCCTTATTTCAAGGCTTCCAAGCTCTTTTCTTTCAAGTTTTACTACCCTTGTCATCCTGACACATGAACACCCACACTATGGGGTTTGTATCTGGACTCTGAAACCAACCTCTATGTAGTTGTAGGGATAAACAGTACAGCAGACAGAGTTATTCATCAATGTTATCCCATAGCAGATTGGGTTGGTTTTTTGGGGTTTTTTTGGACAATAGGACAAGCTTTGGGTGAACTGGGCTGAACTAGACCAGGAATTAGGGGTTTACATGTCTTCAGTCACTGATGGCTGGCCTGTGTGGGCATTTCAGTCTTTCAGAGAGTGTGTGTAAAGCAGGTGAATTATTATAAATGGGGACATCATCCTCTCCCTCAGCTTCTCTTCACTAGTTTCACATCAAGATAAGATCTGCTTCTCACCTTGATGCTATATTTTTAGATCAGCACAGCTGTGGTAGCTGTGATGGGAAGTAAGGGTTCTAAAAGTGGGGCCAACCAACTTTGCTATTTCTTCAAATCCCTCCTTTCCAACAAAGCAGTAGCAGGAGAATTCTACTTTTCCTTGACAACTGATCCAGAATTTCCATTTCCTTCTTCACAGGGCTTAAGTCTGTTCTTGAGTCCTTTCAAGCTGCTTTCTTCTGATTGATGCCTGTGTCGAGGTGAAGAATAATGTTCTATATGAAAATATACTGTTGCCTATCCCTGCTGAGATTAGAGCGTCTTGTTGCCTTAGGTAGGTACAAAACACACAGTTTGGAGTGGAGAGACCCAAGCCTGTCCAAGTTGCAGCACCTTTTGGTGGCTGTTGTTCCCTGCTGTCACACTGATGACCTCAGCTATTCTGCAGAGCTGAAGTGGCTTCCCTTAGTGGTAAAAAAGCTGAAAAAAACCTCCATGGAAGTCTCTAGTCTGCGGTGTGTCCTTCTATATATCATAGTGCCAAAGGAGAGCACATTAGGCCAAATATCAGTCAGAATTAAATAAGCTGTGCAGGCTCCCTTCTTCAGCCTTGGTAAGTGGTCCCAAAATCGAACTATAGCAGGGCAGTAAAGAAACATTTTTGTATTTATGGCTTGCCATATTTTCCTGGTTTTGATTTTTGGTTTGGGGGGCGTTTCTATGGTCATATGTGTAGAAAATGTCAAAATATGTAACGTTCAGGGAATGTCTTTGCATAAAGCTTTACGTTTCTCAGTTCAGGAAGCATATTGATATGACTTCATTTAAGAATTAACCTCTTTCCAGTTTTCCAGTATGAGCATGTCTGAGACACCTTTAAAGAGGCTGATATTAAAAACTGAGTACCATCAACTCCTCGTAGCAACAACAGACATGGATCACCAAAGAGGATGGACCCCTTGCCAAAACCCAGGATCTCTGCATGATTCAGTAAAACACAGTTACATCTAGATTAATTTATTGTTTCTGAGGCTATGCAAAAGGTTTTAGCTATGGTGATTCTCCTCTTTCTCCACACTTAAAACTTCTTTTTAAATTGGCTTTTTTTCACCTGAATGTTGAATTAGGGGAAACTGACAGCTCTGCCTGGTAGTCAACCATCTGTCAGTATCAGCCTCCCCCCGCCCTCCTCCTCGGTCTGAGCTGGTCACAAAAACATCACCTTGACAGTACCAGCTGCTGATGGACACCACATGGACAACCCAGAGAGTCTGCTTTCTGTCTGGAACAAGATGAGGAATGCAATAGCCAAGCCAGCAGACATCCCAGCAACTTTTCCAGGGCCAGAAAGCATGGTGGCAGATGTCCACATATCTCATGGCAATAATAACTGGGACATTTTGTCTTTATCTGTGATGAATATTCATAGGGAAATACACAAGGCAGTATCATTATTACAAGACTATGCAGATTCTCAAATCAACAGATTAATTTCACCATATTTGAGAAGATTGTTTGAGAGAGCAAGAATCTTCTGTGAATTTCAAGAGCTTCTACACAAAAATAGCATATTCTGCTGCTAATTTGACAGTATCCCAGGGTAAAACACAATGAAGGGAGACAGTCTGGTCACCAGATGACATGTGTACTGTGTCATGTTGGTCTTATTACTGGGAATCAATTTATGCTAATTGCAACAGAAAGAAGGGAAATGCAGCTAGTTGTTTTAGGCAGGACAAACGAGATTTTGAAACTTAAATTAAGGCATGTAACAGACACACCGGCAGCATGTTATGTAATAAGACCCTGATGGGGTCTTATTACATAGCCATTACATCAGTGGGGAAGTGGGGTCAGTGGTAGGGGGAAGAGTTTATTGTAAGCAGCATTTTTCATTTAAGAATCATCCTGTTTCAAGGCAATTCACTAGGCCAGTGGAACTGAAGTTTGTTATGGGTGGTAAGGAGGCTCCTAAAGGCCAAGCCTCAGCATTATTTTCAATCAATCTTCATTCAAGTATTGCATTTTTTTCTCAGTAGGATTGGCAGGTACTTTCAGCTCTCCTTGACTGCAGCATTAGAGGTGTCTTCTACCACTTGAATTGATAAATTCATCAGCTGCCCAGGCTGCCACTCTGTCAAAAATCCACGCTCTAGCAGCTTGGTATAGCTGCTGTTGCTCAAGTAGGACTGATTCAAGAGGGGCTGGCTTGAGTATAAACATTGGCACAGGTTACCCAGAGCAGTATTAGGTGCTTCATCCCTGGAAATATTCAAGATCAGGTCAGACGGGGTTCTGAGGAACCCGATCTGTTTGAAGATGTCCCTGTTTATTCCAAGGGGGCAATGAAACAGCCCCTCCCTTCCCCTTCCACGGTGGTAATGGGGAAAATTCAAGCAAGAAGTTTTTCCCCTTTTTTTTTTAGCACCCATGACAGATAGTAAAGAGCTCCTTTACTAAAAGCACTTGATAGGAATCTGCCTTCACAAAAAAATAAAAAAAAATTAAAATAAATCCCTGTTCATGTTTTGCTTTCTGGTACAATGGACATTACCAGGGTGCAGTGGAACCAGCTCTTCCCCAAGGGTCAGGTGGCCAGGAACCAGCTGCAGTAACACAGCCAGCAGGACAGACAGGTGCCTTGTCACCTGGGGGCCATCCCACAACACCTGAGTGAGCACAGCAGACCTGGCACAACATCCCAGGTCAGCAGAGTGTCCAGATTGCTAGACAAGCTTTCAGGGATGAGGCAGGTCTGAGGTCAAGCAAGGAAATCAGTCCTCGGGCCAGGGTCAGGGTCAGGGTCAGGGTCAGGTCCAGTGATGGTGACCAAGGTCAGACACAGTCCAGTGATTACCAGGCAGGCCCACCGTGATGCAGCACATCTGAAATCAAGTGAGGAAGTCAGAGCATGGATCAGGGTCTAGATCCACAAGGTCTGTGGCCAGACACAGGCATGGCTGCGACAGAGCTGGAGACAGGCATACCCACAACATAGCTCAGGCAGGGACTGATGGCCCAGGGCTGAACTGAAATGTGGTGCGTGGGGCCATCCACAGGAGGGGTAGGTGGAGTGCCTGGGTGGGGCTGCCCGAGGCCATGAAAGACTTTTGTTCCACTCAGGACTCTGACACAAAATTTTGCAATTAAACGTTTTCGTCCCTTGCCTTCAAGGTAAAAATCTGCTGCTTCTTTGGGAGCACTTCAAGAAAAATAATCTATTTTCCACTTTATTTGTGCCTCCTATTTATCATGAGGTGTTTTTACCCTATGTATTTTCTCCAAAGCCAGAACTAGATTACAGAGTTTCTAGAGAGAATTGGGTAGGGTACTGGGGTCATTTTCATCGATACAAACCACACAGTTACTTGGCTACAAGGATGCAAACTGTCCTGGCAACAGCATCTTCCTTGCCAGATCAGAAAATAAGAAATCACCAGTGTCAATAGAAAATTCTTGTACTGACAGAATTAGATTTCCACACCTGTTCTCCACTTCTGTAGGTGGAAGTACAGTCGCCTGCCATGCCCATAGCTGTGGCAAAATAATTTGACCTTTCTTGCTCTTGGCATTGGGTAATGCTGAGGAGTGAAAGTGTAGAAGAAAGGCATACAATACACACATTCAACTTTTGATTGTGGTCAATATGCTTGATACTCCAGCAGAAGGGGTGGAAGAACATCATGAGCATCATCCACTTTTGACAACTCAAAGAATGAGTTAATGTAAAGAGAATTAATTGTATTTTTCTCACTGTCTTGTTGCATCCCATGAGATTTCCCAGACAGATTGCCATGATTGTTTGTGCTTTACCTTCCCTACAGGTTGGATGCATAGTGGGTACCCATTCATGCATCATTTGGAGTCAGTGAAAGAGATGGTAGATGTGCAGTCCCTCCAAGTCGACGGCCTTTGGAATGTCACTCCTGAGCTGGGTCACAGTCAGTGATAATCTGAATGGGAGCTTCCTCCTCACACCATGGAAGCCACCTGCAATCTCTGGTCTGTTTGTGTGAATGGGACTTCATTGGGCATCCCAAAAGATGAGGCCCACAATGCACTTGCACTAGAATTTAGAAAGAAGAGGATTCGAGGTTACATTGAAAATGGAGCACAGCTGAAGGACTAGAAAGTATTTACTGCCCTGGAGACACACCTGCAGGTAATCTGCAGGCAAATTAAGATTGCAACAGGTTTACAAACTGATAGTTTTAATCCAGGACAGTTTCTTTCCTTTTCCTCACTTTCTGCAACCACTTGATCCCTACCCCAGGTTATGTCTCTCTGTTGACTATTAGTCTCCAACAGTGTGTGTGTGTGTGCCAGCTCACAGGATTCCACAAACCAGCATGAGTCAGTCCTGGTCTGTTTCTGAGTAGCACTCTTCAGCAGGACACCCAGGGCTGCAGGGAAAAGTTTTTGAAGCAGTCCTCAAAAAATGTACTGTTTTGAATAATTTGTGCTCTCAGCACAGTGCAAAGGTCTGTGGAATGTACCAGTTTGGGATATGGTAAACCACAGCCATCGGGTATTCCCAAATATGACTTTTGATCACTAAAAATTGTTTCTTTTTATTTTTTCAAATAATAAATTTAAGCCAATTTTTCAGTTTTGTTGGTGCAATACTTCATTCAGTAGCACCCAGGATTAAATGACAGTACAAACACCAAGTGTTCAGAGTCACCAAGCAGGGAGCCAGTATTTTGTGCTGAGAGAAATGAGTCTTATGCACTGAAAGTATGTAGACATATTTTACATAGGCATACTTACAAGCATGCAGAGGTGGGTTGACGTTTGTACCAATCTTGTTTTGAACAATCATAACAGCAGTAAAAAAAGAAAGTAGGGATCAGGCCTGTAAGCATATCCATGCCCTTTGGGATGAAGAGCACTTACATGAACACTTGATTTTTGGTTTTATGTGACTATTAAAAAGATGGGCTTGTTGAATAGTCTGATTGAGTTAAAGGGCTACTCCAGTTCTTAAGCAGACATTTAGAATTTTTGGGGTAGCTACACTTATTAAAAATAGAAAGAAAAAAACCCTGCAAAAATACCAGTAACTGAATTTAGCAAAAGACTTTGTTAAGAATGCAGGTAGAGTAATTCTAAACTTCCATACATGTATTTTGTCCTGTGTCTCTATTCTTATGCTTCATAGCTGCAAGTGGCCTTTGGATGGGGCAGATTCACTGAAATATTTTTTGAATAGTAAAATATGCCTGATGATGATGGCTCCAAAGTGAATCTTCAGGCAGAAACCTTTTTTCCTTTTCTTATCTGGTGAGGTGGAATTTGAGTCCTTTCTTTATGGCCTGAGGATATCCAGTCAAGGAGAACCCTTCCCAGCAGCTGGCTGTTTCTTTTCCCAGCTGGTCAGATGATCCAATGAAGTAACATACCTCCTAAGCAGGTTTTGGATCAGGAAAATGTGATTGTCTGTCATGAAGCCAGTGCTCTGCAATACTTTTACATGGTGTCTGAATAGTATGGTATCATCCCTAATCTGAGAAGTGGCTCTGCGTTGTACGTGTGATATAAGAGTTTGTTCTTGGTTCCCTCCCAAGTCTGCCTTTTCGTGTTAGAGACCCTCTACTTCCCTTCCTAACAGGAGTCATTTTAACCACAGAAGGGGAAACATTTGCTGTCTTAATACCTATGAAAAAAGAGACCCCCTTCCCATTTTTTATTTCCTCTGTATCCTTGTCTCCAAAAGGTTCTCTGTTTCAGACTTACTTAGGTTTCAGATATGCAAAGTTCGTTAATTAAGATCATGCCGAGATGAGTAGGAATAGGGGGAGAAAAAGTCACTTTAAAAACAGAGACATGTTAGGAGATAATAAAGCTAGAAATAAATGGAAGAACTCAGGTGAAATTATGGCTACAGCAATGAGAAATGAGAACAATCATTTAAAGAAAAACCTTGACAGCACAGGAAAAGCCTTGATCGGTGTTTAATGTTTTGAAAGGGGTTGCCTTCATGCTCTGCTTTCAGAATTGGTAGCTGTGTAGTGAGAAACACCTGCTTTAGCTCATGTCAGAAGCAAAAGAGCGTTTGGGCAGTGAACTCACCTGCTTGATCCTCAGTGAGAGTAAATTTGCAGAACTTCTAGCAAACCTAAAATCGTGGCAACTCAGGCTGCCTGAAAATCTGAGGCAGTAGGTGCCTCACCTCACAGGATTGAATGTCATGACAGGAGTCTGTTTGCAATGACCTGTTTTGATCTTCAATCTAAATAATCAGATCAATGGGCCGTTCTTAAAGTGCTACACTGAACTTCTCCAGTGTTAGTACACAGACTATAGCACAAGCCAATTTTTATGGTGCATTTGAAGATCCTGAGCCAAGCAATTGCTTGTCTTCTGGCTGTGTTTCTTTTTCTAGTGAATGTTACAGAATTCTTGAGCTTGCTGTTAAGGTCGCTGATGCACCACAAGGGACTGCAGTGACAGAGTCAGAGACTCTCTGCAGCTCCTCCTGATCTCATGGGTCATAGCTGAGCAGATTCTTCAGCAAAAGAGGTGGGAAGTAAGTGATATAAGGATCAATAATTTCTTTTCACTGTACCCAGATAAATATATGTCAAATCTATGAATAATCCAAAGTCAATGAAGTGATCTGTACTAATAGCACTACAAACTGTTTATGTGTACATCCAATAGCACATGTTACCCAGGAAGATCCCCCAAATCCTTCAGCTATCCTGAACTTGAAAATCTTTATTCTATACTTCAAAGCCAAATGATGTCACAATTTTTTTCTTCTGATAAAGTCCTACAACTGTTCTGTTTTGAAGTTTTGAGGATTCTGTGCTAAGAAAGAGACACTGACTTTATGATTTGATTCCCAGGAACTGAAAACTAACAGTGCATTATTATCTCCTCGACCCCACTGTTTGAAAAATTTCCACAAAGCTAGTTTTAAATATCCCAGAAAGTTGAACTCGTTCCATTTTCTGCAGTAAAGGATATCCTTTCAAATTTGGTACTTTTAACACTGTTATCTGATGTTTCTTTAGAATCTCTCTTTGCCTCTGGTGTTTTGTGGTGTCTTTAATAAAGGCTTTTTGATTGTTCTATCTGTTTGCACATGATAAGATAGCATATTGTTAACACATCAGTGGTTATATCCAAGGTGTTAGAGCTACTTCCTTCATAATGTACCAGCAGAGCATTAAGAATTGTACTAGGCACAAATTTCATTTAGCCTTTTCATCATGATCTCATGCTAATAAGACTTACTGATGCCACAAAACCGAGCATGGTTGGTACAGAGTGTACAAATATTATCTGAAAAGAATCAAATGTCATTGAAGAGTATAGTATGGGACATAGGATGACATTTTAAAGTGAAGAGCTATTTTGAACTCCTTATCAAGAGCTTCTTTTCTAAGGTAAAAGCTTATTGATGGGAAATGGCAGGGAGGAAAAAACCTGGGCATATTAATAACTTACAATATATTGAAACTGAAATAAATGCAGAAGATAACAGGGAGGAGGAGTGAGACAACAACCTTAATATTGGTTTTGTTAAACACAGTTTGCTTAAACCTCGAAAAATTAAAGGCTGGGAGGGGTCCTGTGGTTATCTCTGCGAATGCTTTGGAATAACCAAAGTTCCGGCTGAGCAGGGGAGACTGCTTTGGGGTAACGTGGTGATGTGAAGCAGCAGAGCTTTGTTGCTGCAGCTTTGAAAAGCTGTCTCCTCAAGGCCATGAGCTGTTGGAGAAACTTTCTGCATCACAGTTCTCATGTCACAAGGCTGCAACTGTTCCCCACGTGCCACAGCTGCACCAGCAGCCTGCCGTGACTGGCCCTTTACACTCCCATGGCATGGGCTTTATGGCCCGGGGCTGGCTGATGCTGAGAAAGTGCAGAAGGAAGAGACAGAAGTCCTTGTCTCTATCCTCTGGAAGCAGGAGGATGTATTTCCTCCACAGAGGGGCCTTTTCACCCTGCAGATGCTGGTCAGCTGCCACCACCCCTGCCTCCCTTCCCCGCCTCTCCCCAGGCACAGCTGCAGGTCTCACAAGCTCTCTTCCATCTCTCTTCACCTCCTCCTGTCTCCCAGCAGCCCCTCTCATGGCTCCTGCCAAGTACAACCCACTATTCGGGCTCTGCCACCTCCTCCCCATCCCTCACATAAGAGCACGGATGTGTCACAGCCCTGCAGAGCAGTCCTGGCCACCACAGCACAGCCAGGGCTGCAGGGCAGCAGCAGCATCCTCCAGCTCAGAGAGAAGCCTCTGGCAAACATCTGCCTTCCTGCTTTCTGTGCTCCAAGAGAGCTCTGCCTCATGGACTGCTTGCTGCTTTAGCTCTGGGCCCTCACATATCTTTGGCAGTGCCCTCATTCCTGCACTGTAGATCCTTTTCCAGCCAAGATATATGATATATTCCCCTATTCCCCCAAAGACTCACAGTCCTCATTGGAAGAGCTGTAAGGATCCAGAAATTTTATTGGAGTTTGGAAGTTAAATGTAGTTGTACCTTAGGTCGTTGCTTTGAGCATTATAGTTTTGCATAGCTAGAAATGGCTTTATCCGGTGGTCCTAGTTTGGAGCCATTGAGCAAATAGCACTGTAAAAGTCTGAACTGACTTTCTGAGGTGGAAGAAAAAGACCTTTGAACTCTAATTGATCCTCTGCAGTGTATTTCTTCTCCATTTTCTTGGGCTAGAGAGAAAAAGGTTTGGGGTTTTTTTGGTTTTGTTTTTTTATCTTTTTATTTTTTCTTTTGTAAAATGGTGAACAGATTTGGACATTCAGGAAATGTGCTGATGAGTCCATGTAAATGGAGCTGAGAAGGCTCAGGATATGGGTATCCTTTCTCCATAAACTCATTAAGCTATACATTCCCTCACATTGCACCAAGTCAGTGTGCTAAAGAACAGCAAAAGCAGTTTCATGCACTGCTGCCAAAGAAAGGTGGATCACATACAAAAACCAAGTTTTTCTCTGAGAGTGGTGTGGCACTGGATCATGTTTCCAGAGGGATTGTGGGATCTCCATCCCTGAGACTGTCCAAAGTCAACAGTAAAAGGACCTGAACAACTTCATGTAGGCTTGAAGACAGCCCTGCTGCTAGCAATGGGTAGGACTAAACACGTCCAGATGTGCAATCTTGCCTAAAGTGCTCTAGGATGCATCAAAGGTACTAAACAGTAGAACAGCTTCATGTTGTACCCTCACGGTACAGATAAGAGAGCACCATGTGGAGCAACTGTCTTCCAGAGAAACTGCATTGCTTTGGCACTATGCTTCCCCATCCTCAGGATTCCTTGGCCAAATGTCACCCAGACCATCATGGCTGCTTTGAGAGATATGACTGGGTGTCATCTGGCTACAAGATCAAGAGA
The DNA here is from genome assembly GCA_035222235.1 of Margarornis squamiger. Classification (NCBI taxonomy): domain Eukaryota; kingdom Metazoa; phylum Chordata; class Aves; order Passeriformes; family Furnariidae; genus Margarornis; species Margarornis squamiger. The sequence goes on from JAWWTY010000001.1 coordinate 29,493,326, forward strand.
TCACCTTCTAGAGGAAAAAGACTGCTTAACTCACTCTTACCGCAGTAGTCTGACACTGCTGCTGTGTTCTTGCTGGATACTACGCTGGCCTTTGGCAGCCGAGCTTAGAATCCAACTTAGTCTGCAAAACCAAGAACTTCAAACATTTCCTTCTTATGTGCTAGGGCAGATATTGGCTTATTCCTGTCTCTTCCTCTCCAGTTCCTTCCTGGAGATAAGCCAACTCATTCCGAACCAGGCGATGTGGGACAATGTGGGCAGTGTGGAGGACCAGGGTGTGTAGAGGTCTGGCAGAGATAAAGCCCTGAGGTTACAGAATGGTAGAAACATCCCTGCTGTGTGGGACACCCTTACAATGTGAGACTTCAGGGTCTCACATCATGCACTTCATCCCTCACCACAACAGTCTTCCCACCCCTCATTCTTCCCAGCATGTGTACATTACCCTCAGGTAATAAACCACAGTGACACTGAGAGTGGCAGGTGACTTGCTGTGAGCAAGAGAAGTGCCAGACCTCATAGTCAGCTGAGTTATTTACCACGAAACCATGAGATCATCCAAAAGCATGTCAAGATAAGTGATTTATAATTAAGCAGCAGAAAGTTAAAAACTTGCTCAGGTATGTAGACTGATTGCACGTAAAGTTTTAAAAACTGTTTGTATTTACTTGTAACCAGGTAGATACATAAAGGCTAAAGTCACGGTATTTGTCTTAGACAACATGATATAAACAACAGGGAAGCAGCATGAACTAAACATCTGAAGAGAGGTTTGGGGAGCTCTTAGATAACAAGAACCTTGCAAGGCCAACTGTACGTGGGTTACTACTAATACCTTACACAAGAGGGCTTAGGAGATGGTTTCATAAAAGCAAATTTTAAAAGATAGAACAGATGTGTTTCCAGTGTCAGAACTCCTTTAAATGCCATTTCTCTCTTTTATTTCCCCCAAACAACATTGTATGGTCCTCATCTGTGGTCTAGCAAGAAAAGGTAAAGGGAAACAAAACTGAAAAGAGAACAAAACAAGGAGTAAACGGGGAAACAGTCTGAGAGACAGCAGGAGTGCAAAGAAATATAAAGAAGTGGAGAAATAAATGTTGTAAGGGAACATGAGAGAAAAAGATTAGGGGGATAATTATCTGCTTTGTCTAAAAAAAAGAACAGATGCCCTTGGATGAAATTTTTATAGAAAAGTCCTTATAAAAAGATAGTGACTGTCATGAAAAATACATACATTTTGCTTTGGGGTTCAACAAGGATCATCATTTATTAGAGAATGTCAGGTGTATCCTATAAGGAACAATCAGCTGTCAGAACTAGACATACAGAGAGCAACATGTGCAGTGTACAGATGTAATTAATAAGTCTGACCAGAGGAAACATCAATGCTGACTGCTTTATGTGTTCATTGCCCAACTGCATTAACTGCTCTGACCTCCCAGAGGTGTTGCTGTCACATCTCTCAGCAAGAGAGAAGGAAGGTAAGCCAGCATTTGCCAGTGCTCCTCAAGGCAGTAAGGAATTTTTTTAAGATGGTGAATACACGGTTACTGGGGTAGATTCTGCACCACCACCACTCCTCTTCCACGTGGTCCTGTGAGCTAGATGTTGGCACCTGCACTGGTCTTGTCTTCTCTTGCTTAATGCCATCTATGGACACAATGAATGACTTCTTTAATAGCTGTACCAGAAGAAATATCCCAGCTCACACCGTATACACATTTTTATCAGATGCTTTCTGAAAACAGAATGCGGTATTGTTTCTTTCCCACTCTTATTTCTCTTCCTCCCTAGTAATGCCTTGCATTTTCTTTCCATCTCTTGCTGATGATGCCATCAGTGGACATGGTGTTTGCCAGCAGCATAAAGGAAACCAATCTCCCTTTCTGCTTGGGCTGTAATCTGAGCAGGTGGGACAAAACCAGCAGGGTACATCATCATCTCCCCCACAACAAGATTCCCACTGGGAAATTTCTAAGACTTGCAGAGTAGGACTGAGGAAGTGGGCAGAACTGCCTGTGCTTTCTTCTGCAAAAAGAAACAGTGTGCAGGGGAATGAGGTGTATTGCCAGGCTGTCCTAATGATGTCTGGGCTCTAATGATGTTTTTCCAGCTGAAGACAGGGCATCATGAGCTTTCTTGAGGAAAAGCAGAAGCTAGCTCAAGTTTGAACCATAACAGATTTTTTTTTTGCTTCACTCAGAATACATACACTCTATGATGTTTGTATTTTCAGAAGTGAATGTCACTGTGGTTTCTTCCCTCAGACCTGAGCTCCTTTCCAAAGGAAAAATTAGTGTGCCAAGGAGTCGTGAGCTTCCATGTCTTCTTCTGACACGCAATTGGGATGTGGCTAGGATGTCCACCTGAAAAGAAGAACTGCAGGTGTCATCATGAAGTATGCTAATGTGATAAGCATTTTATCCTTTCCACCCAATCTCCTGGTTCAGTATGCAAGACTGTCCTTATGAAGCTTTCTGAAAGTCCTGTACCTGACTGAATATCTTCACCTCTGCCTCTTGCTATGACATCTGCTACCTCCTGAATCAAGATGGATTTGAGATAAAGACTGATTCTCATATGCTGGGAAAAGGTACCTCTTCCAGACAAATCTGTATCACAGAGGAGGATCAGGAACCTTCCTTCAGTGATTCTGCAGGCAAACTCAGCATCAACTCCCAAAATCTCTCTTTTGTCATGACATCTTGAGAAAAACTGTGTTCCAAATTTGGGCATGGAAACTGCTTATAGCAAGGTACATTTTCTTGCAAACCAATCTCCTGGTGTGAGTTTTGCTCTGTCCCATGCCATGTTCCAGGAGACAGAACTGCAGCTGCCCCTAAAACCTCTTGTAAAATGCTGGTTGCCCTGTGTGTCTTATCTGCCCCTTTTTCTTTCTCAAAACTGTGCTGTTGAAATTTGCAGAACTGATTTGGGGGAATAAAAAAGAGAAGTCCATTGCAGTGTTTTTGTTTGCTGTCATGTTGCACAAGACAAAAAAGTTTTCCCCGTTGTGAAAGTATCACAGCAACCTTAGAAAGTAGGAGGCCAAGACCTTGCAACAGCCAAGCTTTTGGTCCAATGGATAAGACAGAAACCTGGCAAATACACTAGTTCAGGTAGAAATGACACAAATTTGTACTTGGATTTTGATAGAAAAAAGTCATCCAGAATGGGGTTTTTGGGATGTATTTTTAGTCTCCCACACTAGAAACTACCAGCTCTTCAAAGAGTATGGATATCATTGACTAAAGTGGAGGAATATGAAGACAGAGGTTTGGAAAATTTGAGGGAAGCAGACCACTTGCTCAAGACTTCTGTGCATCTGATTTGCAGTGATGCCTCTGATAGGGTTCTTCTGCCCTTTTTTCACATTAGGAATCCTGCCTTGGATTCTGGCTTTTATACTTCTTGTGATATTTAGTTGCTTTCTCTGCCCTTCGTTGCCATGCCTCATCCTGCCACACATCTCAACAGAATCGCCAAAATCCATCTCCTATCTGTTACATCCTGAGCAAGTGATGGCGTTGAATACTATACAGCCTGCTCTGTTACTTTCACATGTGATTCTCCAAAAGCGTTCAGAGCCTTTCTCACAATCTCTGCAGATGAACACTAGGTTGTGCTCCTGGCCAGTCCAGCACACTCACAGTAGTATTCTCATCCACAGGTGCCAAACACACAAAAAAGTTAAAACCTCCATGAAGGGAGGCTGGGCTGAGGGAATCTGGGACATGTCACTCAGAGGACACCCTCATGCAAAGAGCAGAATTAACATTTATTAATATGGTGGGGTTTTTTTCTAATGTATCAACACAGAGTATGTTGAAGGAAGAAGGAAACATTAAAGATAAGCCATGAGTAATTTTTCCCCTCAGAGGAGAGACAAGAACACTCCACTGAATCCTCCTCTTTCAAATCCTGGTCCAGTGCTTTGAAGAACCAGTATCCTTTTGTGAAACAGAGGTGACCTTTCCCACATCATTGAGATATTGAATAGACAAAGAGTCAAGGAAAGTACTGGAAATCAGGACCCTCATCTATGAAGGAGTAGAGTGTAAAGGGACCTTGACATCAGCCTGAGCTATTTCATCCAGGACTGATTCCAGCTGGAAAGAGATGCAGAAGTACAGGCTGGGAACAGAAGTCGTTCAGATCTAGGATTGTGTGGCAGGCTTGCTCATACTACACTCCAGGATAAAGTATTTGTGCTAACCCAGGCCAGGTTTTCATGAGCTGGCCTTTCTCAAGGATACTCCCTCAGATCCTTCGTCCAAAGTGGAGCTTCTTTCCTCAGACAAATTTAACTGCGACTTCACAAATACGATAGCAACTTGTGAAGCAAAGAATGTTATTCCAGTTACTGTAAGTGCTGGAGTCTCTGTTTCCCTTGACATGAATTGCAGCACATCTTTCTGCAAAGAGTAAATTGGGTTCTCCAGGTTTCCAGAACCTGGAAAAAAAACTTCCTCTATTGGAAATACATTAGCATGCATGTTTGAGGTGAAGTCACCTCAAACAGTTGTGGAAGAGAAAGGGAAGGTTACTGTGATAGAAATCTGGACCCACAGTTTTGACTAGAAAATTAGCAAGTTTTCTGACTTACAAGGCAGTTGGAGACAGGAATCCCCATCTGATACATACCTGCCTTACAGAGCGTATTGGTAATTTGGACTGAGGGGGTGTGAATTACAGGACCTTCCCCACTCCACTAGGATACTCACGTGGCTGTCTTCTCATATGGAGTCTGATCCACCCACTGCCATTGCCCATTTCTGTAAGAAGTTAAGCCTATGTAGTATTTTGTTTCATAGCTGTTGTCAGCTTTTTCTTTCACCAGATTGAAGAGAAATTCCTGGAAAAAAATACAATGTCCATGAGTTGCAGGACTGAGCAGAGGGAGGCATGAGGAGTCCCTGTGGGGTGGGGCTGGTGGCAAAGGGGACCCGGAGCTGCAGTGGGGCAGACAGGGCATTCCCTCTCCCCTGCAGGACAAGGAGGGGCTCTGAGTCCCCTCCAGGGCCCAGCACTGTGGCTGTGGCTGCTCTGCCTCTCTCTCAGCCCTGTGCACATACCTGCTCTTCCCTGCTGTTGATCACCACCAGGTGGGAGCCCATCCTGCTGCAGTTCTGCTCACTCTCATCCCAGGACCTCAAATCAGGGGACAGGAAATAGCAGCTTTTTTGAAACCTTTTCCAGCCCTTTGGGCAGCACACCCAGCCTTCCACTGTGGGGAAAAAAAAAATCCTGCTTTTGAACAAGATGTGCTATCCTTCGTCTCTGTGAGTTCAGTGTAGACTGCCAGGTGTTAGGGGAGGGGCTTGAACCACACCTTTAGTCTGGACAGAGATAAATGCTCTCTTCTGCACTCTACAAGTGAAGCTGTCAACAACCTGACAGGCTTCTGTCACAAGGCCTCTGCCTGAAGGACCTTTCCCTTTTTCTGTCTGTTCTGTCAAGACCATGCAACCTCCCTTTGCTGAGAGACACGGTTTGTGCCTTACCCTTCCTGAGGAAGAAGGATGGGAAATAGCTGGCATGCACTTCTATGGAAACCCTTCCATCAGAGAAGTATCGTTCCAACTCTCAACTCATGCAAACTGACAGACATATACAGTGAAGTGCACTGACAACCTTGCTGCCACCACAGTCAGTTCCTTACATAGCCAGATTATCCTAGAGATCCGCCTTATAGACAGAAAGTCACACGAAGGATTTAAAAGCCACAGATATTTTCTCCCAAAGCATGAGTCTACACGAGAACTGATTTCTGACCTGACTTTGGGAACCACCACTGCAGGCATTCTAGCACTTGACATTGCTATCACTTCATTTGTGATTGCAGCCCAGCACTCCAGCTACTCTGAACTGCTTAACAACATCCTCAAACCTCTGTCCCTCTCACTGACTATGACGCCTCTGAGAACAGGCAGTGAGCCAGCAAAGAGGACGGTGCTCCATGGAACCAACCTGTACAAAAGGATGAAGTACTCTCAGCTACATTAGGGAACCAGGCCAACAGCTGAGGGGTTGTGCGAGCAGAAGAGTAGAAACGTTGGTCAAATGCAGG
>JAWWTY010000001.1:29501651-29526748 GCA_035222235.1 Margarornis squamiger
ATCACTTCCTCAAGTTGACATCAAGAGTCATGTGGAGGAGCAGCACATCAGATGGGCCTGTTTCTTCAGCAGCAGACCGTGCAGGTGAAGGCAATCACATCCAGGTATTGTTGCTGAAACCAGGGTAGAGGGTAAACTCCTAGGACTTCCTAGCCCCCATTTCTGGGGAATAATACTGTGTTGGTGAATGGTCCCATCCACAACCCAAAGGACTTTTTTCTCACTCAGACAGTCAGGGGTATTGACTGGAAACTGATCAGGGTGTGCAAAGCAATACATATGTTTATTTTAATAATGATTTTATTTAGAACTATCTTTACTTGTGAGGAGAGAAGAGTAATAATAGAAAGATATCACCACAAAATATGGCAAGTTGGAAGGGACCCACCAGGATTGAGTGCAGTTGCTGGCCCTGCACAGGACATCCCAGGAATCACACCATGTGCCTAATGGTGTTTTCCAAACCCTTGATGCTTGGTGCTGTGACCATTTCCCTGGGGAGCCTGCTCCAGTGCTCAACCACCCTCTGGGTGAAAAATGTTTTCCTGGGATCCAGCCTAAACCTCCCTTGACTCAGCTTCATGCCGTTTCCTTGAGTATTCTGTGGACATAGCTTAGCTGAGGGCTTGGCAGTGTTTGCTTAATTGTTTGATTACATGACATGAGCGGTCTTTTCCAACATTAATGATTCCACACTTGTATGACCTGTAATAATAATCATGGTTGTATTGTGATTCATCCGTGCATTGCAATTGCCATCCTCTGCTACGTGCAGTTTGTGCTGGTGTTTTCATTTAAATACACTGCTCTATCTCTCTGCTAAACCAAAATCCTACGTAGCATAAATTAACTTCAGAAAGTAAATTTGCCTCTAAAAATTACACCTTCCATGTGTATCAGAAGGTATCAAACTCTGACATCCCACCCTGAAATTCCCTAACCATTTAGCGGAGTACTGTGAAAAGTTATACATTTAGAGACAAAGTAACACAAACTTCCAGGACTCAGGAACTAATGCCTGCAAAAGGAAAGGCAGTGATTTATCCTATTAATATGCTCTCTTCCAGAATCCATCATGTTTATTGACAATTTGTGCAAACATGTCATGAACGACCTTCAGCAGAAAATGAGAATGAGATCACAATCTCCACAAACTGCATGTGCAAGAATAACCTTTAATTAATTATTCTGCAATTAAACCGAAAAAGGTGTGAGAGTTAGCACTGGGCAGTTTACCCTGGAGATGCCTGGACTGTGGCATTTTCCCACATTTTTTCCATTAAGACATGAAGTGTGTCCAAGCACCTTAGAGAGCCTAAGTACAGATTCAGCTGCCTGTGTAGACCCTTGTGCTTCCATCTCCACTTTCCCCCCTCTGCTGAATATAATTAAGTTCTTTTTGTGCAGTATGAAGGTAGAGAATTGTTCCACAGTTCCAAAGAGGCCATGCAAGATGGGAATGTGCAATCTGGGCACACTGAAAAGGCCAAGGTAAACAGTGAAAGATGTGGGGGATGTGTGCAGACATATAAAAAGTCAGGCCAGGAAAATCTGAGACCTTTACACAAAGCCCAGACAACCATACAGTTCTGAAAATGGTCATGCTTCAAGGAGGGCAATACACTAGAGACCTCCAGAAGCCCCTTCCCCCCTGAGTTATTCTGTAATTCTGAGGAAGAGGGCAGGTATAACAGAATCATCTGGCATAATGCTGGGGTAGTCCTAACTCCCATATGTCACTTGGCCATAACATCTGGTTTGGCTGGCCTGCAACCGAGAAGTTTGTGTCATGTTGCAACTGTATGCTGAAATCCACAATGCTTAAGTAGTCAGGAAAGATTTTGCTCCCAAACACACCTTTCACATGTTCAGCATTTGGGTTTTCTGAACCCAAATGCTGGTGCTTGCATCGTTTCTCAAGACAAAATTGTTCTTTAGTAAAAGCCTCCCCTGGCTGGAAGATATTCTGCTCCAGGCTCTGATTTCTCTGCTTTTCTCCCAGCACTTCCCCTATACCCCTCTCCTGTAACCAGCCTGCACATACTCACCAAGGAGAAGGACAACGAGGGCAATGCACACCAAGAAGAGCAGCAGTGAGATCATCCATGGGAGCCATGGGGGATATTTCTGGGGATGGTGCTCGTGCTCCTTTGCCTCAGGAGGTACTAAAAGTGAAGGAACACACCAAACAAAATATCATCATAAACTATGCTTCAGTCAGTTCACAGTCCACATACCAAGGATGTACTACTCAAGAGAGAGCTCCTTGGAATAAAAAGAGGATTTTAATTTCTGATATGGAAGTTACACGGTTGGGCGGAAGGGCAGGATGGGACAGAGCAGAGGACCTCTCTGGTTTCTGGAGAAGGTCAAGTTCAGTGACAGTGTTTCCAGTCCCAGCCCAGCTGGTGAGCTAACAGTGCTAATTGCTGTTTGGGAGTGAGGCCTTCACATGGCCTCAAAATCTGAAGTGAAGCTGTGTCTTTCTACAATGATCCCAAAGCTGCCAAACATTGCTCTGTGCATAGTACTGAGACATTCATACAAAGATTTCATGTTGACTTCTCCCCAACGACCTATTATGCCTGTTTCAGTTCCTTCTTAGCTTTTTGGACTTCCTATACAGAACATTGGTGTAACATGAATGAGGACAGGAGACAAAAAAGTGCAAAGTTATGACGACTTATAATCATTGGGAGATTAAAAATGTACTTTTCTCTTCCATCTTTGCTTTCAATCCAAAGTTCAGAGATTTGCTGTAGTAGGTTGTGCTAGATTGGATACCTGGGGAGAAAAAAGGGCTGTGTCCAGCAGCCTGAGTAAAGTATCACACACATATTAAGACCTTCCAGGACCTGACTTTTGTCTAGAGGGATTTTGCTGGTACTGAGGAGGTTTGGGAGTAGGCAGGAGGGTGGGTAGTAGGGAAGGAGAAGCAAACATTTGTTAGGAGATTGTTCTAGCTAGTGGCAGTACACAAGCCACAGCAAATAAGAGGGTAAAGAGACAGCAGTACTCAGTGCAGGACAAGAGTAAAGAAGTTTTGGGAGAGACTGATATTAATGATAAAATTTATAGAGACCTCATTTTTTGCTCAGCGTGAAACTCCCAGCACATGTGCCTGCCAGCCATGCCTAGTAAGCAACACTTCCAGAAACCTGCTCCTTGTGGAAGCCTTCTGACTACTTCCCAAAGGCTACAGCAGGACAAAAGGCATCATCTTCCATTATCTAGAGAGAAAACATTCGTAGACAGACAAGATCCAGATTTCGTCTGTCAAATCATGATTTTCTAGCCAAGACTTTTGTCTGTAGTGAAAACAAGGAACCGGCTCATGATCTGGAGTCCCAGCCACCTACTTCAGACATTAGATCTAACCAGTCCAAATGATTTTTTTGGGGTGCAGTACATCCAGAGATTGACTGTTCAACCTGTCCCCAGTGACACCTGAGCATCCCACGTTCATACCCAAGTGGCATAGGGAATGCTGCATGCCATGCACCTCAGCAACACAAGTGAAGTGCAGTAATCTTGTGCACACTCAGTGCGTTGAGCTCCTGAAAAATGCTTTCCACAGTTGTTCTGCATGCTTGTAACTTGTCCAGCATGGTCCCAACACAACAGACCTGATGAGCATATGCTGGTTATTCAGCATGAAAATCCAACATTTCCTAGGCACAGACAGCAAGTGCAGTGCAGCAGGGATGTCTGTGTTTCTGTGTGGGAAATCCTGGTTGGAAATGCGTAACTCCAGCTCCACTGTGGTGTGAAACACACCCCGATAGTCCCTGCCATTTTCTGCCAGAGTTCATATATTGTTTGATTAACTGGTGCCTTCTCCTCTCTAACTTCCTGACTGCCAGTTTTGGTATCTCTAGAACCTAACTTGAAGAGGCTACAGAATGGGAAAACCCAGGTCTGCTTGGCCATTACCAACATGGATTCTGCATAGCCAAAGTAACCACTCAGAAGAACAGAGCATCAAGACTCCCTCAATCTTTCACTAATTTTCAATCATAGCTCTCATCTTATGAGCATAATGTGAGGCTGTGAGAGATATTAGAGCTGTGTGCAATGGTACTACTGGACATTCTTCTGAATTCCAAGTATAAGCTACAACCAGTGTGAGATCACTTGGACAGTCACACCAAAAATCAGACCCTGAGCACATACCCAAACCTATAGCGTGAGCCTGGCATCCACAGCTCAAGCAAACACAGCTGAATCAGATGTCTTTGGAATAGATCATTCAGAATACAGTGAGGAACTTCCATTACTCCCACCTCAGCACAATGGAAATGCTAGCTGTATCCAGAACCAACTAATCTTGGTGCATCAAAAACACTGAGCTTTCAACACAGTTATTTCCATGACTCATGCCTCAGAGTAGGCAAGGAATACTGGAACTGATGTCTGCTCTGTCTGGGGTTGCAAAACTGAGGTAAAGCTGTAAATAGGCAAGTTAATATCTTTTAACAGCAACAATTTTATTTTTTTCATTGATTTATGCACACATACTTTCACTGCCCTGCTGTTTTGTAGGGTCCCGTTTTGTACATTAGGGCAGAAGCAATGAGCCATACCTAGAACCTCTCTATGTGTTCCTACTTGTGGCATAATGACTACAGGATACATACTGATCAAAATATGCTTTACATTTGCACAAAGTCCAGTAAAAAAAATAATTTTTCACTGTAATTTTTAAGAGCAATAAAAATTTGCTTGTTTGGTGTGTTAATTACTTTTCAGGAGGGGCAGACATCAATAACAGAGTTGGATCTTCCTCTAGATCTTAAATAATTCTTCTTCTATATATTTTTGGGTCTTCTGTTCAAGTTTTGGGTCTCTCTTCTCCAAGCACCATTTCTCAGTCAACCATGGACAATGGGGTTATAAGTTTCTGCAGACAGTACCACTTCTCACATAGCTCCAAGAGTACAACTGACCGCACTGCTGTAAGGAGACACCTGAGCTCTACATAAGCAAGAATATGTAGTCTCACGCTCTCAGAGGCAAGAGCAGCAGCAGTCAGGGCTGCTTTGGGAGCCCTTCCACCTTTGTGGCATATCAGGTTGTTTGTAATAAACCATAGCCTTATTGTTGGTACTCAGTATTGTCCAAAAATGACTCATTCAAAACTCCATAACATGTAAGGCTGCAGCTACCATGTATGGAAACATGGCTAAGCACTATTTCTGTACAGTGCCTATTCTGCACCCACTACCATTCTCCACTGTTGGTGCTGCAACCAGGGGACTGAGGGAGCCCAAGTATATTCCTTAATGAATGTTCACTTGAAACCTACTGTTTGTGCTCCCAGTAGTCATCCTTGTTTATGCTGCACGTTCAACTCACCTTTACTCTTGCAGACATTCCTTGAGCCTCTTACTTCAAAACTCCTCCAGTCTCCTGCTCATTTAGTGCTATACAGAAGGAAAAGCCTCCGTTCCCTGTTCTTCAGTCCCCCCTCACGCCAGCTCTGTTTCCCCTGAATCACCCATCCATTCCTTACCTTCAACTGCTGCAGCTGGTGATGCATTCTTGAACTTCACCTCAGCATAGGTGACTTCTGATGCCATTTATACACAGTGTGACAACTGACCCTGTCCTTAGTTCTGCCACATAAAACGTGGTCCTTTTAGGTCCTTGTTTCCAGAGGGTGACACCAATAGGTTACTGAGCCTTTTCCATCTGCTCATTCACCCTCTGCCCATAAAAAAAGACTGGTTTGAACACTGGAAGCACCGGCAAAGACCTCAGAATTCCTCGGCACTCAGAAATGTTCCGAATGGATCTCCAGTTTCTTAGCTGAGAAAGTCAGCCGTGGCACTATGGAAACTTCTGAGACATTAAAAAAAAAAAAAAGAGAACCTAACAACTGAAAAGGAAGTTGCACTGCTCCTTCCCCTTATCTGATTCTCAGCTGACAAGCTTCCTTTAAAAAATATCTTTAGGGTTTTCTTTTTGCCTTTTTACCTTTCTTCCTTAACTTTCTCCCCATCTCATATCTTCGTGCCTTCCTTTATTTGTAATTCTACTATTGTTCTTAGGTTTGCAGATATCACAGCTCCTATCTCAGTTTAACCTGCAGTCCCATACAAAATGCATCCTGTCCTCACTTGTCCCTTGTGGTTAAGTTGCATTTGCTACATCGAATATTCCAGCTATGTCTCATTCTGGGAAGTCAATCCCAGTTGGGAGCTAACACTTAGAACAAATCTCAAATGAGGAAATGTTCCTGTAGTAGTAATACTAGGGATTTGCAGCCTTAGGCAGAGGAATAAAAATAATTAGAAGTATGATATATCCAAGGAAAAACAGAAGGATGAGGCCAGAGTAAGGGAGGGGAACAAGCAAAGTGGAATTAAAAGTAAAATAATAAAAAAAAAAGAATGTTGATGGTTTGAGAGGTTATTGGGAAGACTACACACAGAGGCCTTTCTATCACAACCTGATTCACAGCCCGTGGAAGCTGAGAGCAGTGCTTGGTTCAGGCTCCATTTCAGAGGCTGAAAAGGGATGTTTTTTATTTTTCTACTCTGACACTGATATTTATCTCCCTTATCTGCTTTCTGCTAAAGGCCTCTGATACTACCTTGGACAAAACAGCATTCTACTGTTTAGTCTGATTTTGAGCTGGGGCAGATCTTGAAAGAAGACAATTAAGGGAAATGGCTGATGAGATACATGCTAGGTCAGAAAGACCTCTGAGAAGAAATGCCAATAAATCAGGCAGAGTGAGAAGGGTTCAGTCAGTAGAACTCCAGGATCACAGAATGGTTTGGGTTGGAAGGGACCTTCAAAGACTGTCTTGTCCAGCCCCCCTACCATGGGCAAGGGCATCTTTCACTACATCGGGCTGCTCAAAGCCCCTCCCAACCTTGTCTTAAACATTTTCAATTAAGGGGAATCAGCAACTTCTCTGGGCAAACTGTTCCAGTGTGTCAACACTCTCATTGTAAAGATTTTGTTCCTTATATCTAATCTAGATCTAGCTTCTTTCAGTTTAAGACCATTACTCCTTGTCCTACCACTACAGGTGCTGGTAAAAGGCCTCTGCCTGTCTTTCTTTTAAGCCCCATCTAAGTATTGAAAAGCCACAACAAAGCCTCCAAAACAGCCAGGAGGAAGAAGGAAGCTTTGCTGAGTTATTTTGGCTAGCTGGAATTTCCTTAGAGCGGAGCAGATGAGATGCTCACAGGACTTCCAGGGAGCCAGCATAGATGGTACACAGGGCAGAGTTGGAGGTGAGATAGGGCAGTACAAGGAAGAACATGCACCAAACAACAGAGGACCACAATATTGCAGAAGGTGAAGGGCATCTGAACAGATTACAGAGAACTGCCCCTAAACAGAGTGGGGCATATGTAACTGGATTTTTTTTTTTTTACCAAGGAGCCTCCTCATGTCTTGTGTGCTCTAAACCGGCTTTACTTTTTGTATTGTGTGCAAAGAGGGTGACTTTATACAAGAATAAGAACAGCTGCAGGACAGAAGCCTGGTCCCTTGAGAAAATGCACGCTGCCTTCTTTTTTTTCCAACATCCTTCCAGGACTATCCTTTGTCTTCAGGCTTGGCCCTCTCACTGAAATTAAGTCTCCCTCAGTGTCTGCTGAAATCTAATTAAGCCCTCAAATTTCATGTTGAGATATCAGAGCAATCCTCTCCATGCTGCCCCCTGTCCCTACCCAACAGGGAACAGCCTCGACAGACGCAGTCTTGTGGGGAAAAGGCTTACTTCCTGACAGGGTTTCAAGATTTCCACTGTGAAGAAACAGGAAATACAATGAGCAGGCAGAGAAGGAAGTCACGGAGTAGCTTCACGAGCTTTTTCCATTGAAACACGTCTCCAAACACAGCTGAAGCATTTCAAATGCAAATTCAGGCTCTAGCCGCTCTTTTTATTAGGTTACACTAGACTGCACACCAACATCAGTAGACAGCTCAGTTCTTCTTTCCAGCCATCAAGAGTTGTTGCTTGCTATCAAAACTCAACCCTGAATCATACTTCCATAGGATGCAGTGCTAAGTTAGTGTGCAACAACAGCGAGGTGATATTCCTGAGGGTAAAATTTGTCCTTTGAATTCCATAGGCACGGGTGACATGTAAAAGGATGGGAGATAAGAACAACTGGGCCCTGCAGTTAGTTTCGGTGCTGAAAAAAAAAGAAAGAAAAAAAAAAATCCTGCTTAAAGAAACTCCCAAAACTCACACTTTGTTTCCTTGCATTCCCACTGCTGCTCCTCAGTTCCTCCCTTTCCCCCCTTCTGTGTTCTGGTCATCCCCTTGTCATCCCACAATACCTGTGTTTCCCCACAGATGTCTTTCAGCTCAACCCTACTTCACACTGCTAGATACCTCCTGCACTCCCAACTCCCCTGTGCCTCACAAGCCCCAGCTCCTTTCTAGGACTTGTGTTTGCTCTCCTCAACAGTCCCACTTTCCCTGCTTACTCGTGCTGCAGTTGCTGGTTGCTCTGCAAACTCCCTGGGCACCATTTGGCTGGCTGACCCAAACACAAAGCAGCAGAGGAACTAGTGCTCTAAGGTAGCATCTGCAAGCCTTTCACCTCACAGACTGTGTCACCTACTTTAGCAAGCAGGTCCATGTGACAGCAGAGGAGACAGTGCCATTACACATGCCTTACTTCTTTTGAAAATCCAGCTGAACCAGTTGAGTTAAAATCGAATTTATAAGCAAAGAGAATGACTTGTATCCTAAAGCTGTCATCCCACAGAAAAAAAAAAAAAGTAAAAAATTCCCCTTTTGAAGCTGAGCACAGTTATGGTGTAAACTGTAGAGAAGTGTGATGCTTTTTTGCGTATCAGTTTGAATGGAAAGAGGCAGATGAGGGGATTGAGCTGAGAGCTTGGCAGTCATCACAAGTAACATGGAGGTTACACAGAGACATCACATTGGCAGCCCAAAGTCAATAGAACCTCTTTAGAAGATTTTTAAAAGGCAAAAGATAGCTAACATGGCTAAAATGTCTATCCAAAGGGATTATCAGTATGCATTTTTCAACAAGCTGACCTTGCATTCAAATGAAGAAAATTGAAATTATCATGACTGCCAGTAAGTGTGAAACCATAACAAAGCAAAGGTGTCAGGTTAAAGGGTGGGTTTCCTTGAACCCTTTATATTTGATTAATCTATCAGCAACCCCAGGGAAGACAAGGCCCTTGTGCCTGACCAGCCTGTCAGTGCCCTGTTATGGAGACCCCACTAAACAGCCACAGTATCAGAGGGTGGTTTGACCGACCCATTCAGGTCACTTTTGGACAGTGTTCCCAATCTTGCCTGGTATACTACCAGTTTTGTCAAGTATGTTGCTTTAAACTTTCAATCAACAAATCACAAGATGGCAAGGAAGATATCAAATAGAGGGGAGGGGAGGGGAGAAGTCTAAGGAGCTTTAAGGAGTTAAAAATTTGACATCTGTAGTGGCCAGGTTAATATAACAACTGAATGAAATCAATGGACACCTGTAGAATTATTACTTCCTTTGGAGAGAGTCAATATAACTATTGTAAGGAAATCCTCCCTCTTGTAGCTTTTTGAAAGGACTGATAACCATATGTATGAGAATAATCTAGCTACTGTGAAGTATCTCAGCAAACTCTTCCATGGAAGGTGGGCAGCCAAGGGCTAAGAAGGCAGATCTTTTCACAGTAAGCAGACAGAAAAGGTGGGTAGGAATTACTAGTCACAGAGAGAGAGCACCTACAGAACTGTACCAGGTCTCTAATACATTTTAATACACACTCTTAGATTTTTGTAAACAACATGGCAAAGAGAAATGATATAACAGAATCTACTAATGATACCAAATCATTCAGGGCAGTTACTCGAGTCAGTCACAAAGAACTGCAGAAGGATGAGACTGAGTAGCACAGTGATAAAAGGACATACAGTTCTTTGTAGGCAAGGAATGCTTTTTAGGCAAATGGGTAATGAAGCAATGCACTTTAGGAAAACCAGCCCTAACTTCACATATAAAATTATGGGCCCTGAGGTAACTATTGGCACAGGTAAAGAAAAATGTCAGATTACAACAGTTGTGTGAGAAAATCTGTTCAGAGGCAGAAAGAACAGCAAATCAAACATCAGGAATAGTGGGGAAAAAGGCACACAGAATAGAAATTGTTGTTATGGCAGTGTATTGTTATGCCCTCATAACTCATATCATCCCAAGAAGTGTACAGTGGGTCCAGAAAAGGCTCAGAGAAAGGCAAGGCTGAAAAAGAGTACAGCATGACTTTCACATAAAGAAAACCAAATTAAGATAGTGAGGCAGTGGCATAGCTGCCCAGAGAAATTGTTGACATCTCATCCCTGGAAGCATTCAAGGACATACTGGAAGGTGGAAATGGACTTCTTAGCCCAGCTGGTCATCCTGAAAGCTTAACTAGCTTAAGGGTGGAAACTGCGGAAAATTTAAGGGGAGTGAAATTCACTGGGGGTTTACTCAACACAAAGTAACCTTGGCAAGTTCCTATTCTGGTAACATACAGGATGAGGCAAACAATTAAATCAGAATATCTTATATGCTTGCCCTGTTTATATTCTTTAGGCACAGACATCAGTATGGCCCTGGTTTGTCCAAAGCATCTATCAGGTGAAGACAGTCAGATGCTGAGAGCACATCTTGAGGTTCTGTATCCAGCAGCATGAAGGGTGTTGCAGATGTGGCTCATCCTCTGAGTCAGTTTCAGCTCCTCTAGCCAGCTGGACTGCCAGGGGGGGCAAGGTTCGCTACAAGATCAGTCTTCCAGGGAGAACAGCTCTGCTGTGATGTCATTTGTGGGTCTCACCCTGAGCACAAACACAGGGAAGGCAGCTTGCTGCATTTTGGAAAGCAAAGCAGAGAGTAAGAAAGGCAGAAAGACAGAAGTAGGGCAATTTCTCTAGCCAAATTGTATTCCCTCCATTTACTGTCATTCATGGAACTAAGTATCATCAGCCTTATGTAGGGTTTTGTTTAGTTTCTTGATATCACAAGACCTTCCCACAAGACCTTATTCAAGCAGAGCCAACCCCAGTCCTTCCACAAAACTATGCCCTGATCTTATCTGGACCCTGTCTGTCTGCTGAACAAACAGTGCTGCCATCATCTGCTCTTATGGCACCTCAAGCTAGCACAGTCCCTTAGGTCACTTAAATAAAAGCCTAAAGCAAAACTCGGCTTTTTGTCCCTGCACCTGGGTGAGAAGAACATCAGAAGTGAATACATGACACCTTCTTGGTTTTCCCTCTCCACACCACCTTGCTGCTCTCTATAGATTAAGGCCTTGGAGGTAATACAGGAAGAGCAGAGCAGCCAAGGGAAGAACATAAAAAGGCACTGGAGCATGAAAATGGGGACCCACAGCCAGATATTGAGATATTAATATGGGAGGTCAGATACCTAATAAAAGGGATTCAGGCAGTGAAAACTCCTTGAGAGCTCTTGAGAGATTTGGCTGGTTAGAGAGGATGTAGTAACATATGATCCCATGTGTACCCTGCTGCAAGGAACTGATTAAGGCAGGGAGTGACAGGATACTGCAGTGCTTACTGCAGGAGCAGTCACAGAAGGTGAACCAGGGTTCCATACAGACTGCCAGGAGACCTAGGAAGAAATGGTTTAAATGGTGCTATGAAAGCTCAGAGAAAAGGACATTTGAGCCAGCATCCAGGAGTGAAGAGGAAACAGGGAAGTACTGAATGGACAGTAAGAAAGGGAGGTGAGAGCAACGACTGGGATGGATTAAACAGAAGGCAGCACTGCAAAGCCACGCTAGTTTCTGGCAGGTGGCAGCACCTCACCACAGGCAGGCCTGAGTCAGCAGCAACACACAGTGTCCTGAGCAAAACCTCCTAGAGTGACACTGGTACATTGACAGAGACCAGCAGCTTCCCAAAATACTATGGTTACAGTACCATGCAGAACATGGTGAAAAGAAATAAAAGTAGGAGAGATGAGAAAAAATTATTCCTCCTCAAAAGGGTTTCTGCATTTTTCCCTTGCCCACACCTCTTCCAAGTGTAGCCAGAGCTGAGGTTTTCAAGCAGAAGAGACCATGTCCCACAATTATGTGAGCAGAGGGAGCTCAAACTCAGTCACATTCAGGAAGGGAAAGTCATGTGCCCAGCTGTGATGACAAGCTACCAAAATCCACCGGGTATAAAGGAAAGAATAAGAGAAGGAAGAACAGTATCCAGGGAATCTTCAAAGAGACAAGAAGCCCCAACCTGCCTCTTTACTTACAGCATTAACACAGGATTATTTCTTCAGAAGAGAAAATATGTTTCATTTATTTCCCCTAATTAACAAATTATCCAATCAAAGCCAAATGAGGACACATTCAGATGCATTTACCTCACAGCTTTGGTTTATGTCATTACTGTGACCATCACATCTTTGCCCCCTTCCTCTTTTGGATGTGAGTCATAAGGCCAGAAATTGTTGGAGATCAGGTCCACGTACCACAGTTGCTTGCCACAGTGGTATATCTGACTTCAAACCTGGGCCAGATCCAAATCCTGATCAGAACCCAGTGGCCTGTTTCAGAGGCAGGGCTGTGAAGTTTATCTTCTTAGATAAACTGCACATGGGATTTGCATGAAAAGGTTGCGGCCACATAACACCTCCCCACAGAAGCAAGCCTTCATGCTTTATTTCCAGTTCTGTCTAAAGATCACACAGATATCAACAGCCTTAAATTCAGTTTGGCTACTCGCTGCCCAGTGAGGTGAATGCACCTGATCTCTCTCTTTTGAAGGCGGAATGAGGGGAATGGAAAGAAAAGCACAAAAATGGCAAAAAACCACAGTCACCAAGGAATTATGGGGGTTATCAGGTAAGACCGCACAGACCTATGTGTAATCTTAGGGCCATTCTAATTTGATCTCAAGCTGTTTCCCTCCACATCTTCTCCATGCACATGAAGGGGATGCAGTAAAACCTTCTCATAGGCTATCCAAGCAAGTGGTACTACAATAGCAGCACTAACTTCCCCAGCCCTGCAGAGTTCACTCACCCCACTCAGATCCTCAAGGGCAGATTTATCCAAAAGACTGTAAATGGCCTGTGCTGGTCTTTACCCTGCATCCCATAGCCACACCAGCCCTGAATGCCACTTGCAGTTTCCAAGCCCACCAAGCTGGCCAGCAGCAGGGCAAGAGGACACCACCTGACCCCAGAGGAGTGCAGACCTACCATGTGTCCAGTTGGGACAGGACAAGGCACAGGCCATTTGGAAACAGTCACAGAAAGCTGAATTAAACTCAGGGAGTACAGTCAACTCAGTCAGACACTCCTTGGCACCTTGTCACTGAAATATGCTAGGAAAGTTTTAATGCCAGGCAGGGAGGGCTTAAGCTTTGGGGTTCAACTGTATGCAGAAGCCTCCTCCTGACACAGATGTCAACACAGTTGGATGGAGAAGGGCAATTTTTGTTGAAGAGCACACTCTCCAGGTGCCTGTATCACTGACTTTTACCACAATAGGACACTGAAGTCAGCACAGTAAAGTGAAGGGCAGGCAAATGGCACCCCAGGGTACCATCCTCCAGCATGAAGCCACATTGACTCATAGGGTGAAGGGCCCCTGTTGCTGGATCCCTGCAGGGCCAGGAGCTGCCAGCTGAGACCGACACAAAGACCAAAGTGCTCTTTGATGACTCACACTGGCCTGCAGCACCATGGCCTGTGTCTCTTAGACTCTGCCTCTAGTTCACCATTATTTGCATATATAGCATTTCAAGACTGGACAGGACAGGCTCAGCACACCATCCTGGTCCTCAGCCAGCCTCTGCCCTTCCTGAGGTGAAGGATAGCTGTCAGACCTCAGCATTCCCCACCACTGACCAACCCCCCATGTCAGATATCTCACCACACTGCAGGCCCACCATGGGACCCACCTCACCACAGCCTAGCACAAAAGCTGTGCTAGGAAGTGTTTCAGACCAGAAGTATCTTATTCAAACCTTGCTCAAGGCAGAACTACTTCTGGAGCTAGACCAGACTATACAGGGCAGGTTATCTGCTTACAGTAACCCTGTTTCTGTATGGAATGTATTGCTTAAGGGATTTTTCTGTTTTTTTACCAAAAAGTATGCAGCAGTCATTTTCAAGCACACTTTGTACATGTACCCATGGTATTGACTTCAGCTTTAGGTATTAGCAACAGCAGCTCCTAGCACTGGGTGAGATATACAGCCTATGCTGTCATATCTATAGTCCCTCAGCACATATTCTCAAGAAAATACTCTCCTACCCCTGGCCCCTAGGCACTGCTGCTCACTGAAATCCAGTTTCTTGCCCCTGCAAGCTAACCAAAGTGCTGGTTTGTGTAGCACTACTGACACAGCATCTCCACACATCTTTGAACAGTTTGCATAACACAATAAACATGCAGTTACAGACAAGGGCTTAGACATCACTTTAAAAAAGACTAGGAGGGGTGCCGTTCCTTTGGGCCAAACTTTAAAGACAACGGAAATACATACCTGTATGCACGCTGGACAACAAGAGGAGATACATGCTGGGACAGCTCGATTCCAAGCCCCACACTATGCTGTCTATGCAACAGGGAAGCACAAAGGGCATTAGGATAGTAGAGCGTGGGTACATTTGGAAGCACCAGTTCCATTACTGCCAAATTATCCGACAACAAATCGCCAGCTGCGATTTCTTTTCAGAGCACACCTCACCAGTGCTACCCAGGTCTCAGGTGATGTCCCTGCATCTCACCCGCCACTCCCCCTACTCCTGGGGACCCAGCCGGTCCCTGAAGATGGTGCCTGAGCCCAGGATTGCAGGAAAGCCCGCAACAAAGCGTTTCAGCAGCAGATGGCAGCACACGGTCACGGGTGAGACTGAACCTGCAACGCCTGATCGCGGATGATACCATCCAAGCCAGGCTTGCAGACCAGGCTAGGAGGGCAGAGCAGCACCACACATCCCTAAAACACGAGGCTCAGCACAAAGGCTGCACGTTACAGGCGGCTCCCTCCTTTAGGGAATGTCTCTTCAAACTGCTTCAAGGACTAAAAAGCCGGTCTACTAAGCAAGCCAAGCTGTCTCTGTCTCAGCACTCAGGAGTTGCCGTCCTACAATGCCTGGGAAAGACAAAGGAAAGCAGGCTATAGCAAATTACCTGGCTGGCCTGCCCCAAACACAAGTGATGCAAGATCCCAGCAGTGACAACTGGAAAACATGGCTCCAGTCAGGAGACACTACACGGACCAGCTGCTGCTGACTGATCTTCCCATGCTCGGCTTCAAGCAATGTCTGTCAGAGTTCCAGCTCTGGTTGGGAACACACAGCTATAGGTAATGGCAGGTGACAAAATTAAGCTATCAAACTAGAAGGGCACTGCATCCTGCAATGTGCTCTTTCTGACTGTGAGCATGGGCAGAGCTATTAACCTGCAAGAAGGAGACGAGTCTAGAGTGAGAGTCTATTGTTCACATGATGTAAGGAGCACTCAACACACTGCCTAGACCCTGAGGCATTACAGTGGGTGTTAACTACTTAGGCCCCTGTGCTCCACGTATATGCATTACCAGCCCAGCTGTTCTCCCTCCTAGAACTTTGTAGATTTATGCTGATTTAACAGGATGAGTTCAGATTCCGATCCTGTTACCGCCTTACCAATGCTCAGGAAGACTCTGGGGGTTTTGATTTCCTGTTTGGTTTTTAGTTGGAAGGACAACTCTTCCGTTTCTTCAGGAGTCCACACACAGCATCAAGGCTTTGTGAAATCTAGAAAGTTTGTGCCTGAAATCCATATTGTGTCGCTGTGGTAGGAACAGTTGCTACATGACTGTAAGATTCTATCTCCCTTTTGGCACAAATTTTTCTCCCCCTTTGACCATTGTGCCTCTCATACTGTGGGCAGCTTTTCCCAAATGCCTAAGGAAACCAGGTGATCTACTATGTGGAACATAAACATTCAGGAGATACTGCTGTTCGATCTGCAGACCCACATTAAAGGCCTGGCCTTAATCCCTTATCAGGACAAGTCTGCAACATCCAAAACCCTAGTTCTAATGTAGCAGAAGCCAGTAAGCAGGTTACTCTAGAAGCCACTGACAAAGGGAAGTGCAGGATGACAGGGGAGGATTCAGCCAGTCCATTCACAGGCCAAGCCAAGTCATTTCACCAGTAACTTACCTGTGAAGAAAGGCATGGCAACTGGGAGTATTTACAGAGAGGACAAAGCTCTTCCTCATTAACTGTTTCCCAATCCTCTATGCTTCTTTATGCACAACCAGGAGTGTATCTCTGCACTTCCCTTTGGTGCACCTCATGTGAAAATCCTCCTACTCTGAAGAAATACCCTTTTAGGTTTTTCACCCATTTTTGCTGCAAGTACCCACTTCAAAGTCAGAGAAACTTCACCATAGCTTATGGGCAAGATTCTTCTCTTTCTGCCTACCACAACTTATGCAACATACTACCCTATTCACCAAAACAGAGGAACAGCTTCCATATCTGAAAAAAAACGTAATTTTTTTTTCAGCCACCAGAGATGCTGGAATATTTAGCAATTCAAACAGCCTACTTGAAAGGTTAAGGCTTCTGCTGTACTTTCAGCACAGCCATATGCACAGCTTTGCTGTCTGGCAGAGGAACACTGAGCAAATATGGCTGTGCATGAAGAGATGGCTGTAAGCAGGCTTGACAGAAGAACGTCAAGGCCCTGAGCATATTCTCCATCTTCCATGATTGCCTGGACTCAGGTCCAGCTTAAATAATAGAGGCATCTGGCTTTGAGAAACCTTAGCAAAGTTGGCCTGTGGGCTTATCACAGCTAAGGGTCTCACCCTTGATCCCTGCCTGAGCTAGAGCAGCCACGCCCACATCTGGCCACATACCCTGCTGATATAAACCCTCATCCTGACCTGCTCTGATCTTCACGTTCAAGCACTGCAGGACTGCTCCTTTGTCAGTGAGGCCACTGCCACTGCCCCTGCTGTGACTCAGCTTCCAGCTTGCTCTCTTTCCAAGCAGCCTGCCCTTGCTGCCCCTGATAAAGCTCACCTTGCCCATCTCCTCAGTCAGCAGAGACTGTTTCTATCTACCAGCATGGCAAGAACTATTTCTGAAAACATCTGCAGGCTGTAGAAGCCTCTAATGTCTGAAATGCTAAATGTCAGGGCAAATAAGTTTTCTCACTTGTAGTTTTATCCACACCCTTATCAAGCATCACATGCACCTACAGTCAGCCCTGTTTCTATGTTGTTGTGTTTGGTGTTGTGTGGTGTTTAACCCCCTTTGGAACAGCCATGGCATTTCTGTGTCCTTCTTCCACGCTCCTCCATCTTTGCCCAGACAGAGTCTGAACCTATTCACTCCTGAAGTTGCTCTTGTCCAGTCTGCAGGCCATAATACATATGCAGGACTGGTAGTCTACCAGGATCTTGCTGGTGACATGAAGACTTTCAATCCAGAGGCTTTCAAAGCAACAACAATCTGACAACTTAGAACAATCATGACACTCTTTTCCCCGATAGTACTTGTTTAATGACCATTTGCACCAATACATTTTATGCTTTATATACATATATCTTTAATTTTTGCTTCTTCAGCTTTTCGAATACATAATATATTATCTCCAGAATACTAACTAAGACAACACAGAAGAGGCTCCTAGTTAGTTGTTAATTGGTGCCATGAACTTCCTTGATTGGGGAATTGATACACAGTTGAAATGACAGGACCTCACTAGGATTTGAGCAAACAAAAAAAGACAAAGAAAACAAAAAGCCAACCAGCAGAGTTCATGACTTCACTGGCAGACTAAAGCCATCCACAAGTTCAGGAGGCAGGAAGTTGAAGTGCAGTGAGACTGCAGGAGTGACTATGAAGGCAAGGGAAAACACCAAGAGAGCCAGGGAATCAGGATTAA
Organism: Margarornis squamiger; assembly: GCA_035222235.1. NCBI lineage: Eukaryota > Metazoa > Chordata > Aves > Passeriformes > Furnariidae > Margarornis > Margarornis squamiger. The sequence goes on from JAWWTY010000001.1 coordinate 29,519,553, forward strand.
ATGACTACTTAAAATACATCCAACAGCAGCCTGGTCCCCACTTCCACAAGTGGAACTGCAGCAGCTTTAGAGCTATTTCAAGAATGTTGCTTCCCAGAGGGATAGTCTAAGTGTAACTTTGTCTCCAAAATGCCCTCAGTGTAGGAAGAAGACAAAAATGACAAGAGACCTTTCGGCCAGTACAAGGTGCAAACATCTAACTACTCTTTTAAAAGCCTCAAGAGAAAATTTTTGCCCAAAGGCAAAAATCTACTTGCAGAGGTGTGCTAGAAACACAAAAGTGTTGCTGTGTTGAGTGTTCAAAACAGGAAGAAGCCGTTCAGTGAAGCACCAAAACCCTAGTGTTCCAGTAACTGGGTACAGCTGTCCTAGAGTCAGTGAGATCACCTTCCCAGCTAGTGTTTTGGCTTATGAGCCAGCATGAAGGGTAGCCAGCCATTGTGAGGTTTCCAGCCTGCCCTGCGAGCTTTGCCCAGAGTAATCACAGACTTACACCCCAAATCACATTCATATGCTGAAGATGAAATAGCATCCACATCAAGGAGCTTCAGGAAGCTCTCCCAAAGAGAAAAGCAGAGAGTAAGGGCCTTTCACGTTCTTTCTAACCCCCTAAACCACACAGAAAATAGAGGGGGCTTGGGGCACATTAAAAAAAAAAAGAAAAAAAGAAAAAAAGGAAAAAAAAATCCAAGTTCCAATAATTAGCTTGCATCCCTACAAAGTTAACTTCAGAAGAAAAGCTGTAGGAAATACATGTGGGAGAATTTTGCTGCCACAGTTCTCAAGATTGGGGCTACTATACATTTCTTGCCCAAACGGGAACTGTTAGCTGAAAAGAGGAAGGAGACTGTCCCTTCTCCAGAAAATAATCCACTGTCCAACAGTAATTCCTACTGTGGCATAGATATGCAATACTTGTAACACAGTGCCAAGTCACAACACAAGGCCAGGGCTCAGGATAGTGACGCAGGAACATAAAATGCTGAGCGGTGGGAATTACTTGGTTGTCATCTAGTGCAAGTAACTACCAAATCATAAAAACAGGCTTTTTTTTTTTTTTTAAAGCTATTTCCAGTTAAAACAGCTCAGTGGTAGTGAGGCCTTTGCATGGGGAGAAAGGAGTTAAAATGAGCTAAGTTCCTCCAGTGAACCTGCAAGCCAAATAAGGAGCCTGGAGACACAGGGTGCTCACCTGGAGCTACAGCACAGTGGCAGCGGGTCTGCTCAAGGACTTGCATGACTCCTCCCACAAGAGCATGAGAACATCCAGCACTACCAAAAACTGCACTAAAGACAGGAAGAGTAGTGTGTGCAGGGGGTGGTTCACTCCTCACCAGACATAAATAAACCAAGAGGGTTTTGTGATGAGACAAGAACTATTTCCTTATAGGTTCCGTTTACCAGCTGCAGCCAAATGCAGCTGTCCTCAGCACTGCAAACTGCAGAGACTGGAGTCACTATTGAAAACAGCCACAAAAGCAACAGCCTAACCAAAGAAAATTTCAAGCACAAGGAACTCAGGGGCACCTACCCAGCCTACTTCTATACCCACCTTCTTTAGGATTCTTGCTTTCCCTGTATGGAGAGACAGGGAAAAAGAGCTAGGATGTACCATGTAATGGCCAAGTGGGTGGAAGAGATAAGGTTACCTTTCTCCTCCTTGCCCATCTTGGGAGGAGTCAATATGTTCTCTTTAGGTTCAGTGGGATCAAAAATAGTAAGTTTTTACTAAAATGAAGGTCTGGTTTAAAAATGAAGGATTGTCCCAACTTGTTTTTGATTGAAGACTAGAGAAGTTTGTGCCCACTCTGATCCCATTTTGTGCCTCTAGAGCCTCTTGGTCATCAGTCTGTCCCATTCCACTGCTTTGATCATTCAGAACTGGACCCAGTTGGACTGCTGAGGAGCCTGATTGGGAACAGCGCTGAAATAAAGAAAGGAGAATCAAAGGGGCAGATCTAATAAGACTTCATAACTTATGGTTCTTCCAGTGCCCGTCAGGACACTACCCTTCTTGTGTTCTCTTCATCACAGTTTACCTGGATGCAGTGCTGAAGTCTCCCCAGAGGTCTGTGGTAGCTGATACTGGTGCCTTGGATGCAGATGCAGGAGCATCTAAGTCTAATAGAATATCTAATGCAGGAGAGAAAAAAAAAAATATCAAGCTAATCAAGAAGGAAACCTCACAGGCATTTAAACTGTCACCTTAAACAAAGTCCTGGATGCAGGGGCAGAAAACCTTCAAAGAGACTCCAGCTCTCCCTCCAGAAGAAGGAAGTTAGACTTTTTAAGGGGTTTGTTACAACAGCACCGCCTTTTGCTGAATGTGCACAGAGCCTCCAGCTAACACTGCAAGGATACACTGTCTTCAAGAATTTTTCAGTCTCCACTTAGCAGACCAACTGGTAGATTTCTGACTTATTACCTCTCTCAGTAGTCATAAGGCTCGGACTCAACCCAAGCCCAGCAATTGTAGCAGTTGCCAAACAGGCATCACTTTAACAGTACAAACCATAGTCTAGAACCACATGAGCCCTATTCAGCTCATAGTTTCTTCTCACTCAAACCTGTGTACAGCTCTGCTGAAGTCTCTGCCTTCACAAGGGTATCATTAGCTCTGCGGTCACACTTTCAGTACAGCCTTCAGGAGACTGCAGCAATCTCTTTGTCATAGAATCACAGGATGATTTAGGTTGGAAGAGACCTCAAAGGTTATCCAACCCAACTGCTGTGCCATGAGCAGGGACGTCTTTTACTAAATCAGGTTGCTCAAAGCCCCATTCAATCTGCCCTTGAAAGCTTTCAGTGAGGGGGTACCCACAGCTTTTCTGGGCAACCTGTTACAGGGTCTCACCATGCTCATTGTAAGGAATTTATTCCTCATATCCAGTCTAAATCTACTCCCTTTCACTTTAAGCCTTTATCCCTTGCCCTGTCACTACAAACTTTTCAGTCTCCATCTTTCTTACCAGATTCCTTTATATATTGAAAGGCTACAATAAGGTCACCCCAGAGCTTTGTACTCTCCAGGCTGAACAACTCCAACCCTCTCAGCCTTTCTTAACAGGAGAGGTGTTCCAGCCTTCTAACCATTTCCACGGCCCTCCTCTGGACCCAGTGTAACAGGTCCATGTCTTTTTTGCACTGGGGTACCAGAGCTGCCAAAGACAGCAGGGACACACCACCTCTCACAGGGCTCTACTGGCACTAGGCTGAACACACTGCAGCAGATCTCAGCCCTCTCTAAGCCCCTGCCAGGGTCTGACTGACTGCTTGCTCTGTGCTAATGTTTACCTGCACTGCTCGCATTACTGGATTTCTGCACAGGTGGTGGTGTGACATGGTTGGCAATGGCTGTGGAAGAAGGGGGAGGTATAGGAGGAACTGCAATTTTGCCTCCTGGTGGTGGGGGCAGCAGGCTTAGGCCACCTGATCCAGATACACGGGGCTTGGCTGCTCCTCCTTTCTTTGTTGTCATGTTCTGTATAAAAAGAAAGGACACGTAAGGAAGAGTCTCCATTGGCATATCCAGAGAAAGAATCAGGGTAAACTGGTCTGCTTACCCCAATGTTTAGTTTGATGGTCTGCCCTTCCTTAAACCCTAAATCTAATTTGGGACGTGTGTCAGCTTCCTGGGACTCCTTGGAGATCTCAGTCTCCTGCTTCACCCACCTAAAGAGAAGATAGGAAGACATGAGACCCTGTGGCAAAAGGGAACAGGGTTTCAGAAAAATGTGTGGTTTTCCTCCCCATCCCACCAAACTTACCTTGCCTTGTCAAACCTGCTACGTCCCTACTCGCAGCGTACTACAGCAAAAAGCTATGACCACCACAAACCAAAGAGACTGTCTAAGACTGCAGCTGGAGCATCATAGGACCTAAGCTTAAGACTTACAGATCTGATCTGCAAGGCTCTCAGCTTGTACGACAGCTGACAGCACACTCAAGTGATCCTTGCCAGAGCAGGGCTTCAGGACCATCCCAAAGAAGCCTGCGCTGAATGACCATGCACCACCACCCACCATGTTCTACAGGCCAGAGGAAAACCAGCATTCCAGAAAAGCACAACTCACTTGAAGTGGTCCTGCAAAGAGACGTTGAAGTCAAAGGCATCACCACGATCCGTGAAGCCAATGCCTATAAAAGCACTTCGTCCTAGCAAGGAGATAGGAGGAGTCATTGGAGGTGCCCTGCAAATGGGCCTTTGTGTTCATTTACTCCAAAGTCCTTCTGCTTCTCTAAGCCACTCTGTGCTACCTCCCTCCAAAACATCTGCAACTGGACACCAGCAGCTCACAGCAGTTCACCGTTCCTAACCTTCAGGATGCACTCTTCTTCCCATGGGGCACACTCAGAAACTGAATGTTCCTTCCCGGCCCCTGGACTCCGTACAATGTAGAGAACCTCCTTTGTTTACCTTGCCTTCTGATCCCTCTAGGCACACTACTCGGCCTTGTCAGCACTCCCAACACTGTTCCAATCCACCTGGCATACTCCCAGTTCCATCAGGCTAAGTCACCTCCACCCCTAGCACTTGGCACACACATTGTCCCTCAACTCACCAGTCCCATCCTGAATTCGAATGACAAAGTAGCGGCTGGAATCTGCCACAGTCTCTACTGCAATGCCAGGGTATTGATCTATGGGAGCCTGGGCGAAAAGTTCTCCTGCAGACAAAGAATCAGGCATTAAGGAGAGCAACCTCTTGCTAAATGTGGCCAGGGCTACCACACACAGCTCTGAGCAGGCTGAGAAACACAGGCTCACAAGCAACAATCACAGTTGCAGTCTTGCCAAGGCACAGCCTTTTCCTTACCTGAAACCTTATCCTCCAGTTTTATGTATGCAGTTTTGCCTTTGGAGGTGACACGAAGCCGCCCTGTCCAGTCTGGATGGTCCAGTTTCCAGTCGGATGCCCTGAAAAGACAAGCAGCTGATCACTGACCATATATCAACCCTTCTACTTCTGGCCGACCATCTCAGCAGAAGTCTCTACTTCCAAACCCTCAACACCTGCAATTACCTCATTCCACTTCCCTCCCCAATGGGGTCTCAGCTCCTCTCTGCTGCTGCCAATCAACACACATGACTGGCCTCTCTGGGTAAAGGGAAATAGACACAGTCGAGAGAACATCAACTCTCTACCTTTATAAGCTTGCAGAAGAAGGGAAACAGAAGCCCAGAAACTCACTTGAACAGGAAATCCACAAGTGACTAATAAGTGACTTGTGAGCATCAGGAAGATCCCAAAAATTAATTAATAGCATGCTGAAAAGCCACTCTGTTATTCTACCCTATTGCTGCAAAATCATTTCAAGTACTTCCAAACCTGGAGGCACCTGGCTTACACCAGGTAAAACATCATATGTTCTGACAATCCCATCAGACTCTGACTAGCCCAAAGACTCTTGCAAAGGCAAAAAAAAAAAAGAAAAAGAGAGAAAAAAACCAACCTAGAGAAACACAGAATATTCCGAGTGCGAAGGGACCCACAAGGATCACAGAGTTTAACTCTTGGCCCTCCAAGGGACATCCCCAAGAATCATACCCTGTGCCTGAGAGCATTGCCCAAACACTTCTTGAACTCTGGCAGGCTTGGTGCTGTAAAACCTATAGGATTTTACAACGGTAAACAAACACCAGTGTCCTGGTACAACACCCACAGCACCAACAGTCTGTCAGGTTCAGGGAGTACGCAAATCCCCTTCTCCAGCAAGCCTGCGGGCACGGATTATAAAACCACAAACCACTGCCGTCGGCTAACCAGAGGCGGCCTTTCCAACCGCTGGTCCTGCCGCCTCTTCTCAGAAATGAGCTCCCGCCTTCCTCCCGGCTGCTGCAGAGCCGACAGGGCCGACGGGCCGAGCCCGCCGTGCCGTCCGGGCGCACCAGCCACATCCCGGCCGCCCGAGCAAAGCGGAGGCGGCGGTCAGCTCTGCCCGGCACAGCACCCGCTCCGCGGCAGGGCAGCCCCAGCTCCCGCACGGCCCCGCGCCCAGGCGCTGCCCACGCACACACACACACACACACACACACACACACACGGGGGGGGCCCGGCACGGTCCCCAAGGCCTCGCTCGGGCCGGGCCCCGGCTCTGGCTGTCCTGCCGGCCCTGCGGCCGGGGGCCGGGCCGCGCCGAGCCTCCCTCACCTGTACCCGCGGTTGGAGGTGCGAGGCGGGATGCGGTAGACGTTGACATCGGGCTTGACGCAGAGGACAGACTCGTACTCCAGCTCGGCCGCTGCCATCGCGGCCGCGAACCCCGCCGGGAGCGAGTGGCAGCCGCCTACTGACCCGCGGCGCTGCCCACCGCCATCTTTGATAAGGGCGGGCACCGCCTGCGGCCGCGGGGGCGACCGGGCGGGGCGCGAGCCACGTCGCTGACGCGCGGGAGGAGCCATCTTGGGTCCTGGCAGCTGAGGAGCGGTGGGGGCGCCATGTTGGAGCCGCCCCTGACGCAGTGGCGGCGCCATGTTGGAGCCTGGCAGTGCCGGGCGCGGGGGCCGGAGCGGCCATGTTTGTGTGGGGCGGCCTGGGCTGTGTCCCCACAGGGGCAGCGGCTGTGGGACAGCGGGAAGGACATGTGGGAAACTGGGGCGACGAGGAGGGCACCGGCTGCCTGGGGGCACAGCGCACAGAAGAGAGGAAACGTGGCACGGAACGCCCCAGGTGTTGCTGCTGGAAGGTGTGAAGATGCGCAAAGGTTAATCTCGGGAGCGTGACTTCCACACAGAAATTTGGGTTTCCTGGCCAAAATAAGGGTGTAGATGCTGGTTTGCTTATCAGTTCTGTTAAGAGTAGGTACAATGTTGACATCTCAAGGATCAGGGAAATTAACACTGCCCAGGGAGTTACAGGAAATGAGAATGGGGCTATGAAGCAGGGTCCTGCTTAATTGTTGCAAAATAAGGAATATGTAAAGATTTTCTTAAGAAAGGCTGTTCTCTGATGTTTAATCTTTGTGTGCTTTCATACATAATCAACAGGAAAGGAGATTTAATCGCTGAAACCAAGAGCAGCTCACAAGCAAGCTCTAAGTGATGTCCAGGTGTTAGAAAGACAAATTACCTTTGGGTAGAATTACCTTGTTAAGAGTTTAGGGTTCCACGTGTTTCAGCGACCTCAGACCTGGGGGAGGTTAGCAAAGCTTGAGGAGAAGGATGTACCACTGATAGCAGACGCAAAGAATGCAGAA
>JAWWTY010000001.1:29526848-29551259 GCA_035222235.1 Margarornis squamiger
CCACCAACCCAAGAAACCCACTGACCCAAAGGAAGAGAAAGGTTGAGCATGCGGAGTAATTAGTGTCAGAAGGGAGAGAATCACTGACCAATAGGAGATAGACTACTAATTAATAAAAGAACTGTGTAACTGGTAGCCAATGAACACTAATTCCTTTGTTTGCTAAAATGTATAACTAGTAAAAAGTTTTGATAGTTGGTCTGCTTGATTTGGAGAAACCTTCACCTTGCACCCTGCACAGAATAAACATGGTCTCCTTTCTAAACTGTACTCTGTGTCTGTGTTTAGGGAGCTCCTGAATCAGCAACAGCAGCATTTAAGCCATGCTTTTAGTAATGACTTCTCAGTGAACACCGGTGTTGCAGCAGCCTGTGGCTAAGGCTCTAAAACAATGTTTACTCTGAAGACTGGAAGAAAAGGCATAAGAAAAGTTGCAAAATTGTATAGAGCCATGTTCATGTCAAGCATTGGAACAGGCTGCTCAGGGAAGTGGTGGAGTCACCATCCCTGGAAGTGTTCAAGAAGCAACTGGATGTGGCACTCAGTGCCGTGGTATAGTTGAGAAGGTGGCGTTTGGTCAAAGGTTGGACTTGATGATCTCAGAGGCCTTTTCCAGCCTTAATGATTCTGTGATTCTGCAGTTCTATATCCACAGAGCCAGGGGTAGGCATAACACCGGGTAATTGTGTTAGGAAGTAATTTACTCTATCCATGGAACACTGAGTGAGCAGTTTATTGCTGGGTGTGAAGCAAAAAAACCCAAAAATAATGGAGCATCATTAAGTTTGAGGAATTACTCTTTTTTTTCTGGTATGGAATAGCATTAGTTAATGCAGGGAGAGCTGAAATGGTGTCTGGAATTTTGTTTATTGCTATTTCCAGAGTTAAGTGGAACAGGGTGGTAATGAACCTCACTCAGAGCAGTCAAACAAACTGTCCTGTCAGGCCAAACATCCAACTAGCCCAGCACTGCATCTCTGACAGTGCCCAGAGCAGAAAACATTTGAAACAAAGAAAGGGAGCCTGAGCTGCTGATCTGTAGATTTGGTAGGTGAGAGATACGTGCCCAGGAAGAGAGATCTGAACCCTTCCGTGCAGCCCGTGCAGGAGCCAGTAGGAATACATGGCACCCACATTCGGTGTGGATACATGTGTAAAAGGCAGCTCAGCCTCCCTCCTTGCACTGTGCCAGTGTTAAATTGCTTGTCAGACTACAGAATTAAGGTGCAGAGGTTAATGAGAGGCAAACCTTGGAGAAGTACTTAAAGAAAGCCTGTGTTACAGCACAGAATTACACTTCCCTAGTATAGTAGCTTAGCAATCTGAAGTGTAAGGGTTTTGTGGGCCACGGGTTTAGTGCATTTCTTAGCAATATTTTATAGTCTTACATGGACTAATCTAATTTTTTTTTTTAACTACTTACACTTTTAGTTACCCATATCATTCCTGGAGCTATGAATCTAATTGTGCAATATGAAAAAGAGTAAATTTTTTTGTTCTCAACTATGAATTCACGTCGCCTTATCCATGTGTCTCTCATACTGGCACTTCTCTCTTTCTCAAGGTGAACCATTCTCACCTATTTAGCCTGTCCACCAAAAGAAGGCATTCCCAGCAATGGCTGTCTAGTCATCAATTTCTGTATTTTCTCTGATTCTATAATTGTATTTAAGATCAGGACCGCTACAGCATTCATTATTCAAGAAGCAATGAATGCTTCCTGTTGCATTTACCTTTTTGATTGAGTTACCTGTTGACGTGGTTTTTCAGGGAACATCCTGCAGGGACCTCGTTTTTGTTTTGAGTGCTAATAACTTATCTAGAGTACATCCCTCTGTGTCTATAGTTTACAGTTGCTTTTCCAAGTTCAGTGACCCACTATTAGCAACATTCAATTTCACCTACCTCTTTACTGTGCTGTCATTCAGTGTGCCACAGTCCTCCTACTGTCCTAGAAGGACAACATCTAGGATGAGAGAGTGGCTAAGGGCCAGCTGTTGTAAGGCACGTGAAGAAACATTCACAAGCAGCACCAGGACGCCAGTAATACATCTCCCATTCAATTCCATTGAGACTTAATCAGCAGAGAACATAATATACTTTTCAAACAAGAATCTCTGGATCAAAAAATACAAAACACTGTCGATAATAGCTAAATTTTTTTTTTTAAATTTTTTTTAAAGGATTCAGCAGTGAGGTTGAAATCTTGAAGCAGAACATATTTCATATCAGACTATGAAAGCAGTGAAGGATCCATATTCTTCCCACACAGAAATCTTCAATGAACAAAACCCAAGGAATACCAGATGGAACTCCACAATATTCAGTCATGTGAGGTGTGCAAATGAAAAGGCCTACACAAGTAGGGTAAAATGGTAAAACGTTCATGCCACTCTATAGGTAGCCTCATAATAAACCATGCAGAAGAGTAATTTGGGGTTTTGCTTTGCTTATATAAGAAAAAATAAGGCATTTTCCAGGAATCTGCTTCACTGTACCCAACATTTGGAATTTTCCTTTTCTGCACAGAAGGTACAGGGGAAACCAATGTCACAAAGTGACTCTTTGAATAACTTAAAATTTATGAGCATTTCTACAAAACAGACCATAGCCTATTTCCAATGGCATTTCTTTCACTGAAAAAACTGAGTTGAACACTCTGAGACCCTGTTATTGTGAAGGAATATTTTTTGATTATGTAGGATTTGTCAGTTTTGCCAGCCTTTGTTCCCTACTTGGTGTCCAAAGCTTGCTCAGCACTGTAAAGAAATGCCCTGGGGTCATTCAGTGCATTTTGTAAGAGGGGAATCCAAAGAATAGCAGGGCAACCTGTGGATACTTGGTGTTACAGGAGAGTCTCTAAAAGCAGGGTTGTGAGGAGGAAAACAAGTGCATAGCAAGGCCTGGCCACCAAACCACTGCAGTATGCCTTCTAGAGATACAGGTGTGCCAGTTATGGCTCAGATTTATTGGGAGAGCTTTGGACAGGTGTTTTAGGAACTTCAGTTTGCCATATACACAAGGCACATTCAAGGTCTGTGGAAGATTGTAGGCAGCTAGACACGCCACATGCAGAGAAATAAATAAAAGGGCTGCAAAGCTTTTGAGAACTGCAGAAGTGGAAGAAATCAGAAATAAAAGTGTAATTCTCCGTTCTTGCTGAAGCATTTCAGAAACAACCTGCATATTCTTGCAGGAGGGAGGCTTTTGTAAACTCACTGATCACATTTTTAGAATTGTGTCTGGGTGTAATTGTTTAGTAACTGATAGACTGGTGAGTTTTGTAGTAACAAACCTGAAATGGCAATACACGTGGTAACTTGCATTATGGTTTCAGCGAACTTGTGCTGGCTGATTGAGTCTGTACATCAAGAGGAACTTCAAGATGAACATTCTCATAGACAAGCTGATGGAATATGGGCTAGGTAAGTGGACAGTGAGATGGGCTGAGAAGTGGCTGAACTGCTGATCTCAGAGAGTGGTGATTCAAATTATTTTGTCCGTCTGAAGACCAGTCACTAGTGGTGTCCAGCTGTGGCTGATACTGGTTCCAGTACTATTTAATTCTTCATTAATGACCTGGATGATGAAGTAACATGCACCCTCAACAAGTTTGCAGATGATACAGAACTGGTATGAGTGGCTGATGCACCGGGTGTCTGTGCCACCTCTCAAAGGAACCTGGACATCCTGGAGAACTGGGCAGACAGGAACCTCATGAAGTTCAAGAAGAAGTGGAAGGTTCTGGGGAGAAACAGCCTTGTGCACTAACACATGCTGAGGCTGAGCACCTGGAAAGCAGCTTTGCAGAGAACGATGATATTGTGGTCCTGGTGGACAAAAAGTTGAATGTAAGCAGGCAATATGCCCTTGTATAAAAGAATGCCACTGGCTGCCAGGGCTGGATTAAGAGGAGTGTTGCCAGCAGGTCAAGGGAGGTGATCCTTCTCCTCTACTCATTGCTGGTGAGGTCACATCTGGAGTGCTGTGTCCAGTCCTGGGCTCCTCACTATTAGAGAGTCATGAACGTACTGGAGTGAAACTTGTGGAGAACCACTAAGGTAATTAAGGGAGTGGTACACTTGTCATGCAAGAAGAGGCTGAGAGAGCTGGAGCTGCTCAGCCTGGAGAAGAGAATCATAGGGTGGTTTGGGTTGGAATGGACTTTAAAGGTCATCTAGTTCCACCTGCCTTGCAACGAGCAGGGACATCTCCCAGTAGACCAGGTGGCCCCATCCAAATTGGGGAGAAGAGAGAAGGCTTAGAGGGATTTTTTTCATCTGTCTGCTGGGAGTGTGTAGTGGAGATGAAGACAGACCATTCTCAGTGGAGTTTGGTGACAGGACAAGAGGCCAGAGGGACACACTGAAACACAGGAAGTTCCATCTGAACCTAAAAATAATCACTTTGTTACTGTGAGGGTGGTTGAGCATTGGAACAGGTTGCCCTGAAGGGTTTATGAAATCTCCTTCTATGGAGACCCCCAGACATAACTGGACAGAGTCCTTGGCAATCTGCTCTAGCTGACCCTGCTTTGAGCAGTGGGTTGGGCTAGACAGTCTCCAACTTCAACTATTCTGTGATTCCTTTCTCAGCTAGCTCAGTCTGTTTATCACGAGGGGAATGGGGAGAGCCAGAAGAGAAGAAAATGCAATGTGGTGATTTGGGATTAGCATGAAACCTTAGAGAGGTTTTAACATGGAGGATCAGAACTGGTAAAGAAGGATGTTCTTGCAAAGTAGAGTCTGACTAGAGCTAGTAAGTCCCACGGTGGTGACGAGGCTGTGTGTCCCTTGGCCAACAGGAGTCCATAGGAGTAACCTCCTATTAGCACTGCCTGGCTGGCTCCAAGGAGTCCCCCAGGAAGAACAGAAGCTGAGAATATGATGCAGCTAGAGGAATTTTCCTGGCAGACTGCCTGTCTATCTTTGGGAGTACAGCCCAGCCCTCCCATCTTCCTTCTTTCTGGTTTCATGGTTTTTGTGTTAGAGGCAGCATTTGTGTGTTTCACAGAGCCAGGCTCAGGAGCAGAACTTTACTCTGTCATGGTTTATTTTCCAGGCCAAAACCAAAATAATGACGCTGATTCTTGTATGTCTGGGCTTTGTCATTTCTGCTAGCGGTCTTGATTTCCCAAAGTGTGGGGGGCAAAGGGGAACCCCCTTGCTAAAACATTTGAAATGCCTTGCCCCAGAGGTCTTCATTTCATATCGTCTTGCCACATTTTCAGCAATCAGCATTTCAGTTAACCACTTCTAACTTTCTGTAATCAAGTTCCTTCTTAAAAAATAGACTTTAAATACCCTGGAAAGTAAAAGCTAGACTAAAATACCTTTGACATGACCAGTCATGGTTTGCTGAATACAGTGTTCTGTATTTGGTAAACTAAATTGGCTCAAGCTGGGACAGAAGCTGATCTGGATTGATAAGAATCCTAGAAATGGGATTAACTAGGTGAATGTGCTGGTCTGATAAAGCATGGAAGTGGCTACAAGACAACAGATCATATATTTGACAGTGACATCGCAGAGTTTGGAATTATGAATCACATCAAGCAAATGTCAGTAATATGCCAACAGGCAAGATACCATTCAGTTGTCTTATGAAAACTATAGTATAGGTCTATGCACATAATTCCTTTGCTTTCCATTAATGATTTATTTAGAGCACTATTTTATTTTGACAATATCAGGATAACTTCTTTTGGTTTGACTGTTTATTTTATGAGCAGATGATATCTAAAATTCCAAATGAGTCATTCTAAGCCTTTCCATCAGATTGAAAGAACACAGTACACACATACAGGAAACAAGCGGTTCCTGAAATGTCATGTGAGTTTCTTTTTTCAGTAACCCCAGAGACAGGACTGATGGTACTTGCTCCTGCCACACTGAAATAAGTGCTTCACTCAGGTAGGTATCATAAGCTGGAGAATTCTGCTTTCCTCTTCTACTTGCAATTTATTATTTTTCACTCCTGAAAATCTCTCTCTCTCCTCCAGTTCCCTCTTCCATTTTTGAACAACATTCCAGCCCTTTTAGCACGCTTGACAACATAGAGTGGGCAGTATCTTCTTATTGAGTCATCTCTCCATTTACTTTGGAGTAGGACTTGCATTACTATCTTTACAGCATCCCTTGATTCCCTATCGACGTTATACCATTTTCTGTATGAGCAGGCTCTTGCAGCCAGTTTTCCCTGTCAAAGTCGCTTCTGCATGTATCAGCAAGAACACGGGAAACAGAACAAACTTGTTAGAATTTTAAGTTAAGACCCCAGCTTTGAGTTAAGCCTTCCAGAGACTTCTTTCATAGCTTTCCTTGAAGGTTACTGTCACCTAAAACCTCTTGGCAGTTATTGCCAAAACCTGGTAAATTACAATCTAATTTTCTTCCTGGTGAAGCAGTTCTAACACTTATGCATCGCTCCACATTTAGACTATATGTTATGCAAGAAAGAGATTGATGATTTGAATTTAAATTTTTTAATAATATTGATATTTAGTCCTGCACACAACAGTCCCCGACCGTCATTTAAGTACTGGCATAATAGAAGTTAAAAGAGGCTCAGTTGTGTTATTCATGTCTTCTCAGTTGCTTCTGCCAGCTGTATTCAGTTCTTCTGTATGCAGTTTCGTTGCATTTGTAGGGACCTTTCAGCAACACAACTGCCTTCATCGATTCAGCAAGGGTTTAGTTAACAGGCATTTTATAGATAATTCTGTTAATGCCTAAAGGATGAAGATCGGGCTCTTTTTCTCAGTTCTATCTTGGCTTTGCCTGTTTTCCTTTCCTTTCTAAATTTACTAAGTCCAAGAATAATTGAGCAATTAATGTTGTTTACTACTCTCATAGTTTCAGAATGTCACTTAAGTATGTGGTAGCTCAGCTTCATGGTCTTGCAATAAGGCACCCCATATCTAAAATGGCTCAAGAACATTACTGCTATCACTCTGTATTTTCATTTTTATTTCTGCAACTAAATCTCTGTCTGTTCTTCTTAAACCATTCACTTCTTGGCTTTCATAGACTCTTAAACCATTAATTTCTTGCTTTTCTCATCATCAAGACTAGCTTTCCAAGGAACTAGCAGAGAGCTCAGAACACAAGCAAGGAGGAAGGAAGTGGTTACTGAGACTTCTCTAAAATATCCCCTAGCCAAGAGAGTTGCTGGTCCTATGTGTTCTATTTATAATGTCCAGAAAGCAGAGCAGGGTTATTTCATAAGGCTGCTTTCTTAGCATAAATGCACTTCACTGGTTATGCCTGAGGAAATTGCTCATTTTAAAGGGAACAGGGCTTAAAAACACGGATTTCCCTTTCTGGCAAGCGTATACAAAGCAGGAAGTCAATCAGGAAAACACACCTGGGGCAGCACAGCTGTGTGAATAGAGCTCCACTTTGGAGACAAAAAAACCCAGGTATCAAAGGGGATGACAGAGATAGGAGAATGTAAATGTATACAGCCCCCCTGTTTGAGCAGCGGGGCTTATGTAGCTTAGCCACCCCAAGAATGATGAGGGTGTAAAATGGTCACATTAGTAAGCCTTTAGCACAAACTTGTATAGACCAATGCCTTTGTACCCTACCCTCATAGCTCTGTACTGTCACCTGATTCAGGGGTGCCTCAGTAAAGAGAAGATTTTGGGGAGGAGAATATGAATTGCAACTAATTTGCTTTCTGCTTTATAGCTGCAGAATGCCTCAACTCCTGGGCAATAGCAGTTCAGAGGAACAGACTGCTGTAAATTATGGATCGGCATCAATTGTCTCCATTGCTATCTTCATCATCGTTTTCATCATAGGTATCCCAGGCAATGGCCTGGTGATCTGGGTAGCTGGTCTGAAAATGAAAAGGACTGTGAACACTGTGTGGTTCCTAAACCTTGCTGTGGCTGACATCCTGTGCTGCTTGTCCTTGCCGTTTTTCATTGTTCACTTGGCCCTCCATGAACACTGGCCGTACGGATGGTTCCTCTGCAAAGTCGTTCCATCAGTCATAATCTTCACCATGTTTGCTAGTGTCTTCCTACTTGTGGCCATCAGCATTGACCGGTGCCTCCTTGTCATGAAACCTGTCTGGTGTCAAAACCATCGAACAGTGAAATTTATATCGGTAATATGCAGCGGCATTTGGATCCTGGCCTTCATTTTCTGCTGTCCTGTCTTCTACTACCGTGAGACAAGCACTTATGACGGCAAAACTGAGTGTGGGTACAGCTTTGGAGATGATGAGGTGCTAGATTATATAAACAAGTCTGAAAATGAGTTACAGGAAGAATACTCACTTTTAGCCTACAATGACACTGACTCACTGGGAAATACCTATGCAGGTGATGATTCTATACCCCCTGCCTTAGTGGTAATAAACATCACTAGGGCTGTCCTTGGTTTTGTGCTCCCCTTTGGCATAATGGCAGTTTGTTACGTCCTTATTGTTTTCAGAACACATGCAAATCAGTTTAGCAAACCGCGTAACAGGATGCTTCGAACAATTGTGCTTGTGGTAGCTGCATTCTTCGTCTGCTGGGCTCCATACCACATAGTTGGGATTCTCTCCCTTGTACCTAGTCTTGGAACAGGACTGATGGAGTCATTGATCCTGTGGGATCACCTCTCCACAGCAATTGCATATGCCAACAGCTGCATCAACCCCTTGCTCTATGTTTTTGTGGGACGGGACTTCAGGGCAAAGGTACGGCAATCAGTGCAAGGAATCTTGGAAGGTGCCTTTAGCGATGAACTCACATGGTCAACCCATCACAGAAGCCAGACTTCAGCAGAGAAGAACATTAACAGCACAGTGTAATGCAGGACTCCCTATCACCATTGTAGAAAGGGCAAGCTATGGCCCTGCACATCAATGACTGGTTAAGAATGTGATGAGTAACCCCTTTATATCCTAGAGATGGGAATTTGGAAGTACTAGGAGCTATATTCTGAGGGAAGACTCTGGCAAAGCAGATGAGAGTATTTAAACCCTCAAAGAAGAAAGCAGGGCTGCAGAATGTCGTGGGATCCTGTAGTTTAACCTCTGAATTGAGATGAGAATGTTACTTTATTTCCATATGTCTATGTTCTACATTTCTGGTCTCTGATAAACTGCAGATAAAACTAACTTTGATGTCTCTCCTCAGAATATCATCACATCTTTCCTCTCCTTTGACCCTACTTGGAGTCTGAGGTGTTGGGGGGATAGCTGAGGATCCTCCTAGAGGGTAGTGCTACATTTCCTTACAACCATGCATTACAACACCACTTGCTCCAGTCAGCTGCACTGAACTGACTTTGATCTGACAAATATTTCACTCTAACTAGTCCAGTGCACATGTTGCATCTATGTTCATTAACTCCCTATCTCCCCAACACTCTCCACCACTAGAGTCCCAAGTATTCCTTTCAGGAAGTAGTTTGAGATTATCCAAATGTACCTCCTGCATTTTAAGATGGCACATGCACAGAATTTCACTAACTGCAGTCATTGATGATACAGATTAGGTGACTGCTGGACTATCAGCCACTTGGCAAAACCCTGGAACTGAGAAGTGATAACTTCCAGTCTGACCTCAAGAAGGCAGGGAATGAGAATGTTGTGTCTCAGTTACATCAGGCTCTCTGGTGAAGGAAGATAAAAATTTCATCCAGTCAGGCTATTTGGGGTGTTCCCAAACTTGAATGTTCCCCACTCCTGAAAAGCAGAAATACATTTACTAAGTACTCTATGGAGGCAGTTTAAAATCTGCTTTTCAAGTGAGTCCTTCCTTTAAAGAGAAAGATCAACACATGGTATGGCAAACAGCCACCAAGCACTGCTAGACTTTTCACTCTGCCTTTCTGGTGAGCATGAGTTGAGAGACTCACAGATCTCAGTGCCCCAAGGTCAGCCATCTGGGAGAACTTTCAACTCTTTCTCTTGACATTGTAAAAGAGTCTCAGTCTAAAGTACATACACATTCATTTAGCTATGTCAACACCCAAATTCTAAGGTAAGTGGGTGGGAACTGAGCCTACCTGACGGGCGCCGCTGGAGAAAAAAAAAAAAAAAATCAATACTGGCACCAAGAGTTAAACCATAAACATTCACTTTTTCTTTTTATTAAGAAAGCATGCACAAAAATAAACTCGTGAGACCACGCCCCTCTCTCCCTGACCACTGACACGAAGCACGGGGGGCCACACCGGGCTGGAGGGCCTGCAGGACCCTCCTCCAGGCCAGGCTGGCCCTCTTCCCTCCCTGCAGGCCAGTGCCACCCATCCCATCGATGTCTTCCCACGCACTAACAACGCACATTTATTTCAGGGGCAGAGGAACGAGGCTAATTTGCACACTGACCGGCATGTATTTACATATGCAAATGAGGCACAACTTAATACGCAAATGAGGCAAATATGCAAATGAGGAGCACTTGGATACGCAGAAGGAGCCATCTTGGTTTGTTTTTCTTCCGGTGGTGTTTTCAGACTTCCACAGGGCCGGCTCTCAGTAACATCCACTGCAAAGCACTAACTGGCACCTGTCACAAGCTGTCTCTGGTGCCACTTCCCACAGAAACCTATCACACATGCTTCCAAGCTGTATCATTCCCATCCTGAATCAGCAGAGATAACAGCAGACTCCATGTTGAAGCTGTCTGGGATTCCTCATTTCACTTGGAAACACTCAATGACGAACTCCCACCCAAACACGAACTAAAAAAAAAAAAAAACAAAAAAAAAGAAAAAAAAAAGAAAAAAAGGAAGGAAAAAAGTGTTGTTCCCCCCCTCCCAATACAATGAGACTCTGTCCACTTCCCTGACAAAAGATCCAATTTCTGATTGGTTTATCCCTACAGCAAATTGAAAAAGCAATGGTAGTTCCCCACTTTCCTGCAGTCAGAGTAGGGGTTATTACTTTACTCCCCAGCCCCAGGTCTATCAAGTGGCCATGATGGTCTATTTCCATGTTTGTTCCCTTCACTGGTAAACAGGAAATAAGGGCTGGTGGGAGGCCTTACAAAATATTAAGTGGAAACAAGAGGTTTGACAGAACAGAGCCATACCAGAAAAAAAGGGGAACACAGGACACAGCTTTGGGGAGGAGGCATCTCAACACTCACTCCTGCTCCTGTACCTTTTCCACCTTCCTGATTTGCAAGTGCTGACAAAACACATCCTTCAGGATTTACACCAGATTCTGTCATCTCCCCAGCTGAACTGCAAGGGGTCTGACCCACCCTCCTCCCTTTTATACTATTCTCTTGGACTGTTCGGCTTAAAACCCTGCCCTGCTTCATCCTCTCTCTTCTAATGCCCTTCTTACAAAAACTGCTTGTGAGGGCCCCCTGGTTCCTGACCAGAGGGTCCAGCCCTTGACCAGCAGTCCTTCAGTGCCCCCTGGTCTGCACAGCAGCTTCCTCTGCCCACCATGAGCCTGTTCACCAAGTGGGAACTCCTGACAGAGGATGTGCACCTAGACAACAAGACTCCTGTTGCTGGCACTCTTAAACCACAGGCAAGGGCAGTCTCCAAAGAGGGGCAGAGGGCCAAATAACAATTGGACAAATACTGATGGGAGAACAGTTCCAAATTTGCATATGCAAGTAAGAGCCTCACTACATATTTTGAAGAAGGGCTTGAAGGGGTAAGAGGTGAAATTAAAAGCTCTGGGAAACAGAATTTGCTGAATCACATGTGACACCCCTGACTGCTTCTTTTACCTGATGGCTTCATCCAGAGACTGCAAAAGGCAGTGTAGGAAATGAGTCAGGATTCCCTTCAAAATCCCTCTCAGTCTTCAAAGATGGCACTGCATTCTGAAACCCAACTCCTCTGCTGAAATACCGTCTCTGCCACATTCCCCTTTCTCCTAACTCAGGTCTGCCCTCCCAGCTCAGCTTAGCTCTCCCTATCCTAAGGGATTACCCTCTCTTTGTACTTGGGAACACCACTTCTTTTCTTGCTGTTCCTGCTGGTGCGACAAAGTTCACAGAGCTAAGATCACCCCTCCAGTGTCCCTTCAGCCCCCTGACCTTTACAACATTTACGAAACAACATAACTACAGGCTCCCAGGGTCCACTAAGCTCTCTCACTCCAGTAGCCAATACAACAGATTCACCGGCCACCTTGAAGGGAAAGAGGGATTGTTAAACGCAAAATGACGGAGGCAGAGAAAGATGCACTCGAGGATTCAGCCTTCCAAGGTCTTTTCGTGGTGCCAAGGACCCATCTTTCCGCCCTCCACAGGGCACTATGCAATATGAAAGAGCTGATCCGATGTGTCCGAGGCCACCAGAGGAGGGGGAGGGCTGTGCTCAATTACTGGTAATAATAATAATAACAATAATAATAATAAACAAAAGAAGAAAAGAAGATAAAACAGGACGCAAGGAAGGATTATCTTCGGCAGCATCTTGCGGTGGCTTCTCTGGCGGAGATAGAGAATATATATCTATATACAGGCAAGGCAGGGAGGCTGGGGAGGGCAGTGCTGACACCATTGACCCCATGTCCCCCTCCCCTCCTAC
Source organism: Margarornis squamiger (assembly GCA_035222235.1). Classification (NCBI taxonomy): domain Eukaryota; kingdom Metazoa; phylum Chordata; class Aves; order Passeriformes; family Furnariidae; genus Margarornis; species Margarornis squamiger. The sequence continues at coordinate 29,539,352 of JAWWTY010000001.1, forward strand.
GTCCTTCACAAAGGACGGGCTATCAAGTCTGTAACTCGCTAGGTGATCAAGTCCCAGTCGAAATCATCGGGGATTTCCTCATTGGCGCCTGGAGGAGGTCCTGGAGGCCGAGGGACCAGATGATGAGCTGAGCCAAAACAAGAGAAAAGAAGAAAAAGGAAAGAGAACAGTTAGAATAAAGAACTACATGCTTTTACAGGGCGAGCTCTCAGGCAAAAGAAACCCAAAGTGATTTGGGCCTTCTCCCTTCCAATAGTCTAACAAACAAGAACACTACTGGCATCAATTTCTCTGTCACGCAGCATCTACCAAGGTCTGTAGGTGGTCTCCTGTGAAATTGTCCACAGCATCTTCTACAGAGGTTAGTTCCAATGCCTTTACTTTCCTTACAGCTGACTGCTGATAGAGCACTTCATCAACAGAAGCTTCTCATGTAAAGTTGCCTTCAAGCAACCAGTTGAAGGTGAGGCTAAGATAGGAGACTGTTTATGTGAAGTAGAAAAAAAAAATCAGGCCATTGAAACCCTAAACCTTCCCAAAGCTATGGCGGAGCCCTAAATGGAGGTTTCCTTGCAGTCCACACTCCCTCTCTACTTGCAGTACTCCATTTGGTTACTAAGTGCTTTGGGAGAAACACACAAAGGGGTTGGGAACCAGTTTTTTAATGTTCATTAGTATAATATGGCCTTTAATGTCACCCCTTACCTGGGCGATTATATCCTGGAGAGTCCTGGGTGGAAATCTGGTACATAGGAGATGGCCCAGAGAAGAGATGGGGAGGCTGGGGCTGACCATAGGAGTTCACTGTGAAAGCAAATGAATTAAAAAAAAAAAAACAACAAAAACAACTGTTAATGTTCTGGTCAGAAGTCTTAGCCCTGACTGGGTGGCAGCTCAGCCACAGAGCAACTCACTCAGACCCACGGGATACTGAGGAGAAGTTCAGCTGTTGGGTCCTAACTGCAAGCTATAGCTTGGTCAGGGATCTCGTTCTTGGAACCAGCAGGAGTTTCTCTATTATTGTAAAAGAAGAAAATTTTCATCCAGAAACACCACAAGCTGGCTCAATATCATCCATTTAGTTCAGTACTAGATGACACACACCATTACAGTTCTATCAAGACCATGATATCCCCTGTGCTCTCCTCAGAGTGCATCCTTCTACTCCTTGTCCAGTCAGTATTTCTCTGACATGGGTTGCAAGAGCTTTCTCCTTTACAGCTCATGCCATCTGGAATAGCAATCTCTCTACCTGGCCATTTCTTTTTGTTGGTCACCTACAAAAAAATGCCACCCCCTTCTCCTTTTATGGGTTTACCTTTTAAATATATTTCTGCCTGGATAGGTTGTCTGTCAACAGTATGCATCACATAATAGTGGTCAGTTCAGGCCACAGGCATAGGACATCCCAGTTCTTTAAAGCCAGAGGAGGCTGAGTTGCTATGAACACCTCTGACAGCCTAGTTCTGAGTTGCTCAGTGCTACATTGCCTGGCAAGGCTGTAAGTAGTTTAGGATATTCACAGAATTGGGCCTTCATTTACATATAATTTTAGTCTCCTCCTAATTACCTTGGTTCATGGATTGCTCCTGTTTGCCACTGTTCAGGGCACAAGAATCAGAGATTCGAGGGGGCTGCTGTGGGCCAACCAGATGAGGGAGCTGACCAGTCTGGGTAAGGAAGTGATTAAGGGAGTCGCAGAGGTTGGCAATGTGATGTTGATCCAGCGTCCAGTTCTTCCGCTCAGCCTGGCGCAGACTCTCCATCAGCTCTGGGGGGGACAAAGGACAATGTCAAAGACAGTAGTCACACTGTGGTCTTCCCTGCAAAGAGTTTCTGTCTTCTGCCCCTAAATCCTACCTCCTCCTCACAAACCCAACTTCACTGCTTCAAATCTGTCACCAAACTCCTGGAGAGCTCCATATCTAGGATACTGTCTCACTGACTCGGGTAGGGGAGGGAAAAATCTCAGTTAGCTTTCTGACATACTTCTATGAATTAATTCCCCCTGCCCCAAATTTCTGCAATATTCATTCAAGGATCTTTACTAGAACCCATGCAGTAGGATACCACATTTTAGAAATACAGTGAGTCACTGAGAAACCAATGGACTTGATATGGTTACTCTGAAAAAAAGTTCTTGACACAGCACTTGCATGTTCTAGGCTACAGCCCTGGTCACTGAGTCACTAGCCCTAGTCACTAGGCCAACACTGACCTGAGAATTGGGAGTGCTCAATGCTAGACCAGTTCAGCCGGTTTACCATCTTGAAGCTTTCCTTCAGGGAATCAATGTTGGAGCACCAATCAGGGGGAAACGCTGGAATGAAACAGAGACAAGATTAATCCAATACAGATTGCTCTTTCCTTCCACCCCTTAATATAAAAAGATTGGCCCCTCATCACCAAAGAGCCTGATGCTACAGCAGTTGGAAAACCTTTCTCCCTTCGAAGACCAGGTACAGTGCCTCCTTTTTCACTTAGGTCCTGACTTTATCCTGCATCTCTAAACAGAATTCCAACCGCAGGGTGGATGTATCCTTCTTTCCTTCAGTAGGGAAAGAATTTCCCTCTCACTTTTCAACCGTAACTGGCTTTTATCCATTTTCTACACACAATCTAGGCACTACCTAGGGAAAACCCCCTTGTGGAGGGGTCCTCATTGCTCCCTTTTTCCCCAGCTGTGCTTTCCATTGCCCCTGACTCACCAAAGCCAGCACTGTTGATTGAAGCCTGCGACTGCTGCTGCTGCTGCTGGTGCTGGTGTGGCTGCTGCTGTGGGTGGGAGTGAGGGTGATGTTGTTGATGCTGGTGGTAACCTCCATGCTGCATCGGGGGCGGGTGCATGGACATCACTGGTGGAGGGCCATAACCTTCACCACCCTGCTGCTTTCCCCCTTGGGATGGGCAACCCTCCGGGGTTGGAGTGTGGAGTGGGGGAGCAGCACCCACTGAGGAGGGGCCTTGCTGCTGCTGCTGCTGGTACATGTAGTAATTGTGGTTGGAGGGCTGCATGTCACCAAGGAGTGAAGAGAAACCTGCCAAGTAAATGAAAGAGAAGGGAGCTTTAAGAGCAGCCTAAGTCAGACCTCTGACATTATCCATCTCTAATTTCACAGTGCTCACCCTATACTATTTATGAAGCTTTTGGAGTGCCCTCTACAGGCATCATCGGTGCAATTATGCCCTTGCTGTGCTCCAGACTGTTCAAAACAAAAGGCTCTACAACAAAGACCCAGCAGAATTTTAGTACAGAGTTAGACACTTAAATTCCTCCCTGGATTTTTCCTACATTTACCATGATCCCCTGAAATGTCATGCACATGTTGTTTTCCCATAAATGACCACCAAGCAAACTTAAACAACAAAACACTTAGAAAATGGATAATAATACATCTGACTTGCTGTTTCCAAAGCCTCCATTCAGTTCCCTTCCACAGACAGCTTGGTCAGGAAACTTCCATTTTTCTCACACACATAAAAGGCTCTGCTTTGGTACACAGGGCACATTGTACACATCAGGGCTCCTTCATTACTTTCATTCCTTCTGACTCACTGGGTGTGTCATTTCTATCCTCTTGTATTTCAGACATCCCCTACATGCAAAGGCATCAAGTGTTCTCCATTCTTCCCCAACACCAGAGCTCAGCATAACTCTTATGTCTGCTTCCCTGGTTCGTTCTCCCCATACGCTGTGGAACCTCTGTGAAAAATCACAGTCAGGGGTACTAGATGACATGAACCTGAACTACTCACTTCTTACTTCAAGTACCCTTACTTGAGCATCTGTAAGCAAGCTTCAGGTTTTCATCAGATCAAGCCTTTAAGCTTCCTACTACTGTGATGGGGCAAAAGGATGAATACTGCCATCCTGACTCCAAAGTTGCCTATAAAACTTCCTCAAAAACTGCACGTTTTCCAAGACTGCCTTACAGCCTAAGACTTGGAGAGGAAAAAACAACAGATTACTGCTAAGTTTGTAAAATGTGACTCAAGGTTCTTCTGTACATTTTTGTAGCTTGCTCAGCCTACACCACCTCACAAAACAGGCTCCTACTAGGACTCTCAAGTGTCAACATGTTGAAAGCAGTAAAAGTATATAAATTTTTATTGCATGGAAGCTACAAGTTCAGGGGGCTCCTCCTAGAGTAGCAAACTTTGCCTGCACTGTGTGATGGCTGACAGCACAGGTGAAAGGCTCATGTAATAATAAATTCCTTTTTACTCCAGATCAGTATTTAGAAGAGTGTTTAAGGGCAGGAAGAACTGTAGGCTTTTCTGAAGTGTTTTTCGTGGACATCCCAACCCTGCAGCGATTCTGCCCTCTCGTGGCTGCTTCCTCAATCCCAGAAATACAGGCTATGAATGGAGCCAGAGGCTCTCTCTTCCTTGCTCTCAATCCACGAAGCACAGTTCTCCGAGGCCTTGGACAATCTTAGTTTTAACAGATCTGAGCAATGATGACTTTCCACTCTCCTCCTGGAGAAAATCCACATGCAACAATCCCCTCCCTCTTATGGTTTCTAGTCCAATAGACTGAATATTACTCTGACGTGCTTTTCTTCAGGACTTCATTTCTCTCAGTTTCTGCCATTTCAGTATTTGCATTTGTATCAACACAAGGTATTTTTAAATCATTATCCTCTTTATTCTAAGAGAACTAGGGGGAGCAATAGATAAAAGACGTGTAGATTTCTTATCTGCTCCTGGCAGAAGTAATTACAGCATGCCAAAGAAGGCAAGTCTGTTTGCACAGGCTCCTATACGAGGAAATATCTGAGAGATGCCAAATGGACAAGACTGTGTGGGCAGATACCTGCCCACCCCACATGACGCACGTAGTTACTCACCGTGCTGAGAGGAAGATGATTTCTCCAGCATGGATTTGTAGAGATTTCGGAAGGACCAGCTAAGATCCTGGAAGTTGATCTCAGAGTAGGAGAACTTGAAGTCATGGTTGGCACTGTACAGTGGGGGTGGCACATCAGCCCCTTCACGGCCCTGCCCCCCTGCTACAGTAGAGGCAACATCCACAGGCCCTGCACCCTGTTAAGGGAGAAAGAAATAAGGCCTTCAGCTTGTACTGGGTTTTGTAACTTGAGACAGAAATCCAGAGACTGGACACACATAGAACATGCACTGATACCCTGTATCACTTAGCTCATCTCTCAGCAAATCTTTCCAAATGCCATTTTCCTTGAGGAACACCAACCATTGCCCTCCCTCTGCAGCACAATGGCTTCAGCATTTTCTTCAGCTGTCTAATACCATTATGATTTCATCCTTATCCCCATCCAGATCTTTGCTAAAATTCACTTCCTCCTTATTTTCTATCTGCAATTTCAGCTCCTTCCCTTCTTTTTATTTTTGCTTTGATATCACAATTTTCACAATTCCTTCTCCTCACCCCTTGGCTTTTCTATTCATGCACTCCTCCCACTTCTATCTTTTCCCCTGCTGCTCACCTGACTGTAGTTGGCAATGGGGGTAGTGCTCTGGATTGACATCTGAGGGGTGGCCTCAGGCGGCAAAGAGGCCTCTGTGCTGACTGGAACAGCCCCTCGGGGGCTTTTACTTGCCTCTTGCTCTGGGGAATCTTGTGGTATCTGTGAATGGGGAAGAAAGAGAAAAGGAAAGGATCAGAAATCAGAAACAGATGGAGAAGTGAAACTGCAGATGGGAAGCCAGCTCCCCCGCTGTAGAAGTTCATGGCTTAAAAAAGAGGAGGACTGGGCCTTAGTCACTGGAAAGTCAGGATAAGGACTTTACACAAGATTAACTTTGCTACTGAATAGCAGCCATAACAACTGATCAGCAGGACATATGCACTAGTTAATTCATTCTTGGCCTTTGTCTCCCCATCTGTACACCCTGCCCCCAAAACACTACCATGGTCTGGTGCTGGAGGGGCTCCTTGGAACAAGAAGGGAATTCCCAACCTGTTCCATGCTGTTTGGAAAGAAAAACACTCACGTCATCATCCGGAGGATGCCGCCTCTTGCGAGATATATCTGGACATGTATCTATTGTCCAATAAGAGCCCTGGAAAGAAGATCCATTGGTGAATGCATGATTAAATCACAGAGCTTCCTGAAGCAGGAGACTACTGATTCATGGAATGTAGCACCAACTAAACATTAGGACCACATGGACCACCCTCTAGAACATCAGACAGAGACTTGGATGCTGTATAGAGATTCCTCTCTTCCACTGGGTTGCACTGAACAATAAGAAAAAGTGCTACTGGTGAAAGGCAGAATATTCTACTTTTCCAGCACTCTAAGACAGGACACTAAAAATACGGTTTGATCCAAGCTAGGTGAACTCTTTTGGGCCAGCACACCCCCTTCAATACCTTCTGCCCAACTTGAATTTGTTATTGACTGAAGAACCAACTCAATATTCTGATTTGGCAGAGACAGCTAGAAGGATTGCACTTTTTCCATGGTTGTGAGACTCCACTTTGAGCATCCTGCCTGTTTGAGGAGTTCCCAGTGCAAGACAAACACTGTTGTACTAGAATGTATCCACAGAGAAGCCACAACAACGATTAAGAACTAAAACAAATAACGTACAAGCAGTTCACACAGAGAGATCTGTTTAGCTTGGACTCTTAAGAGAAGGCTAAGGGGATCTAACCACTGTCTTCCACTGCATAAGGAAATTATAAAAGATGACAATCAAGTTCTCCTTTAAAATGTACAGCACAAAAATAAGAGGCAATGAATATAAGTGACAGCAACAGAAAGTACAGTCAGATATGAATAAAAATTTCTTCACAGTGCTGGTGGTGCAGCACTGGAACAAGTACCCAGTTTTGCTTTATCCACCTTTGGAGATACTCAAAATCCAACAAAACCCTCAAGAACCTAATCTAATTGTTCCTGTCTGGGAGGGGGGTGGGGGTGCATGTCGACCTCCAGAGGTCCTTTTCAATACAAAATAGTCTATAATTACGTGTGTTGTTTTCTGAATAAGTATAAAGAGAATTCCAGAGCATAATTTAGTTCATTTGAACCTCCAACTGAAATCTGAATAATCTGAATAAGTAACAAGCACAGAACAGGTTTTCATTATAAACCCAGTCCAACATGCCAAAGAACACCTGCAAACATATACCCTTAAGTCAGTTAGGATTTCCTGGAATAAGCCATATAATCAATGGCATTTTTGAGAAGTGATCTTCAAAGATCTACTACTTCCATTTATAGACACCAACTGAGACCACACAGTCCTTTAAATATAACCTGAAATAAAAGGCCTGAGCAAGTGGTCCTTTCTTTTAACTTTAGGATGAGGGGGAAGAGACAATTTTTCTGTCTAAATACATAACTTCTTGCCCCACCATTTCATTCTGCTTGTTTAACTTTGAGTTTTTTAAACAATAATATCTGCATGCCAAGATACCAAGTCTTGGCTTTGCTAGCAATTCCCCTTCATAATCTATATATACCATCAGAGCTTTATTAGCCTTTACTTGGCCAATGAATTCCTAAATTCTTGAGTTTTACTTGTAAATGATTTCTAGAGATTTAAACTATGTGGTGATGATATTTTTTTTCCAACACTAAATATTTTGTGGTTTAAGTAGCTAGCAGTTCTGCTCTCACTTCAGTGGACCTCACCTCCATGAAAGCCATGATTGGCACATCATAGTCCTGCGGTTCACCAGCAGCCACTATGGTCTTTCATAACAGAACAAGTTGGACTAGACCCACATTTTACACAAAGATCAAGAAGAAAAAAACCTAAAACTAGTAATGTACATTCAATCCCATTTTTGACTTCTTCCAGTATCTTTGAAGTCAACTGAAGGGCACAGATAAGAAAAATAATTACTAAAACCACCAGGGCTCCTTCAGAGGTTCCCTTTAAGTAAATGTGTCTGTAGCCAAAGGACTGCAGTAAATCTTACTACTGCTTCCATTTTTGCCGACACTTTAGGTTTCAAATTCCAGCCATGAGTTAGAAAGGGCAACCCCTGCTTATTCCCTGCAGTTTTAAATTGCTTGACCAGGGGTATGCTGATTTCTTACCTTCCCAGGATCATCTCTCGGTCGAGGCACCTTTCGAAAACATTTATTCAGAGAGAGGTTATGACGAATAGAGTTCTGATGAGAGAGTAAGATACAGGTAAGTGCCACAACAAAAACATACAGTCTTCTGAGTATGCCCTGGAGAGGGTAAAGAAAATAGGATGGTGCATACTCAAAAGCCAAAGCTCACTGCATATACCTGGAATGGAGCAGAACAAAAGCTGTGGAAAGAGAGAGATGGATTTGGATGATAACATGGGGCTGAACCACCACTACATCTACAGGAGGTGCAGTGAAAATAGCAGCAGTAAGATGCAGAGCTTGGTAGTGATGTGGGTTTTGTGGGGGTTTTTCCTTTTCTTTTTCTTGGTTGTTGTTGGCAGGGTTTTTTTGCACACTCCTTCTTAAGGGGGCACCACATACAGGAAAATTCTCAGAGAAAATGGGACTTCTAGCTCTGCATTTTCTCCAGTTGGTCAATTTAGTTTTACACTTGTCTTATTTTTCTCAGTGAGGATATTTTGCAAAGAATTAAGAAAATAGATCTCGTAATAGGCAAAAAGAATACTTTAGTGATGCAAGCCCTCACCTTCCAACCAATACCAGCATTTTTGTAGTAGGGAAAGTTGTCACAGATCCAACGGTAGATCTCACTAAGTGTCATCTTCTTGGCAGGTGATGAGTTGATGGCATATGTGATCAAAGTGGCATAGCTGTAACGTGGCTTCCCATCTTGGTGCACTGCAGCCTCATCCTTACTCAGTGTAGCATTGGGATCTGTTGGTGAGCCTGGGGGACACTTTCGGGCAGACCCTGGAGGTCCTGCTTGTGAGGAACCCCCTAATTTTTCAATAGTAGCCCTTAAAGTAAGCTGTGGGAGCCAGTCTATGGAAGTGAGGCTGCTTTCCAGGTCAGAGGCCATGGTGCTGAAAGCAGGAGTTCCTGTGAGGAGAAAGGAGAAGAAAGGAAACTCCTGAGACAAAAACAAGGTGAACTCTCATTTGCATTCCTCCTCTGCTTCTCCCCCTATCAAAAATACATGTGTGAAGATCATCCTACTTCATACACCCTATTCACACCCAGACAGAATCACCCAAAAAGGCCTACAACTGTCTCTGGGAGGACCATCCTTAATAACAGCAGTCTTACCCAGAGCACTGTTCCCAGGTAAAGAACCAAGACCTGTTCAAAGGAAGTGGAGCTCTTTGAGCAGCTGTATCACAGTCAATCCTTTACTACATAATCCAACCTTGGTACCCTTCACCAAGATTACCTGTAATCCAGTAGGTTTACTGTGTCAGATAAGAGGAAAATCATAACTAAAAGGGAAAACTCATTTATGCCATACACAAACCACAATTTAATTCGATCATCTGCAAAGTCAGGACTATCTTAATTTGGGGGGAAATTAATTCTTCTCTAAGGCCTAGCCTTTTTTTTTTGCATTAGGTGACATTATAATGAATTCTATTCCTTAGAGCTAGGATTACATATCTCATTTTAAAACACCAAGATCATGCATAATACTATATATAGATAATTACATCTACCATGTCAAGTTGGAACAGACTATATTAAGCTCTTAATAGCTAAAGCTTTGCCTACCATAACCAATTTTTCCTAAATATATATATATAATTTTATTGAATTAAATCTTGCTTAATTCACAATATAGCAGGAAAGTATTTTCTCCAATTCTAAGACACAGGAAAAACTTACTCATCCAAAGTCACACAAGTTGGCCACAGGGTAGGAAGAAACTCAGGATCTTTTCTCATAAATATTATATACTTCCCCTCATAAAAACAAAACACACCTGGCTTGTAGTTGTACCCAGGGATCTCTACTTAGCAATTATTTTAAATGAAGAAAATATTTAGCAGCATGAACTTGTAGGAACTTGTACACTTAGCACACAAACTTTTATGTTGTCTCTTGTAGTAGACAAGGCAGCAGAAAGTTCATCATTCTTACTCACAGCTGGCTGCATCACTATACTAGGAGCAATATCTTGAAGTATGGAATGAGGTAGATAAGTTTCCATGGCCACAACCTGCACTGCTGTGTGCCTATTCTTTGCATAAAGAGAAGAATCATGTCAGGAAGGGATGCAAGTTCTGCATCTTTCATTTCTGAAATCAGTCCTTTCTGAGGATTAGATGGTACTACCTTTGAGCATGCTAGCACATACAAAAGGAAAAGACAAACACGTGCACATACTTACATAGACACTTGTGACAAACACATGCATACATGTAAGAGAACAGACTGACATGAACACACTCTGCTTAGGAAAGATTCGTCAGCAGACACCTCCCACCGAGTGCATCACTCAGATGAGTGGATCAGATGAGACAGGGAGACACCCATCTGCATGAATACCAATTAGATACTCATTCTAAAAATAGTTATTCGACAATAACACTATGGATGCACAGATCCAGAGACAGATGCACCCAGCATTTCGACACAGAAGCTACCCGTTCTTCTCCCACAACCATATGCATTATACCTTCCACTTCTGCACTGAAGTGCTCTCACAGCACCAAAGCACTTAAGTCCATATTCCAATGCATTCATATGCACTAAACCTTTCATTTCCAAGCATGTGCTCACCACACCTCTTAGGGCTCAAACACCCACACAATACCCCAACAAAATCCATCCCTCAACTCCCACAGGCAGTGGCTCCAAAGCCCTGGCCTCAAAAAACACCTCCTAATTGCACAGCTAACATTGTCACTCACACTCACAGCACTCACAATTGGCTGAAAAGGGTAATTGCAGGGCTACAGTAACTATGGTGAGTGGAAACATTTTTCTGTATCTGGAGGAAAGGAAAAGCTCAACTGCTACCAACTTACCCATCTACTCATCTGCCACCCTATCACATATGGTAGTGATAACTACTTGCTACATAGCTAACTGGAGAGCTGCAAAAGGCTTTACATTATCCACCTTCCTCAAGATGTGGTTTACTGAATAACACTATTTGACTTATTTGATCTAGTATCAAACATTTGAAATTTACACACAGACACCTCCCTTCCAACCCTCCCCCCCCCCAAAAAAAAAAAAAAAATAAAAAGCCCCAAAGAAATAAACCAAAACTTCAGGACTATTCCTTCCTGAATAAAACAAGGGAAAAGCAACAATACATTTTTATCCAGGGGGAATGGACAGACCACCATGTAATCAAAACACGGCATGGTAACTTCACAGGTACAGCCCTCACTAAAAGCAGTATTCTACTTGTGAGAAAACAAACAGGAACTAAATGTAAGTTGAATGCTTAACTTCATAAGTGTGCCTCATATATATTTTAATTTCCATGGTGCAATCAGACAATAAATTACTGCTTCTTGTTAAACCACAATGAAATATCAGTTGCAGTAACAATACAACTCCAAAGTAAAATAGTGACAAATTTTTCAGTTCCAGCCCCACCCCTCCTCCCCTTTTTTTTTGTAGGTAGGCATAGAAATCAAGAAAATTAGGTTATAAAAGCCTATGGCAGATTAAGACACCAATCTGAAACACCAGAAATTCAAGAGGCAGAAGAAAACACTGCAGTTTTCACAGAGCTTCATATTTGCCCAGGTTATGTCAGTAGAGCATCTGGGATGATTTGCTATGCAGTAAAATGTAAGGTTGATATGCAACACCCCCGTCAACAAATACATGAGCTTTTATGCATTTGTGTAAAATATACTTGTCAGGGAGACAAGCAAGTTTAGAATTGGGTCAAATTACACCCACACTAAGAATTTTAATATTTTCACTCCTTGCTTTATAGAAATCTCTGACAAGAAAACAAAATCAAAAAAAAAAAAAAAAAAAAAAGCAAGAAAATTTCTGTGTATATACATACA
>JAWWTY010000001.1:29551359-29648554 GCA_035222235.1 Margarornis squamiger
TGCTGCTCCGGGCTGCGGCTCCACTGCAGGCCCCGGCTCCGCCCCGGCCGCCGCTCCGCCTCCCCGGCCCCCCCGCCCCCCCCCGCCCCCGCCTCCCCGCGTTAAGGAGGCGCCGGGCCGGCCGGGCCGCGGCCGTCCCACCGCCCCGCGGGGGCAGGCGCTGGCCATCCCCGGCTCCGCGGGGCCCTCGGGGCTGGCGCTGCCCTGGCCGCCCCTCAGCCGGCGGGACATCGCCCCCCGCCCCGGGGAGCCGCGGGCGGGCCGTGCCCGGCCCAGCGCGGGGTGCGCGGGCACCAGCTCCCACGCCAGGGCAGCCATGGGAGTCCTGCCTCACGCCCCGCGTCTGGCACTGACCTGATCCGGGGACACCGCCACATCTCCACCACAACCCTGTTTAAAGGCTCATTGCTGTCTCTCCTATTGTGCTACAGCCAGCTAGAACCATATAGGAAAACCCACTAATGTGTATAAATACCCAAAGTGGGGGTGCCAAGAGGATAGTGCCAGGCTCTTCTCAGTGACACCAAATACTAGGGTGAACAGGCGACAGGCAGAAAATGCTGCATGGGAAGTCCCACCTGAATATGAGGAAGAACTTCCTTGCTGTGCAGGTGAGCACACACTGGAACAGACTGCCCAGAAAGGTTGTGGAGTCTCCCTCACTGGAGACAGTCAAGAACTGACTGGACGCAGTCCTCTGCCATGTGCTCTAGGATGCCCCTTCTTGAGAAGGAAGGTTGGACCAAATGACCCACTGTGGTTCCTTCCAGTCTAACCCATTCTGTGATTCTGTGAATTACATACAGCATTGTCCCACTTTCACCCAGTTGGCCAAAAACTGGGAGTCTCGTGTTCATGTGTCTCAGGGCTGCAGACCAAGGCAACGTCCATTATTTTATGACACTAAAGAGGACTGAAGCACACTAAATAGACCAAATCCTCCAAAATGCCAAAATGTGTATGCAAGGAGCAGGTGCTGCCCGGCGTCCCCCTGCGTCTGAAGCCAGTGACCAGGCAGGTCACTTTGACAGGTCAATGTGAAATGCATGACCGAAAAACAGCCTCCTTCAGGGTCCCTACCCCAGTTAACTGAAAAAATCCCTGCATTTAATAATCTCTTCTTTCTGTGGGTAATTTCACATCTCCATCCTTCCAAACGGCAGCACTTCTGTAAGGTTTGGAGAAGCGGACAGCACACATGTTGGGAGGAAATGGCATTTTCTGAGTAATTATTTTTTTTCTTCTGGAAACTGTAATATGGAAATTGTTCTGATAGTAGAGGGTGTGTTGTAAGATTTGCTGCTCTTGCAGGGCTTAGTTTACCACTGCACCTGCAATGACTCCTTGCATTCCTTCAACAAGTCAAAACCTGTGTCAAAGTTCAATGCCTTCATTTCAGGAAGTCAGTCACTATCCTTCATCCTCTCAGGATACCCTATGCCCTTCTTTTCCCACACCAAACCTTTCTTCTGCTCCTATGCCAGCAGCTCTAGTCATAGCTCTTCTCCCTAGGCTACTGTTCTTCTCTCTGTCAAGGAGGGTTTCCTGTCCCTTTTCACATATTCATATTATTAATATTATTCATATTCCCATATTCATATTACAGATCCCATTATGGTGCTTTTTATCATTAACAAAGTCCAACAACCATCTCTTTCCCCCCCACCTCTACAGCAGAGTTCTGTCCTTTCTCTTAGCCTTACTCAAGTCCTGGGGGAATATCTTAGCTTCAGTTTCCTTGTTCTTCTGCCCCTCCTTGGACTTCTGTTTAGGTTGTGTGGTCTTTGGGTCTATCCGCTATTCCCACAGCAAGTTACCCAGTCCCCTTCTAGCTGGGATTTGTGTCCATACAGTGCTCAGGCTCCTCTTTACCAAGAGATGAGGCGGGAGCATCATTGTGCTGGGAGGCACTGACTGGTGGTATCTGCAAGTCGTTTGATCTGTAGCCAACTGCAGAGGTGTTAAAAAGCTGCGGTTGGACTCGACATGTGCCAGGCATCCAATGTGTGTTCCCTACTTATTTTTCATTTTGGTTTTCAGGATCCTCTCTCCCAAATGAATACCTGAAATACCACCTGCTTTTTACAGACAATAAAAAGATATGATGTAACTAACTTGTTCCACTACTTGAAAGAATGTAAATACAAACATTTCCATCCAACACAAAAAGTGCCCCAGGGAGGAAAGGCAAAGGATCAGTGTGGCAGAGATGCACAGAGGTGAATGGATCAAAACTCATCATCATATTTAGCATTCAGAGAACAAAGACATATCCCAAAGCCTTTCCAAGCTAAGTAGAAGATAGAGGAGAGCAGATGGAGACATGGGGGAAAAAACTAGTCACCACGTAACTTATTTTTACATTACATTCAATATATTTGATTCTTCTAATTTTTTCAAGATGTCACTGCCTTTGTGCATGACTGAATTGTTAATATTTGTCTAAGGAAAGCTCTAAATTTTGACAGATGGGTAGCGGGCAGTTGGGGCTTCTGGCATCCAGGAAGGTGTAGGAGGTGGCTTTGTTTTTTGGCAGTTAGGACACTGAAACTCACAGTATTTGGGAAGGAATTCTCTTTCACATCCTGGCTGAAGGACTGTTCCTTCCATTTGCAACCAGTAGTAAACAGCCATCTCAGCAATGCCATATAATGTGCAGGTACCCTAATGTGTTTTTCTCCTTGGCCAGGGGATTTGGCGTTTAGCTTGTAACTTTTTCTCAAAACCTCTTCTTATCCAGTAAATTCTTTCTTTTATGTACTTGTGTGTAAGTACAAGAACAGCCGAGGGAGCTGGGGGTGTTGAGGAGGCTCAGGGCTGACCATATCGTTCTCTACAACTGCCTGAAAAAAGGCTGTAGCCAGGTGAGGGTTAGTCTCTTCTCCCAACAAGTGACAGGATGAGAGGACAAACTGCTTCAGGTGAAGTTTAGGTTGGACATTAGGGAGCCTTTCTTCACTGACAGTTTGATTAGACATTGGAATGGACTGCCCAGGGAGGTGGTGGAGTGGTGGAGTCACCACGCCTGGAAGTGTTGAAGCAAACAGTGGATGGCACTCAGTGCCATGGTCTGGTTTACATGGTCATGTCTGGCCATAGGTTGGACTCGATGACTTCAGAGGCCTTTTCCTGCCTAATTCTGTGACTCTGTAAATGTATGTATACAAACTTACTTTAGTTGCTCACATTACGAGCCCTGAATGGTTTCTCACTCTATGAAAAGGACATACCTACCCGTATCATGATGCATGTTACACAATCAAGAGGCCAGAACTGGTGGTTTAAACGCCAGCATTTTGAACACGTTTGGGATCCTGACTACAGGAAGGCCCGTATTCCCTGGCACCTCCACCAGTGCCAGCCAGACCTGCCGGGAGCTCGGGACTCCCGCAGGTTGGAAAGCCGTCAGTGGACGCGTTTGCTGGCCCAGCCCCGGACACGCGGCCAGGCAAGGCGCTCCCCGTCCCCGCCGCCGGCATCCCTCCTGTGGCAGGCTCTTATCTCCCGGTGCCAGCCTCCGCCCGGCGCCCAGGCCCTGCCGGCGACGCGGGAATTCCCCCGCCCCGGGCCCTTCCCCCGCCCCTCCGGGGACACCCCCGCCCGCCCCGCTCCCGCCGCGCTCTCGGGCCACCTTAAGAGCGCGCGGAGCCCCCGCGCGCAGCGGCCGGGCGGCTCCTCCCCTCCCCGTGTCGCATCCAGCCAGGGAACGTGTGGCGGGCGGCGGGGCTGCCCCAGCGCGGGGGCGGCGGGAACCCCCCCGGCGCGGGGGCGGTATCGGTGCCGGGGCGGCCCGCCCGGCTCGGGGCTCGGGGCTCAGGCAGGGGCGCTGCCGGGGCGGGGGGGGGAGCGCCCTGCCGGGCCCGCCCTGCCGGACCCCGGCCCGCGAGCGCTGCACTGCGCGGCGCCCATTGGCGGGGGGCGGGGGTGGAGCCACGCCCCCCCATTGGCCGCCGCCCCGTCCGTCAAGGGAGCGATGGCGGTGGAGGGGCAGCGCGCCGTTCCGATTGGCCGCGGGGCGCGCAGGGGGCGGGGCCGCACCAGTCCCATGACTCACGGCCGGGGGCGGGGGGGGCGCGCGGCCGGCCCAAGCCGGGGGCCGCTGCCCGCGGCGCGCGCGGGGGTCACTTCCTGCCCGCGGGCCCAACGGCTTCCGGGTGCGCGGCGCCCGGCGGTGGCACCGCCCCCGCCTCCCTCCGTGCGGCGCATGCGCGGGGGGGTGCGGTGCCGCGAGACCCCCGACGCGCGCGACGCGTGACGTCACTCTGCGTGGGCGGGGCCGGGGCGGTGGCGGGAGTGCCGCGCGCGAAATGGCAGCGGGGGCTCCATGTTGTGTGAGGGCGCTGTGTGTGCCCAGAGAGGGGGCTCCATGTTGTGTGAGGGCGCTGTGTGTGCCCAGAGAGGGGGCTCCATGTTGTGTGAGGGCGCTGTGTGTGCCCAGAGAGGGGGCTCCACGTTTTGCGAGGGGGCTCCACGTTGTGTGCCCAGCGAGGGGACAGCCACCGTCAGCAGCAGGGCCGCGTCCTGGCCCTGCACGGGACAGCCCAAGCACCGCCCCATGTGCCACAGAGCGTTGTCCAAATGCTTCTAAATAGACAGGGTTGGTGCTGTGAGCGCTGCCCTGCGGTGCCTGTTCCAGTGCCCAGCCATCCTCGGTGTAAAAAACTACTGATATCCGGCCTAAACCTCGCCGGAATCAGCTTCGTGCCATTCCCTCGGGTGCTGCCACTCATCATGAGAGTGAAGAGATCAGTGCCTGCCCCTCCTCTTCCCCTCACAAGGAAGAGGACTTCAGTGAGGTCTCCCCTCAGTCTCCCCTTCTCCAGGCTGAACACACCGAGTACCCTCAGTCGCTCCTCGTACGGCTTCCCCTCAAGGCCCTTCACCATCTTTGCTGCCCTCCTTTGGACACTCTCTTAGAGCTTAGTATCTTTCTTATATTGCAGCACCCAAAGCTGCACACAATATCCAAGGCGAGGCAGCCCCAGTGCAGAGCAGAGCGGGACAATCCCATCCCTGTCCCAGGTGCAGGATCCAGCACTTGCCCTTGTTAAGCTTCTTAAGGCTGGTGGTCGCCCATCTCTCTAGTTTGTGGGGGTCTCTCCACAGTGCAGTGTTTGGGTGGTGTGCAAAGGAGGGCAGTGTCCCTACTGCTGTCCCTTGTGTGCTTGTGCTGCCGTAGGTGCAGGTAAAATCACAGATTCACAGAATCAATTGTGTTGGAAAATACTGGAAACTCTGAGATCATTGAGTCCAACCTCTGCCCAGTAGCCACCATGTCAACTAGACCATGGCAGTGAGTGCCCCATCCAGTCTCCTTAAACATCCCCAGGGATGGTGACTCCATAACCACCCGGGGTAGTCCATTCCAATGTCTAATCACCCTTTCTGTGAAGAAATTTCTCCTGATGTCCAACCTAAACCTCCCCTGGTGCAGCTTAAGACTATGTCCTCTTGTCCTGGAAGCGTTTGAATTTAATTTAGTCACTTGCTCAGAGGGTATGACTGAATTCTCAGGGTGAAGTGTATCCTCGCTCTGCTTACACTGCACTCAGGCTCTCAGCAAGAGAGTATGTTCTCTCTTTTACAGCCACTGCCTTCCTGAGGAGTGTGCCAGTGTAACCCTGCCAGGCTGAGTTAAAAAAATAAAATCAGCTGTGTTCCAGAGGCTTCAGTCACTGGTAAAGATAATGGTATATTTTGGGTAGTCAGAAGCCCCTCTGTCTCTCATTACCCACAAAAGTGGTTCCTACATGGACTGTCCTGTCTCTGCCATCATCCCACCCCTGCTTTTAAATAGGACCTGCAACAGTATGAACTCTTGCCTGAAATCCTCAGAAGTCCAAGACAGGGACATTGGCTGTGCTTCCAATACAGAGAGGCTTTGTCAAAAGAAGGAAAGTCCCAGCGTTCATTTCTTAGTGACTGATGATTTGGTCTTTGTTTGCTTCAAGCCTGACTCCATGCAGGCTCCATGCCATCACATGTGTGACAGTCATCTTTCAGGCTACAGCTGCACTTTAATGTGCTTTGAAGCAGGTACTTCTGTGAATTACAGAACTAACAAAGCCTGGTTCCTTACCAGTTTTGGTCTCGTAATTGGATTCTTTGATGACTGACAAGGCACAAGTTCTAACTGAAGCTTTCCCCCTAATTGGTGCGTTTGTAATGTCTCTTTTCATTCTGGCTCTCTTAAGCCTTTTAAATCTCTAGTTTGTACCATGACCTTTCCCTCTGCAAGGACAAAAAATAAAGTCTGTTTCCTGTATTTGGTCCCTTATTTCTTGTTTTTTTAGATCTCTGCAAGGGACCTTCATTCTTCTCATAGCTTTATAGCAGAGGTTTAAACCTGGCTCACCCGCTTTTCCCTTGATCTTATAGACAGGCAAGTGGCTGTAGATAAGCACAGGGACAGGGCAGGGCTCATTCCCAAGGATCATGAGCAGAAGGACACTGCTCCTTCTGGGTCCTGAGGTCAAATGCCCTGTTTGAAAGAAAGACATGCCACCATATCTTAGGTAAATGCTCTTGTTATCCAGCATCTTGTTATCCAGGTAATTGAAGGCAGTTGCTTTTTTAAGACTTTTTTTTGTTGTTGTTGTTGAACAACTTCCTCTTTGTGTGAATGATTGATTAAATACTCCCGGAGACAGAAATAGGTGGATTATAAACCCCTGCTTTCAGGACATTCAGGCATTATATGGGAGATACCAGGAAGATAAAAAAGGACAAATACTGCAAAATGCTCAACTGCATGTTCAGATTGTGGTATCTCTGACAGAAAGCAGTGCAGGGAGGCAGGAGCTGGGATCCAGATCTCCCACAAACTGGGGAAAATATTTTAACCACGATGTGCTTCGTCTGCCCCAGCTTGTCGTACAGGTTTTCTGTGGTCAAGTTGTGCGCTGAATGGCCCCTGGGAAGGATGTATTCTGAAAAGATTGCAAGAGAAGTTCATACGTAGGTTTCTGAGCTTTCCATGAGAAAATTATTTCCATAATTGCACTTTCCTGACTTGGAAGGTTTACGCAGTGTTACTACATTAAGGATTATGAAGTACTCACAAGTGAAATATTTCAGTAGTTGGACAGACAGACAAGTTGATAATAAAAGAGCCCAAAATAATTGATAAAGATGAGCCCAAAAGCTCACAGAGGTACTGTTACATGTTATATTACCATAGGCTCAATGAATACCAAGTACAGCAAAGTTATAAAGTTGTTCTCTTCTAAAACGCCTACATGAAAAGGTACCTTCTTACTCAGCAGTTGAGATATTTAGGTGTGTTCTGACTAATCTTCTGACTTGACAGGATGAAATAATTTTTACTGGTTTTCCTGCTTATTAGCCCTGCAGGATTAAAATAGCCCTGAAAGAGGAAGCTGGATACTGCCCCTTCATATGAAATTAACAAAATTGTATTCTAAGTTTCAGACACTTAGAGTGAACAAACCCAAAGATCAATTGGTAGCTGTCCTTAAAGGAAAACCCTGCTTTGTGCATCAAACTTTGGGTCTTCATATTGGGCAATGGTGCCAGGGAAGGAAAGCTGTGGCTAGGGCTGGCAGCTAGGAAAGCTCCATCTGCCTGTAAGCATGGACAGAAGTTGCTTGAAACAGTAAACGAAGAACAACCTGAAGTCACTTTTCAAAGAGCCACTACACTTCACAGGCACTGAAGCACGGTGAGTCTGATTAACAGCCTGTCTGCCACTTCAAAAGCAGATGGTGTGAAATTGCAGACAGGATATAAAGTTTGATCGCAATAACTCAGACTAATGAGGGGTTCATGCCGTTGCATTCTGACTGAGAAGCAGACATCAGACTTAATAGTAAAAGATTAAAATTCTTAGAAGTGCTGGTGGATACCTATGATATCAGCAATAATAGTAGTCTTGGATGACAAGCACTCCTGTGGATCAAAAGGAAAATAGGATACCTGTGTGACTTAACTTACAATTTCAGAGTCATGCAAGAGGTTTTTCAAAATTTACAGTAGGGAGAAGCTTGAATTTGCAGCATTTAATAATTAGTAGGGAAGATACAAAAAGGAGTTGCAGAGCAAACAATGACATGAATGAAAAGGATAAATGAGAATCTTGCAGTGTTTGAGAGCCAGGAAGCCTGTGAAACAATTAGTGGATGTGTTGGATCAAGCGAGGTTAAAGAGAAAATGGAGAAAAACTTTGCTTTTTCATATGCACCTTCAGTCTTGAGGCTTTTATATTCCTGTCCTGTGTGCATTCCGTGTTTTTACAGTTAAACAGCTTTTGAAGATTGAGGTCTCATAAGGAAAAATGTTGGACCAAACATTATTTTAAAAATAATATGGTATACCTCCAAGAATTCCAGAGAACTTCGAGTGAAAAGTAGTTGGGCACCTTGGCTCGTTGAGTTAGGAAAATATGTGGTCTCTCATAAAATTCTGCTGTGGAATCAGACCATCAGGGGACACAATACAGACAATACAGACAGGACCCACAATCTAAAAAAAGGTGCTAGGGATGAAGCAGGGAAGTGGAATAGCAAAGATTTTATCTGTTTCTTGAAAACTGGTTGGAATAGTAATTAAAAATATATCAAAACACCTGGAAGATTATGATAACCAAGATTAATTCTTTAAGCAAAGAATATCTCATAAATCCTCTTCTGAGTTTTCTGGATGTGCCAATAAAGAAGTTAATAAAAGAGAAACATTTAATCTGATATATTTAGATTTTTAAAAAGCCTTGGAGACTGCTTCACAAAAGCAGAATCTTGATAGAGAAAAGGGATTACTAAGGGAGTTCACTCTGGGGCCTTATCTTGTTTCATATTTGAATTCCTGGCCTTGGCATAAATAAAAAGATCATTTGGATGAAATTTGCTGATGACACAAGGACAGAATGATCAGGATGATATAAACAAATACCGAAAGATGGATAAAATGAAATCTTGGATGAGATTCAGGTATGCAAAATTTACTACCATGAATATGGGGATTAATAATGTGGGGTTTTTTCTGGGAATTCACTAACTGGAAATGAGAGAGAAGGAGCAAAAGTATCTTTGAGTATTAGCTGGTCACACACCATGAACTTCTAAAAGGCAAATGGCATCCAGGAAATTATCAAGAGAATTTTCTATTCAAAAAATCTCATATAGAATATTGTGAATAATTCTAATAATTCATTCTCAATAAAGATTCATTCAAATGGAAACAGATGCAAGAATGGTTTCTAGGATTTTCTGGAGAATGAAGATCATATCATCAGAACTTTGGTTTAAAAAACTTGCTTAGTAAAATGGAGACTAGGAAGGATCTGATGGCTGGCCAGATACGCTCTTGATGGTGGGGAATGGAGCTTTTAAGTGGAAGGATGCTACTAATTCAGGAACAAATATGTACAGAGTGGCCAAAATTAGGATGAACAGTAAGAAAAGAAAATTCAGAAATAAACAGGGACTTTCCAAATGTCCTTCCCTAAATTTTGCAAACAAAAAAATGTTAAAAAAATTTAAGCATTACAGTGTAAGATGAAAAGAATTGTCTTGGAACAAGAACTGTCTCATAAGTAGCAAGCAGGGGGTGGAACTGAACAATTTTCATGATGCCAAAGGTTAAAAGCAGAATGTCTTAAGGATTTATCCTGTGTCCTGTATTGTATTTCTTTATTGTTCACCTGGGAAGAGGAGGTGAAAAGGAACAATGAATCAACATCGGAGCAGTTGTATTAGAGACGTCTCTGGAAGACTTCAGTCAGACCTAAACAGGGAAGGTGACTGGGCACTGCAACAGTAATTGAAATCCAGTGTCAACAGTGCAATTGCAAGGGCTGATATTACCCTTCTGGGGTTTAAATTAACTCTATAATAATCATAGGCATGACATTTCAGCACCAGTGGGGACAATCTTGTCTGAATGCTCTGGAGAGGACACAGAAGTCTGCCCTCAAAGAGACTTCAGAAAATGGTGACATGAGCGATTAAGACTTGTTAAAACTCTGAGAGATGAGAAAAACAGAGGTTGCTGTTTTGAAAAGGAGAGATACAAAAGTGGACAGATAGTTCATGACATAATTGCTAGAGTAGGAAAAGTAGACTTGAGAGCTTCTGTTCTGCCTGTATCATAGTTTGAGAACAAAGGAACCATTCAACAAAACTGGGGAGTGAAAATGGGGAAACTCTTTTCCATATCGTGAGATTACACTGGAGAATTCATTGCTGAAGAAAGTGGTTGAGCCAAATATTTCACTAACTTTCAGAAAGAACTGGAAATTTATGTAGCCTTCATGAGTGTCTAGTGCTGTAATCAATGACGATACACTTGGGACATGGGCATTTGTTAGGGTTATGTCCCCACAAGCTGTTGAGAGTTTCTGAGGGGGAACATCCTGGCTGAGGATGCTGAATTAGCTGTCAGGTGACTTATGCCCAGAAGAGACGGTAGGAAGAATGTCCCAAAGGTGTGTGAGTCAGACTGAAACATAACTGAATTTAAAATGAAGACACAGAGCTTGAGAAGGGGGCTGACTAATGTTTCCTTTCACAGACAGGCATTTGCTGTCCTACTCTTTCACTCAGCTTGAGGCAGTAGAGTGGAAACAGGAAAAGGAAACAGGCAGTTAACTTTAAATTAATTCACTTTCTTCTTTGAACTATTAAAGCTTTCTGATCAGTCAATGTTTGAAAGCACAACATACTCCTTCAAGTGGTGTTACCATTGGCCAGACACGGTCCTAATTAGTTGCAGGATTTTTTGACAGTATTGCTAATTATGTTCTGAAGTTGTTGGTTTATAGGAATAGTCAGGATCAGATGCCCTTCTGTCCAAGGAATGAGGACAACTGTGTTCCTGTGCATAATCAGAAGATTTTTGTTTCAAACATTTGAGGAAACACATGATGAATAGAAGGGGGGGAAATTATTTAAAAAGGCTTGTGTAAGGTTTTCAACAGATTTTTGAATGGGTGCTGTCCAGAAAATACTGTTCTCTGCTTAAGGAGTCTGTGTTAGGGAAAGTAATTGCTTTATAACTTGGTAATAAATTGGTAGTAAACATTTGGAGAGTCCCTGAACACCGGTAGGGTTGGTTCAATCTGTGAGCCTTGAAATCTTAACATGAATCATTCTTAGTCCTTCTGAACTGAGAATTGAGAATTCAGAATTCCAACTTCAGCACTCTGCTCTGAGTTGCTTAAAATGGCATTGCTGAGGTTATGATATGCAGTTGAGGATGATGCAAAATATTCAGAACTAAGTTAGCCTGCAGCCTCTGGAAAAGTTACTGTTAGTAAGATGAGTAGCCATAAACTCAAAATGACCAGTTCTGGCCTGGTTTGCCATTCGTATCCTATTGGATTGAGAACTTCTATGCTTCCCCAACTCCAGCTTTGTAGTGATGCAAAGCCAGTACTGATGAAAAGCAAGTAGCTCAGGGCTGCAATGAATGAGGCTCTTTTATGTCCCAGTACTTTCTCTTCAGTTCTTGATAGGTAGCACAAGACTTAGGAAAGCTCTGCTTTCCAGCTCAGAAACAACGTGGACATCTGTAGATGAAACTCTGGGAACAAGGAACCCTATGTTAGTATTCAGAGTAACCTGGCTTTGTTTCAAATCAGCATTGGCTTTGGTTCTTTTAAGGAGTCTTCATGTCTGAGATCAAATCAGTGGGAATCATGTGGAAGAACACAACTCTGTGGTAGAGCAATGCCCTTGACCTGGTGACAACAGTGTTTCCAGTAACCTGGATCCTCAAAACCAGCAACAACCTCTAGTTTTCTAAAGGCAATGCAACTTAAAAAAAAAAAAAAATAAAAAAAAAATCAATAGACTTGACTCTGTCATCATAGTGAATCAAACATTACATGTAGAGACACACTACTGAAAGATTACTTTGAACCTAAACTGCATAAGTCCCTTGCCCCAAATTATTTTGGTAACATGCAGAGAGTGTAAAATAATTGGGAAATACGGAAAGTGAACAAAGTGTCGATAAATTGGTTCTGTGCCTACTCAGAGAGCAAGACTCACTGGTAGTAAATTAAACAAGAATCTTTTCTGGCCCTGAGGCTAATGGGCACAAAGTGGCCATTCTGTTAAACTCTCTTACCCTCTCTAACAGTCTGACTCCAAGCAGACTTCCTTCTGGAACATTCCTTGCCATGTGCTGACTTCTAAACTGTACAGAACTGTAAAGAAGGTTGCTAATGGGCTGCTAACTAAACTTTATACGTCAAATTTCAGTGTCGGGGAACACTCCCAGTCACCATTTCATTTACTAGTGTGTGTAACCAAATAATCTCTGTCACAAAATAATGTGAAGATCTGCTCCTGGCCTAAACTGTAAAAAACCATTAAGATTCTCAATAAAATCCTGTGTCTATGAAGATTCTCCTGTGTCTTTCAGGCCCATCACTGCCATCAGCCTGTGGTAAACAAGGTTACCTTATTTTGAAGCAGAGTGATGGGCTGGACAGGTCAATGGGGTGTTTTGGGCTGCCTACCTTTGTGGTGTCTGTGCAATCAGGTGTTTAACTCAAAATGGCTGGGAACCACCATTGGTCCCTCAGCTGCCTTACAGCAGCATGGTTGCAAACCGCTGTCTAGTGCCTGTCTCTGCTCCCAATTGTGAATGCACTGAACATGGAGTTGAAACATGAAGCTGTATAGAAATGGGTGTGAAAATCACTGCCAGTTATGAGCCCCTCAAACACTCAGCCTCCCTGTCTTGACAGTGGATGTCAGAAGTGATGTAGAGGACAAAAATTTAACTAAAGTGGTTGGAAGTAGAGATGCTGCTTTGCAGAGTTCCTTCCTGGGACCTGAGGATCGCAGTACTGCCAAATATCCACACAAAGTCCCCCTGCCTTTGATTTAATGTTGTGAGTGCAGCTTCTGCTGACTGCTCTCTCACAGGGTCTAAATAAAGGGTTAAAGCAATTCCTCATTTTCTGCAGTGAATGCTTTGTTTGGGCCCTCATCTGCCTCTGGCAAGTAAGAGCACACACAGAAGACTGGGTCAAAAACAACCAATGACATAGGTGCACAGCTCCAAGACGACATCAGTGGTCTTCGTTAGTTTTGTGTGCAAGGGGAGGTTCAGCTCCAAGATGGGGCTAGCGATGGAGCTGCTGCACTTTCACAGATTGTTTCAGATGGGGCAGAAGCTGGTGCTGGAGCACCAACATCCACACAGAGCTGGAGTATGGCTGGCTGCTCCTGGAATTTCATCAGCTAAGTTACTGGGAGTGACAAGATAGCATGAGTCATCCCTGCCTCTGGGAAAAACAGAGTGGGAAATTCTCTGTGGGCTCTCTGCCTGACTGGTAAAGGCAGTTTGTTGGAGTTTAGGCAAGATGGTCACGAAGGAGGTTGGGTGGTTCCAGCAGGCAGATGTGGCTGGGCTGGAGCAGGGAACAGGGTCAAGAGCAAGACGGGCATAGGGGGAGGCACAAAGGCAGGGCTAAGTGTAGGTGGAAGCAAAAACCAAAGGAAGACTACAATCAAATGCTATTAGGGTGCCCTGCTTCTGCATTGTCCATGAATTTGATGCCCTCCTTAAACAGGAAGGAAATTACTCTCTGCCAGGGAGTAATGCGTTGACAAGAGGGTGAATTTGTGGCTACCTGCAGAAATGCTGATGCTGCAGTTTAAGCCAGGCTCCAGCAGAAGTTGCAATAGTGCCCACAAAAGGAACGTGTCAGGGCAAATCATCTGATGTGGGAACTCTGCCTTTGATAAGGCCTCTGCTCCTAAGGCAGTGGTAGGATGGAGCCCTGGGCTAGACAGAGAGGGATGGTGGTTCGTATGTTCCTCCATAAGCAGGGGTGCAATCCTTTAAGGAGATTTCTACAACAGGCAGATGGGGTTGGTTACTGTACATTCATTAGCTGACTGACTGTGGATGACTCATGCAACAACTCTGAGACCTAGAGTGAAGATTTCTAATTTAGATGAGCTAAACTGCAGGTTTAAGAGGTTAGGAGAAAGTCTTGACTACAGCATGTGGAGCAGTCAAGAAAATTGCCAATGTTGAATTCAAAACTGTGAAAATTGAAAACACTTGCAATGACAGGTATAACCTATATATAGATATAAAATAAAATAAAATCTAATAGCATTAACATCCTCCCCTGTTCCAAGATCATCTGGTCCAACCTTTGATGGATCACGAGCTTGTCAACTAGACCGTGCACTAAGTGCCATGTCCAGTCGTTTCCTGAACACCTCCAGGGATGGCAACTCCACCAGCCTCCCTGGGCAGCCTGTTCTAATGGAGGAGAACAAGCCCCACTCCGAGAATGGTGAGGGGGTTGGATCTTGGCAATTGTCTACTTTTCCAGGTGCCCTTCAGTTACCACCAGATGGCAACAGAAATCCGTTTCAGCGCAGCAGGATTCTGCAGAAACTGCTCCATTCCTCCTGCTTTCCGAAAGAAAAAGTAAAAAAAAAAAAAAAAAAAAAAGCTGACGTGATTTTGTCGTCACTGGTCGCATATACGTCGGCTTTCGGTGAAGTCGGGTCCTTGAGGACAGTGAAGAAGTGGCACCTGGCGAGCTGAGCCTTCGCTGGCTGGTGGTGGGCTGGTGCCCTGGGTCCCTCATCCCGCTGCGGGCAGCCCTTGCTGGTGGTTCAGAGGAGCGAGGATGTGCCAGCCCACACCGCAATCAGCCTCTGCTGGCTATGCAGATGTGATCTCGGTGACCCAGAAACAAAAATAGCTAGGGGTGAGTTCAGGGCAGGCATTGAGAGAGATGATCAGGCTTTGTGGGGGCCGCTAGAAGCACTGTAGTGGGGAGCGGGGCAGTCCAGTTTGGGGGACAATGACCGACCAAATGGGGTGCAGGGCTGCTCAGGCACCCGGGGATGGCAAACTGAGTCATGCAGTCACTGCTGTGGGATTTATCCTCACATTAAAATTCGTTTTCTCTGGCAGCCTCGGTCATCATTTTGACCTCAGATGACTTGAGTGCGGTTGCCTTGGGAACCAGATTGCGATTCCCTCCATCCCCTCCACTTACCGTGTTTGACAAGCAGCTAGCTGTTCGTCATACATTGCAATAAACCAGCCATCCCCTCCGCGGCCTCTGCCGCCAATCGGCAGGTGGTCCTGCCTGTCCCTGCCCTCCTGTTTTGCAACAGGTAAGGGAAGTGCTGCCGGATCCCGCTCTGCTTCCCCCTGCCTCCAAGCACTAGCACACGGCTTAGCAAACCCTGCCTGAGATGCGCGGGAGAGCCGGTTTCCTGGGGCAACGGGCACATTTTCCTGGACCATAAATAGCTGTCAGGATACATCAGTGCACACCTCACAGCCTGCCCTGGCTCAGCGCCGGGGCTCCGTTCAGACGCAACCAGCGTCAGACAGCTAAGTGACTGCAGGGAACGGAATCCCTAAAAATGGCCCTCTTTTGTCCGGGATTGGCGGGGCTGAGCTTGCGAAAGAGGGTTTCCCCTTAACGCACACAGCTAGTGTAGCTAATAGAGCTAATTTAGCTAATTCGGAGACAGGGGCTGGCTCATCTGCCAAATCCTGGCAGCCTTACAGCCATTCAGAGAAAGCAAAAAAGAAGGGAGGAAGGAAGAAGGAGAGGGAAGGAGGGGAGACTGGTGAGGGAAACAGGGAAGGAGGAAAAGACAGTGGGTGGAAGAAATACAGTGAGGAGAGGCAGCAGTGTGAAATGGCTGGGAGGGAAGCTGGGAGGCTTTGTGACAGCCACCAGAGAGGAGGGTGGGGCACAGCCAGAGTTGGGAGGTTTTGGGGAATGAACTCATGTTGAAATGAATGCCTATCAAGATTTAAGTACCCCAGAAAACCGATCTGAAACTTGAAGCTAAAAGCAAGGTAAAGGAAATTTTAAATTGCAAAAGGATCTCTAGCTGTGAACCTTAGAAAACACGGGACTTGGCTGTAAGCCTGCAAGACTTGCCACACAGGAAGGAAATCCAGAAACTCTCTTCAATAGACATACAACAGACATGACGTACATTGCAGATCCCCTGCAACAAAACAGCAAGAGCTCTGCAGTTGCCAAATAGTGCCTTCTATATTACATTGACAACAGAAAGGCTCTAGGAAATTTTACAGATCTGTGCACATCTGGGGAGCAGGCCAAGAGGCTCCTGCTGCCTGCTAAACCAAGACCACACATCAGTATCTCTTTAAGTACAAAAGGATACAGCAAAACAAATAACTCTTTTCCATGCTGTTTAGAATTATCCACGATACATTATGGATACGTGTGCCTACGTGTAAATGATCTGGCCTTTTGGGGCTTCCTGTTTATCATTTGCTTGTAGCTTCTGCCCTCTTTCAACAGCAGTGAGGAAAGCAAATCCAGGCCACTGGAGGAAATGGTTGGGAGCCCTAAGGAGACAAGCATTACAGTATATTAGCGTGCATTTCAAGACATAAAAGACCTACTAATTGACCTTAAAGTTGTATAAGTGACACAAAGCAGATACCTGGAATTGAGCTAAAGTTCCCCCAATAATTCATCTATCCTCAGCCTGCAAGAAGAACGCCCCGCACACCGGCCAGCAGAGGGAAGTGTTGGAGTGAGCTGCATCCCCTTGCGCGGTCCGGTGTTGCCACCGCCTTCCCTCTCCTGGGTACCAAAGGCACCGGTGGGAAGGTGGAATTAGGCCTCCTCCTTGTTCTTGGTGTTAGCTGTTACTCACCCTATCTGTAACCTTTTGCCTTCATGCTTTCACTCCAGCCTTATTTCCTAGGCTGTCTTTTGTTCCCTCTTTGCCTCCCTCTATGATTAGTGGCAGCTTTCGTGAATCATGACCTCACCTTATCCATATCTAAGGAGGAAAAGAAGTTCTTTTTTCTTCTCAAAAAAAGAAAAAAAATTGTCTTTGACTTTGAGGCAGGAGCAATAAACTTGGAATGAGAAGCAAGCACATATTAACATAAACACATGCAAAGGGGAAGCAGCTTGCGTCCTGTTTAGGATGAAAATCAAGTTGTGAAAAGGAGCCTTTTTTGGTCAGAAAGGGAAGAAAAAGAGATAAGTTTCAAAAGATAGTGACCAGAACAAAAATGAGGAGAGACTCTTGGAAATATGTCAGAAACTGATAAAAACTGATAAATACACAAAGAAACACTGATTTCTTGCCTCAATTAGGATTTAAAGTACACCTCTTAGATTGTAACTTGATCCAGTTAGCATAACTTAAAGCCACTCTGCTGTGTCCATATTAGACTGATTAAATGACCATATTATCCTTTGTGGCTAACATCACACCTTAAACTGTCTAGATTAATCCTGAGAAAGAGAAGAGGTGGGAGATATTGGAAAAAATGAGGCTGGAGAGGAGAAGGGTGATGAAAAAGG
The DNA here is from genome assembly GCA_035222235.1 of Margarornis squamiger. Classification (NCBI taxonomy): domain Eukaryota; kingdom Metazoa; phylum Chordata; class Aves; order Passeriformes; family Furnariidae; genus Margarornis; species Margarornis squamiger. Next base: position 29,568,677 of record JAWWTY010000001.1, read on the forward strand.
GATGATGCAGAAGATAACCGTTGCAAAGGCAAGGGGGATATGTAATGTTCACAGGAGATGGATAGTGCTGGGTACAGAGAGAGTCACAGAAGTTTGGGGTGGAAGGGGACAGGAAAGCAAGCACACAGGAGATGCAAAAGCTAGGAAGAGGCTGAGGGATCCACTTGCACATTCCCATCAGGTTACCCATCTAGGAGATTTGGCTGCAAAGATGCTAAGGTGGAAGAGAACAGAAGAAGTGCCAGGAATTTCAGCTGCTGTGGAGGTGGGGAACGGGGATAATGGGATTACAAAATTAGAAGGCTTGAAGTCTATTTCCAGGTCTGGCATGACTGATCCTTGTCATAGGACAAGAGCATTAAATAACTCTGACCTTTGTTTGTAATATTTGTCGCTGTTCTTGTGGAAGTTTCTCTATACAGTCCTTAACATGGTGTTCTGAGTAAAGGACTTAATGACAAATCAATGCTGACTTTGTCTGGAGTGATATTAATATGCTCAAGAAGATCCTATTGTTCTAAGGCCTTGCAGGCTACGAAGGCTCACGTTGACATTGAATCTAGCTGTACCTATTTATGAGGGGAAGTAAACTGGTGTTCATCTCAGTGGGATAATTATTCTGCTATGGCTATCTTTATGTCTGTTTCTATACAAAATAAAAACTACCTCAATCAGTAACAAGTACCCTGCTTCCAAAGCCATTTTTAGTCTGGAAAAAACTTTTAAACAACATGCACATCAAAACCTGATGATATAATATCAAAATAGCCATTCATTGTGAAGCAGGCTAAGAGATTTTTAGAACAGATCTGAGACTGAACATGACTCACATGAAAGACTACGCGAGGAATTTGTTTACCCTTCTCAAAAGCTACCCATTTGTGACCTGCACTTTAACAAATTCAGAGAAAAAGTTTAAGATGATCCTACACACAGCAGAAGCATCACAAACATTTTCTGTGCTTGTTTGTCCCATGGTGGGGTCAAAGGTAGCTTTTTCAGAAGTCATCATGTTTTAGCATACTCACAGATACCAACACTCCTTGTCTGAAAGAAGGAAAACTAACAGCCTTTAACAAAATTCACGAACCAGATTAACTCCAAAGTAGTTATAATTGTTGTATACTTAGAGGCAGAGCCGTTGTCCCAGGTGGAGCAAGTCAGGACACCTGATTACTTCAGCTATGAACCAAAGACAACTGGAAAGCTTTAAAGGGAGGAAGTGCCCTGTAGCACTTCCAGGTTTTTATGAGATTATGAGGTCAGACGGATTTCACCATGCCCTGTGGCAATCCCAGAGGCACCAGGGAACTGCTGCAGCCTACTTGTGTTTAAAGAGCCAGGCTGATCCCACAGTGTCTGTGTTTTCATCCCTTCACCCCCTCTGTGGAGCAGGGAAAGGACAGCAAACCAAGGGACCTTGTGGAGTTTCTACACCCTGGATCTGTCCAGGATTGCTGGTCTTGACTTAGTGCTGTCATGCTGGTTCTGTCACTGTGACAGTGAGATCCCCTCAGTGGCACCTCTTGGAGGTGAGTGGGGGAGAGGGAGAGTGTAGGTAAGGGGAAAGGAAGTAAGGAACAAGTGAAAGGACAAAGGAGAGGAGGTCCTGAAGGTCTGATCTTGAATTGGATCTGAGACCCAGCAATGTTGGAGTGTGGTTTACTGTCTCCAGCCTAGCCACATGCCAGGTCCCTTGACCTTCTGTTCACCAGGATGAGCAGTCCTGTTCGGTCAGTGCTTGTGGCTGGGCAGCAAACAGAAGCTTTCTTAGGGGACAGGTATAAAGAAGCCCCTCTGTCCTTCACAATGAGAGAAGCTCTGGAAACATGGTTGTTAAGTCCCTGCAGACAGCACAGCTAACAGTGCTGATCCAGATGTAGCTCCTCCTTTTGCTGTGCTGCCTTTCACCTTTTCCTTAGTGAAGGCAGGTGAGACTGGCAGGCTATGTGGAGGTTGGAGATCAAGCCAGGTCAGCTGAGACTGGAAGCCTAGGGGGGAACAGCAGTCTCCAGAGCAGAGCAGGAGGTGTTGCCCTCAGGAAAGTACTTAGAAAGTGGGAGGGAAATTGCCTGTCAGGGAACCAGGAAGGCAGCGGAAGAAAATGTCAGATCAGGTGGTGAGGGCAAAGATTTGCAGTGGTAAGAGAGCTCCTCCACGAGGGAGGATTACCTGAGTGTGCAACAGAGGGATGCTGCTGGCAGAGGGGACCCCAAGGGAAAGGGACTTGTGGGAGAGCTGTTGTAAAGTAGGAATGACAGAAGTGGTATCTGGGGTGAGCAGATGCAGGCTTGCCTGTGTTGGATTGCTGTGTTTAGTCTCCATCCAATTTTTCAGGTTGTGATAACTGGTGTTTGCCGGATTTGTGCACTGGGTGGGATAGGTGACATATATTCTCCTTTTCTCTTTGAAAGGGAGTTAAATTCATTGTCACTTAAACTGCTGTGGCTCTGTCTTAATTTCGCATTGGTGGAGGCTGGCAGATTCCCAGCGGTGGGTCACAAAGTGGGACAGTTCTGGTGGGGGCCCAAAGATGCAGGCAAGGTGGGAATACAGGGAACACAGAGTGAGGGGAACACAGAACTTGAATGCCTTTGGTTGCTGCCAGATGTGGCAGCACCTTTCCATCTGGGGAAGAGCCAGAGTGAAGTCAGGGCTATTGTAAGATCTTCCCCATGTGGATAAAATCCAGATCTGCTCCATGTGTCCTACTCCCACTGCTTAACATGCCCCCACATCTTGTGTACATATGCACTTGTTCCTAATCTGATTGCACCTACCTGCCTGAAGGATGACAGAAAGGGATACAGAGGCAACAGGAGGATAAGCTATTTCATTATGTGAAGCACAAGGAATAGCTTATCTGCCTTTCAAATGGAAATCAGCCTCAAATGGAAATTTGGAAGAGAAAATGTGCCCCATCAGAGATTCTGCCTGTAGAGTTAACCCCACTGAGTAATCTCCAGACACCTTCACCGGTTTTGGAGGAGTTGAAACATGACTGCCCACCAGCTGAGCCTGTGACAGGGAAGGGAAAACAGAATGAATGTGGAAGGGTTGGTACCTGCTGGGGAAAGTGGGCACGGTTTATTGTCTGGGAGCCATGTGTGTTTGTCATCCATCTGTAGACTTTTTTGTACTAGAAAATGGACGACCCAAAATTACCTTTCTGCTGCCTTCTGGGCACCCTGAATACTGATGGAGGGAAGGGACTGCACATGTTCAACATCCACCTAATGCCATGCAGGAGGAGACAGTTGATCTTCACAGAGCGTGCCGAACTCGTATAAACCTGCTTTGCCACAGCAGTTTACATCAGGTCCAGATATTAGGTGATTAGGGAGCCAAAATTAGAGACAGAAAAGGTTGTACAGTATTCAAGCATGTCATGTTGTTTCCCTGTGACTGGCAGGTATTTTATTGCAGTTCAAGCCATCAAGGTTTGGTTTAGCCTTTATAATGTCCCGGTAGAAAAACAGGTCATAGGCCTGCAAGAGTAGGTTGCATTTTTGGTGTTTTTAGTTCAATGTTAGCTTGGTCTGCTCTTGTTGGAAGAAGATAAACTGTCTGTTTAGGAGCAATGTCACAGTACTGAGCAGCTCTTACTCGTCTCAGTAAAAAGTAAGAATATGCTTAGACTTACACAGGCAGTCACAATAATACTTCCATGCTCTATACAGCAATTTTCCAAGAACTGTGCTCCAGATTCTTTTGGTGATAACACCAGCCAGTGAGTGGCTTTTGTTTTCTTCCTAGTTTAGGAAAAGCATCCTAGTGGAACATCAGTTTCCCAGTGATCTAAGCACAAAAATTCAGGGCACGACTCTAAAGGTCATTTTCTTATTTCTGGTCTGGGCTAGATGGACAGAATCTGACATGTGTATTTTCCCCTGATAGAATCAGCTGTGCACATTCCCAGCAGGCAAGTGAGGGTTTATGATCCATAACTACACTTTCTTGCTTCCCAGAAAATTTTTTGTTGGTGCCAGAGGCTCCAAGTAAGTAAAGGAGCATGAAATCTAGAATGAAAACAAACAACACTGAACATACAGGACTTGTAGTGGCTCTGTTTAGCAGACCTACCAGCTGCTGGTGTCATGGTCTCTGCTTTTAGTCCAGAGGAAGACTGTGGAATGCCTAGCTGGTGAAACACTGGTCTGGCGCTCTGGATATTTGGGTTTGATTTATGGCTCCATCACAGCTCTTCTTTTGGGCCAAAACATGCAATCACTGCATGCCAGGTTTCCATATCAGCAAAACAGAGTTAATACGAGTTCTTTTCCCTTATGTGTGTAGGCCCCAAGGTAGATCTTCAGGATATCTCTCTCTTTTACTCTTCATACACATACAGTGCTTTCTACAGTGTCATCCTGATTTAAGTTGGACCCCTTAGGAGGATTAATTTGTCCTGTTAATAATGCATCTCTATCTGGCTCCAGGCTCTGAAGAACATGTCATTAGTAGTTTCATTTGTTGGTTTCTGCAATTTTCTGAGCTCTGTGGGGTAAACTCTGGAAGAATCAGGGGAGTGGCTGCCATGGGAAAATAGTTCCAGGTCTTACACTGAGCCTGGCACAGAATGGGATGGGATTTGGGGAGGCTTGTTTCTGCTGGATGAATATCAGATAATGGCAACAGTGGTCAGACATTTATTTTACTACTACATTTCACTCCACAGTTTAAGGTGTTCCCAGAAATCTTACATCAATGCTTGATCAGGAATCAGTTGCAGATAAATATGTTATTCATAGAGTTTTGAGCTTCACTGCATTTTCAGGTCAGTTCAGGATTTAGGGTCTCATGTGACTAGCACATTGTCTTCTCTGTCTCTGATCCAGTGACTCTTCTGAAAGGCTGAAGAATGTGTTATCTGATAAGTCTTTGGACCTGTTAAAGGTAGTTTGGCTCAGGGTCCCAAATTCTCAGGGAAACCTGAACTCTTGGCATAGGGTAGCTGAATGGTTGTGGTGCTCTGCACCTTTGTGACACAAGAGCTACACAGAGCCTGCACTTAACATCAGGGATAGTGCAAGAGATATTTCTTGACCAAGAGAAACTTTGAAGACCTGAAAATTACTGACTTGCTGAAGTGGGGTTTCAACCAACAAGAAAATCCTTCTGCAGGTTGTATAGGAAGCCTGCATATATTCTGTCCCTGTCACTCAGTGTTGCACTGATTGCTTCACTTGACACAAAAACGCTGCAAGAACGTACTTCCCTTACACTGTCATGCAACTTTCTGGCAATCAGAAGACTATCACCTACTAGAAAGAGATATGTTTCTGTATCACCCATCTTTTTTTTCTTTTTCTCCTTTTCTTATTTTTTATTACATTCTCATACTTTCTTACACAAATATATTTCTTTTGTACAGCTATTCCTTTCTTGCATTGTATTAAGCTGCATCTTGTTTTTCTCTCTTTTTTTTCCTGTACATTTCCTGTAAGACTGATACTTTCTTTCATCATATTTTTGCTTCAGTTCTTATTGATCCTTTTTTCTGTTTCTGTGTCTCAGTCATTGTGCTGCCGCAAGATCTAGAAAAACAGAGGAGAGTTAAAGTTGTAGAAAAGTGACACAGGGGCTGTATGGCCAGGACACTGACTGGCATTTAGAATTAGGTCTAAGCAGGCTGTACTCCATCACCGCCTATGCACACATGCAGTGTCCTCCCTTAAGAGATGTTCCCAGGCCTGCCACAATGTGTTTTTGGAGTTTGCCCACCCTTTGTTCAGTTGCTTGTTCTACAGACAGGTAGTGCAGTGCTTGTTATTCAAGGCAGAATTCAATTCAGTGGCTTATGAATCTGGAGGGGGATAGAGGCAGCACTGGGGCAACTACACCTAAAAAATACATTCCAAAAAACGCACACTCAGGTAGTGTCATATACTGTAGGCAAATTTTTATTATTGCTTTATTTCTGAGCATACTGTTTGCATCCCTACTAGAACAGACGTGGCATGAAATGCAGTGGTGATAAGTGTGTTTTTGTAAAAAAAGTCTCCATAGGAAGCCCTTCTCACCACTGGAGCCAACTGGAGTGGATGAGACCCTAAGAAGTTAATGATTGCAAATTTTAGGTCAGGTAGAGGGACATATCCCTGTACAAAGAATAATGAAGGATGCATTGGGTATGAGACACAAGGAAGCAGGATTCCTACCTTACCTGGCATAGGTACAGAAAACAGGTGATCTTGGCTTCTAGGTTTTTTTCACCATAAGCATGTTTGAATTTATTAGGCAGAGCATGCGTATATTTTAAGGACTGCCACAGGTGGTTGTGAGATCTAATCAGGCATTTGGAGCAGCATGGTGAATGGGTTCGTCCTTCCGAAGCAATTTGTGTATCCATGAACACCACGTCTAGGAATGTAGGAAGTGGGTTCCTTGATGGAGAAGCTGAACACTGGTCTTTTGTTCTGGGGTATTGCACTAACCATAGAGCTACTCTTGTCAATGGAGAGAAAGAGCAGCTTCTTTAGTAGGTCTTTCTTAGAAGTCAAGAGTAGGGTGAGTGCAGGTTTAGAAAAGCAGAGGTTGCAGGCTCCCCGTCTGAAGGGAGGCACTGCTGAGTACAGCAGTGTAACCTGGACAGTGCTGGGATTTACTGTTTTCATCTGTGTCATTTTGTATTAGGGCTCCCCAGGGTGCTTTTTGGATCCGTTGTAGCAATATTCACTTCTCCTTATGGGCTCTAGGTTTCCATTTAAGGGATGGGGAAGGTCCCAATGCTGTACTGCTCAGCATTGTGACATCTTGGACTGGGATCTACTTTTTGTCTCTGTTTGTCTCAGTTCTACATCTGATAAAGGCTCTTTCCTCTGTTAGTGGGGTCCTGTGAAAAATCAAGGCTGTGACATGTCCAGATGCTACAGTGCTGAAGAAGTGGTGTGTACGTGTATGTGTACATGCCTTGTGGATGGTGTGCATTTAGTGATGTATTTTGAAGCACTTGACGTATTTTTCTGTGATCCCCTGAAGACTGAGAATCTGGCAAGATACTGCCCTATCCCATGACAGGTTCCAACTGGCTGTACCAGAAGCAGGAATGACCCAGCAATCCTTCAGTTGGGGGACTTTGGCTCAAAGGCATAGTCTCTGACATCACACATAAATTCCAGCGCTCATTCTTACTCAGCCAAGTCCTCTTTGTTTTTGTGATGTTTTATTTCTACCCCCTAAACTCTCCTACTGTGTTCCCAAGTGGAGGGAATGTGGATGTCTCAACAGGCGCTGTCTGCTCCTTGCTCTTAGTTCTGAAAAATGTAATTCTGTTTTGCCTGTCTCTTCACACTCTCCATTGCCAGGGAGACTGAGTTTTCCAGGGCGGATGTTTGTCAGACTGACTCCTGTCACTTCTTTAGAAATTCAGCTGCTTGGGGATCTGAGATAGGCACATACATATGTGTGAATAGGTGGGTCGGGAGTGAGGTTTACTAGGAGGGACTCCACTGATATACTGTGGGAAGGCCTCAAGGAGCCTCCCTGCAGCCCAGAGGAACATATGAGCAGCATGTGGGACCAAGGGGCCTCCGCAAAGCAGCTGAGTACAGGGAAAATGACACTTTATGTCCAGCTGCATAGAAAAGCAGTCACTCTATCAATCCCCTGCAGTCCTCATGTGTTAGAGGTTTCCACATGTAGTGCTGGCTGTGTCTGCCAAAAAGCCTGCTTTACCTGGCCTGGCTCCCTCCCTTCTGCCTGGCACTGGCACAGCTGATAGCAGGACTGCTGCACTCCCCTAAGTGCTGAGGACGTGAGAGACTGCATGAGGATGCAGCCCAGCTCCCTCCGGCCACCTGCTGTCTCCCAAAAGGCTGATGGCACTAATCAAGGACAGAGAAGGGCAGCTCCCCACCCCCTCTAGTGCTTTTAACCCTGTGGTGACCACCGTGGCATCCTTTCCCAAGAGACTTTGGGATGGAAGTGAGGGGTCACAACTGCGGAGGCTGGAGGAGTTATAGGGAGGCACAGGCAATGAAAAATGATGGGGGAAGGAGCGATGAGAGGGAGCATGGCTGGGGAAAGGAGGAGCCACTGATGTGCAGCAGGGCGAAGAGGAAATACATGTTGAGGGGGAAGCGTATAGAAAGATGTACGCTGCTTGGAAACAGACATGGCAATAGGGAAAAGGACAGGTGGAGAAACCACAAGGAGATGAAAACAAACTTGAAGAAAGAGAAAGAAGGGAAAAAAGAGACAGCCTGAGAGGGAGAAGGCACGAATGTAGTAGGTGCCAAGAGCTGGCTAGAGAAGGGTTATATGACATGCTGAAACCAAGGCATTTGGCCAGTGGGTACAAATATTATGTCTGGGCCTGCTTGGGGCAGAGTTTTGTAGAAAGGGAACTACTGATGTTTAAAATTGATGCTTACTTGGGAGAAAACCACTGGCTGAAGAGATAAAGTTTAAAGGCTGAATGGATTCCTCAGTCTTTCCTTGTGGATGGTTTCTCCTCCACATGTCCCCTCTGTATGTTCCCTTATTAGCGTTCTCGTAGTCCTGTCAGTAGCCAGGGTTATTGGACTGGCCAGCACATAGTCCCTGCCCTATGGCTTCTTGTTATCCTAGACCTGCGATCTCATTTCTTTAGTTTAATTTCTGAGCTGGGAAATGGCCAGGTCTACTTATCTGTGTCATCAACACAGAGGAATCTACACTCTTCCTAGTGTATGCATCTAGTCTCTGCTTTCCCAGGCGCATTTCCCCATACTCACATTGTTTGTAGAGCGATAATGCACTTGGCAGGAGAGCTAATTCAAAAGTATAATGTCTTTCAAAGTGCACCCTGTTCCCACCTGGTCAATTAAACTGGAACAAATCTGTGCAGAAGCACTGACCTGATGCCAAGCACTTTGCCTCCTGGAAAGATGTGTGGTGACTTCCCCTGGGAACACCACCTCAGCCCTACCTGGAGGTGTGGGATGGGCAGCTCATCCCCACTGTCCACTGCCTGTCTGCTCAGGCAGATTGCAGCAGGGTCAGAGCCGACTGAAGGTGTTTTCCATGATGTACATACCTGTACAGGCTGCCCCAGGCCCTGGAAGGAAAGACTCCAGGAGTGAAGCCCCTGTTGGAACAAATGGTGTAGATGCCTTCTCATGGATGCTGTTGCTGTCATAGACCAAAAGCCATGGAGCAGTGCCAAGCCTGTTTCCTACAGCTGTCCCATAATGTCTGTTATCTCTGGGGAACTCGAATTTAAAGCTCCTCAGTACTGGAGATGTTTTAACTATTTCTGCCTCAAAGCTTAATCTTGGTCCCTGACTTCTCAGTAGGTGGCTTGTTCCTTGCTGAGAAATAGGGCCACAGTGAGAGCTGGTTCAGAGCAAACACAATATTTTGAGATGAGGACTCTTGCTGGAGTAACCTGAATTGGAAGGATGAGGCCATGTAGACAGGCCTGTGACCTCTCCAGTTTCCAGAGCTTTCTCTGGAGAGGCCCGGGCCAGAGCAGCCATGGCTCCCGTGTAATTCCCACAACAACCTCTGCTGGCACTTGCCACTGGGGAGTATGAAGGACCTCTCCTTACACTTCACTGTAAAGCAAAGGGTAACTGAGCAGAGCAGCAGTTGCAAATGGTGATGCAAAATATTAAAAGTATTGCCCTTCACATCTGATTGGAAAAGTACAGATTTCTTTTGAGGATTTGGTCAATAGCATTAACTTTCTTAATGCTTTCAGCAAAATCTTATCTTTACTGTTCAAGCTCTCCCTTTTTCCAGGTTTGAAACCTTACTTCTGTAGAGAGTGATACTTTTTGCACAACAAAATCCAAAGAAAAAGCCCACCTTCATTATCTACAGAAGTTTCTGTGCAGGTTTTTGTTTTGCTTTTATTTTTGCAAATGTGAAAGTTAACATTTGGGTTTGGACAAACTGTGCCCAGTAGAAATAAACAGTAAAAATAAAAATACAGGCTTTCAAATAGGGAACAGGTGAATGCCAGTACACAGCAATGCATATATATAAACAAATATAGTAGATACATGAACACAAGCAAACAGAGATATGCAAACACAAGCGAAAATACGGCTATATATTGTGTATACACTCATGTGGTCATATGCATATGTACATACCTTTGTATGTATGTAGTAGCATGTGTGAAAATATCTTTTTATATTTAAATGTATGCTCAGGAATAAAAGCATATGCAGAAATATATATATGGACATAAAGTAATATGGATGCACAGATTTTAATATTATGAACTTATGAACTGGTAATCTCAGACATGCTAATGTTTGTACGGGTATGCAACAACACACATTACGTATCTGTTTATGTATCAGAACATGAAGTTACTCAGGTGTGAACATTTTATATAGAAATGCAACTGTAATGCAACAGGGCCCAGAGAATCATCCACCTGCCCACAGAAACACACCTAAGCAGCTGTGTGCACAGCATCCTCACACAGCTAGGCTGGCTGAATGTAACCACCAGTTTTCAAAGAGATGAGGAGGGCCATGGGCAAGCAGATACACGTGTGTGTAGGAGTGGAGGTGAGCTGTGAAAGGGTGCAGGAAAGATCCTGGGGGAGGACAGAAGGTGTGTGGAGTGCCCAGAGAGAGCAATGCAAGAGCCAGAAGGGTTTGCATGAGCAGGGCAGCATCAGTGGAGGGTGAGAAAGGACGCTGGGGAAGAGACAGAGAGCATGAATGGGGAAACACCTAGTCCTCCTCTGAAAAGGGGGAAGTATAAAATGAGGGGGCAGCTTAAGGGAAGATACCCACCCTGGCTTGCTGACACCCCATTTGTGAGGGGGAGTGGGCCAGAACTGGATGGGATGGGATGGGATGGGATGGGATGGGATGGGATGGGATGGGATGGGATGGGATGGGTTGATGAGGCTGCATGCTGGAATCTCTCCTGCCCCCTTTCTTGTGGTTCATCCTGCCAGTGATGCAAAGCAGGACTGGCTGCATCTTCCTAAAGATGGTTTTAATCTCATCATTCCTCATCTGCTCTGCCTGAATCTCAGTGTAGGACTGGTGTGCAGTGTTTTGGAGCACTCCTCACATCACCCCTTTTCTCATCCTGCATGGGCTGCTCTTTGTGCCCCTGGCTACTGAGCAGCAAGCGTGGGATGCTGTATTTGAGGGGAGAGGGGAGCACTGCCACGGGGCAGCTCAGAGCATCTCGTGCTGGGAGAGGAATGATAAACCCCAGTGTGATAGACTGGCTTAACCACTGTTAGCCAACGAGGTAAAACAAGCCCGCATAGGGATAAGGGGAGGCTCAGGTCCCGCTGAGTGTTTCCAGCTCAACAGCATCTAATTTTAGATTACAATAGTGAGGGGAGTGGAGAAGGGTCAGCCAGGGGCTTTGTTTCTTTCTGGTGAATCCTGCTGATATAATCACGTGTGATCTCAATGAGCTATTTTCTCAATCTCTGCTCCCCTCCGCCCCAGGCTACAATCCTTCACTGTTGCTGGAAAATGTAGCATGATTCAGGCCAGATACCCGGGAGAAGAACATGGCTTGATGAGAAATGCCTCCAGAAGTGGTGTCTGTGAATGTGCAGCTCTGCTTTTGCCCAATATGCCTGTGTGTTTATATATCTGAGCTGTTGTGTCAATATCTGTGTGTCTTAATGTGTGTATTTGCTGGGGAGTGTGTAGGTATAGTGGGTGGGTTCAGCTCTACATACTGTATGTGTATGTGCTCGCCCTTCGTGTAGTTTTCTCTTACTAATGTAGAGGTGTGAGAAGTATGCCTAAATGGGGACATGAGATAAGGCAGCTTACACTGATGAAACACCTCCACTCTGTGCCATGGGGTGCAGGTCCAGACTGGCTCTATGTGCCAGCAGGCAGCATTCCCTAGCACCTATTCCACTGGTGCTGGATTGACCAGGCTAGGCATAAAATGCTGTTGTGAGGAAGCCTGTGCTTTCTGATTGGTATCTGTGTGACTGAAACACTGCAGCTGGTTAAGCAGCTAGAGAACATGGTCTAGCTGCATTCGTCAAACTTCCCATCATCCTTTCATCAGACTGGAACGGTGCCCTGCACGTACCAAAAGAGTTTCTTTTCATCTCTTCCAGAGATAAATTGTTTCCCCCCTTCTTAAGGAATAATATTTAACCATCCAAATATAGTAATTTCTTCAGCAATATGAAATAAAGATTAGTTTTGTGAGGACTCATCAAAAACAACCCAGTCCTTATGCATGTACTGTTCAGCCCTTGGGAACAGGAAGGAAGGAAAGGGGTCTCAGCTGACTGGCAACCCTAATTCCCTCTATCCCATACCTTCTCTTCCTCTCCAGGCCTCCTCATGAGCTGAACCCCATTCCAACCTCTTTCCTGAACCAGGTGTATCTTACACTGCTGCTCAGGACTTTGGTAGAAAATTCCCTTTGTAATTTTACTCCTTGGTACATTTTTTTTTTCTTATGCTGATAGGTTTTAATTGAACTTCATTAACCAGGTTGTTTTCTTACATTGCCTTTCAAATTCAGTTTCTTACTCAGGGTGGAGAAAAACACAGTGAGATGCAGTGGCTGATATATATAAAAAAAAACATACCACAGATATTTTAGCCAAAGCTTTTCACTCCTGCCCTACAGCTCCTGCTAGCTCACTTGTGAGCTCCCATGACAGGTCTGCTGCTGTCTCCACCACCCCAGCTGCTGCAGCATCCCTGTCCAGGACTGGCTTTGGGGCAGTTTCAGATGTAGTTCACCTGTACATTCCAGCAAAAAGGAGGCAGCAACTGAGAGAGATCATAAGAAGGGTAGCTGTTTATGGAACAAAATATATTTACAGCATTCTCCGTGAGTAACATGCACATAATTACTGCTATTCTTAGATATGGACCAACGTTAGAATAAAACAAGATAAATAAATAACGCACACACACACACAAAAAGGCTAATTGCACACATATATAGCTCCTCTCTTTGCTAGAAAGCCTGGTTTCACATCAATCAGAAAAAAAGTGGGCTTGTGGCCTCGATGCTGGTCAGGAGTATTTTTCCAAAGCAAAAGAAGAGGACAAGGCCTGAAGTCTTATACGAAGTGGGACTAGGAAACCTTAGATGACTTTCTGGAGGTTTTCAAAGTCTCTTGTGTAGCACCAAGATAGGTTTCTGTAGAGGAAACAGAATTTTCAGTGGTATGCTACTGTTCCTGGTTTACTCTCCAGCATGTAGGTTTCTGCAGAAGGATTCATTCTTTTAATACAAGTTACTTCCTCTTTGTGAATATTATTACAGTGTTAAATATTGGTTTCCACAGATTTTTTTTTTTACAATGGTTTCTTCCCCTTTGCAAGCAATTGTTAAAGTATTAAAAACTTTTTACTTCAGTGATTAGATTAACTGACTAGGTTTATTAGCAAACGTTTCAGACATTAGCTCCAAACTACATTGCACCGTGGTAGAGGGTAGATTTAAAACTGACTTTGATTTAACGATATGATTTCTCCAGTTCTATGTCTGTGCTCTTTTAGTTGGGTAATTCTGTAGCTTTCTCCTGTACCTCTCTGTGTCCATCTTTTCTGTCTGTTCACAGGTTATCCTTTTTGCCGCTGTATTTTGCTACTGCCTTTCCTTCCTTTTCTCTTTTATTCCTCTGCCTTGCCCTTCTAATCTGCTTTAGTATTTTCTTTATTTACCTCATTACTGTGTTTTTGTTTTTGCCTTCTGTCTCTCCATTGGTTCTTTTCTCACTCTCTTAACCTCCTGTTGTTTACGGGCCAGCCTACATCCCACCCATCATCTTGTTTCTCTCTTTTATCTTTCCTCCTTTCCCCCCCACTCCTTCTAAACTCCTCTCGACAATAAAAGTTTCTCATGGCTTGAGGGGGAAGCATCTGGCCCATGCTGGCTCTCATTCTCTCTCCTTTGTTCTGAATGCTCTTTTGTTATAAACACAACAAAGAGAAAAGCACAAAATCAGCTCTCAAGGCAAACAGTGCATAGTAATCCTCCTTGTCCCTGCTCCTCTTATCTCTGAAGAATTTGTTCTCCAGGCAAAATAAGAAGAAACATGAGAAAGGGTTCACTAAACTTGGAGGCAAAAGAGAGAGACTTAGAAATAGCTTCATCATATGGGGCAGCACCACTGAACCGAAAGCTGAGCAGATTTGACAAAGCAGGTAATGCAAGGTGAAATATAGCTGGCCAGGAGCTTGGACAGCACAGTGATGACCCTGTGGTTTGTCAATCCCTGTTGATCAGTCTCTGTTCCCATTAAGTTGTGGCGGCATGGTCAGGATTAAAAATGTGAGTTTGAGCTTTTTTTAGCACCCAGTTTTTGGTGCCTTCTCCTCATTTGTGCCTTGAGCCAAGCCCTTGTGTATATGAAATTGTGTTTGCCAGAGAACTATACCTGCTGGACATCCACTGACGTTCTCAAAAAGCCACAGCAAGGTGATTCTGTGGGATCACTTGCCAGCTCCAGTCTCTGAGATAAATTAAAATAAGAACAGGCTTGCCCATTGCTTTGGCTCTTGCTTAATGTTAGATATGGATTCTCTGACTAAACCAGCTTTCCAGAAAATGTAAGTTCCCTGAAAATGAAATGTTAGTTGGCATGCACTAGTTTAGACATGCAAGTGTTCTCAAAGCTAAAAAGAAAAAAGCTTGTTAAGCAAAAGACAAGCCTTTCCCAATCCCCATAGCTCTGTGGTTAGGATACTGGTGTTTAATGTGGGGCAGCCAGCATCAAGTTCTATCCAGGACCGGTTCTGCCTGGCCCTTGCCTTAGCAATCTTATGTCTGGCTGTCCACATGCAGTGGGCCTCCATCCTAGCCAGTTAATGCATTTTGCATAATATACGAGTATTATATTCATAAAAATACCCTGGGTGATTAGTTTTATTTGTGCAGTATCAGATAGCTCTGCTAAGGAGGTGTTAAGGTACTTCCCCCAACAATGATCTTCAGAAGAATTAGCCCTGATGTGGGAGGTAGGTATGTGTCTTAGGACAGAAACAAAACTGGTATTTAGGAGGAACAGCCTGTGATGTAAATTTCAAATCAAAATATTTAAGTATCAGCAGATGGGCAAAACTCACTGAAATTAGTGTTTTCGCCACATTCCTTGGGAAAATTTGGGTTTCAGTGATGCATTTTGAGGTTGTGTCTCTTTTTTACTACTCTTTGCTTTGCCAGGTCGGTAAAATAAAGAAATACTATTCATTCTGTTTTGCATTTTGTGTTAGAGATTTAATTTTCAGCTAAACTCTTATTGCTTCGAAATTGGACTGGTAGCTATGTATTTAATCTAGTCTTGAAGTTTGGATTGCTCGGCACTAGCAACAGATTCATGTGGGTTAAGAATGAACAAGGAATGAGGACATTTCAGAAGAATGCAGTTCAAAAATTGCCTCTGAAATTCGGATATGCTTAGAGCCTCCACAAATATGGCAACTATTAACACTGACCAGTAAATTAGTATTTCCAGAGCTAATGCCAGAGTTTCAGGCAGCTGGGTGATTAGATTCAAGGTGGAGTTTGCTGTGCTTGCAAACAAATGGAAAATAAGCTAGGAAAAGGAAAAACAAAGGTGAGCCAAGATTAGTCAAACAAAGAGTGTTAGGGAATTAGGCACAGCTCCTTGCTCCCAGGTGCAACCAGTAGCAAGGCTGACCATGTAGGCATGTGCATAAAAACACACATATACACCACATATGCACATGTATATACACAGCTGCCACAGGGATCTACACAGACACAGACTGCATTTACACAAACAGCACCAATGGCCTCATGGAACAAGGTGGATGGGGGTCCAGTAGTGGGAAATATACATATACACATATGTACCTATGTAAATATGATAAAGTGGATCCTTCCAGGAGCTGGGCTCAGGCAGTCTGACCCCAGATATCAGTCTCCCCGATGCTGCAGCCCAAGGCTGCACAAGGCTGCAGCCCTACTCCTGTTGCTGGTAACACACGCACGCACACACACAGACACATGCACCCAGGTATGTGCATGGCTGGCCAGGACAATGCTGGTCCCTGCGGCAGCCAGCCTGCCATGGCCTCGCCCTTAGAGACAAGCAGACACCAGTGGTTCTCAACCCTATAGATCCCCAGACCCCACGGTCTCTCTGGCAGCTGGCCGGGACTGTCCTGGTCCCTCCAACAGGCAGTTCCTATACACTTCACCTGGTTGCCAGCTATATGGCCGAGTCTTTATTATTTCTCGTACCCTCACCTGCACAGCCGTACTCAATGCACCCTGGGCACAGGGGCCGCTGTGACCCGGCTCTCAGACCTCCATATACATCACCCCAACCCCAAATAGAGAGCACCTCACCAAGGAAAAGAGTTAGAAATGGAAATTAACAACATAGGACAAACTGTGCTAATCAAATTCAGGACAAGGCTGGACACTTGTGCTGGCCAGCTAAGAATTTATATGAAACTCTCCCTTTTTTCCCCCCTCATCTCTCCCTTTCCCCTCTTTGTTTTCTCCCCTAAACATCCCATAGTAAGTCCTGTGCAGTCCCAGAATTGTCTTCCCCTGCATCCTGTAAGGTGTCCGGTGCCCCTGCATGCAGCACCGCGTCTCCCCCAGTCTGAAAAGCGCTCCAGCTTTAGCTTTGTGATGGATTTCGCACCTGGACAATAGGGTTAATGGCTCTCCTGGGACGGCACCTGGCCCAGGCAGGGTGTCCCTTCCTCTGAGTCCTTAATTCTAGGTTGTCACCTGGCATTGTGCCCCTGTTTTCCTCCGGGTGTGTGAAAATGGGGCCTTTGATGTGCTAATGACTCTTGTGGTGGGCCTAGGAGTAGCTGGGGCAGAGTCTTAGTTGGGGCCCTCCTTCTGCCATTGTCTCTCCATGCTTTTTTGTGGGTGTGAAGAGGAGCTTTTGTCACATAGCCTAAGAAAGAGGACTGTGCACGCATCCCTTGCCTTCCTACACAACTTTTTCTGCTTGGAATATTTTAACAACACACAAACTTATAAATGTCCCTTGAGTATTTATCAATCTCACTCACCCTTATAAATGTCATAAAATAAAAGGTTATTTATGTGACTGAATGAGGGAAAGCTTTGATCTGTTAATTTCCAGTTATGTGTGGCCAGGTGACCAAGCCAAATAAACAGCAGAACTTAAAATGTGATTGTTCCAGTTCCCCAGAATGTGATGACAAAAGTGGCATCTGGTCTCAAGGTATTTTTCCTAACAGTGAAAAAACAGGATAAGTCAGCTTTCTCCCCAGGTCCTCGCCCCGATCCCCAGCTCTCGGCTGTTGCCATTTTCTGAAGTCGAAGTCCTTGACAGGTTCTTAATGCAGTGAAGATTTTTAATTGCTTGACGGCAGTTTTGCCTGAAATTCAAAGCACAGCCCTTAATTATTCTCCTGGAAGAGTGTGGCAATTGTTTGACCTGCAGGATAGAGAGTAAATTACTATAGAGCACAGTAGTGTGGTTTGATTTAATCATAGAATGGTTTGGAGCTAGAAGGGACCTTAAAAATCATCAAGTTCCAACCTCCCTGCCGTGGGCAGGGACACTTCCTACTAGACCAGGTTGCTCAAAGCTCATCCAACCAGGCCTTGAACACTTCCAGGGATGGGGCACCCACAATTTCTCTGCACAATCTGTGCCAGTGCCTCACCACCCTCACAGTAAAGAATTTCTTCCTATTATCTAATCTAAACCTGCCCTCTGTCATTTTGAAGCCATTCCTCCTTGTCCTGTCAGTACATGCCCTTGTAAGGAAGGGTGCAAGTCTAGGGCTAAATGTAGCCTCAGCTTTGCCCCTGTAGATTCCAGCATCTTAGGGGGGAAAAAAAGAAATTGAAAACAAAGCATCCAACCAACCAAGCAACCAAAAAAAATTAAAAATAACAATAATTTTTAAAAAAAATCCCCTAAACCCAGCTATTCAGAACTGTGCCTCATCCACAGCTTTGGGAGGTGGGATAAGCACCCAGAGAGTAGAGCATTTGACTTCAGGCTCCTGCCTGTGCTGTTTGTGTGGCTGCCTCTGCACCGTCACTGCCGGCCTTGCTGCTTTGGCTTACAGACTGAGTAACAAATACATTTTTATTTTTCGACACAATAAATAATAAATGAAGACGTTTCTCCATGGGGCGCAGCGGCTTTCGGCGCAGACCACCCGTGTCGCACCATCAGCCCAGCTCTGCGCGGGGCATCCAGGGCTCGGCGGGTCCCTGTCCCCCGCATCCCGTGCCTTCCCGGGGGAGCGGGGATCCCTGCCCGCGGCTCTCCATGGCCTCCCCGCCGCCCGGCACGCTCCGCCCGGTGCCCCCGCCCGCCCCGCTCCATCACCGCCCGCCCGCCCGGCACGCAGCCTCTCGTCACACACTGGGGCGAGCTCGGATGGGAAGTTTCCTCATTTTCGGAGTGGGTTTTTTTTTCCTTTTTGGCTTGCAATGACAGGATGCTCAGACAGCCCCTCCCTCCGGCCGGTGGCGGAGCTATAAATGCGCGGGCGGGCGCGGGGCGGGCGCGGAGCCGCCTCCTGCTCCTCCTGGCCATCCTCCTCCTCCTCCTGCTGCCGCTGCTCGCGGGCTGCGCTCCGCTGTCGGTCCGGTCCGGTCCGTGCCGTTCGGAGCCGCCCGGCCCGGTCCGTTAGGCGGGCACGGCCGTTCGCCCGCCCGCAGTCGCTCTCCGCGAGCCGCCCGACATGGACGACAAAAAGGTGCGATGGGCAGCGCCGGGTCCTTCTCGACCTCTTTCCCCACATCCCCCCCCGGCCGCTTCGGCGGAGGGATGGGGAGGGATGCTGTCGCGACCGACGGGCGGCCGGGGAGGGGTGGAGGGGTGGGGATGCTGTCGCGACCTACGGGCGGCCGGGGAGGAGGAGGGGTAGAGGGGGGGATGCTGTCGCGACCGACAGGCGGCCGGGGAGGGTGGCGGGGGATGCTGTCGTGACCGACAGGCGGCCGGGGAGGGTGGCGGGGGATGCTGTCGTGACCGACAGGCGGCCGGGGAGGGTGGCGGGGGATACTGTCGCGACCGACGGGCGGCCAGGGATACTGTTGCGACCGATGAGCGGCCGGGGGGTCGTTGCGGCGCGGTGAGCGCCGCTGCCGGTCCATGTTGGCCGCAGGGAGGATGGCTGGCTGGATGGATGGATGCGGTCGGTGATGGTGCCGGCAGAGCCGCTGCTTGGCCCTTCGGCGGGTGGCTCTGGATAAGCCTCCATCTGCGGGAGCACGGAGTGGGGGGGCCGGTTTGGGATGGGTTATTGCAGGTCGCAAGATTGATTTGGTTTCAAGCGCGTGGCCTGATGATGCACATGATGCTTGCCCGTGTTTTAGGGTATTGATCACGAGGTTGGTTTGGCTGGCAGCGCCGCACTCGGTTTGTCCGAAGGTTTAGGATGCTAAAAGGGCGATTGCCCTTAAAGGCATTTTTTTCTTTTTTTTTTTTGTGGTGGTGGTATGATTTACAGAGGTATTTTTAAATTTCAAGGTGGCGGCAAAGCGCATCCTTTCCCTCTTTCCCCTATGGAGTGTAGGGGACATTTGTCGGTATCGTAGTCCATCTCCAGCTGCGAGCGAGGTGTGCAGCAGTGGCGTGAGCTTGTGACTGCGTGTGTTTGAGTGTACCCAGGGAGACAGCAAATACCCAGCGGAACCCGGTGCGGGATGCCTGCCAGAGGATTATAGTGAGAGGGGAACAGCAGAACCGGGGAAGGCCGAGGCCTCCATCGCCATATTGACAGGAGATGCGGGCAGTGCGAGAGGATGGGGCAGAGGAAAGAGGAGCGTCTGGTCAAGGTCGCTCAGAGGAGCGCGGAGCGGCCGCTCCCGCCGGGCTCAACAAGTCGTACAGCTCTGGGGTTCCAGGCAGTGAAGGAGGCGAGCCGGTGAGGAGCATCTCCTGGATAATGAGTGCTCCTGATGCCTGTGGTCGGAGGGAGGGGTGGTGGTTTGAATTCCTTGCTGGTGTAGAGACCTCAGCCTTGAGCCTTTAGATAGAGTGGGTGTAGCTGTACTATTTCTGAGCTCCCTGTTTGCCTTTTGGGAAGTGAGGCACTTGCACCAGTAACAAATGGTCCATACATTAGATCACGGTCTGGCTCACTGGAGGGGATGGGTCATGCCATGCGATGGCTGGGTGGTTAGGAGACTGGGCAGGAGAGGAATAGCTGGCAATAACCAGGAGAAGGAAGCATGAAAGAGGATAGAATAGCTAACGTCCTCATAGCTTATGTATGTGCAATGCAGGTAAGGGGTACCCACAAAACAAGTACCCTGTGATCCCTGGTGCAGCCAGAAGAAAAAGGCCAGCTGTGATCACTGCAAGCCATGACAAAGCAGAGTCATGGGGTAAAGGTGCTCTTGCATTGAAGTTGTGGAGATCTGGGTTTTTTGATCGCAGCTTAACTGTACCTGCTGGCTAAAAATGACCTGGCCTAGGATCCTAAAAGTGCTTAGATACTGCAATGCCCTTTTACAGGCATCCAGAGGCTTTGAACGAGCTGTGTCCTTGTGGTTCTGTGCCAAATTTCCTCCAGACAAAGATTGAGGGGAGCAGTCACAGGGTGCCAGGGAGAATGCCTAGACTGCTTAGGGTGTGTTCAGGTGTGAATGCTACCTTGGTGATCTGCCCCTTGTCCCCTCTTCTCCATTACTGACCTCGGCAGGAAGAGAACTCAGCCTCGAGACAATTTACATGATGTAGGTGGGGGAAACCATGCCTGAGAGTAATTTCCCCAGTTTCTGTTTACTGGGGCCGAACTGGTAGGTGTCTTATGGTTGTGTAGGCCAGAACCACGTACATGCTTGGCTTCAAAGATTGCTGAAGGTGGTATGAGCACGGGCAGAGGCTGTTGTTGTTGCTCTTTGGGGCAATTTTAGGAGCCCCTATTCTTAGAGCTGGACCAGGAAGTGAGAGACTGGAAGAGCTGTGACAGTAGGCCCCACCAAGTACTTTACTCTGCCAGTTTAAGTACAATAATTGGAAAGTCTTGGAAAAGGGACTGTTAATATTTTTGGAAAAGCTTCCAAGCCCTCCTGAGACAGAAACACGATCTTTCCAAATTGTGCCAACTCAAGCACTGGTCGCCTAAGTGCCAACTCCTGAGTCACCTGCTCCCCCACACCTCCCTCACTTGGAGCTGGCTTAAATGCCACGAGCTTCAAAAATGAATAAAACAGTCAGATGCTTTTCACTGACACTTGCATTTCTCAGTATGTGGGACTTTTGAGGGTTGGACCTTCAGGCTTTCTCAATGGCTCTGAGGCCTCAGCAGTTTTTATTTTAATTTAACAGAGATTCACATACACTGAAATTTCAGGGAGTGTGCTTCGTTTTGAATACCAACTATTGCCACAGCTTCAAGAAAAATAAACGGGAAGGCTGGCAGTGACTGCCACCTCTGAGGCAGGCTGCTGTGCCAGCTGCCCTGGGGCAGGGTTGGGAAGCTCTAGCCTGGGAAAAACAAGCCTGTTGCTGAAGAGTGAGTGTTGTAACTGTCAGGAGTGACTGCCAGTGTAGCTCATGGGCAGATCTGAGTTTATGGGAATTTGTCTGCTGTCACAGGGAAGTTAGACCCTTCTTTCATGACATGCCAGAGATCAGCAAAAGCTTCTGTAAAGCAGATCAACCCAAAATAACAGCTACTAATGCAGCCAGTATATTCATTACTAATGAGCTGAGAATAGCTGTTGAAGGTCAGGAGATAATAAAGGGGAGGCCCTGACAAGTCCTCCTACTTGTAGTCACAGAACTTTTTCCTTCTGTACAGTTGCATTTCCCTTTCCAGGGAGGGGGATCCAGCGGATGCTACTTGTACTCACACTTGCTGGATAAAAGCCCATTCCTTGCCCTCAGTGCACTTGCACATGGCACCTATGAGCTGCAGCTGCTGTTTATGCTGAAGAGAAACTCAAGGTGTATGGAAAGCCAAATTATCTAAATAATTGTTTCTTCTCTCATCCTACAGAAAATCACAGCACCCCTTGTCTATGCTGTTTGCATTGCTGCCATTGGATCTCTCCAGTTTGGGTACAACACTGGTGTCATCAATGCACCTGAGAAGGTGAGAGGAAGAATGAGATGGTATGAGTGAGGGGGTGATGGGAAAACTGTGGTGTACAAGGGAGAAGAGCTGCCTCCCAAGCTAATAATTTGGCCCTGGTTTATGAAGTCAATAAGACATTTAAATCACCCACCCTCCGCCCTTTCAAATACAACAGTGGACAGGAAGGGCAAACTTTTGGGGAGGAGATAGAGCACACAGAGAGGTTAATTCTCTTAATTAGGAGCAAGGGGAGGGCAGAAGGGCTCCATGTACCATATGTGGTATGTGCAGGAATGTGAGCCACTTCAGTTTTAAGTCAGAATAAACCAGCCATGGCAGAAGGAATGTAGAGAGCAGTGTGCAGAAAACAGTTGAGGGTTTGTAGGGATTACAGTTGCCCGAGTTTAGTTTATTTCAGGCTTCTTTATTTTACTTGTTTATTCATTTCTTGTGTTAAGTATAGATTCAGTGCTTGCAAAAGGATTGTGACTTGAACACTCTGACCAAATCATCTCATGACTGTAGCCTAAGAAAGAAGAGATGAAGAAAATGAGAGATGTGGTTTTCATGTAACTTTAAGATGGTTCCTTTCTTAAGAACTGAGTCACCAATACCACATCCACCCTGTCTTCGGGAAGAGGGGAAGAGATGTCACATCACCAGCGGGATGGGGGATGGGGTCGGTCCTCCCTAGCTAATGTCCTGCTGCCACCTGCTGGGGGTAGACACTCTGTCCCCCTTAGCCCATGCAGAATTTCCCTCACTATCCAAGAGAGTGCCTTGGAAATCAGCATCGTGGCCCTGTTCCATTGCCTTGGGACAACAAAGGGTTGTTTTACATAATGCTGTTTTTCAGGCTTACTTCAGTGAAGGCTTGTGTCTCTCACTATTTCCATAGCAGAAAGCCGATCTCTGCTGCCAGTGTTTTGGTTTTGCCTGAACGTTCCCTTCCATTCTCTGTTCATGTTTTCTTGTTCCCTTTCACTCCCAACTGTCTCACACCTTTTCCCAGTGACTCACCTAATCCAAAATATTCAGAAGATAAGCCTGTTTCCCCTAATGAACACTCTTGTCCTGTGTGTACCCTGCTCACTGCCCTCCCGCATTCAGTGGCACAATCTCTCCCTCATCATACTGCTGCTTCCTTTTTCTGCACCATCATCTTCCCCTCATATGACTTGTTGCTGTCTACTGATTTTTTTTATGTTTTTTTTTGGTTTTTTGGGGTTTTTTTGAGGGGGTGGGTCTATTGTTGTTCTCATGGCAGTAAGAGGCAGAAGGAAGACAGCAGTCTCCCCTCTCCCCAGTGCAAAATGCCTCCCTCAGGATTGTAACTCTGTCTCCACCTGATCTCTTGCAGATCATCCGGACTTTCTTCAACAAAACCCTGTCAGATAGGAGTGGGAGGGCTGTCTCCCAAGAGCTCCTCACCTCCTTGTGGTCTCTTTCTGTGGCCATCTTCTCAGTAGGAGGTATGATTGGCTCCTTCTCAGTCAGCCTGTTTGTCAACAGATTTGGCAGGTAAGTTGGGAAGAGGGTTACAATCTGTTAGGGTGTTTTTCCCTTTACAGTGGAGTGTTGGGAGGAAGAGGGCAGAGGTGAGCGGAAGGGAGGAGGAGATGTCTAGGGAGGAAACAAGAATGTGTGGGCTGCAAAAAGAAAGGAAGGGTTTCAGGCCAAGGCAGAAGCTGAATGGGAATTATTCTGTTCTCATCCCTGAGACAGGAGATTATGGTCAGGTTTATCCCTCTCCCAGTGATTTTTCCTGTTGCCAGTTTAAGCTCAGTCTTGACATCTTTCCCTGGCAGGAGGAACTCCATGCTACTGGTGAATGTCTTGGCCTTTGCTGGTGGCCTTCTCATGGCCTTCTCTAAGGTGGCAAAGGCAGTGGAGATGCTGATTATCGGCCGCTTCATTATTGGTGTCTTCTGCGGTCTCTGCACCGGCTTTGTGCCCATGTATATCAGTGAGGTCTCGCCCACCAGCGTCCGTGGAGCCTTTGGCACCCTCAACCAGCTGGGCATTGTTGTGGGCATCCTGGTGGCTCAGGTAGGCTTGGCACAATCTGATCCTGCCTGGGGAGGAGGGAAAGGAGGGCTGGGGGAGGATGGGGGGGGAGTGTACTTGGCATCAGGTGCAGTATGTGGTCCTGTAATACTGAGGTGGGAGTGAGGAATTGGAGTGTTTAAATCACTCTTATTTCTCTCCAATTCTTGGTGTAGATCTTTGGCCTGGAGGGAATCATGGGGACTGAAGCGCTTTGGCCACTGCTTTTGGGGTTCACTGTCCTCCCAGCAGTCCTGCAGTGTGCGGGTCTTCTCTTCTGCCCTGAGAGCCCCCGTTTCCTATTGATCAACAAGATGGAAGAAGAGAAAGCACAAGCAGGTAAGAACCGATCTCAGAGGGGCAGGGCAGCGTTCTGGCTCCCTGCCTGCACTGAGCTTGAGTGGGAGGCCAGGACTGACTCCAGAGCCTGTGATGGATTAGGGTGTGACTCCCGGAGGGCATCAGGCCTGGCCTACCCTCCCATCCTTTAGGTTGCACCAGTGCCAGAAAGCATGAGAAATCTGGCATTCCAACAGAGGCTCCAGGTGGGATTAAGGTGTGAGGAGTGGCACCTGGCCTGGTGGAAAGTAGCAGAATGAACTGCTGCCACTCTGCTAGCTCCTCCTGAAAGGCAGGAGATAGGATGACATTTAACAAGGAGCTTGGAGGGCTGGGATCAGCTCTGGCAAGAGCATGAACAGAATTTGGGATCAAATATAAACATTGGAGATCAATCAACACGAGTAGGGCTTGGGCCTGATTTCCCTGCTGATCACAGCACCCTGACCTGGGTTGAAAAGATGAACAAGACTGCATGTAGAGACTTGGTCTTTCCCATGTAGCAGGCCCAAACAGCAACTGCTGGCAGGTGTTCCACTCTTCCTCCTGTGCCCTCTCTGAAATAACAGGGCAGGATACACACACGCACCCATGGGCAGTAGGTGTGTGTGTTACACCTGACACTTTTTGATTCCTCCCTTCAGTTTTGCAGAAGCTCCGTGGTACACAAGATGTGTCTCAAGACATCCAGGAGATGAAAGAAGAAAGTGCTAAAATGTCCCAGGAGAAGAAAGCAACCGTGCCAGAGCTCTTCCGTTCTCCCAGCTACCGTCAAGCCATTATCATTGCCATCATGCTGCAGCTCTCCCAACAGCTCTCTGGCATCAATGCTGTGAGTTATCTTCCTGTCCCTTCTGCTGGGCCTCTCTTTATCTCTGGCTAAACTTGCACTTGCCACTGATGCAGAGAGAACTGTACTTCCAAAAACCTCTTTGTGCCTTGACTGGAGGTCATTGTTCTGTGATATGGCAAAGATGGCTGAAATGGAAGTATGCTATATTGGCCTTCACTTTTCACGCACCCTGGCAAGACATTGCAGCCTTTCACCCAAGTGAATGAACTCTGACTGGAAGCATGCTGTTTTATACTGTGAAGTGCTGCTTAGAAACTCCCTGTTGGGATGTGCAAGCTGATTAGGCAGAGAATGAGGGACATGCTCTCAAACATGGGATCATGACTGTGCCCAACTTTTGCTTCTCTTCCCAGGTATTCTACTATTCTACTGGGATTTTTGAAAGAGCTGGTATCAAACAGCCTGTGTATGCCACCATTGGAGCTGGTGTGGTGAACACGGTCTTCACTGTTGTGTCGGTGAGTGAAACAGGGCCTGGGCCTCTTTGGGACATGTGGCTAAAGACAAGGAGCCAGGCTGTGGCAAAGCATTGAGCTATGCAGTGACCTGTAGGAGCAAAGAAAAGAATGCATCTAAAGCATTTGTGGGAGGAGAGGTGGGCAGAAAGAGGTATTGTTTTTTTCAGATGAAAGGGAAGGTGAAAAAGGAGCATGCAGGGGAGAAGTGATGAGAGAAAGTAGTAGCAAGAACCAGAGTAGAAAAACTTATGCTGAGGATTGAGCAGCCTGGTGACCTGCACTGAGATCACCACTGTCACTGAGGGTTACAGGCAGATGAGAAAGAGGTTCAGGACACACTGAGCAAGGGACCCTGTCTTGCTCTTGCTACCAAAGTAATGGATTTTTTTTTTCTTCTACCATTTTTCCAGCTCTTCCTGGTTGAGCGTGCAGGGCGCAGGACCCTCCATCTGGTTGGTTTGGGTGGCATGGCAGTGTGTGCTGCTATTATGACTATAGCTTTAGCTCTGAAGGTGAGTAATCAGTGCTCTTGTCCATGGTGACCCCAGCAGGGGACCTTATAAGACTTGATATCTGCTTTGCTCTGCACTGCTGCCCTGTAGGCAGCTAGATCTGAGTGTGCAGTAGAGAGAGCAATTTTCTAACCCTAGAAACTGCTGCAGTGTTCCCAGTGAAGCTGAGAAAGTTGTGACACTGGAGTTGGCATTGTGCTGTGTTTGCCTCAAACTGCAGCTTTTTTGTTCCCTTGCAGGACATTGTGGAATGGATCAAATATATCAGCATTGTTGCCACTTTTGGCTTCGTGGCTCTTTTTGAGATTGGCCCTGGCCCTATCCCATGGTTCATTGTGGCAGAACTCTTCAGCCAGGGCCCACGGCCTGCAGCCATGGCAGTGGCTGGGTGTTCCAATTGGACTTCCAATTTCTTGGTGGGAATGCTGTTCCCCTATGCAGAGGTAAGTTCCACTTTATAAAGCACTGAGAGAGCACTGCAGCATTGGCTTAGGTGTCCAGAAAGGTTGTAGAATCTCCATCCTTGAAGACTTCAACACAAGATTGTATGGCCTTTGATAACCTAACCTCTCCTGGAAGCTGTCCCTGCTTTGAGCTTGAGAGTCTTCCGGAGGTCCCAGAGTCAGTGTTATGTTTGTTACTGAAGGTTAGCAGTGCTGTTGTTCACCTTATATTCTGATGTCTCAGCTGCTTGTAGCTTCCAAATAATTGAAAGAGCCATCTTAGTTAGCACGTCAAGGCTTTCCCTTTAAATAAAACCCTCAATTTTGGTCACCCCTAGGAACTTTAAAGTCTTTCAGAAGCCCACAGGAACATGATTTCATTTTAGAAAACACTGTGATGAGAAAAATTAAGGGCATTGTTGGAGAAAGGTGTTAGAATTTTGACCTGTCAACAGCAAATGACCTTGCTTTTGGATTTATTTTCAAACTGAAACCTCCTGCTTTTGTCTTCCCTGCAGAAACTATGTGGGTCCTATGTCTTCCTCATCTTCCTTGTTTTCCTGGTCATATTCTTTATCTTCACATTCTTCAAAGTGCCGGAGACCAAGGGCAGGACTTTTGAAGACATCTCCAGGGGCTTTGAAGGACGAGGAGCATCCAGCCCTACATCCCCTGTAGAGAAGAACCCCATGGTGGAGCTGAACAGCATACAACCTAACAAACAAGCTGCCTAAGATTCATGAAACACCCATTCTTCAACTCTTACATGCTTAAAGAGTCATTAAAGGAATGAGCAAAGAAAACCATGAGAACTGGGACATTTTTCCCCTCCTCAATTGCTGCTATTTTCACCCATATGCTCGCCCATTCTGCCAGGCTTACCAGCATTAAGCAAATCTGATATGGGTGATCTGCCATACTGGAAAGCACCTGGCACTTGCAAAAATAATCTCATCTTCCCTGTCACAAACATCAGGAGAACAGAGAAGAGCTGGCAATGTTTTTTGCTTTTCTCACGTAAAATTGCCATTTGGGGTTGACATACTTATGCACACAGTGACCATTATGTATTTGAATCTAATTACTATTTTTGTAGTGAGTTAAAGTGACCCGCTAAACAAGTCCCCAGCCCTTTGAGTCTATTTTGTGTGCGTGTGTACAGTGTTACACTGGAATTTAGCAAGCCTACCAAAAAGCCAGATTGCTTTTTCCTATCCAGTGTGCACTTTTTTTAGCCTCAGGAAAAAGGGGACCAAGTCACATGCATATTTTTTCCTGCTCTTTTATTTTTTTGTATAGACAAACTGAAAGCATACTTTTACTTCAGTTTATTTATTTGTATGTCACTTTGTAAATATTTATTTTTTTAATGGTGTACAAAAAATGTACAGATAAAGAAATTGAAGACCTTTAAGAGAAATAGCTAATCTAACAAAAAGATGCTGTAGACTTGAGGTGCAATAAGACTGTAAAGGAGAAATGTGGTACTAAAAAGGAGATTGAGCATTTTGGGTGGTATGTACAACAGAGCCAATTATGCACATTACCTTTAAGTTATTTGTGCCCTCTGGAAAGAAATTCAAAGAATTGTGTACTTGTGAGAGGAGGTATGTTTCTCCACCAAAATCTCTGTTATTAGGGATTTTTTGGTGGTTATTTTAAATAACTATTCCCAAGTGTTCATTAGAAAGTGTGGTATTGCAGCTTACAATGGGTGTTGTTAGATTATATTTTCAGACATGGTTTTAAGCATTCTATGGATGATTGAGGGTGGTAATTGCTAAACAGAAAGTAATTTTTCCTGCCTTCTCTTAATTTTTAATTTTTTTTTGCTTCTCTGTTGTATTCTAGTAGGTCATAAAGTCTGAAATTTGCAGATTGTTACTTAAAGAAGCGCAAGGACAAAAATTATTTTTCAAAGCTGTATTTTCTTAGCAATTGTTCCTATAAATATTACAGAGGCATGTAGCACTATCCTTCTGGACACAGGCATAGTCAGTTATGGTACATGTAAGTTCGTAAAGGCAGAGATGCAGGACTAGAGAACAGAGCTACTGGAACTTGCCAGTTTAGCAGTACAAAAGGTCTGTAGTGCTCAGTCCCCTGCTTGGTTGCAGGCCAAACGTTTTTGCCCCGTGTATCTTCTGTGGAAGATCTGCATGATGTTGTTGTGGTGCTCACCAGTGTGCTGTGTAGGTGTGTACAGCCCTGTAATAGTGCCTCTGTTAAAAGGGATGTGGCAGACAGTAATTGTACATCAGTAAATGTCAGTCTCCCCGCTTGTCGTACCGCTGGCCAGTCGAGAATGTGTGCACCCAGCCTGGCTGCCCAGCGAGCACAGCTCAGTTCAGGTAGGCAAAAAGTAGCATGTAGGTTATACTTGCAGTCAAGGGGTGGGAGCTTTTACTTTGGTGGCTGCAGTGCTGTCAAGAAACTCCAGGCCTGTGCCTGTCCAAGCATGCACAGGCTGTCTAAAGGTAGCACAGAGGTAGGTCCAATTTAAACTCCCGCTCTAAGATCAAGTCTGCATCCAGTCTGCGGTTTTGGAGTTGATCCAACTCGGGTCTACTTGCTGGAATTCGTTACTGGATATCCTGGAAGAGAGGCAAGCCACAGGTTCTGATGTGTGTAAAAGGAGGAAAGGCTCAGAAAGGTAGGACAGCAAGAGTTTTGCAGCATGGATAACCCAAGCTTTGTTGTTAACATACTGCTTCAGATCAGGTTAGAGAAGTTCCCATTGATGTATATCTTGGGGGATCTGTCTGACGTTTTCTGTAACTAGTGATGACTTTTCTACCTTCCCTAATACAATACAGTGGCAAAGACCAGTTAAATTTGCTGCTGTGAAATGCTTCCTGTGAATTAATTTGAAATACCCCAGCTTTGCACAATGCAGTGATATTACATCCACTTTTACCTAGCTTTTTAGCAGGCTTACATGCCAGATATCTATTCTCAGAAGACTTCTATCCCAACTTTGATATTTTGGCTCAGTTACACAGATTTCTATGCCCTTCCTTTGACCCTCCAGCACGTCCAGACATGGTATTTCTGTGTGGGGTATCTGTATGTTAGGAAATTACCCCTATGGCTGTGCATAAGAGCATTCCATACTTTGCATCAGATGTGTGTTGGCTTGGACCGACGTGTGTAGGCCTTTCTCACATGGTATCTCTTTGTTATTTTCTTTATCTGTAACAGCATTGTGAATATTTTGGATGGATTTTATATGCTTATTAATGTGGTTGTTTCCTGGTTTTGAAATAAAAAAATATGAAATAAGTGTCTGATTTGGTTTTTACCTTTACCCTGTAGGCCTTTTGTTATTCCTTTATCACAAGGTGGGACTACCCCCTGAAATGTCACCAGCGTCTACCCTGCAACCTTTTTGGCTAGCTCAGCACTCTAAATTTGCTGTTTTATTCTAGTGGAAAGGACAATGCCTCTCAGCTTCCATGCAAATCATCTTTAATACCCTTTCTATTACTCCAATCCTCTTGTTTGCATGCAAATACTTTCCCAGTGTTTCTCAGTAACAAGGACAGGGATGTGGCTGGAGGTTATGAATCCTGCCCAGAGGATCCTCTTCTCCCCGTGGTCCTTCTGTGCCAGGAGGCAGAAGAGGACAACACCCTTTCCCCTGTAGCTAATGCTTTGCTCCCTGTCTGGTAAGCAGCCTTTATGTCCTCCTGAGATTGTGCCTGTGTGCACTCAGTAGTGGGTGTCTGAAAGGAGCAGTGTTGTGAAGAACCCCCTGCCCACAGAGCAGCCGGTCCCCAGGAGCTGATCCCACAGCTCAGGGACTGTGGCATTCTGTGGCCCACTATTGGGTCTATGGACTGCTCTCACCCATGGCTCTCTTGCCTAGGGAGTACTGGGCACCCACTTAATTCTCAGTCTCTCCTTTTCCTGTCCTACAGCTATCTAGCAAGTCCAAGGAACCTATGACTGTGTTTGATGGCTGGAAACTATAAGAACAGTTCATAAAAATAAATAAATAAAACATCCTTCAGAGGAAGAGGACTGTTTGAAGTGAGAGGAAGGAAAATATGACGACCCAGAGTACCTTAGAGCAGGAATCTGGCTAATATAACTCCAGAGTCAGCAGTCTGCAATGAGGAAACAGTAGGGAATAAATGTAAAGTCTGAAAAAGCTCATCATAACAGAGATCCAATACAGACTCTTTGAAACCTGACGTTACTGGCTGCTGCATGTTGCTAGCTTGAGCCTGTGTTTTGCTAAGTTTGGTATGCAACCAGCCTTGGAGCTGGGGAGTGCTCTGGGCTAATCTGTCTAGGATTGTTTTTCAATTCTAGCAGAGCTGAAAAAATAAAGCCCAGCCATCCAAGCTCTTACGCATATCTAGCTCAAACTTAACTCTTAACATTGCAGTTTTCTTTCTCAAAATGGGAAGCAGAGACCAAAATTATCTGGGGCTGAAGCATGTGATTCACTGAGCCCTAAATGAATGTTTTGTGTAGTTTTTGTGATAAATGAGGCTTTGGTTTAGATCTGATTTCTGAAAACTGCAAGGAAGCTTCAAAAGGCGAACCTGTTTGCAATTAAATTGTTTCAATGCATGAGGATGGATTGTTTTTGGTTGAAACTGTTCATCATATCCAAGCGAGCATGTAGGCAATTCCCGTGGCCACCACAGACCCCATTAAAAATGAGTCACTGGAGAACACTTCTAGGAGTGAAACTACTGCTGAGAGGATAGGAGAAGGCCCCCAAGGGTCACAGGTGATACCAGCCTCGTCAAAGGTTTCAGTGCTGTTTTACAGTCTAGAACATGATAGTGTCACAGCATCACTGCCAGCATTTGTCACTTGTTTTTGCTGTTTCTATTGAGTGTATTTGTGTACCAGGCAAGAATAGCAGCTTATTTCTGTGAGAAGAAATGTGCAAAAAAACACCCAAATGAAAACAACAGCCACATTTTTTTGGAAGTGTGTTTCACTGCTGCATGCCCAGTGCACAAATCTTAATATTTGATTTTGTGCTCTCATTTGAGTTGCAGACATTTCAGTAGCTGGGACTGCTTCTCACTTGGGAAGGTATCTAGATGGGTGAGAACTCAAGCAGGACTGCAGTCTTACTTCCAAGCAAGGCAGCTAAGCCCTTCTTTGAGGGCTACTCCAAGAAGGAACATTTGCTAGTTTGGTGGTGGACTGTGCCATGGTTGGTTTCATTTGAGAGGAAGGAAGGTGTGGACACACTGTTAATGCCATTGTGATGGGCCATGGTGTAGCAGTAGCAGGAGGTGTCTCACTACAACCTTTTCTCCTGCTGTACACACGAGAAAGGTCCTGAGAGAAGGTAAATCAAACATGCATTTTGCTGCACAGAAAATTTACCTGTCTTTGGCTGTTTTTCAGGCTTTCTACAGACAAGACCAAGGACACAGTTCTAATGTTTTCTGCGCTTTTAGAAGGACTCTTTGAAGACGTGTGAGATGCTTACTGGAAAATCTGGGGTACGTGGCTCTGGTCTGTCACTTACACTTTAGCCTGGCTCTGTCCTTACAGTGTAAGTTACCAGACAAGAGACATTTGTCTTCATAGGATGATGCTGGGAAAGACAGCACTCAGACTGTCTTAGACGATGAAAGAAAAAGATTATGCTTCTTAAAATATATATTGCTATGACAATTTAATTGCTGTTACTTGAAAGTATGCCATTTCTAGTGGAGACAGGCTACGTAACTTCTAAAATAATGCACTTGCTGTGACAAATTTTGTTTCTATGCTATACCTCATGAAATTACACAGTGTTTACAAGAACTGTCTCTTCCTTTTCCACAAGATACAGCTTCAGCATGCCTGACAGACGTATGACTGACCTGCTAAGTCAGTTTTCTGCTTATGTTGCACAGCAGTTTTCTGTGTAGCAAACGGGCACATAGGTTTATATAAGGCAGCCATATCAGTGCACCAGTCACTGTGGCATGCAGTGTGGGACTACTGAAGATCGTGTACTGAACCAGTAACTGGTCATCCATGCAGTGATCAACCTGATCAAATAGCACTCAGTCATTCATTTCTGGTTTCTGTTTCATCCTGATTTTTAGTCTTCTCCATCATGAACAAATTTGCCTTCCCTCAACAAATTTGCATCTCTGTCAAAATCAAACTCAGGCATTTACTGCTTTGTTCCTGTCACCAATTGCTATTGTCACCCAGACTACAAATTATCTTGGGTTTAACTTTTTTCTTTAAATTCTTTGGGGTCTGGACTAGCTTTGTTGCGCCTTTGGTTTGCTTATTTTTTTTGGAGTTCTCTCTCTGGTGTATATCAAAGCTCACAGTGACAGTCCTACTCTCATAACTCGAATTTGAGTCTAGTCTGTGACACAAATCTATGACCGAAAGAGTTCTCAAGGTTTAGGACAGAACAACAAGAATAATTTTCCACTGAGGAAGGCATAAAAATGCAGAACCAGGGGAGGATGAAAGCTGGGCTCAGTGGTGAAGGTGTGGAGGGACAGGGACACAGCAGTGTAGCAGGAGAAATTTATGATGTATGGAAGTGCCCGTATGTGTCTGAAACAGTGAAACAGTGCAGACTATGAGTATGTAGTGAAGCAATCAGTAAAAAGAGAATGGTGGGCTGCTGACCTCCAAGGACAGAATCCTTCTATCCAAGGATAGAATGGTTTGGGTTGGAAGGTACCTTAAAGACCACCCAGATCCAGCCCTCCTGCTATGGGCAGGGACACCTTTTACTAGACCAGGTTTCTCAAAGCCCCATTTAACCCGGCCTTGAACACCTCCAGGGATGGGGCAGCCAGAACTCCTCTGGGCAACCTGTTCCAGTGCTTCACCATTCTCACAATAAAGAATTTCTTCCATATATCTAGCCTAAACTTCCCCTCTTTCAGTCTGAAGACATTCCCCATCACTTCAGTGCCTGATTCTATCACTACAGTTTCTGATGAAGGGTCCCTCTCCATCTTCCTTCCCCTTCAGATACTGGAAGGCTGCTATGAGGTCTCCACTCAACCTTCTAAACAAGGAATGAGATGCAAGCTAAGAAGTCCCCAAGATGTGGAAGGAGATGAGGCATTCATAAGTGTGAAAAGGTGGAACAGGGCCTGAGAGGAATATGAACTTTGACAGAAGCAAGCAGAGACCGAGGAAGAGAAAGACTGAAGACAATGTATGGTAGAAAGGTGACAGCCACAGCACCAAGGTAGGGGCCCTTCAGCTGCATGCAAAATAAAATGAAGCCCAATAGGACTCCAGTAGCTTATGACTCCCAGGCAAGGTGTCATCAGTTCTTCAGGGAAAGAGAAATAGAGGTGTCACCTCCACCATGCATGTCCATGAGTATCTTTGCAGCTGAAACAAACAGCTGTGTCACGGTCACAGAATTATTTACAGTAGAACCTCACCTCTTGGTCCACAAATATTGGGTTCTGCTTGCTTGAAAGACAGCACTAAAAATGCCTCTTAAGAGCCACAGGCTGGGAAAACTGATGGGCATGCA
Organism: Margarornis squamiger; assembly: GCA_035222235.1. Taxonomy (NCBI): domain Eukaryota; kingdom Metazoa; phylum Chordata; class Aves; order Passeriformes; family Furnariidae; genus Margarornis; species Margarornis squamiger. The sequence goes on from JAWWTY010000001.1 coordinate 29,602,788, forward strand.
AGATACAACTGGCTCAGCTAGACTAAAGTTATCAGAGTGGCATATCAGAAGCAGCCTTGCCAGAAACACAAAGCAGAGGTGCCTTCCTACCTGTGTTAGGTAATACAAGACAGGGTTCTGACAAACAGAACTGGCCAAGGCCAATGTCAGCAAAGCCCAGTGTGGGCAGACAGCACCATTGCACCAAAACCTGCAGGGGCTTGTCCGGCTCAGAAAAACTATCAGTGCACAAGTGTTGAGAGAAATAATTTCCGGCTTCCTCCTTTCACGCCAGAGACAAAACTTTAGGAGAGTGAGGGAGCAGCATCACACCACCTTTATGCTCTGCCTGTTTTCTCATTCTGATGCAAGAGTATCGTTCACGCTGGTCAGACATAGCTGATAGGTAATGGTGTATGTTGTAATGCTCTGGTCACACACACAAAACAAAAAGGTAAAAAGCATCATATTAGTGTAAATCTGTGGTGTTTCCAAGCACATAATTTAGAGCAATTTTATTCTGTGAGAGCAAGGAAATGCAGAGCACATGGGAAACATTAAAGCAATGATGCACACTGGACGTTCAGCTACTGCGTGTATTTGCTTGTGCAGTGCCCTGATGTGAAGGAGGGTGCAGAGGCATAACACAGATTGTGGTTCTTCATCTCCTTATCTCACCTGATGTGGAAGGGAAAGACTGTGAAAGAGGGACACAAAGGAAAGGAGTTGTACTGTCCTTGGTATGAGAGCCAATGACTGCAGGACATGCCAGGTGAGTGGAAGACCTGTGAGCCAAAGGGATTGTACTTCCCCTGCTCCCAGACACTTTGAACCAGCTGCTTCCAGGAGGGTACTGGAGCACAGCCATGCTGACCACATATGTGATGTTTGATCTGTGCATGTGAGCACTTTGGTTGCATGCACACACAATATGCTTCGTTCTTGCTGGTAGTGTAATGAAAATGTACAAGGTGTCCACACACCCAGCCATGCCTAAAGAGGCCTTCTGAGAGCCCTGATCACAGCTTGCAGATCTGCATCCTCCTTTCTCCTGCAGGGAAAAGTAAGGCAAAAGCTGAATCACTTTACATAACCATACAACCATGCACCCAAGCCCAGCTTTGCAACCCTCTTTGTGTGTGTCTCTGTGGCAAAGGATCCACAAAATTCCTGCTGAGCCTGTAGTTTGCCTCTGATGTACATGGTGACTTGCAGGAAGAGCTCAATGCAGTGCAGTGCAAAGCTCTCTTCAAGCAGCAGCCAGAGACTTGAGATTGTGTGTTTCCATGAGGAAGGCTCTATTACTAGAGTTGAAAAGACTGCATACTCCTTGCTAACACTGTCTTAGGTTATTTGTCTACATCAGTGGCCCAGCTACCACAAAAAGGGGGCCAAAACAGCACTGTGAGTGTGGTAGAGACTTTCTTTCCATTCAGCAGAAGCATTTCTCCAACCCCACTAGCACTACCTCTCTCTGAACATGATGCATGCTCCTTGGCACCAAGCTAGAATTTTGCTCTTTTGCTCTTCCAGTTCTCATTGGCTCTTCTTGTCCCTCACAGGCTCTCTGATATATCTATCTCTGAATCTACTTCTGCATGCCCAGAACTAGGGATCAATACACTTCTGGGTGATCACTGCCCACTAGCACCAGGCTGACATCTCTTAGCCTTAGGAAGGGCAGAGATGGGTAAACTGAAAGTCTGAATGGAGACAGGCTCACATTACCTGGCCATCTCTGGGTTCTCTCTTGTACCTCAACACTTTCCTTGTGCCCCTGAACTCGCTTCATCCTTCTTACTACTATATGACATTTTCCCACTGCTTCCCAATACCCTCATTTCTGCTGTAACTCTTTCTGCCTCATGTCACGTGTTGCAGGGTCTGCCTGTATGCAGAGCTGAGGATGACCTGGTGTTACACTCCTCCAGAATTTTGGGATGTTCTCTACATTTTCCCTGATGTTTCAGCTTTTTTCTCCTGCCCTTCCTCACTTCTCTGCTTCCTCATCACCCCTTAAAGAGCCATTCTTTAAGCCATGCTTCATGTTGCTCTTCCTTCCCCTGCCTCAGGTTTTCTTCAAGATGTACAGACGAGTGGACAATATTTTGGGGGGGCCGACAGTGTGAAGGTTTGAGGCACATTATCCTGGGCAATAACTAAAATTGCATTAATCCCATCCCAAACTCTGCAGAACACAGGGATCCTGCTGATTTTAAACCCAAGCCAAAGCCTAGTCTCGTAGGGACCATGGCCCAGTGGATGCTCCCACTGCCATCATTGCATACTTCAAGTGTTGCCTAGTTCAGGGTCATGGTGTGGTGGCTTCTGTTATGTTGGATAATTAAATGCCTGGCAGGGATGCTGGCAGGCCTGCCATTGGAAGCAGAGGTTTGTGCTGTGCTGACCCCACAGCTCATGGCGTGTTTGTGCCACCCAGGTAGTCCTGCAGCTTGTTGTGCACTGCTCCATTAAAGACCCCAAGTCTGGGGCTAGAAGAAACCCAAAGGATTCTGCTCACTGTGGTAAGTCCAGGAAACTTTTGCTACATGCCTCTTCTGCAGAAGGTGTTTCTTTACCAGGAAGAAAGGATACCACAACCTTATTAAAAGAAAGTCTTTCCTCCTTTTGTTCATGCTGAGATTTCCACAGGCTACCAGCCTCCCACTCCCTCTGTTGTCTTCCCAATGAACTAACATTACATCCCCAAAACTGATTACCTCTGGGCCATGAATTGCTTCCTTTCTCCTGAGGTCTCTCATTCCTGCTACAGCAGTGTCCTGAGGGAAACAAACTACTAAGTGCAGCCTCACTGGAGGATGCTGACTATGTGTTACCCTGTCTGGCATGGAAACATGCCTGGTTATGTGGCAACACGTTAGCAGCATGTGTTTCTCAGGTGCCTCATACTTGCAAATAGTCCATATATATAAATACATGTGGTTTGACATCCACTCCCACCCCAACAATTCTCCTTGCAAAGCTTAGATTCATCTGCATTGTAGTTATCAGTAAAAAATTTTTAGGGCAGCTGATAACTCATAGAGGTAAATCTTGACATGCCAAAGCAGAGGATACTCTGAAACATGAATGCCATGCTACCACACCACAAACACTCAACCCCTTGCTTGCCCCCCAAGCCCTCAAATGCCAAACCACAACACAAAACAAGACTGTAGAGCTCAGCAGCAATTCTGTGGCTCCTGGCGTGCACCTGAGACAGAGCTACAGGCATCAGAGATCGACTGACTTTTCAGCAGAGTTGACAGTCTTGCCCCTGACTGCCCTGCAGAGTTAACACACCTCATGTGGGAATGAGACCCATTAACAACACTGTTTATTAAGATTCATTAATGATGTGACTGATGTCCCAATAAAGCCTGCTGAAGGATCACCCAACATAACCAACACTGATGAGGCAGAGGACCAGACCTAGCTTGGCCCTCCAGCTCATCTCTGTTCCTGAGTGGGCTGGTACACAGGTGAGATGGTTGTGAATAACTGGCAGAGCTGAAATGACATACAACCTTATTTACTTTCATCAAAACCCCATCTCACCTTGTGCCTGCCAGGTCATCCCTTTCCACCTGTCCTCACCTGCTTTGTAGGAAGGGCAACTTGAGTGGAACTGGCAGTGGGAACGCCTTCAGACAAGACAGATCTCCCCCTGTGTGTAAACAGAGATTAGATCCACAGATTACTGAGAAGGAGAGAGGATGAGATCCTCCAGTTCAGGTTTGATACTCGCTTGGCAGTGAGAAGTTGTGTTCTATAACACTTCTGTGCCTGCTGCGCTTCTCTGGGGCTTCTCTTTCCTCCTCATCCCCTTATTTTGCAGGGCATACAAAAGACAGTGCAACCTTCTTCATGTAATCTCACCATAACTGTGCCCAATACTGCCTTTAGCTCTAAGACAAAGGCTTTCTGCAAGGACAGTCTGGCGTTTCTGCTGCAGCAAGGAGTGGTCAGTGCTGCACAATAACTGGCCCTTTTCTGAGCACATGTGCTGCCTCAGTTTTGCCCATTCAAGAAAACAAGATAATAGAGACCTTTGTGAAGTGCTTGCATGTCTGCAAAATAGTATTGCTGTTGCTTGAATTTAATATACCTCAGCTGGCAAACATGCATTTATTTTGCCCATCTTTTTCTTTTTTTTTTTTTTCCTTTTTCTCCCCGCCATGCTGTGCTTTCTAGACATCTCCTTTTGAATACTTATCTTTGGGATTCTTTCTCCTCAGGTGCATGACCAGCTCCCATCTTTTCTTTTTCCTCGCTGCCCAAGCAAGATAGGTTCCTTTTACATTATTTCTTTGTTCTCTGTGGTATTTGCAACACCCTCCCAGGCTTGTATCACCTGTGAATTCCATTCCTCCCGGTTGTGTTTTCCCTGTCTTTTCAGCACCTAGAATGACGAAGCCTTTTGTGCTGCAGTTGCTGCAATTGAACCTGATACTTGAAAGGAGGAGAAAAGGCTGGAATAAACTGCTCTGATGATTCATCCCCGGGGCTGAGAGATTTGCTCCTTTGATACCAGCCCCTTGATCAGAGCTCTGCTATGTTATCTCTGTCTGGGGAGACTTAATTCCTGGCACATTTGGGCTAGTGGAATCCCAGATACCAGGGCCAGTGACTGGAAAAGGAGCACACTACATTCTTCTTCCTGTCTTGATATGTCAAAGTCTTCAAGGTTTGATATTCCAGGGCCTATAACCCCCTTAAGGCAGACTTTGTCTGCATTTAATGCAACTGAGAAACCTCTAACTTTCTTCCCCCTGCCAAAATCCATCACCTGCTCTCTCTCTAACTTATACCTTTGCAGAGGTGTCCCAATATATTCTTTATTCCTTGTCCTCTGGGCAGATTGCCTTTCCAGCTCATCCTCTAGTTGTGTGCCACATACTCTCAACATATTGAAGACCCTTTCACCATTCCTCTATGAGACTGTGCACTGGTCATTAAGCAAGATGGGTGAAAACCATGAAATGAACATGCAAAGCATAGCTTGAGCTTAGTCTTCCTCAAATGTCTTGGCCAAAAGCCTAATGTGAGTGCAATGTATTCCCAGGTATTGACAGCTGAACTGGAAGAGGAGCCATGGAGACCTGCAGATTGGCAAACTGGGCTTAAGTGGGAATTCTTTGGAAAATTTGCCTGGGAACAACTTGGAGGAATGTCACACAGGGATCGCATCTCTGTAGGTGGGTTTTCCAATAGTGGGAAAGTATTTTCTCTCTATTACACATTTAGATTAAGATGCCGTGCATTGTGCAAAATACTTAAACCTAATTTGAGATTTCAAGACTTCAGACAGCTTGGTGCCATGGCAATAACCACCATCAAAAATCCTCATAGATTTAATTAAAGAGAAGGGGAAACAGTTCAAGTACTAAAAAAAAATGTAAGCATTAGAAAAACCCTCATCCCTTTTCTTTTTAGGGAGAAAATTTACCATGGATAACATTAACAACAGTTAAGATCCATTATTCTAGGGGGGATAGACATGGTAGACCTGGAACACAACCTTGCAAACTTATTTCTTCAAAGCAAAAACATGTATGGAACAAGCAGGAAAGTCCACCTTCCATTTCTAATACTAGACTCTCACACCTTTTTCCTGATGGCACACACATGGTATGCACAGAGAGTTTGGGAAGTGGAAAACACACAGCAGCATTAGGCTGGCCATATAGCCAGAGAACTTGCTGTGGCCAGTAGCCACAGATGCTTCTTAAACTTGAAGACAAGAGACAGAAGGTAGACCGAAAAAGATTTGTGGAGGATGTGTGAGAGCAGAGGAGCCTACTACATTTCAAGAGATGTTGGAATGAGACTAAAAGTGGTAGACATGGCGTTTTTGTCCAGGCCGTCTCTTCTGTCTACACTGATCACGTATTTTTTTAGTAAATTGGGAAGTGAAATTCTGGGGATGAGACCCAGGAGACTGTGGCAGTGCTGGCAACACTGGCAGAGTTAATTTCTTTCAATTTAATCTTCTTCTTGGCATCATGGTCAAACCACACTTCTCTTAGAGGGCCTTATTATGTGAAGGATGTCAGGAAGGATATATGAGCAGAAAAATCCATCTCAGGATAGGGATCAACAGCTTATCCTAAACTGCTTTGTTGGAAACTAAGCTCATTCATTTCTCGGCCCTTACATTTTTTTCACTACACAGATTTAAAAAAAAAAAAAGAAAAAGAGGGGACAGAGGGAGAGGATTTAAATATAGATGTATACATATATGGGTGTGACACAGATTTTCATTTTTACCTTTCACTGATTTTACTGAAAAATTTTGCACAGCAAAATAATTTGAGTTTTTACTACTCTGAGTAATTTAAGAGAAGGGGCCTCTGCAGACTGTTCCCTTCCTTCATTAACCAAAAACATGTGAAGTTGTCTCCTAAATTACATTTACAGAAGGAAAAAATGAAGGCAGCTAGGAAATACTTAGGAATGTTATTTAAGGTTTGCAGACCTCCTAGACCCTCCCCCAGTCTTTTATAGGTAGGTGTTACCATAGCTCTCCTTATATCTTTCAGCCCTGAGGGGTTTTAACTTACTTTTTTGTGGCTCTGGATGGCTGCTATGTACAGTGAAGTACCAGTTCTGACCAGCTTTAGGCCCAGCATAACAGAAGAAGAGAAAGGAATTCCTTTTTCTTTGTCATCACCCGTCTGAAAACTTGGTTATATCCCCTCACTGGGAATTAATTTTACTTCTTTCAGAATTTTTCAGACCAGCACGACACACCTAAAAGAACCAAAAAGTAGCAGCATATTTATGATTTTTTTTTTGAATAATTTCTCCTTTCTGCTGCCTGTCCTCAGTTCAGTAAGGCCATATGTGTTAGGGGGGGGAAAACTTCCTTTTCTGGTGCAGATTCATTAACAGTATTTAGAAAGAGGACAAGGTCATTATGACACCAGGCAAACACAGGGATCTGACTAGATTACAGCACAGTCTCACAGAAAGCAAAGAAAAAAATGTAGAAAATCATCAGTCACCAAAAAAGAAAAGTCTTTGTAGAAAAATATGGTGCTTTAAGAGAATGAAATTCAAGTTCAAGTCCAATTAAAGAGTTAACATGCTGAACCCCTACAAATGTTTAAATAAAGCAGAACATCTGTTTAAGCTTCAAAGAAAGGAGAAATCCTATAAAACAATGCTGTCAAAGCCTTTTTCTTAAGACAACTGCAATAACTATCTTTGAATAATTAACCAAAACCACATTCAGCAAGTTCAAGGGCTGAAAAGCATCCTGTTTTAAAATGCCAAGTTGGACAGAATAAAATACTTGTTTTCCAATATTACTATTTGCAGAAAGAGACTGTATGGCCCAAAAAGACTGTGGGGGGTTGCCAGATTCTCACCTGTAGCACAGGTCCCTCTGGGGAGACGTGTTCCTCATGCACCCCCTGAGCGGGGTCTGGTGAGGCCAAGTCTCCAACAAACCTGGTGTTTTCCTGGTATAGTGGTAGCAACAAGGACTTCTAAACTGGTGCAGCCCAAACTGCCACAGCTCTGCCAGCCAAAATGAATGCAGGTGTAGTGATACTTCTCTTGGTGCATCCACTGCATCTTCACTCAAGAGGCTGTGGGGCAGAGCTACACCAAAAAGTGGTGATCCACAAGGGCTCACACTGTGACTGAACGTGTAAGTCTACGCAGGATGCTGTCAGCTTTAACTTTCAGTTCTTGCTTTATTATGCCCATGCTGTACATGTCAAACCTTGTTTGCATGTTAGCTGTCATGGGACGCTGCCAGATCGCAGATGTCTCAGAACCAGGTCCATCCAGTATCTTTGTTCAGATCTGAGCTTTTCCATTTAACCCTCTCCGACTCCTATTTTGGGAGAAACTAATATCACAGAGGGACCTGCTCTGCAGGCTCACCTGGCAATTGACAGGCTACTGTTTCATTGCTGTGACTGTTGCAGAGCTCGGTGCCATCTCACTAAAAGCAAAGGAGTTCACTGTTAATGAAAGATCATGGTACAAACATGCCTGTGGAGAATTTACCCTCTTTTTAAGTGGAGTGCATATTAGCTTCATGGTACGGAAGAGTGAACAAAGGCTGTTTAAGAAAGCCCTCTGAGCCAAGAGCATGAGCCTGGCAATGGTTTTGTGGAGATCATTGCCAGATGATAGTGAGTGTTTGGTCCCAGTCTGGAACAAAACAGTACCAAACCAACGAGGAACTGGCTTGGTTTGATGCCAAGCCACATCTCTGTTACATGAGGTGGCATTGCTCTGAAACCCAGGGGTGAGGCCCTGAGGTTCCTTCAGCTCCTCTGCCCCTCAGTCCCCCTCCTGCCCCCAGGGAGGTGACTCCCTCTGTGCTGCTCCACTCACTAGTCCAGTCGGGCAGGTGGCTCTGCTCCCAGGAGCAGCACCACCCTCCTCCCCAGCTTCTGCCCAGAGGGACTTTGTAGTGCAAGTGACTAAGCTGGTTTATTATGGCCTCTGGGCATGTTGTAGGAAAGATCCCAGACACCTTAAGAAGTAGCTGAAATCAATAAGATTAAGTGTGAAGTGCTCAACCAGTGAAACTCCCAAAAAGTGCAAAGACACCCACTCCCACCCATGCCAGCACCCACCATGTTTTCTGCCAGGTCTTCAGATTCAACAATCCTAGAAGAGATGCTGATATCCTCCAGGTCTGCTACCTTGTTTTCATATTTTAACTGCACCTAAGGCCATGAAAACTTGAACACCAACTTACGGTACAGCTCATGTCATTGGTGTCTCTTCCTTTGGTTAATCAGCTAGGGCCTGAGGGCAGATATGAGGGACAGGGATCTGAGCTCTTGTGGCACTGCAGCTCTGACACGTGGAATGATTCAGAAGGGAGGCATGAGCCAAAACCACCTTGTAGAGGCTGTGGCAGCATAATCAACATATTCAGGATGTTCTTGGGTTTCTACTGAGGCAGATGTGCTCAAAAGCACTTTTTTGCTTTTTCAGGTAAAATTAATATATAAAACTGCAGTTCTTGTGCAGAGATATGTCAGTCCCTGCAGTATGTAGTCATAAAAAAGTGTATCAATACTGAGTATAAAGTTAAAGAGACTCCAGTCTGCAACTCATGGGAAAGTAGATGGCCCCAAGGCAGCAGAATCATGCTGTGATGTGGTAAGTGAGTTGAATAGTCTGCCATCGATGGCTTACAAGCAGCTGCATTCATTTTCAGGTTCACCCACTGCCCAGTCCTGCAGTTCCTCTTGGTCTCCCGCGTAGGGATGTCAGAATGTTCCCAAGTTGCCCCCTCTCTACAGACAGGGAAGCTGGGACTAGTAATCTGTCACAGAGCACAGAGCAGCAGCAGAAGTCCTGGTAGAAGTGGTGTTCTACATACTTTTAGACTGATCTAAATTCTACTTCCTATTTCTCTTGTTTAACCCCACCTGTCTGTATCTTTTCCCTGCTGACACTTGAACATTCTCACAGCAAACAGGTGTCCCTCTCTGGCCTGCTGGCAGGTACTGTGGTGTTAGTACAGGCTTGGGATCAAAGCAGCAACAAGCACCTGTGAGTAATAAGGGACAGAGGTGTGCAAGGACTATGCAGGTTAAATAAATTTACACTTCTGTGGATCAGCACCCTCAGCTCTGAGCTTCAGTCATGAAGCATGCACATGTACTGGTGCCAAGGCAGGGCTGGTTCTAGCAAGAAATATTTTAATTAACTCTGGGACTTCTCTTTGTGCATTGAGAAATACAGACATTAGCGAGAGATTTACAGTATCTTTTGAGAGTAAACTGCTGAATTCTGTGACTCACTTACCTCTAGTTATTTAATGTACAGCTCTGAAGGTGCCTGTCCGTCCCCCTTGGGTAGAGCATATGTCAACAAGCATCAGCTAAGCCTGTCTTAAAGGAAACTGTTCATCTCCTTTACCCCAACCAACCTGTAATGCCCTGGCAAAGGCCACAGCCAAGACCACACAAAGGAAAGGACGTGCCTTTGAAAGGACGTGCCTTTGCAAGGCCCATGGCAAGCAAAATCTTTTAGCTGTGGACCTTACATGCAGTAGATCTTTTCCTACCTCCACACTGAAAATGACTCTTCTGATTGTCCCCCCTTAGACCAGCCAGCTGAGATTTCTGAGCCTGCTCTGCAAAATGAGATCTGGTGCTGGATGTGACTTGCCCAGTGTTTCTGAGTTTGCTCTGGCAAAGGCATGTTGAAGACGGGCCAGACACATTTTCAGCTGGCTCCCTCAAATGCCTGCGTGAAGGAAATTCCTCCTCAGTTAAAAAAAACCAACCAAACAAAACAAAACAAAACAAAAAAACAAAACAAACAAAAAACCAAAACCAAAAACAAAAACCCAGAAGGTTCTAGCCCCCAGGTCTAATTCTTACTTGTTTCCCTCATTTCATCTCTGATATCTGCACCCAGAGTGTGGGAAGTGCTGCCAGGTCAGTAGGGTGTGTGCATGTGTGTCTTGGGGGGTGTCATTGTGACACAAGTCACGAAGTAAAAGTCTCAGAACCCTCCCCATAACTTGAGGCCAGGGCCTGGGTTTGCCCGGCATGGTACCGAGCAGCTCAGCACCAGTTACCTCCTGTCCACTGCCACGTGGAGGGGATTGGTTGGGATTTGTTCTCTGAATGCAGTGAACAGCTGTCTTCTGCAGGACATCTGCGCTCATGGGATATTGAGACAAGGCAATTTCAGCAGAGCCCAAAGGACCAAGCAGGAGGAGTTTTCCTGGGCCTTTGGACCAGACCCTGCTCAGGTGAGACTGAGGAACCTGCAGAATGGGAAGAATTCAGAGAGGACATATTTCAGTCCTGATGCCATGTGCTACTTTCCCTCCCCCCTGCCCTGTCCCCACCCCACCGATCGGCTTGTTTAACATGACAAAGAGCCTGGAGGAGCGGGCGATGGTGAATATTGCAGTCCCAGGCAGGGAATGGCATGCTATAAAGGTGACTGCCTGTCTGCGCTTCGGGGCTACCTCAGCTCGCCGGTGAGACCTGTCCCCGCAGTGAAGGTGGCATCTGTCAGACGGCGGGGGACCCACCCCTCCATCTGCTCCCCATGTGCGCACACCTGGCTCTGCCGCCCTACCAGGCGTACCCCAGCGGGACGGGCATGGGCTACCTGGAGTTTTACTGGAATTCGGCGGGGGAGGCAGGACATGCTCCCACATCGGCCGGGCCGGCGGGACCTGCCCCGGCCAGGCAGTCTCCGGAGGCAGGGGGGAAGAGGCACACAGCAGGTAAGGAATTTCAGCCTAGTCCTGGAGCTGGTCCCCAGGATACCTCCGGTCCTAGGTGAGCCATTCACTAAAGACCTTGAGCAACTTTTTCTCTCTCTCTGCCCTGGTTTCCTAAAGTGTGAGCTAGGCACAGTGCGATGTGGTGGGCAAGGAGGATGGGCGACCTTGGGCAGCCACACTGCCTTTCCATGCCACTTTGGCGACTGTGGACCAGTTTCCTACATGTCAGCAGAGCCTGCAGGAGTCGAGGCACTGGCAGGTCTGCTCCAGGCTGAAGGGCAGTGTGACAGCATAGTCTCATGGAAGTTCATGGTTCTTGGGACAAGAATGTCTGAGTCTCCTTTCAGTCAAATGCTGTCATGTGTGCTACAGAGAGAAAGAAATCCTGAAGGTACTCCTTGTGGCATCCCTTATCCTCTTACCAACTCCTTGCACCTTTCATGTGGTTATTAAATTTGAGCCAAGGCCTTTAGTTCTACAGTGTCTTGCTATGGTTCCTGTCTAACAGGAGATTTTCCTGTTTTCCAAGCCTGCATTCCCATCATACTCATTTCCTACCTATAAGGTTTTTACTCCACAGCCTGCAGGAGCCAAGCATCCTGTGATCCTGCACAAAATTTTACCTTCCCATGCAGCCGAGTCCCAGATTTTCAGCTTCCTAAGGCTCTGTGGTCCAGCCCGATGCACATAAGGGCTCTTGCACCTCTTCTGTTGACAGCCTCTTTCCCCTCGTAGGCAGAATCCCTTTGTAGTCCTCATGGCCCTGCTCCCCAGCACCAGAAACCTGTCCCACTACACACCTGGCTGTCCATGCAGCCTGTGCTGTGGGTGGTGTAATCTCTCAGGGACAGAGAATGGCCAAGAGCAGGCAAGCCTAGAGTGGCAGGCACTACAGAGACAGGCGTGCCTCTGCAAGGAGCATAACAAGGGAAACAATCCCACAGATGTGGCCACCTTTCTGAGGTCCACAGCACCCCAAGGCTTTGGAGTGTTTGCCTAGTAGGCTCTCAGATTAGGACAGAAGTAGGAAAGGTTTGGTAGAGTTGATGGGAAGCCCATTCCTCGGGGGATGTCAGTACTTTGCACTGGACATACCTTTGAGAGGTTGAGGAGGTTGTCCCAGTGGGCTTCAGTGTCACAGCTCTCAGGGTGGCTGGGAAGGAGGTTGGGAGATACTGGTTGGGCTCAGCAGCTGGAATGTCTGTACTGAAATGGTGCTGCCCCATTCACTGTACCCCCTCTCTCCTGAAATGTCAGTAGAAGGAGAGGGGATGGACCATGCAGAAGGGTTTGCAAAGGAGTAGCTGGAGGAAGGAGGGATGGGCAGATTTATCATTGCAGTTATGGGGAATAGGGCTATCTGACATCACAGCCCTTCAGTCAGGGCTGGCCTGAGGAGGTCTCAGTGTCAGACTCCAGTAAACAGGCATCTGACAGAAAGGTGCTGGCATAATCCCTCTTGTTAGCATTTTCTTATTCCTTCAGCATGAATGACTTTGCATCTTGGCAGCTTTCATCTGCACTAGTAGCCCAGATTGATCAGGAAGGTTTTTCTTTAGATCTTTATCTCAACTTTGTCATTAGCAGAGACCCCTTAAGACATGTACCAGAACAAATGAGAAGAGGCTTGGATGCCTTCCTCTTTACTCTTGAATTTTGTCCCCCACGTCCCTGGTACAGGATTAATGGCTTTTCTCACCTGTACCACACATCGTTTCTTGTCTCCCTTCCCACTTCCATGTCCAGTTTCTCTCCTTCATTCCTCTTTTGCCAAAAGCCCCCCTTAGCCAAATAGGAACCTTCATTTATACATGCGTTTTCAGCAGTGGCATGGTCTGTGATGGGAGATGCAGGCAAACAGAGAGAGCCTGACTGATGCTCTACACATGCCACCCCATCATTGTAAGCATCAGCTCCTCTGCCTCACCACACACCCCGGTGGGAGGTTGCTTTGCTACTGTCTATCAATTCCCTTGATATTGCTGGCCAGGCAGTTTTGGGGAGCCCAGTCACCAACACAAAGCTGTATTTGTAGTCATGACCAGGTCTCTTTACACCACATCGAGTCTGAAATACTACTGAAGCCTTTTGGAGGAGGATAGTAACACTGCAAACCAGTGTGCACCACTCTTCCCTCCTAGCCCTGAATTTTCTGCCAGGTGAAATGGAGCCACAAGCATCCCAGAGGGGATTGAGCTGGGAAGTTGTTCATTGTTATGTCTTGTATACCTTTTCTCATTGTCTTTTTATTTATAGAAGTATCCCCAGCTTCGTCCAGTTCTGGGAATTTCAGCCAATTCACACCAGATTCAGCCACCAGTCCACACTCATCATCCTCATCCCCACAGCCTACAGCTAAGTCTCAGAAAGGCAGAGAATATGGTGTGGAAGGGATAAGGAAGACCAAGAGCCGTACAGCTTTCTCCAAGGAGCAGCTGCAAACCCTGCACCAGCGGTTCCAGAGCCAGAAGTACCTCAGCCCCCAGCAGATCCGGGAGCTGGCTGTTGCCCTGGGGCTCACCTACAAGCAGGTGAACACAGAGACTTTGATCCATGGTATATCTGCCTCACAGTGGCTGCGTGGTCTCATACAGCAGCGACAGGATGGAAAGATGAGTCACAAGCAGAGTAGATGCAAAGGTGCCAGCTAACAGTTGCTGTCCTGCTTATTCATGCCCAGAGATCAGAAGTACTTTTGTGATAGGAGAGGCAGTGGCACCTCATTTGGCCCTCCCCAGTCAGGGGTCAGTTAAGGGTTCTCTTGCCAATTCTTGCAGTAGAATTGCAAACCCAGTGATGAATATGTTTTTTGCTGCAAACCCTGGGCTTGACAGCACTTCACAGCTTTTTCCATGCACTGTGAACTTCACAGAAACCCTGGCATGCACCAATTCTCTGAATCATGGGGCTGCAACATGCTGAAAATGCTGAAAGCTATTGCTAGTGTTTCCCAGGGCTGATCTTGTCGAACATCTAATAATATTCCACACTCAGCACTGCCCAGCTGCTTGACACCTGTTCCCCCTTCCATGTGGGTCCTGTGAGGTTCATACATCACAGCGCATCAGGGTCTCTGCTGAGTTCCAGGTAGATTGTGTGTAGTGAAATCATGCTGCCTCAGATGATGCCTTCCTAAAGCAGAGGGGACTGGACAACGGGGCAGAAGTGCTCGCAGTTACAAATCCAAAATGTGCTTGGAACTTGGATCTCAGAGCTAGCCACGGCCTGGATGCCCTGGGACCAAAAAGTTACATATGCATTGTAGGGGCACACATAATATGCACACACTGAACTGGTTCTGTCAGGAATGAGACAGGTGGGACAGTCTGCTCTTCCCTTCAATCCACATCCCTGCAAGGCTGCTTTCACAGCACAGACACAGCCCGGGGGGGAAACAGCTCTGGAATTCGCCCCAGCAAGGAGCTTTGAATTTGGGAACTTCCGGCTACAAGGAGCAAGTCTCTCCTTCTCCCTTCACAACTATGCAGAAACAGGGTCTTAGTTGTTTTCCTGTAGTGCAGGGGTCTTGTGGAGACATCGGTGGGTCTGATTTGCAGCAGACAATAACCTCCATGATGGAAATGAGTTAATTTGTCACAACCATCACTGTGCCTTGACATAAAGCCGCCCCCTCCCCCATCACACAGTTGCACTAGCCACCTGCTGAGGCTGCTAGACAGACCTCTCCCCTTGGCAACAACCCCAGGGAGCTCTTAAAGGCCTTTATCTGCTGCTGCCCCTGTATCTATGCCATCTGGTCACATTCTCCCTGGTTCTTCCTGCTTGTGAATTTGGTAACATTGGCTCTTCCCTCTCCTTTGCTGACGTTTTCTCTGCTCTCCCTTCCCCACCCAGGTGAAGACTTGGTTCCAGAACCGGAGGATGAAGCTGAAAAGGTGCCAGAAGCATAGCCTATGGACTGAACGGGCTCAGTGCCTCACACAAGTAAGGACACAGCACAGGGCTCATCATGGCTCTTCTATCTGGGCAGATCAGTCCTGTGATGTATTTCCTCCTTGTGGGCAACTTAAGAATACAGGTATCAGCATACCCTGCCTTCTGCTTTGCTCAGCACAGAGACACAGACTTGGCATGACTATACATGTACTGTACATAGCCTAGCAGTGGGCTGACTATGCCATGGAAATGTTTCCAGAGAAAATCTCTTTTCCTCATATGTATATATATATATGTATATAACTGTGTATCCACCCCTGAGCTATGGGAGTGGATGTGGTTCTTCTTGCCCTGCATGCAATGCTGCTGATCAAGAGACAACATGAAATGGGATGGAATAGAGACCCAGAACATGTCACGCCTGTGGATACCAGGCTGTGTTCTGATTCACTGTCTTTGCTGTGTTCTGATTCACTGTCTTTCCCTTTCAGAGTGGCTTCCAGACCAGTACCTACCTGGATGTGCACCCCAAATTCCACCAGGGCTATCCAATCACTCCAAGTGGCAACATCCAAAGCATGCCTGCCCCTCGTCAGCACTATGGAGCAGGGCAGAACGCTTACACAATTGTGACCAGCGAGGATGGAGGAGTCTTTGGCAAAGGCGGGGGTACCTGCAGCGTCCAGCAGACAGTGGGCTTCATTGCCCAGCACAAAGTAGACTTTTACCACAGCTGTCCTGGCAGTGTGGAATATCCAGGCCCAAAGACAGGTGATGGCTATAATTTTCACCACTCAACCACTGTGGGGGCGGGGGCTCCTTTCCCAACCACTGCTGGTCACCATCTCTATCATTCCTAAGCACTCTGGATGTGGGGTACTTGGGCAGCCAGGAATCAAATCTTATTCTCATCTCTCCCTTTGTTATTCGTGTGTTCTCCGACTCAGGGGCTCCCTGTAGGTAGAACCTGTTTTGACATCTGAATATGTGCCTCCAAGCATGCACAGACACACAGACACCCATTTGCCCATACATACACATATAGCCCTTCATTCGTAGGCCCTTACACATGCACACACACACTCCATTTTTCACTGACACAGGCAAACAAGTTATTTTATAGTCAGATCTGAGATCTGGCTACATGGCTTATGCCCTGATCTTCTAAATTATAGATCTTGTAACTTGTCTCAGAGGAAGCACAGATTCCTTTGTGGATCTCATTTGTATGCATCACTGTACATGTGTATACATAGGTGCTGGTCACATATCTTTCACTGAAGTTGGAGAAATTATTGCCATGTGCCAGTTATCCATCTGATGTTTAGACCACCAGTTCTTTAGGTCAGCCCTGAGGTATAGAATTGGTGAAGTTTCTAGTGAAAGGAGGTGTGACAAGTAGTTTGCAGAAAGGCTGGTAAGATGATCTTATGAGCATCAAGATCATAAATAGGCCCTTCCTTCTACTCTGTATCTTTCTGTGCCTCCCCTTGAGAAAATCTAACACTGCATTCAATTTGACAAATTAAAAAAAAAAGATATTTCTTAAGATGCATTATGTATTTTTCTGGATCTTTTTTTCCCCACTGCAATACAAAAACCAGATGCAACATAAATAGCCATAACAACCATATGCCATTGTTGTTACCGATTTCATGCTGAATCTAGATTGGCTTCATAATTCTTGGCAATGACAGATATCCAGAGTCAAAGAACCAGGTGAGTAACTACCACCCACCTTAAGAATCATCACCCAGCAATATTGAATAGTGGGACTGTCATGGAGGTACTATCATTTCTAAACTTAGGACTATATAAGTGTCTAAATACCTAAAAACAGTTGTGTGTAGCAAAGTATACTTAATAACAGGCCTCAAGTTCCCTGAGTCACAGGTTTTCTATCACTTCTTGATGATCATGACTTTTACTTAGTGCAATGAAGTAACTGTCATGGTTAAAAAAAAATAAGCATAAATGAAGGCAACAATTTCTGTGATTGGAGTAGTAAGAGGCATGGTTTTCTATTAGCCAAGCTGATTTATGTCTCTGTGCCTCACAATTGTTTGTTCCCTCTCCCACTCCCTCATGCAGGCACTCTTTGACCCTACTGTACACTGTATGGTGTGCTGGTTTTGGCTGGGAGAGATAATTTTCTTCACAGTAGCTACGTTTTGGATTTGTGCTGAAAACGGGGTTGATAATACAGAGAAGTTTTCATTCGTACTGAGCAGTACTCTCAGTGTCAAGGCCTTTTCTGCTTCCCCTTATCTCCCTGACAGGGAGAAGGTTGGGGGTGCACAAGTTGTTAGGAGGAGACACAGCTGAGACAGCTCACCCCAACTGACCCAAGGGATATTCCAGACCATATGACATCGTGCTCAGTGTATAAAGCTGGGGGAAGAAGGAAGAGTGGGACATTCAGAGTTATGGTGTTTGTCTTTCTAAGTAACCATTTTGCCCAGGGTGACGCTGATGTGCTGGAGGTGGCTGAACCCCTGCCTGCCCACGGGAAGTGGTGAATTAATTCCTTTTTTTGCTTTGTTTGTGTGTGTGTGTCTTTTGCTTTACATATTAAATTGTTTATATCTCAACCCACAAGCTTTCTCACTCTTCCGACTCCCTCCCCCATCCCAGTGGTAGGGAGAGAGTGGTTGCATGGTGGTTAGTTGCTGCCTGGCATTAAACCACAACGTATGGCCTGCATGATTTGGAGAAGAATAAGACCTTTTGGATGGCGAATTTCTAAGTCATATAATTTTGGCACAGCACCCCGCCCCACCCCCCACAGCCAGCAAGTGGCAAAGGTTGGGAGTGTTCTTGCAGCCATCAGAGGGGTGGGGATCAGTTCAGTTATCTGAAAATGTGCTGCTTAACATCTGAAGATGGACTACAATAGCAGCAATTATCACCGTTCTCACACCAGAGTAAGGACTTTTTTCAGTCTTTCTGGAGCTAACAGTGCTATTTATTCTCTGGAATATAATCTGAAACCCTTCCATGCCACCCCATCAGAGGCAGCTGTAGGTGAAAAAGTTGAGCATGTGGCTGCTCCTTACTAATAATTCTCTGGAAAATGAGACACGTGTCCTGCTCTTCTCCTTCAGAGATGCTTTAGAACAGACAGGATCTTGCTGTGAAGTCTCAGGGACTGGCTTTCAGAAACAAAGAAAGAAAACCCTTGTCTGTAAGAGCAAGGGTTGCAGTCTCCAGGCTATTGACCTTCACAAAATAATGCTAACAAACACTACCAAATCTGGCGGTTTCCTCAGACACATAAAATTTTTCGGAGGCTTTCAAAGACAAGCTTCATTGCCAGAGGTCGTTCTGGAGACCAAGAGCCTGCAGCAATTCCAAGGGGCAGGTAAGCAGCTTTCAGGAAGGGAGCCCATTGATGTCTGCTGTACCAGGAGCTGGATTCCCGATGTCCTGTGTAAAAATATTAGAAATGCAGCTTGTTTGATGCAGTCCCTCAGCTACAGCCAGCCAGAGGGACACTGGGGACTTGGTGGTTTCTCTCCTGGTCCTTCTTTAGTATCTAAGCAATGGCTTGGACGGGTCTTGGGCCTCACCCAGGGCAGAAGTCACAGTGTTCTAATTGGTAAAAAAGTTAATGGTTCAGACAGGCCAGCTGCGAGAGACACATCCTGTCAGCAGATGGACTTCTATCAAATGGGAGAAATTAATTCTAGCCTGGTTATAAAAGAGATTCATAGATATGACCTGAGGGTGCTCTTCATAACTCTGGACAGCATAAAGATAACATAGGAAAGAAAAGACTTTTTTTTTTTTTTAAATGTCTAAGATCAGTGTCATGATTTTGGGTGCTTCATGCCTCTATTCAGGATCAGCCAATATGCTGCTGCCCTCTTATGATGGGCCAAAGCAAGAGACATGTGGCAACACTTTATTGAAAATTTCCAAACTCCTGCTAGCTCAGCATCTGAGCCATGCAGTGTAGTTAGATAACTACATATGTTTACATATGCCTGTAGGGAAGAGCCTATTAAAGCAAAGATCATGACTTCTAGCTGCACTGAAAGAGAACTGGAGCACTGAGCCCTTGTTCATGGGCCACTCAGAAGAAACACAGCTTGTAAAACATCACTGCAGGCCATGTTGACAGAGAGTGTAAGGGATGAGGTTGCTTGCACTACTCAACTTGCTTGGTGTTTTGCCTATGGAACAGCAAAAGCTGGAACTCAGTAGACTAAAAAATAAACACCAGTCTACGTAATATATAATAGATCTAATTTCTTCTTTTTGGGTGGGATTCTCTGCATCACAGGAACTGCATCTGCAGCATAGACAAATTGGAGTGTTGACGCTGCAGAAACACTGAGAAAGTGCAGTGTATTCCCACAAGCCATAATACAAATGAAAAGCTCCAAATGATCTTCCACCTTGATCCTAAAAAGATTTTCTGGCAAGGCAAATCATGTTTGCAATGTGCAGAAGTCACGGTTACACAGCACAGTCATAAGAAATAGTAGCCCTTACAGAGATGTAATGCATTAGAGCAGAAAGACCTTTTGCTGGCATGGATTGACTTCCTCTGAGGAACTGATACAAACCTTTTTGCAAGTATGGGTCTGGAGGGATTAGTTGCCTCTCCACCAGTTTCAGTAGTAGTACCCAATTACTTGTGCAGTTGTTTCACATGGTGATACTATCCAGGCATGTCAAGGTAACAGAGGAGACTGCCAGCACTCTGGAAACGCAGAGTCCTGCTTAATTCCACAGCCTCTAGGACACTTCTAAGCTACTAGCAGTCCTTTCCAGCCCACCTGCCAAAATTCCAACAGCTGCTCTGCATGTTCCCTACAGCTACATGTGTTTACCAAACCTGCATGCAACCCAGGCTGAGCAACCAGGGGATTTACAGACCTGTGAGGGAACACTCCATTTCCACAGAACACTCCCATGGTAAATGCAGTAACACAAACCACAGCACACAGAGCAATCCATCTCAGCCCCAGGGCTTTTTTAGCAACAATATCTGTTTCTGCAGAAAGCCAGTGCTTTTGGCAGATGTCCATCTCCTTACCTCTGGAAGAGAAACATGGAAACAAAACATACCCAAGCAACACAGGTAAGCTGCAGCAAGCATCTTCTGCAATCATTCTGCAAAAACCTGTATACCTTGGGTATTTCTGTAGAACTAAAGATTGCATCTTAAAAAACAATAAATGCATAAGATGCTCATTTTATGGCTGAAAGACAAGGCTTTAATACCTATGACTTCTACAGGTGTATGGTTCAGCTCTGTTTTTCAAGGAAATTGTTGAATACTACTGGTAGAGAATTACCCAGAATTCATACAAACTGATGTTGGGACATGAATCTCCATTCAGGATGAGAAAGGATCTCTCTTCTGTAATGCAGAAAATCATGCAAACGTGGCATTTCCCCCTCTTCCAGACCATACTTACCTTTTTCTACTGTTTAAGGCTGGCAGCCCACACACATGGATGACTCAGCCTTTCTTCTTCCTCTATAGGCTCAATTCTCCACTCTTTCTCCTTCCTGTTCCTATTGTACTCACCCTTGGAAGGGGAGCATTATGGTGTTGCAAAGGGAAAGGGGATATGCTTTGGCACCCACACAAGCAGGTTCTGTTCAGCAAAGGACCTGTAGCAGTTTGGGCCTGAGCAATCAGCTGTCAGTTTAGCTAATTGTGCTCCGTGGGAGTACCCATTGAACTGCCCCTCTCAGACAGATGAAGGCTTCAATAGTGTACTGTACTTTAAAGAACTTGGGATTAAACCCAAAACACATAATTTCTGCTAGTTTAGATTATGGCTATTAATAGGAGCTCGGTTCCATTTTTGTTTCAGTGCTGAAGGCAGGATTCAGTTACTTACACAGAGACTTCTGTCCTTTTGAGGTTAGCGCAAGAACCTCAAGAGCGGCAGCCTCAATGAAGCAGGATCCCAGACCTCTAATTGTGACCTTCTGGAGGAGCAGTGGGTTACCACACAATCTCAAACACTTTATTTTGCTCCTACCCTCATCCTTCAATACTTTCCTTTGAAGCATTGCAATTTAAGAGATAACACCAGCATGTTACAGGGCTGCACAATACTTCAAGCCAGCAGCTTGTCCAGTTGCCCACCCTTGGATACCCCCCTCCCACCCTTGCATTAGGCAACACACCTGCATGTTAAAAATAAGGCTGATGGATTTCTGTGACTTGCTCCTTTTAAACAGTTGCTTGATCCTACTTCTGTGAGAGAACACAGTAAGCTTACTTCTTTCCTCCTTCACTCACTGCAGGTCTACCCTGTGTAGAATAACCATTCTCACAGCAGGCTCTTTCAATGCAAGCTGGTGGCACCATTTCAACATTAAAATAAATTTATTTGCAATTCAAACAAATTTGTAAGAACATTAAGAACATTAAGCAGAAACAAAGTAATCAAAGACAACATGCACATAGAACAAGTTTGATATCACTGCTAAAAACCCAACAAAAACCACACACTTAATGAAAAATTATTTTGCAACAACAAATGTTTGCCTTCTTTGCAGTGAAAGCTCTGATGCAAGACACACAGGGCAAGGATCAGAGATCACCTGCTAAAGAGGCAGCAAAGGAAGTTGAGATTTCAACAACAAACAGGCCTTTACAACCTCTGCTTCTTGAAGTTGTGGCATTGCACTCTGCCCTCAATGAATGAGGTTTCATCTTATCCACAAACAAAACACTTTTGCCCAGGGTTAGCTATAAACAGACAGGCACTTTTAAACAGAAAACTAGTCCAAGGCAGCAGGGTGGTGAGCCCCTCCTACAGTGGTTAAAAGAGGAGTAGGGGCAAGACAAAGAAATAGAATCTGTATCCCTGAGTCAAGACCCTGGAAAGCCCATTAACACACAAAACAAGGGAGCAAAAAATACTTAAACCTGAGACTCATAACCATTTTGGGTTCCCATGGGATGCCAAGGGACCTGGCACTGATGCTGTATAGGTGAGCTCGAGAACGGTGTGCCAGTGTCAGAGGTGCTCTGGAAGCCATAGTTATCTTCTGACTCCAGGTTGACATAATCCCCATTGTCAGAGTAGCTCTGATAGAAGTTCATTGGTTGGTTTAATAAACCCACGGCTTGCTGGGTATTGCAGTTTGTCCCACCTTTTCCAAAGAGCCCCTCATCCTCCACAGCCATGAATGAGTACAGGCTCTGCCCATTCCCATAAGTCTGTCCACTGCTGTAAGGCTGGTGCACGTTGGTCATAGCCTGAAGGTTTCTGCTGGCACCGACAGGGAAGCCCTGGTGAAACGTGGGGGGTATATCCAGGTATGCAGCCTGACAAACCCCATTCTAGGAGAGACAAAGAAAGTTCAGTAATGCAGTGCCCCACACCAACTGCACATTCTTTTGGATGGGTCCTCCTTTCTCCCCCCACCCCCACCCCGTCTGTCCTCCAAGCCAAAAAACGCCTTTTTCATACTCTTTGTTCCCCCTATAGACAGACCAGTAATAGCAGAGATGGCAGGATCTCAAGTTAGTCATCTCCAGCTCAACAGTGTCTGGGAGCACCGAACTGGGGAGAAAACCAACAAGTAGCTTTGCTGGCCTTCTTCGGCTGTTTCATTTATAACTCACAACTGGGAGATAAGTAGGTTGGAAACAAAGCTCTTTCAGTGTGTCAAGCCAAGCTCAAAACAGATGCCACTGTAAGCCCTATTTCAATAAATACAACTGGCTTGGTAATATCGAGTCCTGTGCATTGTTTGAATTAGCAGGTTGGATATGGTGCACTTCTCTCCACAGACTGGAGGAACCGTGACTGGTGGTGATGGGAAAATTTACTCACCTGTGGTAGATACATCCCCTTTTCCACCCACTGGCTCTCCTTTTGGCAACGTTTGAATTTCATCCGTTGATTCTGAAACCACGTTTTCACCTAAAAGTGATGGGGAAAGGACATAAGAAATTAGAAATTCACTCTCAAACCTTACTACACATCCTAAAGATGTTTTTCCTTCTGCTTGGCTTCTAATACCATACATAATTTCAACAGCTAAAAACATACAGCAGACAAGATAACTGTGAAAACACAGACCTGAGATATGAAAATACTTCTAACTTCTCAGGCCACCACGGGATCTTCCATGACTTCAAAAATCCTAGCCAAAAGACAGGCCAAGACAACTGCAGAAACACAGCTTCTACAGTATCATCATCATCTCACTGCTGATACTCAGTATTCAGGACTTCAGGAGCGAGTGGTTCCTTCAGTCAGGCACAGGCAGCTGGTGGGGCAAGGACCCTTTCTGTAGGGAGAGGCCCAGGTGCCACTTTGACTAAGAAAGGTAACGTGCATAACAGTGCAAGTGTCTGACTTTTTACATTCAGAGACAACACATGTCCATACAGAACAGTAACCTGACTCTGCATAGCCCTGGCTTTGCTGTTCTGCGTGCCCTTTCAAACACCTGCACGGAGTGGGTGGATGGCACTGGAACCAAACATAAGAGGAAGACTGAGTCATAAGTTTTGACACCCTCTTCTCTCTCACGTAAGCAATAGAACATACACAAGATCATGAAAGAAACTTATATCTGGGGTCTAAGAAAAAAAGAAAACCACTAAAAAACCCCAACAACCTTGCTGCTCGCAAGGTCACTTCATGCCACGAGTGCAACTCAGCTGCTCAGAGTAAGATGTTCACCTGTTTGTAGGTGAGATCAAGGGCAGCAGCCAGCTCCCGGATCTGCTGGGGGCTGAGGTACTTCTGGCTCTGGAACCGCTGGTGTAGGGCTTTCAGCTGCTCCTGCGAGAAGGCTGTGCGGCTCTTGCCCGTCTTCACCACACCCTTGCCGTGCGCCTTGACCTTCTGGAAAGAGTTGTGGGGAGATGGGCTCGCTGTGGCGGTGGGGCTTGTGGCAGAGTCGGGGGTGTAGTACTGGGTTAGTGTCCCAGAGCTGGAGGAAGCTGGAGAGTCATCTGAGGAGAGAAAAAAAAAAAAATCTGGGGTGAGCAGAATCAGGCGGGAAAGGGTCAAAAACTCCAAACTCCAGCTTCTCGGGGGAATTTAAAGTTGCGGTTACCCTGGGGACTCGCGGGGGCTCCGCGGGCAGCGGGCACAGGCAGTCTCCTGGCAGCGGAACCGAGCCCCCTCGCTGTTCGCCCCTGTGCCCCGTCCCACCTGGGCAGAGGGGCCGCCCCGGGGCCGTCGGCAGCAGCGCCCGTCTCCCACCACTCCTGCCCATCGCATCCCCGCCGGGGATGCGGCACCGGCATCGCCCCCCATCCATCCCGCGGGCAGGACGGACACCGGACACATCCACCCCAGCCGAGGGCAGCCCGATCGCTCCGCCGGGACCGTACCTGAGGGACTGGGCGTCTTCTCCGCCGCGGGCAAGGGGACGGCGTCCGTCGCCGGAGCATCCTCGGCGGCGGCGCTGTCCGTGTTCCCTGGAGAGAGCCAGTAGTAGTCCCCATAGAGGACCCCGCCCGGGTAGGGCAGGTAGGATGGCATGGCCAGGTGGGCGCTCATGGCCGGGCCGGGACCCCCAGCCCCGAGCATGCAGCGATGTGGCGATGGAGGCTGCAGGCAGCCCGCGGTCAGGTACCCCATTGGGCGGAGGTGGGGGGGCGATGCTTTAAGTCCTCCCCAGCCTGGCCTTGGCTGGAAGGTATTGTCATGGCCATTGTCATGTTAAAAGTTGGTTGATTGGTGGGGAGGGACTTTCGGGATAGTCAGGGACTGGGGGAGGGCTGGGACACCAGGCCCCGCTTCCCAACTTGGCCCCTAGGTGACACGGTGGGGTCAGTAGCAGTCCCTCCCTGCTAGCGGGTGGGAGGAAGATCCGTGTTTTCCCCTCGGGGCCAGAAGGCCTGAGCAGAGTCGCCTGGTGAGTTGGACAGGGCTTGGCAGCCACCCCCACCCTCACATTTAACACTCTTGCTCCCACCTCCGCCTCCTCACGGGTCCCCACCCAAGGAGAAAGAATGGACCCAGAGCCCGCCGCGGGGCATGCGGAGACTTTGTGCGTCTGCATTGCAGATCGCAAACCATCATCGCAAACAGATAAGCCCTCCACCTCCCCGCCAGTGAATCCAGACGGGGGGCAGGGGGGACGGCGCTACAGAGCGCTGTTTGTATTGCGGGGAAGAGGGCTCCAAGACAGCCAGGCTGCTTCTCTCAGAGGCCAGCCCAAGGCTGAGTCAGGCAGTCCCGCTCTGCAGTGGCACAGAGGAGTGGCAAAGTGGCACTTCGCTTTTTTCAAGTTGCTTTCCCCAGCCATTTGAGAGTGTTTTGTTTTGTTTTTTTTTCTTTTAAAAGTGATAGCTTAAAAAGAAAAAAAGTATTATGCACCAGGGAGAAGTGGGAATCACCGGTTCAGATTCAAAAGGTAGTGAACACTGCAGCTGTAAAAGAGCCTTATAGATCTTGGCTTTGAAGTCAGGGCCTAGAGTCTTCTTGTGGAGGAGAAACTGCTCCACTTCCCCCCTCCCAAAATTACCATGTACTTTAAAGAAATTAAAAATTTATCGGAAGGATCTCAGAGCCCAGGAGTTACAAAACCTAGAAAACCACATGGAAGAAGTACAAATGAGGGCATGTGATTCATTAAGCAAATTCTTCACCCCTGCCAGTACAAGGAAACAGGACACAAGCACCTACCTGTGTACAATGGCAGGGGAGTAGCTACTAACCCCGTTATGTTGCAAAACATCTTTAGGAGCTGACAAAGGGGCTTCCTTTGACTTTGATTTATCTCCTCCTCCCATCTTGAGCCATGATGAGAAATGAGTCCCAGCTGGTCCCCTGAGCCACCTGGAAGGGTCCTTGCCGGGGCCCACTTGATGGCCTCCTAACTAATGGTGATTTAATTTATCAGAATCCGAACAGGATCCAGTCAGACAGATGATTAAGAATGGGCTGAGGCGGGGAAGTGATTATAAATCGGGCGAGAAGGATGAAACACAGAGCTAGAGCTCAGAGCCTGCTTCTGGCTCCGAAGCAAGCAGTGCCAGCCAGGGGACTGCCCCGGGCTGTGGGGTTTGGGCAGGTTGCTTGCTCGGTGCCGCCAGTCCACGTGTATGCATGGAAAGGGATTGCACCTCGGATGCAAAGCCATAGTGCTGTCCTTTACCGGTCCCCAGAGACCCCCACTGTCAAGGCTGTCTCAAGACACGCGTGATCCTTGCAGGGGCTCCCCGAGTTCGCCAAAACCAGCCCCTTGCAAAGATGGAGAAAAACGCAGGGTCTCTACAAGCCACAGCCCTTGGGCTTGGCTGTCCCAGCAGGAACCCCTAAGTCGTCCAAGGGGACGGCGGGTGTCATTCACGACAGACGAATTTGAGTTTTACAGACAGAGTAACACCACCTCTGTCAGCAAATGCTCCCTCAGGGAGCTGCATATGTGTGTGTGTCTTTGGGAACGCAGCAGAACTGCTCATAGTTTGCAATTTTCATACATAGACCAGTTTTCACGTATAGATCAGATTCTGCCACAGAGTCAGATCTGCTTTGTAGTGTGCATAGAACTTTTTTCTTTTTTTTTTTTCTGACTGTGTTCATCTTTTTTTAGTTTGTTTGTTTGTTTTTCATCATGCTTGTCCTCCATTCCCTTTGTTTGTATGCTTTACCTACAAAATCTCTTTTCTTTTCCACACATCTTCTTCCAGTGAGGATAACTTGCTCCATCTCCCCAACCATACCTCTAATCAAGTGACCAAACATGCCTTTTTTAATGTCATTGTGAGTGAAACAAGACTTGTGTGAGTGTATAAAACCATACTATTTAAAGTCAGAATTTATTTAGAAAAATAAATGAAGTTATTTTCCCCAAAATAAATGATACACGTAAAAACATATGGGGAAGATAAATCCAGAAGTTATACACAGAGAATACTATGGGAAACATGATGTTGATGTTTGGGAAGCTCCCCAGTGTGATCAGATCTGGAACATCTGCTTGTGGCACCATCAGCCTTCAGGCTGGCTATACTGCCCATGAATGCCTAGAGCTGCTGTTCTTTTAAAAAATACCAGCTGGGAATGACTCACAGAGCAGATACAAGTATTCACTCGTGTTTCTTTTGGAGCTATTTGCAGCTGGAGCAGCAACACAGATCAGATTTAGTCTAATGCTGTTCTTCCCAGCAGGGCCAAATACCAGAAGCAATTTCAGTTTTGACCCAAGACTGTGTCCCCCTCTCCGCATAAGTTGGCTCATTAAGTATGTGGAAGTGAATGCAGCCAGTCACTGGGCTGTAGAATGCCCAAACAAACCCTTTCTGTAGTGCTTCAGCAGCAAAGATAGAAGCTCAGGTCCAAAAGCGGTCTTGGCCTAAGCAAGGTGAGACACGAATGTGGATGAAGATGTTTTCATCCAGCAAGTTTCCCCTAAAAGGATCCCCCATTATTCTCAGTAAGGGAACTCCTTCAGAGGACTGGAGCTCAGCCACTTCTGAAGTGATGCAAATACACCAGTTTACATAGGCTGGAGCTGGGGAAGCTGTAAATACCGAAAATACTGTAAATCCAGCCCTGGGGCTCACACCACTGTGTCAGAAATGCTATGGGTTCCTACCTGAGAGTATTGCTAAACTCATTTGCATGAACAGGATAATGTCATAGTAGTAGAATTTGTCTCAAATTTTACATAGATTAGGTGCTTTTCTGTCCTCTTCTAACTAGCTCTAATGCGGGTTATCTGTGTTTTGGTAAATACTGTCAAGTGTCACTGTGTGTCGCTGTATCATTCTGCTCATGATCATGGGGCTCGGCGAGGCGGCAGGGTGCTGGCTTGGTATTAGTGAACAGGGAACCATGGCCTGAGCTCTCTTGACCCTCGGAGGTTTTCCTGAGAGCCATGATCCTCTGACAGAGACGTGCCTGGTTGGGGAAGGCAGGTAGAAACCCCTGCCTCTTGTTCTGTGGAGCTTGTCTGAGCTTTTCTCCCAAGCAGGCACCTTTGATTTTATTATTTTACCTTTTTTTTTCCTCTTTTTTTTTTTTTTTCTAATTGAACATTCGTCAAGTTAAGTGTATGAAAACACTCCTGCCTTGCAGCCCTCAGTATTCACCCAGCCCTTGGCTCTGTACAACCTGTCCCCTGTAGCTTGGCCATAGCTCAGTCTGGACCCAAGATTCCGGATTGTGGAAAGAAGGGAATGAAGAAAGAATAACAAAAATTAGACTCTCATTCATATTAAAATACAGTTTTCCTTTCTCTTGACTCCTTAGGGGAGCAGGTAGAGAAAAGGACAAAGCTTCTCCCTCCCACTGACAGCCCAGCCTCTCAATGCCCTGAGAATTACTGGATGATGTGGCCCATTGTTAGCAGTGGAGAGGCAGACTGGCACAGGGGGGCCACGACACAAAGCAGAGCGACTCCCTGAAAAGGCAGGAAAGCTAGGTGTCAAAAAGCAGGTGGGAGGCAGGCTAGTGAGACAACCCAAATTTCTAGGGTTTGGTGAGTCTGTTTTTTCTTTAACAATCCTTCATCCATGCATGTGCATTGATGCCGTAGTGCTGTAAGCACTCATCTCAACAAGCATTCCCTACCAAACTCCATCGCTTGTTAAATGGAACAGTCGTCTCAGGGGAAGACTTGTGAGCATCTTGGAGTCAGGGTTATGTGAAGCCCTGGGGAACATGGAGAGACTGTGCATATTGGAAAAACCCTTCCAAGCATCCTCTCTACTCAAATCCTTCCCTCTTTCCCCCAGCCCTAGTGTGGTTGTTCCCAGAGCAAACGGCATAGACGTAGCTGTGTTCAAATACTTTCTGCCATTTCCACCTTAAGGGGTGGGGGAATAGCAAATCATGTGTTTCTCACTGTACCAAGGCCCTATGCAGCCTCAAAATATGAGTCACCTCCCCCACTCTCCTCTGAAAGGATACTCTGCATGAAGCACTTTGTCTTTTGTTCTCCAAGCACACACCACTTATAAACTTTGAAATTACACAAAAGCTCTTTTTTTCCTTCTTTTTTTTTTTCTTTTCTGAGGCTTCTTTGTTTGTCTTCCTCATTCTGATAAGGACAGTTTTCTACAAAATCCATTGTTGCAAGAGCCTTCGGTTCAAATCCGACACTGAAGAGGTATCTAAATTTCATGCTTTCTCGAGTTCACTGTGTATTGTGACACCTACTTTCTTCCAAATCTCTCATCTGAAGATGAACCCATGTATTGTCACCATTGTAAATGAACATCAGAATAGAACTAATGAGGATTACGTGACAAGTGGGTGACTGAGATTACATTTGTGCAGACCATAAGTGGTCTAAGGACCGTAAGTGCCGCTAACACGTCCCACCAAGCAAGTTCTTCCAAGTCACCACATATTTTTCAAGCAGATCACTGTGCCAAGTCTGTGCTATCTGGATTTTTTAAGCCCCCTAAACTCCCCACAAGAGCAGTTCACCTGTGAGACAAGTGTCCTAATTACAGGGAAAACCGGGATTAGGAAAAACGGTGCTCATTTTTCAAATCTGTCGGGGGTTGAGATACGGATCCCCACATTGCCTTGCCCTTGCCCCCGCCTATACACCCTCTCCTTTTCTCCAAGACTGGCTCTTGCACATGCATTCATGAGCGATTAGCAAGTGTTAGAGCGTGAGGCTCCCTGGCTGGCACCTGCTCTACATCTGAATGGTGCAGCCGGTAAGCCCAAGGCTGTGGAATGGGATCTGCAAGTGGATGTTGTCTGGGACTGACGGAAGAAAAAGATTTACCTGCTTTTGTCTGACAATATTTAGATGGCTGACTTGGCTGAGATGGAAACAGAAAGAGACAAAGAGACAACAGTGAGAGGCTGGATCTTTTTTAACTGGGTGTCATTTGTCTAGGAATTAAATCTAGTGAAGAGTTAAAGCTGGGGAGAAGACGTGTCATCGGCTAGCGGTGTAAAGGTTAAAATTATCTGTACTTCATCATCTTTAAATTCTATGGAATTCCAGCTCATATTAGGCTGTGTAAGCACACCTAGGGCAGCAAGGATAAATTCAAAGAGACTGTATTACAGACTGCTTCTCTTCCCTGGGTGGAAGGTCAGGAGAAGCCATGGAATCATACAGTGAAAGAACTCCAGAACTCCAGACTATTACGACAAAATAAAAATGCTTCTCTGGCACAGCTTAGTTATGAGGGAGCCTTGAACTGTCTGTGTTGAGAAAAACATGTTGCTAAAAATTGCTGTTCTAACCCCAGTTATGTCCTCCATGCAAACTCGGGGGCTAACAAAGGCCTGAGAACAACTTCTCTTAACCTCACTCATGACTATGTCACTTTACTATAGCTGTAAACAGCCTAATAATAGTGTCAAAGTGTCTGCAGATGCAAAGTAACCTTGCAGAGTGTTGCATGGCTTTGGTGCAAAGATGCAGGTGTTGCCTTGTGATCCAGCAGGGCTCTCTGACATGGTAACACCTCAGATGTCTCTCTTCACTCACTGCACCCACCAAAACTCCCCACTTCTCCAGCAGAGATGCTCAAGCTGGATGTAATTCATCTCTCCTCAGCCACAGCATGTTGATGCAAACCGCTGAAGATTTCAGTTTCTATTACTACCCACCTGCTCGGTGAACCTGTGCACTGTGACGCCTTTCCTGTGATTTGATCCCCAGGGAACGGGATTCAGCACCTGTCCCCTGCATGTGTCCTTCATGTACTGACCTTCCAGTGGCCCGAGAGAGAGCTGCTTGGAGCACTTGAAGCTGTCCTCGCAGTGCTGAATGATGCAGTCAGGCAAATGCCAACAAGGGCTGCTCACAGCCTGCTTAATAGCAGTCTGCTACAGCACCAGGAATGGGAGGAAAAGCAAATTCGCAGAATCTGTCTGTTCCATGTAGCATCCTCTTCCTAGCTTTAAAACTTCCCATATGGTGAAACACGTGAACACCTAGTTTCAATCTCCTGAAGTTAAGGCTGAAAGAGAGGAAATTAGTCGAGTAGGCCAGGTGTTGATTTCTGTTCCCTCTGTGTAACCAGGAGAATTGCTCAGCAGGGAGAGATTCTAGTGTCATGACAGTCAAAAATACACATTGACTTGGGTAGCACTGAGGTTTGAGATTTTTCTGTGCTTCTAACAATGTATCTGAGTGCATAACTTGATCCTTTATTTAAATGTGGCAATACAGACGTTCCAGGACAAAGGAAAAATATTAGACATAGTGAGAAAAAGGTGAGCCACATTAAGCAGAGGGGAGGAAAGAGAAAAAGAGAACAGAAAACCATTTTATTAGGTCTAGGTTCCTAGATTGCCTTCATCGTTATGTCTGAGCATTTTCCGGTGGAGTATTCAGTGCCCTGACTCAGATCTGCCACTTGCGGTTCTTTGTCTCTTTCTCATCCTCTCTACAGGGAGACAACTGCATGTGTTGTGGAGGAATTAATTTTGGCTTAGCAGTCTTGGTTCGGGGCTTGTTCACAACATGCTCACAGCTGTTTGTATCTGAAGGTGTATGTTGGAGATGTGCACCTTTTACTTGAAAGCGAAGTGGTGAGATTGGGGCATGTTGTAGCACAGGCTTATTATGGGCCCTGAGACAACGCTGCTTCCTGCTTAGACCAGATTTTCCCAGGGTTAGAGAGCTCCCTGCTATTAGTGAAGTGGAACTGCTGAAACCAATAAATGCCAGCTTGTGACTTCAGAGCTGTAAAGGAACCTCTATATGCTGGTCTGAGGCCATGGGGTACATCGAGGAGATAGTGAACTGGGCCATTTGGTAAGTAAGAGCCAGCCTCAGTTAGAAAACACAGCTCAGAACAAGGAAAAGCAGGGGTGGGTGAAACACATCCCAGTCCTGTCCTTGTGCTGTAGTTGACTGACTTAGGGGGCTGCCTATGTTGTTTGCTGACTGACATTGGGAGGGAAGGAGAGTTTCACTTTATATGAGCCGTCAGCAAAAGGATAACTGGGCTGATCCAGTAGTCTGGGAAGTAGTGTTCTTAGAATACAGTAAATGTCCAAACTAACTGGGGATCTCTACCATTCCACTGTGCTGAGTACATCACAAACCCATCTTCACAAGCAGACTCAGCTCCAGGCAACTTTCCATATCAGAGAAAGACCCTACCTTACCCCAGGGACCACTGTTCCATGATACATTCCCAAGTCAACACTTAACTCCATGGTTTGATTATGGATAATGATGGAATTTGGACAGTTTGAAGCCAAGAAGCTTAGCTGAGATGTTGATTAGACACTCTGACAGTGTCTAATCAACAGACCTGAAGGAGTGGTGTCCAAACTGCAAGCAAATGCAATGTGATAACATTGGGTAGTTCTGTGGAAAAATGATCTACCCATGACATGGCTTGGCATAAACTAAATTATTGGGTATGGGGAAGGACTGAAAATAATACATCAACTCTTCAGTATAACTGACAAAGGAAAAATACAGTCTTAGTCACTTCCCACAAACAGGTCACTGCCTACCTCCCCACCCTCAGCAGTGCACATAGCAGTAGGAAAACTGCTATTACTTTTGTTGTTTTCCCCTCATGCCAGGAATCTGAAGCACAAGGCTGTGTGATGGCACAGCCATCCTGCCAGGCCTGGAGCAAACATCAGGCGATTCACGTCTTTGACAACTTGCATTCTTAGGCTGAGCAAAAGTGAAGATCTGTATTCTATACAAGTGAGGATCACGTGCTGGCAACACCTCCTGGCCAGACTGCTGTTTGTATTTAAAGAAGGAGCATACAGGCCTGTGACACTGCTGCTTTCTGTGTCCCAGCCCTAGGCACTGCACAGAGCCGGGCATGAGGCTGTTTGGGTTCATCGCATACGTGCTTAGACAGCATCTGCCAGAGACCTTGGCTGGGATTGATGTGCCCCACCAGAAGCGCAGTGTGGAAGCTGGCTACTCCCTAACCCAAAATGCAGCTGCAGGGAACTATGGCGCTTCCCCTGTGTGCTCCTGCCTTGTGCTGTGGCTCAGTGAGAGTGGCATCCTGGCCCTACCAGGGCTGGAGAAGTGTGGTGCTCAAATCTCCCCAAACCTCTGAGGGAACGCCATTTCAGGCGCAGAGTGAGTCACTTCACATCAGACCAAATAACCGCGGTGACCCGAGTATGCGGCTCCTCAGGGGGTTCTGCCTTATGCAATCTGTTCCATCCCAGTTCTGGAAAGAAAAAGGTATAACTCTGAAGCCCAGCGCCGTGGAGCCCACCCAGGCTCGGTGTCTGCGGCCCCGACCTGAGGGAGAGCCGGTCCTGGGATACAGCAACGCGTGGAGAACAACCCCGAGGGTCAGCCTTTCGCAGACCAGGTCGCTTCTGGGAGACCCGAGCCTCCTCCGTCCCGGGGCGGCAGGCTTCTGGGACACGTCGCGGCAAGGCTGAACTGGAGGGGCTGGGCGGTCTCTCCCCCGACCCCGTTCTCTGCTTTGCTTCACCGTGCGGTGACCACCGAGCGGCAGCAGACAGCCGTGACGGGAGCGGCGGGGAGGCTCCCGCATCCCTTATCCCGCCCCCGTTATCCCGCCGCTCCAGCGGGCAGCGGAGGAGGGATGTGCCCGCCCGCCGCGCTGCCCCAGCGCACCCACAGAGCCCCGACGGGGCGAGGGCGGCCGCAGCCCCACCGCCGCCTCCGTGTCCGCCGAGTACGTGCCACAAGACACCCAAGGCAGCGTTGTGAACCCGAACAAGATACGCGGTGATATCAGCCATAACAGCATATAAATCCAGGAATTCCTCTTTGCTCAGTTTTGCACCCGAAATAAAAGCTTCTCCCCCTGCACAATGTTTCTTGTGCCTCCCTGCGATTCGCTTGCTTGATTTCCCTTCTTTAGCTTCACAGCACACACCTGTGCTGTGGACATGATTTTCTGTTGCTGGCAGCAAAGCCCAGGCACAACCTCTATAAATTGGCATTTGCACTGGCACCAGTAACTGGCTCCAAGCTGGTCTAGCTTAATCAGTGCAAAATGCACATCTTTGCTTGTTTGTACAGAGGGAGGGAATACCATCCTTTCTAGGATGACATGCCAAACTGTAACTTTTTTTTGCAAAGGAAAGGCTGAATGTGAGGCTAGAAATCTTGCAGAGGTTCCCTCTCGGCTGGTCTGTTCTCGTTGGTAGCTGAGATATGCTACTCTCATGTTTCTTTCAGCATTACATAGTTACCAGCTCCTGGCTTTGCTGCAGGCCACTCAAATTCTCCATGGGTGCTGTTTTTGCTACCTGTGCTACGGGTGAGTGACTCATGCACTAGACTTTCTACTAGAGAGATACCTGTACAAAAAATGCCACAACTGAGAGAAATTTCCCGTGCAAATAGGCCCTTCAGCTAAAACAGGTTCTGAAGATGTTAATCTGTAGAGTGTAAACCCTGAGGATATGTGGTCTAGCTTCTGGAGGGCTCATCAGCCTGGGAATCAAGCAGGCTATACAAAGTGAGGCTGATCTTCCCAGCCTTTAGGATAATGTTGTTGCTAACAGTTCCCAGCAGGGCTGGGGCTTATGCCAGAATCCAGGCTGGCAAAGATTAAAGGCTTCAGTTGCACTAGGAGACGGATTTCCTTTCCCTCCACCACTTTTCATACTCTTCTGGTCTGTCTCCCCTGCACAAAGACTTAGTGAGCCTTGGAGTATGGAGTATCCAGCATTTTCTTTCCCTGGCATTGGCAGGATGGAAACATGATTGTCTGGTCTATTACTGATCTCTCTTCAGGATTTTTCTGCTTATTTTTGTTCTCTGTCTTATTTGCTTTTGTTTATCTCCTGCATTTTACATGTTCATTCTCTTCTCCAGATGCTCTACCATTTTAATTTCTTATCTCCCAATATTTTTTCCTTCAGAACTCTGTATCTCCTTATGTTTCCATGATTCTGTGTGATGTGGAGCAGTCTGCAGCCAGTAACCAAAGCAAGCTTCATTTGAAGACAAACATAACCCCTAAG
Organism: Margarornis squamiger; assembly: GCA_035222235.1. NCBI lineage: Eukaryota > Metazoa > Chordata > Aves > Passeriformes > Furnariidae > Margarornis > Margarornis squamiger. The sequence continues at coordinate 29,637,762 of JAWWTY010000001.1, forward strand.
AGAGCTGATTTTGAAGCACTAGTTGCTTGCAGCTGCAACTGTAGTTGCCATCAGATATAAGCATGTGGGCACCATTTTTATCTTTTTTTTCAGGGAGAAGGCGAATTCTCTTGTGGTTTCATGGTCCTCCATTATTGTCCATTTATATCATGGGGCTAGTTAGGTGCTCTTAACATGAGTGGTACTGGCACCAATAAGGGCATCAGTGATGAGAACTTTCCACTAGCCATGCTGCTGTGACTGCTTCTCTGGCATGGTGGCAATCTCTTCAATCAAACCAGGGAACTGGCAGGTTCATCTGTTTTCCAGCTCTGCCTCTTAAATCAGTCAGTTTGCATCAGGCTTCTTTTGTGTGCTCGGAGGAGCCAAAATAATAGTTTTTTAATCTCCAACTTCCAGCTGTTTCAATGCTTGCATGTGTGCTGATACTCTTTTTTTGGTGTCAAAATATGTTGTATCTTAGAAGAAATACCTCACAGGTATTCCTTTCCTGCCCAACGATAACGATGACAGGATACCAGAAAGGTTCCATGGCTGTAGCACAGTATGGTTTAGGACTTCATAGCTAGTCACTGTTGAGGGCAGGAGGACTTTCCCACACTATAATGTTGAATATCCATATAATTTTCAGCATGCCATGGACACTAACCAGCTCAGCAGTCCCTTTAGCTGCGACAGTGCTCACATCTTATCTAAAACTCAGAGACTCACCCTGGGGAACTGTCCTGCCCCAGTAGCAGTAATGGACAGTAGGGGTGGGGGGCAACAGAGGAAGAAAAGGTATGAGCTGTACTCACTACAGTATCAGTGTCTGATCCTGTGTTTAAGAAAAGCCTCAGCCTTCCGAGGAAGCTGTCAAAACGTAAATCCCAGCCCTGTGTGGTCAGCACTAGCTTTTGTTCTCCTCAAATAAAGACAATCTGTTTCTGCAGCCCTTTGAGTTGCTTTCTACCTTGGAGACACAGCAGTGCACGTAGGAATGACAGCTGAGCTGGCCAGGATTGTTTGGCTTTCATAGGGAAAATTTGTTTGGACAGAATCAAAAGGTTTCTGTGGAAAGATGGAGATTGGCTGGGTAGTCATTCTTGGATCAGACTCAGGATCATACCTCTTTTTAAACCTGGTTTTGTGGCATCCCAGGTGCATGCCACAGGCTATCGGCTGTTTCATAAGACAACACAGGATGTGGGGCAGAAGCCAGTGAGAGTGGGAGGGAAGGGAAGGAAGGACCCTGTTTGTGCTGTGAGTCAAAATAAAAGCATCTCATTAGAGTGATGCTTTTCAGGAAACATAACTGCTGATTTGTGGCCAGCTGTCTTCAAATTTGGCTAAAGTCAGTCAGGGAAGGTATTTCTGGGAAAATCGAATTTCCCAGATTTGTGATACCTGATTTTTTCATATCACATTTTGATTTTCTAACATGCCTGGTTATTTTTTGACAAAATCCATCTGTTCCTTTGCAAAACTGCTCTCCAAACTGTTTTACTACCTTCTGCAAAACTAACTGGATTAGAATAAAACATTAAAAAAACCCTGTGGATGAGACCATTCATCCTGTCCTTCCTAATAACAGCACTGCAAAGGTGGTAGCAGCAGTAACAAATAACCAGGGATAGTCCTGCTGCAGTCCTATGAACAATTTATGCTGTAGTGGAGCTATCCTGCTTCAAAACATCTGCAAAAGTATGATGCAAGCCCAATAAAGCAACTTGGACTGTTGTTTGGGGATTTGGGCTTGAGCCTATTTCACAGTTCACCCTGCTCCTTCTTCCTCCTTCTATTGCTACAAAGTCCCAGTATAAACACAGTCTGTTGCTTGAAGTCAAGATAAAGCTGTCCTGGCTCATGCTGTATTTTTCTAAGGCTAAAGACTAGGACAAACTGGGGTCAGAGAGAAGAAAATGAAGTTTTCTTCCTCATTCTTTGTCTTATTGTGTATTTCACTTGAATTGGGATTTTTTGTCCCCTTGCCATGGACTTTTGCCTTTTGTCCTACCATCCTCTGTACAGCCACCACGCTCTTAAAGAAACCCTCTAACCCCATCTCTCCTTTTACTCATCTACTACCCACTGCTGCAGCTTGGATTTTCCTTCCGGAGATGCACAGATTCAAGAGAGGAGATGAACACAGGGTGTCTTGAGGAGAGAGATCAGACACAAACTCCACTGCCTAGATACATCACATCTGCGATTCTTGTGTATCAGTGTCTGAAAAGAAGCCTCAACTCATTAGGGTTGAACCACAGGGCAGGCAAGGGTTTCCCCAGAGCTACTGGGGCTGCTGCAGCAAAGGGCTGTCTCTGGGCTGGAACAAGATGGGGCATTTTCAGGCTGGGAATAGGAGTAGCTGTGGCCTCAGCATGTGAAGGCAGGATCCCCACTGGCTGTGGGCTATCCCAAAGGCAATAGCAGGGGCCAATCGTGCCTAAGTCTTCCTAGCTCTGCTGGCTCATTCCTCATACTGCTGTGACAAGGTGTTCTCTCTTTGGAGGAGGAGTTTCCTTGTCCAGCTAATTGAGGTGGAGTAACCAAAGGGCAGTATCACTATTCAGGGCAGTCTCTTGGCAGGGAGAAGTGTCAGAACAGCACATGGATCATGCAGAAAAGAGAGACTTCCTTTAAAGAGTGAGGGAAAATCCTTTATGTTATTGCACTGCTCAGGCAGACTTTCTTCAAACACCAGTTTTCAAAACAGAAGCTATTTTACTGTCTTCTCTCATTATCAAAACTGTTTGAAAATCATTTGGGAAGCATATGCTTAGTAAAACAAGGAAACAAGCTTAATAACAGGAATAAATAATTTTTCTTGGGTGTTTATTTGCCTCTTCTTTTTTGAGCTCTGAACTGTCCTTCCTGTTCTTTGTCCCACGGGCCTGGACAAATATATAATGTCAGATGAGTGGCTGTGACGCAGTTCTGAGGCTAGAGGGGCTGAGATATAAGAAAAGACTTCAGAATCTGACAGGAAAGGTCAACAACATGCAAGAGAATACAGAGAAATGTGGTGGAGAATGCTGTAGCTTTTTGATACACTGATTCTGGTGACAATTGTCTCCTATAAAACTCCTAGATTGTATGGATTCTCCTGTCCTATTCAACTGTGAGGTGATAAAGGCTCCTTAACAAGATTCGTAATAGATGTGAGGTCAGAAAGGCCCAGCTGCTGAGGGACCAACACCTCATATGTGCATAAGAAATATTCCCTGATACTCTGCAAGCTTTTAAAAGTGGAAAATAAATCACAAAAATGCCGTTATGTTTTGGTTTCTGTTTCATTGAGTAATAAAGATAAAGAACAGCGTAATGAATGAGATAAATTGAACTTAGACATTATGACTCATATGCCCCATGACTGAGCTGTCAGAACAAGATGTCTTTTATTTCTGGTTGAGTTACCTCCATGCTGATGATCTCACATCATGTTTTAATTCTCATATCCAAGCTTTCACTGAAATAACAAATATGGCCAGAGTGCTTAAAAGGCAAAATGACTGTGGGCACATCAATCAAAGTCATTGGTTTTCTTATTTTTTTCATTGGCTGTCTACCAATCTAGTCACCTAACCTGCTTTATTTATAACCCCATCAGACCCCAGTAATTAATAATGCTTATTAATAACCCAGCAGACTCCTGACCATTGATGCCAGACCCAGGCAGTGCTGTTGGTCACTAGTAGGTGCTGCAGATTTGTTCCAGCTCAGGTATGAGCCTACAACCATTTTCTGACAGTGCTCTGCTGACTCCTCCCAGTTGTGATTCTGTGCCAGCATACTCCTGTGCCATGGCCTGCATGCGGGAAGCTGATGATCCAGGTGGTACTGAGCATGGCTTGTGCTGTGCATTGCAAGGGTGCACTCCTGTTGTAGAGAGCAGATGTTTGGGCAACTTCCCAGGAATGGACTGGCTGTTTCTGAGGGCAAACACCATTCCATGACATGACCTTAAGTATAGATGTTCCCACTCTGTGGCGGGAGGGTTAAAATGTTAACTCAGCAGGTCATTTTCATGCAGTTCTAGGACACTGCAGCTGCAGGAGGAGGCAGTTCAAGCCCTGGATGTTTGGAAACTAAAAGTCTTCAGCATCCAGCCTTTTATTGCCAGCTCACTCACAGAAACTTGACCTGTGGCTTGACAAGATGATGTGAAGCTGCCACAGCACAGCAAAAGCACCCCTTTCCCTAAAATGTGGGAAATCCAGACTAACATGCTGTGCTGCTGTTGCAGTACACAGGAGATGATAAAGTCTGGACGACTGAAAGAAAACCTGACCTAGGAAATGCCATCTTCTTGCATCTCAGGCTGTGTTAGTTTCATATCCCTGTGTCATTCGCTAACGTTGGTTGCATGATGGAGAGTATTTGAGTGGGAATCACAGGTAAATTTACTAATCCTAAGGGATTATAGCTGTTGCATGTTACGTGAGTGTGTGTCTGTTCACTAAGGACTTGCAGGGGTCACAGCACAGATACAAGCCGTATGGTCTGTGGAGCTAAAGGTGAAGAATGGGAAATGGCTTCTGGAGAAGAGATACAGGCATTGCTGAGTTTCAGCCATCTAAAGCCCCTGCTTTAGATCTTTGGAGGAAGCTGTTGACAGGCACATTCTAGGAAAGAGAGATGCTGCAGTTTAGGACTGTACTTATCCTATCTCTTGACTTTATGTCAAGTGATGTTTACTGCTGGGTCACCTGAATGGATCATGGAAACAAGCGCATATTGCACATTATCCTGCAGGAAGCTTCCCCATCAAATTTCCACTGAACCCATTACAGGCTAAGTGTCACCATCTTATCTTAGAAGTGTCCTGCACCTCAATCTGAAATCTACAAAGAGACCTGTTCCTCAGTAATGTTTTTCCTTCAAAAGTAGGTGAGTTTATCACAACCTTATGTTACGTGACTTTCCACCATGAACTTATATTTGTGTTCTGTTTCTACGACAGAAGTGCATTCCTAGCAGACCTTTTCTGGTAGTATCTGTGGTATTTTTCAGCTTCTAGACAAGCTGGTGTCAGCATCTGGAATTAGCTCTATCATCAGTCCTGAAATCGCTGGAGCTCTTTCTCCCTCAGAACAGACAGGGCTCAGCAATATTCTTCAGGTATTCCATGAAAAGAAAAATGGAAGCTGAAATCCTCATACTTTCAACTCATGCCATCTTGGGATATCCCAGGTTAATGGAAAAAAAAATAAAACCAACAAAACCCAAGACCAGTTCCTGGAGGAGCAAATAGCTCTGTCACTACTAGGCCAAAGTTGGCCCTTCCTGGTCCATGAGGAGCCACTTGGGTCCTGTTGCCTGCTGCTCGCCTGGGCTCCTAGTCTGAGGAATGTGCCTGCAGAGTCTCTGCAGTACTGTCTCTAGACACTGCTGGGCCCTGTTAGATTAGGCTTGGTGTCCCATGCAAGTATTTGTGATGTTTCCAGGTCTGATCAGGCAGCGCTGTGCCTCAACTGATAAACCCAGCCAGGCTTTGCAGGGAGCCAGCTGAGCTCTCTGCACCCACAGCACAGTTAATCTGCGAGCAGAATATGAGCTGCCAAGTGACTAGTAATTGTGGCTGCTACTCCTTGTCATCCTAGGATTGTGAGTCTTGCCAGTTTAGCCATGTTTTTGAAAGGGGGCTGGCAGTGTTGCTGAGCTGCACTGTGTTCTTCCAGCATAGTGGTTACTAGAACAGCAGTACCTGAGTGGGACTTGGGAGGGACTATCTTTCCTAAATATTTCCATGAGGAATTCCTATAACAATACTCAAAACCACCTTAAAGAAAGGGAATGTGAGTTATGTTTACAATAAAATAAATGGATTTTACCCTCTTGCACTCTTATCTGTATACTCAGCAGCACCATAGGATCACAGAACATCCTGTGCTGGGGGGGACCCACAGGGATAATTCAAGTCTAATTCCAAGATGTGTGCATCTCAGTGGCCTTGCCAGGATCACTTATGTGCAAGTGAAATGGTGCAGGGTATGTAGTGGTTCTCAGTAAGAAAGGCCTGGCAACACATGGCTTAATGAACAGCTGTTTTAATAAGACTGAACAAGAAGGGGAATATAGACAGCAAGTAAATCTAACACCCCTTCAGGTGCTGGGCACCCTGTGCTCAGGCAGTGCTGGACAAGACCATGGCTGGATTTCCCCACATCACATTGTGCAGCTCCTGTATATGATAGAAAGCCCTGCCATTTAGCCACTTGAGCTATTATATATTATCTTACAGGGACACAGTTCTGTTGCTAAAGGAAGTTTGAACTTCCTGCTGCACGCATAGCTAAGTGGTTAGCGACTGCCAGGTGGGTGTTGCAGCTGCTGGTGCCAGGCAGGAGCAGCTCACAATCTACCAGCTACATTTCTTCTGTGGCCCAGGGATCTGTGGAGCCTGAAGGCCATGCTGCACATGCAGCACAGACCCGTGTATAGAAATTACGGATGAAAACAGTAATGTATGGGTTTCTCAGTCTCTAAGCACAAGTGAGCAGACATGGTCTGTTTGAGGTGACCAGCTCCTTGGTGCCACATCTGCTGCATGGCCCCCAATACATGGACCCCTCTCTCTCCACAGGGGAGAGTCTCCTAGGTTTGGTAGGGAAGGTAAGCTTTGCTGACACTTTGTGTGTAAGTCTCTCTTCAATGGTATTTGTGAGCACTTTGTCCTTGACAAAGCTGTGACAGCATGGAAAGGTCTGGTGGCATGTAAGGCAGAACCATGGGGCTTTCCACACAGGTGAGCTTTGGGTTCTTCAGAAAAGGTCTGTGACCTACACAAAACAGCCGCACCCCTGGGAGGAGTGTCCTACACATGTAATGTAAGTCCGTTCTTCTGTTAATTTTTATACTTTGTCTCTTACGTAAGTCCATTCTTAAATCTAACTTTTACAATGATTGGTTCTACAGGCTGTGTATCTTTATTCCAAAAACAATCATCAGCCCATTCTGCTTAGCTTTACTGATTGGAATCCTTGATATGCAGCTCAAGATGGGAGGGGGTGAGGGGGTTTCCAAGCAGCATATGTGGTCCAGTAACTTAACATGCACGGTCCAATAACTTCTTGGCAAGGTGTCCATGGCTGCGTACTTCAAACACAACACTCCTCAACAACTCTACATATTATGCCTCACAATTTTCTACCTTTACTTGAAGGAACGAGTTCTTATATGTGATCAAATCTCGATTATTTTATCACAGCTACTTCTTCTATATAATTAAATCTTGATTATTTATCAGACTGTTTGCAACACACAGAGGAATGAATCTCATTTTTCTGCCAAGGAAGCATTATAATCCTTTCAAAACTTAGAAGCAGGCTTTAAAGAGATTGTCAAATTATTGTATTTTTTAACCCGAGCTGTAGGAGTAAGGGAAGCGGAAAGAGCACTGCGAGCAGCAGGCATGTACAGACATGTCATTGCGAGGTAGAACCGCGGTCAAGCAAAGTTTGCGTGTTTCCTCTTCCATCAATCGCCCAGTGCGAGCGGAGCCTGGGGGCGTGCTGCATCCCCGGCCGTAGGAGCAGAAGGGAGGGCAGCACCGGGAAGGTTCACCGGGAGAGGAGAAGCCATGTACCAGGAAAAGATGCGAGGGTAAAACAAACTGGTGGCCAGAAAAAGCAACCCCAGCTCACGCTCTGTGTTGTTGTTGCTTCAAGCCAAGGGGACCCCTCGCTTTGCCGCCCCAGGGGGATGCTTTCTGTCTGTGCAAAGTCTCTCTGCCTTGCTTGGGGAAGGGTGAGGGTGATTCTGGTGCCGGAGTACCCGAGTGGGAGCCCTGTCCGCAGTGTGACTGCGGGGGATGAGGGGCTGCACCAAAGTCTGAGCCTGTTGGGGAAGTTCCCCCCGGCATCCAGGCTGTCACGGGAGCCATAAACCACGGAGGAGCAAAAGGCACTGACAAAAGCAAAGACGGGGGGTGCTGGGGAAGGACTAAGGCTGGCTCACCCCCAAGGCTGGGCAGCAAGAGAATCCAAAAATCCCTCTACCCTGCTCGACAGTTTCGAGGTCTTGAAACAGCCATTGTGACACAAAACAAAGTGTCGGATCAGGCATTTTCTCTTCAATAGGGGGGAAAAAAGTTTTAGTGCAAAGGTTACTAAAGAAATGCCTCGGTTGTGCAAAGAATTAGCAAGGGAGGAAAAATGCAGATTAAAGAAGTTTTAACACATCTGTGGTCATGTATTTTTAGACATTATCATTATTGCTATTATTATCTTGCAATGAACAGAATTTTAAGTAGTTTTCTAATAAAAAAGTAGTAGAGGAAGGAAGGAAAATTATTAAGTATCTATAATGATACAGTTTATTACACAAAGTTTTAATAATAGAGATACTAGTTTTTTTTGTAAAATTAGTACATTTTAAAATAGTCTCATTGCATTCCTGTTCAAGTTATGGATGATGGGACAATACAATAGGAAATGTATAAATCAGGCATTTTAAAATATACTTGTAATTAGTCAATTTCATTTTCAAGTTTTAATGCACATTTGCGTAGCTGCATATGAATAAAAAAAGGAAGTAAAGCCTAGGAGACTGTTCCACTGGCTGTCATCCCTCTGCCATTCACTCCCCTAACTCCTCTAAATGTTTTGGGCTACAATCCACCTTTCATATTCTCAGTCACTCTTTACGCTTGGTGTACTTCTCTCCAGCTCTTAAATTTTGAAAAGGTTCAAGTTCACCTTCATGGGATTGATGAACCAAATTTAAAAAGAACACTAAAAAAAAAGGTTTTCTTTTTTACTTATTATTTGCTAACTCTTAGTTTTGTGTCATATCTGTATATCAAAGAACCAGCTGTTAAGTGCTTGGTTGTGTTTTTTTTTTGATTTAGACTCTGTGTCTATATGTGTACCGTACATAACAATGCTGAACAGCAAGGATTGCTTGTGTTAACTATAAAAGGAAAAGAAATTGAAGTGATTGCACAGCTTTGGGCAATTTATCTGTAAACTCACAATTTATTTTAATTATTTTCTTATCTGGTTTGGGGAGAAAAAAGAATAGGTGAAAGGAATAAGTGCTGTGATTCTGCATATATTCTATAGTGTGTGAATGTTCTATGATGGTTTTTAAATTTGTTGTTTGCCCTTCTGTCAAAGCTGTTTAAATTTACGTTAGTATATTGTTTAAAAAATAGCAAGTTACACTTGTAGCAAATATTTATAAGTATGCAGACTTTTGCTTATACTGCATTAAGTTGATTACACCATGCATTTCTCTTGGCTGAACACATGTCTAAGGTGGCTGTATCTTGAAGATTAGTGTGTTGCAAGATTGTTCTAAAGAAATGATTTTATGTCCCTGAAAATATGCATGGGACACGGGACTTATTTTATGGTCAAAATACAGGCAAGAGGGTGCTTAAGGCCAGTTTTAGTTAGACTTGGGAGATTTAACTTGTTTGTGTGTTATAATCCGATGGCAACATCTACAGACACCTTTGAACAAATCAGATCTCTGTAATCTATTGTAACATTGCTTTTCAAAACCTTAAAAATACCTTCTGTAGTAATTTGATTAACTGATTGAGCTCATGTATTGGGAATTCAATATATTTTCTTTGGTGAACTTCAACCAGTCACACATATATCTACAGTGAACATATGATATAATTATTTTATGTATATATGTTCCCTAAAAATCAAGTTTTAAGGAACTTTTTAGCTAACGGACAATAACTTCCAAATAATATAAAATAAATAGAAAAAAATGTATCCCTTTTAACACCTCAAATGAGAAAGCATAAAAATTGAGCCTGTGCTTCACTTTTGTCTCTCTTTGATGCTCTGTTAACGACATACTGAAGGACTTCTGTATAATAAAAAAGTTTTTCCTGTACCAGAATTAAACATTTGTTGACATTTACATTTACATAAATTCAATAGAAAATCTGAGAAACAAATCTGCATGCATTGTGTCTGTGCTTTATATAAATGGAGTATACATGGAGAAAATAAAGAGAGAGACACTCTGTGGTTTATAGAATGGTTCATGTACATATGTATTCTAGTGTGTAGGAGGCTGGGATGAGGGAGGAGACAGGGTAAGAAGACAGAGACTTTTGACTGACTCAGATGAATGAGGTGATTTTTAAACAGGTGATGAGTCGTGCAGCTAGAGAATATGTGACAGTTACTTGGTCTGCAAAGACTTCATTGGGTTTTTTGATGATGGTTTTGTTATGTTTGTTTATTTGTTTGGGTTTTTCATTAGTAGGTGCTAATCTATAAAACGATCTACAGCCTTATTGGTTCTCTGTTAAGAGTCTGTTCAGTTGTCCACTAGGTTTACTCTGAATTACTCTAATGTGGAAAAACAAGTGCATTCTCATATAAATCTCTATACAAGGCAATTGGACAAAGGCTACAAAGTGCCTCTGGAGACTTCATATATTATTTATGTATTGTGGATAATTAGCAAATACAACGGATACATTCATGACCTACACTGACAGTCTTTGTATAGGTACTTAATTGCCAATATTTAGAGGCCCTTTCTGAACTGAAAAGGTCTGAATTTAAGAGGTAGACTGTCTGTCAGAAAATATCATTCCTGGGAGCTGCATCTTTTGGTACAGAGCACTCCTTTTTTCTCCTCTCACGTAGGATTGTGCTGCCTGTCTTAATCATTATGAAAATACAATCGACAAGAGAATCCAATAAGGAAAAATATTCAGCTTCATAGTTTATCAGTGGTCTTTTTCTTTTTCTTTTTCTTTTTCTCTTTCTCTTTCTCTTTCTCTTTCTCTTTCTCTTTCTCTTTCTCTTTCTCTTTCTCTTTCTCTTTCTCTTTCT